>CM072531.1:24297064-25497064 GCA_036898165.1 Silybum marianum
TTGCACAGATTCTAAGGCTGGTGAAACGTCGGTAGAAAGTTCCTTGACATGGTAGGTGGTTGAGTCGTGGAGGATGATGGTTCTGGATTTGATGTAGTGTGAGGGGTTGTTTCGGTTAAACGTGTTTGGAGAGGTTGAGCGACTTCATCCGGAGTGGGTAGGCTTGTTTGAGGGATGGGGGAATTGAAAGTAGGGTTGGTCGAACTTGGAGTTGCAGTAGTTGAGACTTGTTCTCAAGATTAGGATTTGGAGAGCTAGTGGGTGTTTCGGCAACTTCCAACATTAGGGGGGTTCAGTTGTTATCTCGGAATTAATTCCGAGATATTCGGTGTACATGTGTTGGAACAGATTATCCAAATCGGATGTTGAAATTTGATTTGGAGTAGTCGGGTTTTGAGCAGGTTCCGAACTGAGGTGTTTGGAAGCTAAAACGCCAGTGACAAACGGTTCGGTACTATGAGGTTCGAAAATCATTTCAGCTTTTGTGTCGAAGTGGACATTTGCACTCTCGGTGATGCACCTTGCATTCTTCATGTAGACTTTAAAGGCAGAGGTATTTGGGGAGTAACCCAGAAAATAGGCTTCACCGGATTTGGGTTGCAACTTCCCAAGATTGTTGTTATCATTCATAACAAAACATCATCCGCCAAATGTATGAAGATGATGGAGGGAAGGAATTCGTTTGTTGATTAGCTCATACAGAGTCTTGTTGAACCTTTTGTTGATAATCGACCGGTTTTGAGTGTAGCATGCGGTATGAATGGCTTCGGACCAGAGATGATGTGGAAGTTTGGAATAAGCGAGCATTGTACGAGCAGCTTCGACTAGCGTACGGTTCCGGCGTTCCACGACACCATTCTGTTGGAAAGTTCTTGGTGCGAAAAACGTATGAGTGATGCCCACAGAAGTGAAATAGGTGTCAAACGTGCGGTTTTTGAACTCGGTGCCATTATCTGTACGAATCGTTTGGACAGAAAACTCCAGTCTAACTTGAATGTTCTTCAAAAATGCGATAATTGTGTCGGGAGCTTCGTCCTTAGATCGAAGAAATTTTACCCATGTGTACCTAGAATAATCATCCACCATCACGAGAATGTACTTCTTTCCGTGGATGCTTTGAGTTCTCATGGGACCACATAAATCCATGTGTATCAGTTGAAGAGGACGTATTGTGTTGTGTTCTAATTTTGGTTTGTGAGATGCCTTCTTGATTTTGCCCATTTCGGAAGCACCACATAAGTGTGACTTCTCGAATTTCATCTTTGGTAGACCGGAGACTAACCCTCCACTTGCGAGTTTACGAAGATTTTTAAAGTCTAAGTGGGATAATCTGTGATGCCATAACCAGTTTTTCTCTTTGTCTACCTTTGAGAGAAGACAAATGTCAGTGGGTGGTTTAATCGTTGACAGATCAATGGTGTAAAGGTTAGACTTGCGGGTTCCAGTAATCAACTCTTGACCTTCATATGTTTGAACACAACATCTTTCGGTACGGAAATTTACTTCAAGCTCCTTGTCACATAATTGACCGATACTTAGTAAATTGTGACCAAGTCCTTTGACATAAGAGACTCTTGAGATTGTAAGATTATCATTGATGATATCGCCATATCCTTTGATGGGTGAGAAATGATTGTTCCCAAATCGTACCGAGCCGCCTCGTTTTTCTACATAATTGGCAAGAAGCTCCTTCTTTCTGGTCATGTGCTTGGAGCATCCAGAATCTAAGTACCACACATGACCAGCCTGCAAAATTTTAAGAAGATTTAGGTACCAATCTGTAAATGGGTCCTTCGAGGTTAGTTGGCTTGGCAACCTTTGGCACCCAAGTGAATTGTGGTTTTGGTGCCGAAGTCAAGGGCCTCTTGGGAACCCACTTATACACAGTTTTATAATGAAATGAATTGTTATAACCATAATGAAGTGAATTGTAAGAATTATGCACATCATGAAAACGATTATTCCCATAAGCATTTAGACGCACAAAGTCATTCACACCACAATTTGAGCAACATATTTTATTTCTAGAAACTTGAATCAAATGTTTGTACGAATGAATAGTAGATGGAAGATGAAATTTGCGACTATTCCTAGCAACATAGGGAAAACTATGTTTATTGTGGGAATATGACTTTGATGTGTCTTTGCCTCTTTCGACCCAGATTGGCTTTGTCTTTAAAGAGCATAGAGCTGAAACATTAACATGAGTTTTATGAGCAGGTAAAATTTGAGAAATAATTTGTGTAGGTGTCTTTGTTTAAGATGATTCGGGTTTTGAAAAACTTGTGGAACATTCATCCTCGACAGTTGGAATAGACACAGATTCAATCGGCTTCTTACCTTTATCAATAAACTCCTCGTGACTTGGAAATGTGGGATTGAAATCAAAAACATTAATAGATAGATTTTCATGATCCGAGAAGTTATGTTCAGAAGAGTTAGTGCTATCCAGTTCATCCACCTCTTTATCCACTTCTTCTTGAGTAGGGGAATAGATATTGAAGACAATAATTAGGATCAATTTTGAAGTAAGGTTCACAATCATCCAAGTAAGAACTAACAAACACTTTACATGAAGATATATTTGATTCAGTTTAAATCTCGAGTTTTGATTGTAAAACTTTGTTTTCTAGTAGTTGGATTTTTGTGATTAAGGCATCCTTTTCCTTTTCCGAGGAAGAACGTTCAGTTTCCAACACCTTTTCTAGTTGAACTATTTTCTTTTCTAAAAATAAGGTGGGAATATAAGGCTTATATTCCGGAGGGTTGGTTTGAAGTTCTTCGTCGGAATATGAGGGAAAATAAGTAGGTGGAAGAGTTCCACTTGAGGATGCCTTTTCTACTTCTTTCGGATAGCAAAAAGGAATTTGATGGAACTTGTGATTTTTCCGATTCCAATCTTCCCGTCTTTCCACTTTGGGATTAGACTTCATAAATTGAATTTTAAACTCTGGACCAAGGCCTAGATATTCAAATTTATAGAGAGTTGGGGTGTTGTATAAGGCCTTTGCCAATCTTTTGGGATTGTCAAATCCAAGACTTGCCTTTGAACATAACTCCTTTGAAGCATTTAAATGTATTATTTGTTTAGTTTGTCCTAATTTATACAATTTGACTTCCAAGGTTTTAAGTTTGTTGAGAAGGTCTTCTTTTTGATTTGTGACTAACTTAAGTTTAGACAACAAAGCTTCGACCTCATTTTCAAATTTGTTAAATTTTTTGTGAGGTCGGAGTTTTGTTGTTTCAGTTGAGTATTTTCATTTGTTAAAACATCATTTTTGGTTTGTATATTGAGCACATCATTCTTATAGTTGGCAATCTCGGACGTGGCTAGAATGAGTTGGTTATGATTATTTTCTAGACGTGCATCTAATTTGGAAACTGAGAGTTTTTCGGTTTTCAATTTATAGTTAAGTTCTTTCAATTGAGAGTTTAACAAATTCATTTGAGAAAGAAAATGCTCATAGTCAGAATGACTTACCTCGGGTGAGTAGTCGGAAGCGTTGGTTGATGAGTCGTCATCATTAGGATCAGAGTAAGCCATTAAGCTGAAATGAGCTTGAATTTCTTCGTCCGGTTCATCGTCGTCGTGATGTAGAAAGTAATCGTCTTCCGCTATTAGCACTTACTGGCTTCCTCTTGCTTGGCAAGCATGAGGTTGTACGTGAAATAATTGGCATCTTTGCCACAGGTTTCTTGCATTCACGAGCGTAATGACCCGTTTTTCCACAATTATAACACAAACTCTTTTCGCCTTTAAATTTGTCTTCATGTTTAGCCGGTTGGCGGGTATCTGTTTGTTTTGTTTTGGCTCGAAAATGGCTTTTCGTTCGAAGTTTTTGGGTCCCGAAGCATAGCGTAATTGATTGTTATTCGGACGACGAGAGAACTTATGTTGAAAGGATCGTGTGAGAAAAGCCAGTTGTTGTTGAAATTGGGCTATCTCGGGATCATCATATTCTTCCTCTTCTAGATCTGGTATGTTCTCTTGAGGTATGCTTCAAGTCGTAAACTTTTCTTCTTTGGCTACTAGGGCGATCGGTTCGGGAGTCTTTTTGGCTTTGCGGTTTTCTTCCATAACTTTGAGAACTTCCGCTTCATCTTGTTGTAGAGTCTCATAGACCTCGTGAAGATCGAGTTCAGCAAGAAATTTGTTGTGTTTGATTTGATTGGCAAATCGGCGCCATTCCAGTTGAAGATTACTAACAAACTTCACGTTTTCGATATTTGACTTGCGTATCTCATTTTTGCTGAGTTCGTTGATTAGGTAAACGAGAAGATTGTATGTGTCAGTGAGACTTTCATCTTCCTTCGCTTTGAACTCCTCGTATTGAGTAATACAATTTGTAATCTTCATTTGTGTACCGATTTTCGTACCGAGCATATACTTCTCGATTTGCTCCCACATGCCTTTTGCCGTTCTTTTATGACTATCTATACTCATGTATATATCATTCGGAATACTGAGTAATAGAAATGAACGAGCAAGTTGATCTTCTTTTGCTCTTTTCGTTTCCGCATCGGTGTATTTACTCTTGGGCTTGATTTCTCGTCTAGCCTCAAGAGGAGGATCATTGTTAGGCATTGCAGGAGTGTCATGATATAGGACAGGCGGAGGGCCTTCCTTTATGGAGCGCATAATATCCTCGGCAAAATCGTTTCTTTTGACAAAATCCAGAAAACGATCTTTCCATTAGGGATATTCCCCTCGGAAGAGAATTGGAGGTCTTGTGTCGGTAGCAATAGCCAGAGCTTCCCGTGAAGTCATTGTACTTGATTTTATTCAGATCTCGATCAGAAAGTTTTGAAAAAATTCTGAGATTTCGCGAATTGAAGATTTTATCTCGAGTAACTATGCTTAGTGTTTTATCGGGTGCTTGAGATGCGATATTAATGAATATCAGGTAGCTGAGTTTATCGGGTAAAAAGTATCACACACAAAGAGTCGAAACATGTGCCTTAATATTAAGAGCAGAATCGGGAATGAATAGATTATGTGGCTACCCGGATAACTGACACGGTTTGGTAAGGACCAAATATTTTCTTTTAAGTCCTGTCACACCCTCATTTTTTCTTTTACAAGCACTCAATTTTATTTTAATCATACTCTTTCAAGATATCTAACCTAGGGATGTGTTTCATGGGTAGGTCATTCCGGTTTTTGTTTGACCATTGAAACGTCTAAATCCTACCACACACAAAGAGTCGAAACATAGAAGTCCGAGTTCTGAACTGAAGTATTCAGAAGTCAATATGTTAAGCGCAGGTTCATAGTTGAGACACTATGAAGCTAATATTAAGAGCATGTCCATAGCTGAAATGCTATGAAGCTAATATTAAGAGCAGATCCATAGCTAAAATGCTATGAAGCTAAACAATAAAGAACAGGTTCATAGCTGAGATACTATGAAGCTAAACAATAAAGAACAGGTTCATAGCTGAGATACTATGAAGCTAAACAATAAAGAACAGGTTCATAGCTGAGATACTATGAAGCTAAACAATAAAGAACGGGTTCATAGCTGAGATATTATGAAGCTAAACAATAAAGAACAGGTTCATAGCTGAGATACTATGAAGCTAATAATAATAAAACAAATGTGGTACTCCCCCTCAAATGTAGCATTACCTTTTGAAAGATTGTCATGTGATGTGAATATGCGGAATTTAGAACACACATGATGTACCTACAAAACAGATTAAAATGATTTTGGTACCCAAGCTTTGTTGGGTCCTCGGAGGTTAGCTTTAGAAAAATCATATGGGGAAGTGGGGATACTGTAAGTACCATACCATTTATGAGTGTACCTTTGACTGACAAAATCATTTGTTCCACAAAGAGAACAACAAAGATTTGTGGTGCTTAGACTGATTAACTGATTGATGGTTTTGACAAAATGAGGTAAATCAGTCTTGGACACAAATGAATTTGCATCAACTGCAGGAGATGTATGTGGTATGTTTCTAACATTATCGTCTGTAGTTGATTTCTTTCTCCAAACCATTTTAAACTTCTTGAAATTACCGGATTTAGCAACAAAATCATTTTGAAACTGATTAGAGTTATGAGTTCGAGAATTTGAAAAACTATATGATTTGGAGCTGTTAGAATAACTATTTGATTCAACTCTTGAAGAACAGTTATTCTTATAGATAGGAGAAAGAGGAGTTTGCTTTGTCCTTGAGGTAGAATCAGAATCATGAGGAAAAATCAAATTTTCAAGATTATCTAACTCCGCATTTAAATGTTCGGGAGTAAGATGTTTGACTTATTCTGAATTCTTTTGTTTTTGTTTTGAAAGCTTGTTTTCAAGTTCTTTGATTTTGCAGGATAAATCATCTCTTTCTTTTGTGACCAAATCATATTTATTTTTAAATTCAGATCTCAAATTCTTCTCAGTTACAAGAGTTGTTTCTAAAACAGATAATTTATTTGAAAATTTGTCAATTTATTTTCAAAGACGTGCTTCTCTTTGTCAAAATCTTTTTTCAGATTTTTGCTTTTAGCAATGACTAAACTACATTTCTTGATTAAATTCGTTTTCTCACTTTTAAACACATTTCTTTCATCTCTCAAATGTTTCTCAAGATCAGAAATTTGTTTTGAAAACTCCAGACTTTTTGTTTCGGAAGATTTTCTCTCTAAAATCACAATTTGCTCAAAATCTTCTACTTGTTTAGAAAGTTTTTGAATGATCAGTTCACAAGTTTTAATTTCGTTTTCAAAATCTTTTCGCTCAATTTCAAACTTGCGTTTCTGATAAAAAAAAATCTTTCTTTTATTCTCAAAGTCTGTTCTTTCAGAAACTAAAAACTTTTCAAGTTCATCACTAGTCGTTGCAGAATCTTTCTCCTTTCTAGCTCAGAAATCTTGTTTTTCAGTTCGAAATTTATCTTTATTAGATCAATATTTTTCTTTTTATAAAAGTCTTCAAACTTCATATGATGAGAATTCCTTGCTAGCTCTGTGAGTTGTTCTTTCAAAAACTCATTTTTATTTTTCAATTCTTTACTTTTGTGTTTGAAATCATTTAGATAAACATTTTCTCTTAAAAGTTCATCAAGCACGTTCATATTATTCGCATGTCTTGCTTCGAGTTTAACAATTTTAGCATTTAGCTCAGAAATTTGTTTTTGGGAATCCATTAAAAAAATATAAGCACCGGTTACCTGATAAAGTGATCTCGATCGGTGAGTTTTGAAAATATTCTGAGATTTCGCGAATTTAAGATTTTATCTCGGGTAACTGTTCTAAGTGATTTTTTCGGGTCTTTAGGATGCGATATCTGGTTTATCTATCAGGTAGAGAGGGTTGATAAAAAAGGAATATCGGGTAATGACAGATAAGGTGAGAAGTTATATCGGGTCACCAAAAGTCGACAAAAACTCAAGACTGGTTGTTTATCGGGTTACCTAGGCGCGATAAAAAATTAATGAAGGTTGATTATCGTGTCACCTAGATGCGATAAAAACTAAAGTGATGTATTTTCGAGTAGGTTAAAGCCGAGAAAAATTCTAATAGCAGATGCGATAAAACAAGGAAAAAATTTGTTTTGTTCTTCAATCGATGAACCAGAAAGCTAAGACACGAAGGGTTCTTGACCAAAAGATCTAGCGTAACAAAGTTATCTAGTATTTTAAGGAAAAGAACAGCTAAACTCTTGTGTTTCGGTTTTCTCAATTAAGGTCACATGCAAATTTCCTGAGGCTTAAGATGTTTACTAGAGAATTCTTTATCGAGAAAAGCTGCAGGAATCAGAGACCCTGAGTTTTCTGTTGAAAAAGAATGGCAAAAGTAATGCTAAAATAAGCGAGAGTAGTTTTTGCAAGTTGACTGAAAACAGATTAAAAAATTTGAAGTTTTATCGAATGCTTAAGGTGCGACAAGTCTTTAAAAACACAGATTTTGAGTTAATGTCGGATACTAAGGACGCGATAACTATTCATATGGTGATATAAAGAAAATCGATAAGAATTTAAACAAGTAGAAATCGATAAGAAGCAACAAAAAAATTTGAATGATTGTGGATTTGTCCTGTTTAGTTATGATTCTCGATTTAAACAAGAAAAAAAATAGTAAGAACAATTATCGATTCTAATACTTGTTGTAAGGAGGCGACAAAAAGCTAACAAAAACTGTTTTGGAAGATATGTCGGATAATGCTATGCGACAAAACATCATAATAGAAAAGACGAGATTTTTACCTCTTAATCCGCGATTTCGATCAAAATTAGTCCAAAACTCAGATCGTTTGGCTCTGATACTACTTGTTGATCCCGGTGTATCAAGTACAAGACAGAAAACAGATTAAAGTAATAATAATGTAAATCAATTAAGAACAATAATGAAGAACTTCATAATTCATATATCTTACTTGTAGATTTGAATATAAGCCTCTATATATGAAGTGCCCTCTAATGAATGATCTAAGCCTCTATATATACTAGAGAGTTTGAGTTGAATATGGAATGTTTAGAGTTTAAGGTCAACTAAAGTTGTCTTAATTACAAAAGTTTATCCATTCCTTATTTTACACTTTTGGCACAATCTTTCAAGGATTCTTCAAAACTAGAAGTCCTAACATGGATTTATGTTTTTATTGGTTTGTTGTTTTATGTTTGCTGTTTTGTAATAATAATATATATTTTATGCGGGTTTTTTTTTCAGTTTTTTACTGGATTTCTACAGTTTTTCGATGGTTTCTACTGTTGTTTTTGCTGTAAAAAAAAAAAAAACAGGTGCTGTTTTTGCCGTTTTTTAACTTTTTTTTTGCATTTTTTACTGGTTTTATGCAGTTTTTTACTAGTTTTCGCTGTATAAAAATTAGATTAAGCTGTTGATTTTTACTGGTTTATATGTTGTTTTATTGCTGTAAAAAAAATATGGCGTAAATTAAACACGTGTATTTTAACAAAGTATTTTTAGTGTTAAAAAAATTGAAGTAAATAATAATTATTTTATTAAACTAATTTTAGTTTTAAAAAAATTAAGTTAATAAAAAGGGTATTTTAGTTATTTACCGGAATTTTATTCCAATTCCAAAACTACATTCTGTGAACCAAACAGACAGATTCCATTCCAATTCTTCCAACCAAACAAGTGGTCAAACCTGACAACATTCCATTCCAATTCTTTCAAAGTCAAATTCTTTTGATAAATTTCATTCCATCCAATTTCATACTATGAACCAAACGCCTCCTAATAGTTTTGATCTACTGCTGTCAAATCCATTAAGGTGACTGATAGGGGGACCCAAGTTCCTGCGGTGGAGTTCTCTATCTGCCTTGGCACCATTGCCATCAATGCATGTGTCATAAGAATAGGGATAAGGTTCCCTAAGCGCAAGGGTCAACCATGGGCATCTGAGCCCACTAACTGTGACGCCCCGATTTTTTTTCCATCATAACCTTTACATATGCGGGGGCGTTCTAATATACAACATCTTCTATAAGAAATATAATCTTCATCTCATTTTCCTCACGTCTTATCCTGATCTTTACCTAAGATCCATATATGGAATACTTAAGATTTAAGCTTATTGAGTAGTTATGGTTTTATAATGAAATCCTTTTTCATAAAAAACATCATTCGAGTGCATGATTAACAGTTCAATACCCTTTTCATAGTTATGCATAACAACCTTGATTCATAAAACCACTTCTATGAAAACATCATCTTCTTTTAGTGTGCGAGATCTCATATGTGAAAGTATGCCAAACAATCTCAATGGGATCCTCTAGATCCTTTGGGTTCCGCTAAGAATTTTTCCTCTGAGGTCCGTTAGCAAGACGGCCTCCTTTCTTATACCCCGTCGGGTATTTAATGGTCTTACTTTCACATTCACAAACTTTTAATACCTAACATGTAAAACACGTACTTTTATCAAAATATTATTTTATGCAGATTAATCGTAACTCCTTATTTGGAGCAGAGTAACGTCGCATAATAACACACTTTATTTTGAGTAAAGCAACGACTATAAATGTTATATAATAACACTTTATATGAACAGAGTAACGGCAAGAAATCTTATATAATAACACATTATTTTGAGCAGAGTAACGGCTAGAAATGTTATACAATGACACATTATTTTGAGCAGAGTAACGACCAAAAATATTTAATCGAAATACATAAAATATAATTATAACATATATGTATAAAATATAATTATAACACATATGTATCCAAGTAAATCTCATAACATACTTACCCGCAATGCTTTTATTTACCACCTTAATCTTAGTGATTTACGTTTGAGTTATGTTTGTTGTAATAAATAATGAAAGACATGTACATATTTATAGTACATCCAGAAGCACGAGGTGGCGATTATTAAGATAAACGGTGGACGTAAAAAGAATATAGAAATCTCATAAATTCATGGCTTGGTCCCTACAAATGCTTACTTGTATGTATAAGTATAATATTTTATTTATTATATAACATTATCTTTATTGAGTATAACTTTGTATACTTAACCCCAAATCTAAATATAAACATATATTTGGGACCTACTCGATAGTACCTATGCATAGACATGCTATTATGATACCATTTTCTGAGTTGTCTAAATTTTCTTAGTCATATTTTAATTCTTTTGACATTTACGGCATCTATATTTTTCAGCGTATATATGAAATTCAGTATTAATTCTATATTTTTATATTTTAGAAAAAAATATTTCTATCGTTTTGATCAAATGACTCTGAAATAAAAACTATATTCTTTTTCGAATCTGAAAGAGTTATTACGATCTACGTGAATCGTTGAGTCCAAATATATATGCATTGTATAACTTCTAAATCATTTTGAGCACTAAATTTGATAAAAATACGATATACTTAATATCGAATCAGTCCTATAAATCAAACATTGTCGGTTTTCAAATCAGAAAGTTTCATTATGATAGTTATAAATTACTGATCTCGAAAGCGTATTAGTCGTATTTCATAAAAATCCATATGACTAGCTAATTTGTGTAAAACAACAAAACCTTATAAATAAAATTAATAATAAAATAAATAATAAAATATTATTATTACAAAATATATATATATATATACAAAGGAAGGTTCAAATGAGAACTTTGTATTTTTAAAAAAACAAATGAACACTTGTGAATCACATATGATGTGGGTCCCACATAATATTAAATCATTTATGATTTAATATGATTTAATATTAAATCATAAATGATTTAATATTATGTGGGACCCACATCATATGTGGTCCACAATTTGTTCCTTTATTCCTTTAAGAAGGTGTGATTCTCATTTCATCCCTCCCCTATATATATATATATATATATACTAGGAAGGTACTCGCGTAATGCAGTGAGATACATCTCGATTTTAATGTTTTATTTTGTTTGTTTGTATATACCGATATTATAATGGTTTAATGTTTTATTTAAAAACTCTTTTTTGATATAATTTCTTTAATTCTGTTTTTTATTATATTTTAATTTAGATTTATTAACGAAATAATTTATTTTTTGTTTAATAATATATTTTTTTATAAAAATTAATTAATTATTCTGTTAGAAGTCAAAAATTATCCTAATTATATTATAGATTTTTTTTATATTTAAAATGAGATGTTTATCATGTATTGATTATTTTGATCTGTAATTAGTTACAAGAATTCAGGAATGAAACTTTAATAAATTCTCCACTCCTTATTAGAATTTCGTACTCGAAATTCTCTCCTCTAGAAATTAAACCATACCTAACATATATGGGATTTTCATTTATCTTTTCTTATTTTATTTTCAGTTTAGCTTTTTGTCCACCACAATAACTAACAACCAAGAATATTTCCTTGCTTATAACTTAGAAAAACCACATTTTTAAATATAATACTTTTAACTTTCATCCTTATTCACTTGCTTCTTTACATGTACTTATCTACTATCCGATTATCTTCATAAAAAAATTTATAACACCAAATGACAATTACTAAACGTCGATCTCTTTTGGATACCATATATAGTTAAGCTCTCGATAATTTACATATATTTAAATTCCATCATTTACCGATATCTTATACTCCTCTGCAAATGGGATATCTCCTAATAGTATTTAACCGTCCAACTTACACTTGATGTCACTACTCATCCTTATGTCAATGACTTAAAGATTAATCTACTGCCACAATATCCAACACCAAACATTAAGTTCTTGGATTACAGAAAATTCTATGGCATTTACTAATCATCATTTCTTTATTTGTATACATTTTTCATAGTCATACTATCATAGTATTATTACAAACATAATACTATTCGAAAAAAAAATGTTTCTTTTGTCACGATTAGCAACATCATACTTTCGCTACGCACTCTGATTCTTTCCTTACTTTTCTTTTCTTACTGGATTAGCAATATACTATGCTTTATTTGTACATCCAAATCTAAACCATATCTTTTATCACATAATTTGTTGTTGTATATTCTCAACTTTTTTTTACGCATGCAAATTTCTGAAATAATCTTGATAATGTAGACTACACACAGTGGTTATGATCCCCCCTGACACGACTCAGTTTGCCATGCTCTTGCGGTACAAATATTCTGACATAACCCACTTGTCATGCTCTTAAGGTAACTATCAACAACCACTACCACCGTGTTTAGTAATACATTATCAAATTCAAGTTCATACACCTTTTCCATTAACACTTTTTAAAATCAACATTTCATACTCTGAACAAATCTTATTTCAGAATGAACATTTCATTAAAACTTGCATCTCTGTTGGTGCTTAATGATAAGATATTTAACATCACATCCTACACTAGGTCGATTTATAACTCAACATAAATTTCTATTGGTACGATAGGAAAATCTTAAATGAACATTTCTAGATTCTCATTTACTACAAACACATTCTATATTTGTGTTCTTCCTTAACATCTTTTGTGTATGTCATGAATGTAATAAAACTTTTCCTCAAGCACTTACGTATCTTGAATACTGAATTATGTCTTGTTTCATCTATCTATCTAACTTTATACACATGTACGGATTCTCCATTCAGATTTAACAATATTCTCTTTACATACCACTTAAACATCACTCTTGATAACCATTCTATCCTAACATTATATAAAATTTGTCTACACATATCATCTTAACAACATAATATTACACCGTAAGACTGGTTGAAGAATCCTCAAATTTTTTTGTTTAACATTATCTAACCACCATTATTTTCTTATAAAGTAATTCAACATCAGTCATTGACGATGAAATATCCCAATACTATATCAAATTCGTTTAAGCTTAACTTCTTACTAATTAGCTTCAACAATCTCATTCAACCTTTATCTAACCATTACGACATAACTCTTATTCTCGTTACTTAGCTTCTCTATGGAAGTAGTGAAACAATGTTTCTAAATGTACTTGAGTCGAATAAAAAAAACACAAGAATTATTGACAAGAATCGCACTAGAAACATAGTCAATGGTTCCTTTGACCTCATATATTGTAATCACATATGCCATGTGTTGGGTTTAGTTCAAAAATTTGGTTTCTAAAATACATAGATGGCAACGGAAGCAATAAAGATTTGAACAACATAAAACAAGTTTATACCCACCAAGGATCATTTTACATGTATGGAAAGATTATGCAACCATAGGAAGAAAAGAATAACAACCTTTGTAGCTTTTGGCTCCTCTTGGGAGGCTAGATCGTTGAAGAAGATGGCAAGAGTGCAAGAGTAGAACTCCTCCAAAGATGTTCACCAACAATTACCAACTTGAAAGGATGCTAGTCCTAAACTCTTAAGCTTTAAGACAAAAACCAAGTTTTGACTTAAAGAGAGTATGCAAGTATCAATTCTTCTCTAGACTTCTTTTTTTTTAACAAGTTTTAGAGTCTTAAAGAAAATAAGAAAATACATCAAGTATATGGTTACTTGAGTTAGTCTTCCCATGTGGTCAATACCTCAACTAATGATTAATCATAGTGTCAAAACATCCTACCCATTCTTAACCATAGTGTCAAGACATCCTTCTAAAGCATGTCTTTCCTATTTAAATAATAGAAGCATGTCTAACTAAAAGACAAAAGTCTTACTAGTTCAAAATGATGTACATGACTTAATAAATCATACCTTATGATATAGTTGATACTTGACATTGAAAATTGTCATTTTCATAAAACAAATAACTTTCAATTTAATTATAAGAGTTATAAATATTTATCAATAATCAAATTCTTATAAATAATCTATTTTTATCAAGTTGTTATTGGTGTGACCCTTTAGGATCCTATATTATTAGCAATATCATCCTAATAATGATTCTTGAGCATATAGATCTTTCAATCTCCCACTTGCTCAAGACTCAATATATATTGACATAGACAGTGGTGAATGTCTAGCAACATTTCACTGCCCCCAATAACATACGACGAAGTGCCATTCAACAACATCTAATTCCCAATAAGCTCAAAGCTCCAATTGATGTACAAGGTAAGTTATCGATTATCCCTTTGTCTCAGACATCATGTTGAATATGAGATATAGATCGCAATCAATCTCATTTAGTGTTCAACTTTTGATAAGGCGCCTTAGATGTCTAACTCTCAACACATAAGAGGAACAAATCCCATCTTGACTACATACGCCTCTTGCGTAGTTCATACTATACCTAATAATGGCCTTTATAACTGTCTGGTTAAAGAACAGCATTTAACCATATCAAAGTATAGCATTCGCCAAACTCAAGTCCCAAATATGTATCTTAGGTCTAAGGATATAAAGATAATACCTTTATCAAGTATCACTTATGATAGCGATCCATGAAGTGATCTTGAAATGGGTCAAGTCCAATACTTGTTCTTTAACAAGTACCTACGAACTTGGTTGCAACGCTTTGTCAACCAATCCAATTCATATTAGTCTTATTTCATTGTTGCTCCCACAACAATGATTGACTATGGACATTTAGAATAACTACATTATTCGAGGATTAAACATGTTAATATAGAACACAACAAATATTTAATGAAAAGATCATATTCCATATATAACAATCATTAAAATAGTTGTTACTTACAATGTTCCATTACTCAATACTAAAAGAAGATCAAATCCAATCACTAGAATAGCGAAGTCCTATGGCTCTAGCATGACCCTCATGTTTAGCTTGTGGAAGGGGCTTCGTGAATGGGTCCGCCAAGTTTTGATCAGTGTGTACTTTGCGAATACAAATGTCACCACTTCCAACTTCATCCCGAATGTAGTTGAATCTCCGGTGAATGTGCCTGGTTCTTTGATGTGATCTGGGTTCCTTGGCTAATGCAATGGCACCTTCATTGTCACAAAAGATTTCTAGAGGATCTTGAATGGAAGGAACAACCCCTAGATCTTTAATGAACTTTTTCATCCAAGCAGCCTCCTTTGCAGCTTCTGAAGCGGCAATATATTCTGATTCTGTAGTGGACTGTGCTACAACACTCTGCTTGGAACTCTTCCAAGAAACTGCACCTCCATTGATAATGAAGACATATCCCGATTGTGACTTACAATCATCTTGATCTGTTTGGAAAGAAGCATCTGTGTAACACTTTACACTAAGATCTTCTTCCATACCTCCATAGACGAGGAACATATCTTTAGTTCTTCGTAAGTACTTCAAAATGTTCTTCACAGCTATCCAATGACTATCTCACGGATTTTGTTGGTATACGCTCGTCATACTCAAAGCACACGATACATCAGGTCTAGTGCATAGCATGGCATACATGATGGATCCAATAGCCGAAGCATATGGAATGCCACTCATCTTCTCTAGCTCAACTTTTGTGCTAGGACTTTGAGATGAACTCAAAATCGTGCCATGTGCTATTGGTACGAATCCTCGCTTAGAGTGTTCCATCTTGAACCGTTTCAAGACTTTGTCAATGTATGCACTTTGACTTAAACCTATTAATCGCTTTGATCTATCTCTATAGATCTTTATTCCAAGAATGTATGCAGCCTCTCCTAGATCTTTCATTGAGAAACACTTTCCGAGCCAAGACTTAACACCTTGCAAGGTCAGAATGTCATTTCCCATGATTAGTATGTCATCTACATATAAGACTAGGAACGTTACTGTGCTCCCACTAGTTTTCTTGTAAACACAAGTGTCATCTTCGTTCTTGATGAAACCATACTTTGTGATTTCATCATCGAAACGAATATTCCATGTTCGAGATGCTTGCTTCAATCCATAAATGGATCTTTTAAGCTTACACACTTTATTAGGATGCTTTTGATTGACAAAACCATCGGGCTGAACCATATAGACATCTTCTTGTAAGTGTCCATTAAGAAAAGCGGTTTTGACATCCATTTGCCATATCTCATAGTCATACTATGCAGCTATGGCAAATAGTATCCTAATAGATTTAATCATAGCGACTGGAGAAAAAGTTTCGTCATAGTTAATACCATGAGTTTGAGTGAAACCTTTTGCAACAAGTCTTGCTTTAAAAGTGTGTAGATTACCATCCACTTGCAGTCTGGTAGTTGATGGGTTCATCAGAATCTATCAAGAAGCATTCGTCAATGAGAAATCCATATTTCTTAGGTTCTTGACGAACTCTATCAGATCTACGAACGCTCTGTGTTTCGTTAGAATCATGAACAACTAATTTTTCAGGTTCAACAATTTCTTGTTGAGAACTAGTGCCAACTTGTGATGCATCTGGCGGTGGTTCATGATCTTCTTCAAGTTCCACGCGCCTCCCACTTGATTCATCCATTAGAAACTTGCTTTCTAAGAAATCAGCTTTTCGAGAAATAAAGATATTATTCTCGCTGGGAATGTAGAAGTAATAACCTAAACAATCTTTAGGGTATCCTATAAAAATGCATTTAGTAGATCTTGGTTCAAGTTTACTTGAAGTTTCTTGTCTTGCATAAGCTTCACATCCCCAAACCCTCAAGTAAGATAAGGATGGAGCTTTTCCATTCCAGATCTCATATGGTGTTTTATCTACTTTCTTAGTTGGAGCCATATTCAAAATACGAGCAGCAGTGAGTAGGGCATAGCTCCAAAACGATAAAGGAAGAGTACTTCTACTCATCATAGATCGAACCATATCTAATAAAGTTCGGTTCCTCCGCTCAGATACACCATTATGTTGTGGTGTTCTGGGTGGAGTGAGTTGTGAGACAATCCCACGACTCCTAAGATGATCTTGAAACTCTTGGCTTAGGTACTCGCCTCCTCTATCTGAACGAAGGATTTTAATGGTCTTGTTGAGTTGATTTTCAGCTTCACTTTGAAACAATTTGAACTTTTCAAATGCTTCATGCTTATGTTTCATTAAGAAAACATAACCATAACGACTAAAGTCGTCAGTAAAGGTGATGTAGTATCTCTCACCATATCTAGACATAGTTTTGAAAGGACCACATACATCAGTATGTATGATTCCTAACAAATCACTTGCCCTTTCACTAGAACCAGAGAAAGGGGATTTTGTCATCTTTCCACATAAGCAAGATTCGCATATATCAAATGATTCATCATCACTTGCCTTCAAAAGTCCATTCTTTTGAAGTTGGGATATGCGCTTCTTGTTTATATGGCCAAGTCGACAATGCCATAGATAGGTTTGGTTTAAATCATATTTGACCCTTTTGGTGTTTGCATGATAAATGAAATTATTGTTTGAAGAACAATCAAGATTTAACTCATAAATTCCATTAATAGGCCTAGCCTCAAAATAGAACATTCCATTCATAAAGGAGTGAATATTATCATCAACAAATTGATAAGTGAAACCAGATTGTTTTAAACGCGCAACTGAAATAATATTCCTAGTCAGACTAGGAATCAAACATACATTGTCTAATTTTAAATACAGGCCATTAGGTAAACACAAATCAAAATTTCCAAGTGCTTGACTGCAACTTTTGCTCCATTGCCCATGTGTAATACCATGTCGCCTGCCTTTAGCTGCTTACTCCTTCTGAACCCCTGTAACGAATTACAAATATGAGTTCCACACCCAGTATCAAAAAGCCAAGTGTTAGATGAAAAAGTAAAGATTCCCATTTCAATCATGAAAATATATATACCTGAAGTGCCTTCTCCGGCCTTCTTAGCTTTCAACCCCGCAAGATAAGTAGGACAGTTCCTTTTTCAGTGACCAATGACTCCACACTCAAAGCATGGATCTTCTTTTGCCACTTTCTCCTTCTTCTTAGGCTGTTGGGCTTGGGGAAACATTTTCCTTTTGCCCTTGCCAACATATGGCTTGCCTTTGGAGTTCTTGCCTTTAGGCTTCTTGATTTGCCCCTCCCTTATCATGAGCACTTGAGATGATTTCCTGGGAATGTTCTTCTCGGCAGTTTTAAGCATCGAGTGCAACTCTGAGATAGGTTTATCCCAACCATTCATGTTGTAGTTCATGATGAAGGTATCATATGATTTTGGCAAAGAGTTTAGGATCACATCTGTTGCCAAATCAAGTGGATATGGAGAGCCAAGTCTCTCCAAATGATCCAGATAGCTCTTCATCTTGAGAACATGTGTGCTCACATTCCCAGTTTCTTCCATCTTGCAACCGTGCAAGCCTCGAACAGTTTCAAAGCGCTCAGTTCTTGCTTGCTTATCGAACATTTCTTTCAAGTGTGTGATCATATCATAAGCAGTGTGATGTTCCAGATCCTTCTGGAGGTCTGGGATCATCATAGCAAGCATGAGGCATGACACATCGATTGAATCATCACAATGCTTCAACCATAAGTCATGTGCAACCTTAGGAGTGGTGTGGGGTTCCTCGGGAATAGGGCCCTCAAGAATGTAGTCCTTCTTTTCTTGTTTAAGGACTATTCTTAGATTGCGATGCCAATCCAAAAAGTTGGAATGATCAAGTTTTGCCTTTTCTAGGACAGATCGTAGGGATATTATGTGAGAGTGATGTGGGACAGATGCAGGTGGGGCCATCTACAAAATTTTAACAAAGTTTTATTTAGTATTTAATTCTTTAAAATTAATACCCTTATGTTTCTAAAACATTAATTATTAAAGTATAGGATCCAAGTTGCAAAACAAATAAATAGTTAGGTATCCTTTTTCCCATTTATTTATTTCAACAAGGTAAGTGACAATTTACTAATTACATCAAAATGTAATTCCTAGTTATATGGGATCCTAAACAACTTTTGTTAATCGACATGTTTGATCCCATCTATGCCTCGGGCCTCTTATGCTTAGGTAACCTTTATCGCAAAAGATTCCCGATCAAGTCATCCAATTAAAGAAACTTGTGTAATCGGCCCATAACTAGTTATAGGAATCACGAATACACTTCGGCCATCAAGAGATAATACAAGCGGTTAGGTATCCTTCTTCCCACAAGCTTATACAAATGATGTGAGAATGTTCCTATAATTGGATGGCATAGACTTGCGTTTTTAAAAGGGATTTAAATGTTTTATAGTTCTAGTTTAAAACATGTGATATCATCGTTATTGCATGCATCCAATAAGCCATGGTATCCTTTTCACAAAATCACGTTTTAGGTTCTTTATAAATATAGTTTTATATATTTCGACGCAATCAAATTTTAAAATTAATATCTTATATTAAGTTCGACGTTTGAGCGTTATAGAACCATTTATAACCTTTTAATAAAACTTCCTTTTATTATAAAGACTTAGAGTTTGGATAAGTATCAAAATCACCATTTCAAACTTATTAATATTATTATTTCAAAATTTGTCGTAATAGGGCTTTCAAAACAAAACTATTTTATTTTGAAGTCTCAATTTATACATCTTAAGTTTAAAAGTCATATTTTGAAATATGTGATGATATTTATGTTCAAAATATTATTTAGCATGTAAAATCTCATTTTATCAATCAAGCATAATATTAACATGAAATAAACATCACGAGCATGCATATGTGCATAAACCAAGCCATAAACTAGTGACATTTTGTGAGCCATCACAAAATGCCAAGTCCATTCCTAAAGGGACAAATGGAACCAAATCTTCTAAATGATGTTCTTCAAGCTCCCACTTGCTTAGACAACTCTTTGTAACAAGTTGTTGAAAAATCCATGGAAGTTGTAAAACTTCACAAAACCATGGGGTTAGTTTGGATCTTCAAAATGGCCACCATCTTCAATCTTGTTACATTTTATATAAAGATAAACTAGTCTAAAACTAATCTATTACTTACAAAATTAAACAAGAAGAAAAACTAACTATTAAATTATTACATACCATATGAATAAAAAATATTACAACCATTTTGAATAATCAACACAAACAACATCACAAATGGTCCATGGCTTGTTTATGCACTCAAAAATACATATAAACATAAAACAACTCTTTGTTTTTCTAAGACAACTTTTATGACCAAAAATGCATGTAAACTTTTGGTCACAAAAAAAAAAATAATAATAACAATTATCAAGTTGTCATAGAAAACATGTATGAACATATTCTTATAAAAGAAAGTTATCCATGTTTTCCAAAAACTAAGATTATCCAAATAATCTAAAATCTAACCATGCAAGCAAAATGGCTCTGATACCAATTGTTGGGTTTAGTTCAAAAATTTGGTTTCTAAAATACATAGATGGCAACGGAAGCAATAAAGATTTGAACAACATAAAACAAGTTTATACCCACCAAGGATCATTTTACATGTATGGAAAGATTATGCAACCATAGGAAGAAAAGAATAACAACCTTTGTAGCTTTTGGTTCCTCTTGGGAGGCTAGATCGTTGAAGAAGATGGCAAGAGTGCAAGAGTAGAACTCCTCCAAAGATGTTCACCAACAATTACCAACTTGAAAGGATGCTAGTCCTAAACTCTTAAGCTTTAAGACAAAAACCAAGTTTTGACTTAAAGAGAGTATGCAAGTATCAATTCTTCTCTAGACTTCTTTTTTTTTTTTAACAAGTTTTAGAGTCTTAAAGAAAATAAGAAAATACATCAAGTATATGGTTACTTGAGTTAGTCTTCCCATGTGGTCCATACCTCAACTAATGATTAATCATAGTGTCAAGACATCCTACCCATGCTTAACCATAGTGTCAAGACATCCTTCTAAAGCATGTCTTTCCTATTTAAATAATAGAAGCATGTCTAACTAAAAGATAAAAGTCTTACTAGTTCAAAATGATGTACATGACTTAATAAATCATACCTTATGATATAGTTGATACTTGACATTGAAAATTGTCATTTTCATAAAACAAATAACTTTCAATTTAATTATAAGAGTTATAAATATTTATCAATAATCAAATTCTTATAAATAATCTATTTTTATCAAGTTGTTATTGGTGTGACCCTTTAGGATCATATATTATTAGCAATATCATCCTAATAATGATTCTTGAGCATATAGATCTTTCACCATGTTCTTTACCTATAATTTCTCTTTCTCATTTCCATGCTTAACTAAACTTCCTCATATGGACATCTACTTTTGTTGAACTCTGTTGTAGTTTAAGACAACTTGATCTGATATCTCCCATCATACATCATTCATGGCAAGTGCATCTCTCTATGTCCTTTTTTTTGTCCTGACTTTCCATATGTTTAGAACCTTTATGCTACTTACTCGGCATACTCACCAATGCTTCTTGTTGAACTTATTGGATAAAGGATAACTCTGATCTCTTGACATATGCCTTTACCTTAAATGGTTAGTTACTAGCTTTATCACCTATCACATTTTTGGTTACAACCTCTAAGTCTTGTCTCTAACACAACCCTCTACCATATCCTCAAACAATTTGACGAAACTATTTTCTTATTGTTTACAACTGCTATACCTTGGCATATACTTCAGTTTTGGCTTGGGTGTTGACCCTATCCTCAATCAAACGAATCACTTAAGTATATGGTTACATTCATGACATCCTCATTTTCGTTTGTGGCTCTAACATTTTCCTTCTAGACATACCTTATAGTGGTTCCATAACCTCTTTCTAAGTCGTAGTTGTATATTGTAGTTGTACTAATATGCATAATACAGGTTAACTAAATAATACTGACTCTTAACATAGTCTAATATTTGAAACATGATCGCATATATTGAGTACTTTTAAGAATGATCTGTTGGTGCTCATATGTAACAAATCTATATATCTATATATAGTTGTTTTGATGATTAAAACAAACAAACTGTTTAATTCATTATTAGTGCATATTTATGATATATTACCAGTCAAGTAAAGAACAAGTTCAGTCGCATAATCCATGAAAGTCGGCCTCTCAGGAAACGTGCCAGATTATCGCGAGATTCGTACCAAGAGACGATAGTCGAAGTTTGCAATGGGAATGGGTGCCTTAAATATCAAATCTTAGTCAAGGCGGAGTTGTTATTCGAATTCTACATAATATCGAGTGGTATAAACATTTCAATTTGGATGAACTCATTTAAAAATGTTTTTTTAATTAAATCTCAAATGAGTTTTATAAAATTTGTTTTATATGGAGTTTATTTTGAGAGAGAGGTCTCATAAAATGTTTCTTTATAAAAACGGGGATACTTTTGACAAAATTGAATATTCTTTTTTTGGATGAGATTTTATTAAAGAAATCCTAGATCTTTTTTAGTATTTAACCTTGGAAATATAAAAAGCCAATATTTTCATCTTTGTGATAATGTTTTAAAAAAAATCAGATTTATTGAATTTGACTTTGCCTAAAATATAGAAAGTAACATTTGGTACAAATAGATGTCAAAGTCAATTTATTCTGCAATTTTTTTTAAAAGTTATCTGATATATCAGTACTTTCAACGGTCTAAAATGAATTCTTCTTGTGAAAAAATAAATTTAATGCAAACATTCACTTGGTACATAATGCGGATGTCGACTTGAACCTGAAATTTCATTCATTTTTTTTAAAGCTAGGGTTTTTGTCGAGTTTTTAAAACCAACTTTTGGGATACTTTTAATCCAAAATTTCCAATCTCTCTCTGTAATCTTCCTCAAGAACATCTACATGTTCTTCGAGCTTATGATTTGATAGTTTTTTTAATTAAACTACATTCATTTGAGAGATTATTACATCACTACTTGATCATCATTGTAAGTTTTTTCATATTGTAAGTGGTGTGAGTTAAACATTACCTATTTCCTGATCTTTGTTCAACTAATTAATGTAAAAGTTTTTAAAATTGTGTTAGGTTTGAGAAGTTTTCTCCATACACTAATCCTTTTGAGATTTATTATTTCTGTGTGAGGTTTGAGTTATATCTCTCTACACATAATACCTTTGAGTGATCCTGTCTTTGAAAATGGTTTAGTGTATCTTATCTTTGCGGTAGGATTCATTTGTACGGTTTTGTTCTACTATTTAAAGAACAACAAGTTAAGTGCCTCAATGTGGACTAACCACTAAGTTTGGAGTGAATCACGTAAATCTTATGTATCATATCTTTTCTTTTACATTTTGGTCATATTTGTAATGACTTATTTGCAAGTCTTATATTGATTGATTTTGTACTTTAAGCTTCGTATTCAAACAATCTCTTCCGCTTTATAATTGTCTGATTCGGTTAAATTTTGAAATATGACTTTATTTTCCGATCCTTGCAAAATTTTCCCCATGATTGTACTAAGATGATCTACTAAGTTGGCTGAACTGGATGAGCATGATCATTAGTTGCCATCTCTCACAATAACTATGTGATATTTGATCACTATTCTTCATCATAAATAAGACAATTTTACTAATACATTTTATTTAAATAATATCACCACTTCTCACTAATCCATCTGACTACCAATATGAAATAGCCAGGCAAGTATCGTGGGGAGCCAGGATCCGTTTGGTGCAAATATAATCCGCGACCTTTTGGAAGTCCACAACTCCGTTGTATCAACCTTTCTATACACCATTCCATACGGTTATATCGACCAGGATAAGCAATTAGCAATAATCCCATTAATTTTACATATAAGTTAATTATTTTAAGGTAATATAATATTCTAAAACTCAATGCCATCCTCCAAAGTTGAAGTCTAAATTTTCTAATCTAAGGCAACCCTAGTCCACATACATTAAGGCTCTGATACCAACTTGTGACGTCCCGATTTTTTTTTTCCATCATAACCTTTACATATGCGGGGGCGTTCTAATATACAACATCTATCATAAGAACTATAATCTTCATCTCGTTTTCTTCACGTCTTATCCCGATCTTTACCTAAGATCCATATATGGAATACGTAAGCTTTAAGCTTAGTGAGCAGTTATGGTTTCATAATGAAATCTTTTTTCATAAAACATATCATTCGAGTTCATGATTAACAGTTCAATACACTTTTCATAGTTATGCATAACAACCTTGATTCATAAAGCCATTTCTATGAAAACATTATCTTCTTTTACTGTGCGATATCTCATATGTTAAGGTATGAGATATCATTTTGACTTTCTGTTTTTGTATCTGTATAAATAGCATTGTATTGTGTTTGTAAAAGTTGTCGATCAATACATTTACATTTTGAAGAATACTGTGCGTAATTCATAACTTTTTCTACTTTGATTCAAAGTTATCATTTCATAATCTTTGTTCTTCATTCTGTTTACTGTTCTATTGGTTTAGATTGTTAATTGATCTGCTTCCGCATTTCACTTTGATTCAATACTCTCAATTAACAATTAGGTTTAAAGGAATCTGGAACCAACAATTGGTATCAGAGCCTTCTAATCAATCTATTGATTATTAGATCTCTTCCATTGAAGAAATTCCTTTCGATCGAACAGTATTTTCTCAGATTCAAAATTTGTTTATTAATCCACTCTGTTTTACGAGATTTTGTTAAATCGTTAACAATCTTCTCTTAAATTGAGTCATTCATTTTGTAATCTGAAGAAACAGTGATATTATCGACCTGTTCTTCTATCAAATTGAGATTTAATTGCTCTAAATTTCTTTCAAATCTTCAAATTTTCTCTTCTATCCTACTCAAATGGCAAATTCGAGCTTGAATGCTGTTTATACGTCTGGGTCCCTGACTAAACCTCCAACTCTTGTACGTGATGAATACCCACAATGGAAGATTCGAATGGTTAACTTCTATGAGGGATTGGATGCTGAGTTATATCCAATTATTCAAAACGGTCCGTTTGTTCCCACCACTACTATTCCCAGAATTCCAGCCACTGCAAATACAGATGAGGTACCAGCAAGACTGGTTCAGAAGTCAAGGAATAACTGGACTGATGAAGAAAAGGCTAAGGTGGAATTAGCTAAGAAAGCTAAGTCTCTGTTGATAATGGCCATTCCAAATGAGATTTTTCAATCTCTGGACTCATGTGACACAAAGAAAAGATTTATGGGGTCAACTGGAGAATCTCTTCGAAGGTGGTGCGAAAATGAAAAAGAACAGAAGAGCCCAAGCTCTAAATGAATATAATAGTTTTCAAGCGCTGATCGATGAATCTCTCGGAACAAACATTTCATCGATTCAACAATCCGATTAATCTCTCGCAAGAGATGTGACATTGTTAGATCAAAGGAAGACAACAATGTTCTATTTCTCAAAAGGTTAAACCACGAATGGTCAAATCTATCCATGTCACTACAAGCCAATCGGGACCTTGAACAATGGTCGCCGCATGATGTATTCGGTACACCGCAAGCTCATGAAAAAGAAGTTGTTCGTAAAAGAACAAACATCGGAGGTCCTACGGCTTTGATCTCGAAACAAAAGGAATCGTAAGACGAAGTGATGACAGGAAGAAATTGAAGGCCTTCATATCGTAGGACTCGCTCCAGAAGATGACTACGAATCGGATGATGAAATTAAAGCGTTTGCCGACTCTCCGGCTTTAATAACCAAGCAATTTACTAATCGTTTTGGAAATAAGTCTTTGAAAGGAAATAAACGATTTGATCGTCCCTATGTTCCTAAACAAGAAGTACGAGAGAGAGTAGAGAAAACGAAGAAGAGAAGAAAGAAGAAGAATTAAAAAGGAAGAAAGATGTACGCTACGGATGTGGCAAGCCGGACATTACTCGAGAGATTGCAGAGGAGCTGCGGAAAAGGATAAGACTTATTACAAAAACAAATATAAGTACAATGTCACCGAAAGAGCACACTTTGCGTAAAAAGAAAACTGGGTGCAAGATGAATCCGGCGGTGATGAAGCCATGTTACGTGGAATGGCAAACACAAACGAATCGGAGGATCAACCCTTCCGAGTCACCGGTTAGTAATTTCTCCGGATCATCCGAGCTTGAACAAACGATTGTGATGTTATCAAACAATTTTGAGGAACTAAAACCGAAACTCACAATCGAAAAGAAATTACGAAAAAGTACCGAGAAAACTCTTTCTACAATCAAAAGGGAAAGAGATATTTTCAAAAGAGAAATGGATTTACTTACAGAAGAAAAACTCGAATTAAATACTGCAAAGGAAACGATTTCCATGAGTTTAAAACTTTCTGAAGAAAAACTTAAAAAGGAAATTTTGAATCTCAATAAACTTCTGGAAGGAAAAGAGAAAGAAATCAGAGACAAAGAGAGTGATAGACTCAACTCTGTAGCACTTAAAAACTATTTTCAGAAAGAGAGAGAATTTTTACACATTGAACTTCAACAGAAAAAGCTACAGATTATAACATATCTGGATGCAGAAGGTTCATGACAAAATTAACACACAAGTAGGAAGATCCGGACTTGGTTTCGAGGACCTAGATCCCTACACGTGTAAGAAAAGGTCGTATCCGAAACTGCTTTTTTGTGTTGGACAAATACAGAAGCCAAAGTTTCCAATTTTGTATGAAAAATCTATTTTTAAAAAATCTAGATATGAAAACCATCATAAAAAAGGCAAACTTAAATTCGAAAATATTGAATATTGTTGTAAAACAAATGTTGATCTAAATAAAGTTCAGAAGAAAAAGGATATTTTCAATTTTGGTTCAAATAAACATACAATTTTGAATCCAGAGGCAGATATTTTTGTTCCAAGTCAGGCAGAGGAAGATCTACGACTTATGTTTGAAAACGATATTCTCTCTACTCTGGATAAGTATTTTAGAAATGAAACTCTTTGTGAGAATCATCCAGAGATCTCTCCCTGTTCATTTGAAGATTTACATCTTTCTGAAACTCAAGAAAGCTTGGCTGAGATTACGTATCCATGGGAGAATGACAATAATGATGAAGAATTTTTTGATAACTCTGAAAATTACCTTTCAAATTTAGAAATTAATTCTTTTAAATCATCAAAAATTATCACAAATAATTCAGAAATTATTGATAAAAAGGATGATTATTTGTATACTGATAAATCTCAAGAAATCAGAGCTTCTGATAGAGATTGTGCTAAACTTTCAAGTGGTATACCTATTCTTCCGGTTTCTGTTCCAGAACCGAGAAAATCAGTATCTATACATCCAGACTTCTTAGATATGTGTCTCAAAGCCAAAACATGTCTTGAACTTGAGAAAGAGGAAGAACTCAAAAACAAAGTGCAAAATCAAAAGATTTTAAACTCTACTCTTCCGAAGTTTACTAATATTCAAAAAGGCAAATGGAAATCCTCTAATTCTTATGTTCCTTTTTCAGTAAATAACAGAGCTTCTGCAAAAGTAGATCAGAGGAAGAACACCGAAAAGAAAAAGCCAGAACTAAAACAAAAGTCTAGTCTAGATAGGTTCTCTAGAACAACTGATGCTAGAAAAGACTTTAGAAAGAATAATTGTAATTACCATTCTCGCAATGAAAATTCAATTCAATCTTCTATGTTTCAGTCTTCTGAATGTTTTTCACTGTTCTTAAAGTTAAAACAATTTTTCTCGCAAACCTCTGATCATTCCAATTCACAGTATGTTTGTCACAAAAAGAATAAAACTCAAAAAAACCAAAAATAAAGTCTTTACCTTCTGTTAAATCAAAAAACGAGCATACTCCAAAAGCTAACATAAAAGGACCCATTATGCGATGGGTACCTAAGAAATTCTGATTTTTGATTGCAGAAACAGCGTGTGCATATCGGGTATCTTGACTACGGATGCTCGAGGCACATGATCGGATCCCAAAATTTACTATCCCAATTCAAGGACAAATCAGGTGGAGTAGTAACTTTTGGTGATAATGGTAAGGGTCAAATAAAAGGCTACGGTACTCTACAAGAAGGTAATATCACCTTATCAAAGGTAGCTCATGTTTCTGGCTTGAAACATAATCTCCTTAGTGTAAGTCAACTTTGTGATTCTAAAATACTAGTAGTATTTGATGAAAAACATTGTTATTTATTCTCTAAGGCAGGTGAAGAACTTTGGAGAGCAGACAGGAAAGGTAACTTGTATATGATGAATTTTACCTCTAAGGATGGTAAGGAAACTTTATGTCTCATCTCCAAAAAGAGTGAAGTTGCGTGGCTCTGGCATCATAAAATGTCTCACTTAAATTTTAATAATCTTGAGATGCTTGTTAAAAACAAACTGGTATCCGGACTTCCCGGGATATTCATTTTCAAAAAGATCACCTCTCGCCCGCATGTGAAATGGGCAAAATTAAACGAGCATCTCATAAAACAAAAAGTGATCATTCTTGTACTAGACCTCTGCAATTATTACATGTGGATCTCTGTGGTCCAATTGCAATTCAGAGTCTATCTGGTAAAAAGTATATTCTGGTACTAATTGATGAATTTTCCAGATATACTTGGCTTGCTTTCGTTCGTCAAAAGTCAGAAGTCCCAGTGGTACTACAGAATATGATGACCAGAATTCAAGTTCTTCTACATCAGAAGATTCAGCAGCTTCGAAGTGATAATGGTACAGAATTCAAGAACGCCAAGCTTGAATCGTATCTTGTTGAACAAGGAATTACTCAAAACTCTCTGCTGTTCGCACTCCACAACAAAACGGTGTAGTTGAACGTCGCAACAGAACCTTGGTTGAAGCGGCCGAACGATGCTCGCAGCACGGTCTCCAAATTCACTTCTGGGCCGAAGCTGTTGCTACTGCTTGTTTCACTCAAAACCGTTCAATTATAGTCAAGAGGCATCTCAAAACCTCTTATGAGCTGATTAATAAAAGAAAACCATCTGTAAAATTTTTTCATATCTTTGGTTGCAGATGTTTTATCTTAAACGACAGAGATAATCTTGGCAAATTTGATCCGAAGTCCGATGAAGCTAAATTTTTAGGCTACTCGTTAAATTCAAGAGCTTTCCGAGTTTTTAACTTACGAACAAAAACTGTTATGGAAAGCATCAACATTGACTTCGATGATAACACCCAACTGACTTCCGAACACTCTACTTCAGAACTCAAGCTTAATACTGTTACTTCTGACTATCTTTCAGGTTCCAGAGAATCCGAGATTGATGCTATTTTTCAAGATTTTACGGGCGACGAAGTTGTGTCGAAGCAATGTCACCTCCACATTTGCGGATACCGGATATTCTCCAAGCCTCGGGCATTACTCTCGGTCCTCGCTTCTGTTTCATCTGTCACGTCTATTTGTCCAGAAGTTCCCACTACTACATCTGCCAGTCAAGAAGCTACTTCTGTTCCATCATCTGAGGGGGAGACACAAGGACAGGTGACAGAACAGATACCAGAAGGACATACAGAAGAAAATAAAGAAGATTTTGTGTTTCCAGATGAAATCATTTCGTCAAATGAAACAACCCATTCAATTTCTCACCCCAGAATGACGAAATGGACTAAATCTCACACACCAGATCTTATAATTGGTAGTCCTTCTGAGGGGGTCAGAACACGATCGCTCTACCGCAAATGAAGCATTCTTTGTTAATTTTCTTAGTATGATCGAACCTAAACGTGTACATGAAGCCTTAGTTGAACCAAGTCGGGTGGATGCTATGCGGGAAGAACTACTTCAATTCGAAAGAAATAAAGTTTGGCGTCTTGTTCCTTTACCAAAAGGCAAAGTTGCTATTGGCACAAAATGGGTATTTAGGAACAAAAAGGATGAAGATGGAATTGTTGTCGAAATAAAGCTCGTTTGGTGGCTAAAGGCTACCGTCAAGAGGAAGGTATCGATTATGATGAAACCTTTGCTCTGTTGCAAGACTAGAAGCAATAAGATTATTCTTGGCTTTCTCTCGCATACAAAAACTTCAAAGTCTACCAAATGGATGTTAAATGTGCATTTCTTAATGGATGTCTAAAAGAAGAAGTGTATGTTGAACAACCCGATGGTTTCAAAGATGCAAGATATCCAGTAATATGTTTATCTTCTTGACAAAGCTTTGTATGGTCTAAAGCAAGCCCCAAGAGCCCGGTATGAACGACTATCGAAATTTCGATCGGCAAAAGCTATGAAAAAGGTAAAATCGATACAACTGCGTTCATCAAAAGAGGCAAAGGTATGTTAACTATAGTTCAAATTTACGTGGATGACATAATATTTGGTTCTACTCATCAAACAGAAGTTGATTTGTTTTCTAAATTGATGGAAACTGAATTTGAAATGAGTATGATGGGAGAATTAACTTTCTTCCTAGGACTTCAAGTTAAACAAAGCACCTCTGGTATCTTTATAAATCAGGCAAAATATGTTTCTGACATGCTTAAAAAGTTTCATCTTGAAAACTCATCATCCATGAAAACACCTATCTCTCCTGGTATGAAATTAGGACCTGACTCCTCTGGTAAATCTGTTGATATTACCAGCTACAGAGGAATGATTGGTTCTCTTTTATATTTAACAGCAAGTAGACCTGATATTATGTTTGCCACTTGTCTTTGTGCTCGTTATCAAGCCAATCCTAAAGAGTCTCATTTGGCTGCTGTAAAAAGAATTTTTAGGTACTTAAAAGGTTCACCATCGTTGGGCCTTTGGTATCCTAAAAATTCTGGATTTGATTTAATGGCGTATACAGATTCTGATCATGCAGGTTGTAAGCTTGACAGAAAAAGTACATCAGGTAGCTGTCAACTTCTGGGAAATCGACTTATAAGTTGGACATCCAAGAAACAAAACTGCGTATCCACATCTACAGCAGAAGCTGAATATGTTGCTGCTGCTAGTTGTTGTTCACAAGTTATTTGGATGAAGACCCAACTCAGAGATTATGGTCTGATATACGACAAGATTCCCATCCTCTGTGATTCTGAAAGTGCTATCGCCATTACAGAAAACCCAGTTCAGCATTCCAAAACAAAGCATATCGATGTCAGGTATCATTTCATCAAGGATCATGTCGAAAAGGGTACAATCGAAATGTATTTTGTTTCTACTGATTATCAACTTGCTGATATTTTCACAAAAGCTCTTGATGAGAGACGTTTTAACTTCTTAATTAGCAAGTTGGGAATGCTTAATATGTAACAATGATTTCTTCAGAAGCATCCAGAAGCCTCTGAACTATTCTGACGATACTTCAGAAGTCATCAGAAGTCTCTGATGCTTTCTGAACTCTTCAGAACACTTCAGAAGCCTCTGAGTTACTCTGATTTTCTGTTTCATAATAATATTTTTCTTTCAAGAGAAATCATAAAGTGCAGATTGAGAAACGAGGTAAAGAAGCTACTACAGGGGGAGTTCACCATTCAAGGGGGAGTTTACCATTCAAGGGGAGTTTACCATTCAAGGGGAAGTTTCACAATGCAGAAGATATTCGTCTAAGTCTAACTCTGGTTAGCTGTCTTCTGATTTACTATTTCACTTAAATTTTATTTGAATCTATCTGCTCTGAGTTTCTCTTGCCGCCAAGGTCTCTTAGACTTTTTGATTCATTTCAAATTTTTTAAAATATAAATCAAGTCGACATGTTTTTCAACTAAATTTTCTATAAATTGATATTTCTTATAATTTCCATTAAATATATAAATTCAATCAACTCTTGCCTCCAAGGTTGTTTAAATCTATATGTTTAATGCAAATTCTTCTTTATTATTCTTTTATAGAAACTAAACTCTCATGTGATTTTTGTTTTCACTTGACTGATTTTTAAACTTAAATAAATAAAATTAAGATTAAAATCTGTATTTATTCAATTAATTCAAAATTAATTGATTAATTAAACAGATTTTTTTATTACTTTTGTTTATTTCTGCTTTTAAGAAAAACAGCCTCTGCTACTCGCCACTTCCTTCACCACATGTTCATGTCTCCGTGACTGACATACCAATACGCACAGAGGATGAGTCCACATCCTCTCCTAGGATAGATGCTAATGAATTCCCATCAGAGGGGTTACAGCCTAGGAATGCACCTCTTACCGGAGTGTTTACACTTCATCAAGGTAAGCATACTGTCTTCAGCACCTCATCCTCTGATGATGAGGATAATGTTGAAACAGTCAGAACAACCGAAGAGGAGCCTGTGAATAACAGCCCTCAAGGACTGGTTGGAAGTCCTTCTACACTCAACGTCAAAACAGGTGTAGAAGGCCCCTCTGAACGCGAGGGTAAAGGGGCTCCATGTGTTGGAGATGCACCGGTTACATCTTCTGATTTCGTCACAAATGCAGCGTTCTTGGCATTTGCTGATCAAATTCAGAGATCTGTGGAAGATCTAAAATTATCCGTGACCACTAACAATTCTCTTCTTCTGAGCCTTCAATTTAAAATTGAAAGTCAGAACTCTCTCTTAGCAGATCTTCAGCGCCAAATGAGTACCTCTCAAGAAGATCAGAAGGCCTATTTTGCTGAACAATTTTTGCTCTTGAAAAATGGTCTTCAAGCAAATGCAGAGGCAATCTCTCAACTTCCAGAATCTCTACGTGCCTCTGTAGACTACAACTCTCTGGTGGCCGACATACAGAAGATTATCAAGACCATCATTCCTTCTGATGATCCCTCTGGGTCTACGCTCGTCAAGAAATCTGATCTCGCCTCTTTCCAGAAGATTATTCTTGAGCGAATGTCTACCATCGCTTCAAAGTACTCTTCCAAGCCCTCCACATCCTCAACAGACCAGAAAATTGCTGCCATCGAATCTACTCTATCTCAACTCGTGCCTCTGGTTTCTTCTATTGCTGAGGCGTTTAATGCCAAGAAGAAAGCCAAGGAAGAAAGGGCTTGCAAAAAGGCGGGCGAAAGAAAACATTCTGAGGATCAGGATCCTGATTCTCAGAAGGGGGAGAAAGGTCCTGAGCCTAAGCAAGCCAAACAAACACCACCAGAACCAAACACGACCACCGCTGACTCTTCAACTCCAAAACCATCACAGCAACCTTCTTCTTCAAAACAAGTGCCAATCACTCCAACACCTCTGGCTACGCATTCTGGGCCTCTACCCAGAGATCCAGATCTAGCTAAGTTCATTCTGGATCTTATGGGAAAAAGCAGAATCCCGAGCTCTCCGGCTGAAAGGGCTGAAATAGTCAGAGCTCACGAAGAACGAGAACGAGCTAAAGCTGCAAAGGAAAGAGCTAAAGCTGAAAGAGAAGAAAGGGCCAGAGAGGAGGATGAGGAAGTGTTCAGAGCTGAAAAAGAAAAAGAAGAAGAGATAATACGCCAGAGGCTAATTGTTGAAGAACAAATAGAGATAGAGAGGGCTGAAAGAGAGAATCTGGAAAGAGAGAAGGCTAGACTTGAAGAAGAACTACAGAGACAGAATTTTGAAGCTGAAGAAAGAGCAAGAGTCAGAGCAGAGGCCGCTCAGAAGCAGAAAGAGATCAGAGGAGAATTTGAAGAAAAATTAAATAAAGTTGGAAACATTGAACTTCCAACACTTGAAGTTGAGAAAAGGCACATGTATGCTCCAACAGATCAGAAGATTTATCTCATGATGCCTAACTTCGCAAACCAATACAATGTAAGCAATGAAGTTAAAGATAACTTCATGGCTCATAAACAAGACAGAAAGACGGTTTTCACTACTGCTCCAATTACAAAGATCACAGCCATGAAACATAAGCAGTTTCAAGATACACCCATTTGGTACACAATCTACGAGATAGTCAGATCAAACAACAAGAGTTATTACATATGTGATAATGATCTGTTGTCCATCCATCCAGCTGATCTCATTTTTCTGGAAAAATTTATGAAGACTCAGCTTTCTGAACGCAAAGATCCACAAGACCATGTTGCCTACACTAGAATTATTCTATGTATGAAATCATACATTAGATACAAAAGGCGGAGTCGACTTCCAGATTGGCTTAAATTTCAAAATGGATAATCTGGCTATCTCTGCACCAAATGAGGAACTTGAAGGGATAAGCAAATTCAGAGTGGGTAGACTTCTTACTGAACCAGAAGAGGGAATCATCTTCAAAAGACCAAATGGAAAGAGCTTCTTTCGCATCAAAGAATCTCACAAATACTCTTCTGAGGTAGTCTACATCATCAAGTGCTATGCTGGCTTAGACACGACAAATCCAGAAGTTGCAAAGAAAGTAGAGAAAAGACTTGATGGACTTCAGAAGAACAGAGAGCTTATCAATAATATTTCAAGTATCATTCTTTGTTGATCCTCTCTGAAGAAAGTTTTTTTTGACTTCATACTTAGGGGGAGAATGTTAGAAATTAAAGTATGAGTCAAAGAAGAGATGTCTACAAAAGTCAACACACTATTCTTGTTATAACTAATTGTTGTTAGACGCTCCCTTTTAGACACATGGCACTTTGTAATTGGCTAGCATTTTGACTTTCTGTTTTTGTATCTGTATAAATAGCATTGTATTGTGTTTGTAAAAGTTGTCGATCAATACATTTACATTTTGAAGAATACTGTGCGTAATTCATAACTTTGTCTACTTTGATTCAAAGTTATCATTTCATAATCTTTGTTCTTCATTCTGTTTACTGTTCTATTGGTTTAGATTGTTAATTGATCTGCTTCCGCATTTCACTTTGATTCAATACTCTCAATTAACAATTAGGTTTAAAGGAATCTGGAACCAACAGTATGCCAAACATTCTCAATGGGATCCTCTAGATCCTTTGGGTTCTGCTAAGAATCTTCCCCCTGAGGCCCGTTTGCAAGACGGCCTCCTTTCTTATACCCCGTCGGGTATTTAATGGTCATACTTTCACATGCACAAACTTTTCATACTTCACATGTAAAACACGTACTTTTATCAAAAAATTATTTTATGCAGATTAGCCGTAACACCTTATTTGGACCAGAGTAACGGTGTATATTAAGACACTTTATTTTTAGTAAAACAACGACTATAAATGTTATATAATAACACTTTATTTGAACAAAGTAACGACAAGAAATGTTATATAATAACACATTATTTTGAGCATAGTAACGGCTATAAATGTTATACAATGACACATTTTGAGCAGGGTAACGACTAAAAATATTTAATCGAAATACATAAAATGTAATTATAACATTTATGTATAAAATATAATTATAACACATAGGTATCCCAGTAAATCTCATAACATACTTAGCCGCAATGCTTATATTTACCACCTTAATCTTAGTGATTTACGCGTGAGTTGTGTTTGTTGTAATAAATAATGAAAGGCATGTATCCAGAAGCATGAGGTGGCGATTATTAAGATAAATGGTGGACGTAAAAAGAATATGGAAGTCTCATAAATTCATGGCTTGCTCCCTACGAATGCTTACTTGTATGAATAAGTATATATTAGTAATATAAATATTTTATTTATTATATAACATTATCTTTATTGAGTATAACTTTGTATACTTAACCCCAATTCTAAATATAAACATATATTTGGGACCTACTTGATAGTCCTATGCATAGACATGCTATTACGATACCTTTTTTTGAGTTGCATAAATTTTCATAGTCATGCTTTAATTCTTTTGACATTTACGACATCTATATTTTTCAACGTATATAAATATGAAGTTCAGTATTAATTCGATATTTTTATAATTTAGAAAAAACATATTTCTATCATTTTGATCAAATGACTCTAAAATAAAAACTTTATTATTTTTCGAATCTGAAAGAGTTATTACGATCTACGTGAATCGCTGAGTCCAAATATATATACATTGTATAGCTTCTAAATCATTTTGAGCACTAAATTTGATAAAAAAAAATGATATACTTAATATCGAATCAGCCCTATAAATAAAACATTGTCGATTTTCAAATCTAAAAAATTCATTATGATAGTTATAGATTACTGATCTCGAAAGCGTATTAGTCGTATTTCATAAAATTCCATACGACTAGCTAATTTAAGTAAAACAACAAAACCTTATAAATAAAATTAATAATAAATCATTATTATTACAATATATATATATATATATATATATATATATATATACGTTTCATATGTATATAGGGTTGGGATCACGTGAGACCATCCTGTTTCCGTGAGACCTGTGAGACCACCCTTTTACACTCTAAACTTCACAGCAAAAACATTGTGAAGGTAAAAAATATATGATGGGTTCACATGAGACCAGCCTGTTTCCATGAGACCTTTTGGAGACCCGTGAAACCAATTTTTTACACTTGAAAACTTCACAGCAAAAACACTATAAAGGTAAAAAAATCTGAACCTTCACAGCAAAAACACTGTGAAATAATTTCACAGCAAAAACACTATGTAGGTCACTTTCATAGCAAAAATACTTTAAAGATTCATATTTTTTTTACCTTTAGAGTGTTTTTGCTGTGAATTTTTAAGTGTAAAAGGGTGGTCTAACGGGTCTAACGGAAACAGGGTGGTCTCACGTGATCCCAAGTCTATGTATATATGCATATATAAATATAAAAAATTTATTTAAATATTTAGGTTTATTACTTAATACGCCATTCAATATATTACATATTATATCTTTATAATCATCAAACAGATATATTTTGTTCTTCAATGTTTTCAATAAAGATATTTTCTAAATCTTTAAATTGTTCCCTTTTCAATGATATCAATATTTCATATCATAACTTTTGCATCTGATATAAATACAGCAATACCGAATATATATTTCAAATTATCTTTCATATATCAACATCATTGTAATATTATAATGCTTAACATTTATCTTAACCATTTAAGATACCTAAATGGTCATAATCTTGTCATTATTCTAATACTGAAAACGGGGTGTTACACTGAAGAAGAAGTGGTTGAATTCCTGGACCAAATCGGTGATGACGTGCAAAAGAAGGAGGTCAACCAAGAGCCCAATGAATCAAATATCAGCGGTGTGTCAATTCCTTTTCTCTCACGTGATTCAGTGCTTAGGCACTAAGACGGGAGGCCAAGAACATGCCTGTCGTATGTTCTTGAACATAGGATATGTGTTGTTCCATAGGATGAACGTCAACTATGAAAAGATCATCTTTGATGATTTTAAGAAGCGAGTTGATAAGCGCCAAAGGGAAAAGGGTATCCCTTACCCGCGCTTCATGTGCATAATCTTAGAGTACATCTACGGTCACTACCCCAAGACCAGAGACCTAAAGTTCTCCAGGATTGGCTCTCACATCATGGAGCATCGAGTCAAGGACGTTGATGTTCCCATCTTTCTAGAGATAATGCCGGTGGCATAGTGATCAACCTCCTCCTCGGCTACTACCTCTAATGCTACTATTGCTGTTGTTACCCCTCAGGTAACCAAGTCGTTGGAAATCCCAACAATGATCATCGTTGTTTACCAACCCCCAACTCTTTCACAAAAGGAATAACCCTTCCGCTGATGGACAAGAAGTACATAGCAACCAAGCCACTCTCAAAGAAGCCCAAAGGATCCGTCTCTTGCCACACATGATCTCTGACATCGGTGTAACACCAACACCACCTCCTGCTACCACAACCACTATGAAAATGATATCTGAGACAATTGCTGCTTCTAGAGCACTACCCCCTCCAGTGCCTAATGTCACTGAGAGTTTAGTTACCAGCACTACTGAAGCTTGAACAGGTAATACAATCAATGCCCACTTCTTAACATCCTTCTCTTCTAATTATTCTTCTTTGTTCCACACATTGACCTATGATTCCGGTATGATTGTCCGCATACCTGATGAGGCTGAGAACCTGGCTATTCTCTTATCAATATTGTTTCGATAATCTGATTTATGGATAGGAGCGCGCACAGTACCTGAGGATGCTTCTCAGAAGCTACCTCAGAGACAGGTTTATGATCCTCAGAAAACAACCGTTGCACGACTCAACCCTGAAAGTAATCCTGCAGATAGTCTTTAGGAACCCTATGAAACTAGACACCTTCCTACCTAACTTTTTTCTTCTAACCCTAAGCTCTTTATGGCTAATTTTTCTTTGATAATACAAGTTTCAAGAAGGACGATCCATCCAAGGTGGAGCTAAAGAATACGGTGGCCGAAATGCGACCACCACTGAAGACTCAAGGTACCAAGGCCCCTTAGCCACCTTTTCAACGGTCAGCCAGCTATCAACGTTGGACCACTTAGTGGAAGAAACCACCACGTTGAGCACCAAAGCTGATAATCTCCAAATCTCTCTGGAATTGGTCTACAAGAAGTTCTCGGAAGTTCCATCACTAAATAAGGAAGTTTCAACGCTACATGACGCTGTAGCCATGTACACCTCACCATCTCAACTCTAGGAACCAAAATAGACAAACAGATGGAGACGCCGAAAGAAATTCTAGCCATTCTGAAGACCCCTGTCCCTGTCTCTACTCCCTCATTCACTAGCACGGATCCAGAGTCTCTAAATCAATTGAGCCATATTTAGGAAGAGCACACCTCCACTCTCGATGCCTTAAAGGAGAAGGTAAACATCATCCTTCTCCAAGTATCCCTTAATGATGACAATGAGGGGGATAAAGTGGCTAACAAAATACAAGGCAATATCGTCGCCCAAGTTGATGAGTTGGGCGACGCAACTCTGAAACCGAAGCCATGCTTGCCAATGACCTGAGGATGAAATACTCTCAGATGAGACAAAGGATAATTCTTCTCCCAATACGGAAGACGTGGAAAAAGAAGAGGAAGAAAAAGATGAAGATGAACTTGAGCTCTCTAATAAGGAGCCAGGGAGCAACCCTCCAAAAGATGATGATGATAATGATGAAGCTCATTTTTTTCGTCAACTCAGACCCTTGAAAGGCGTCATCATAAGGGAACCATTTCCCCTGGGGGAGGGGGCCGCTCAAGGTTAGAACCCTCCCTCAACAAAAAAGGTTAAGAGGACAACATAAGGAAATCTATTCATAATTCTAAATAAAGAGCGGGAGCCTAGAATACTCGAGGTAGGTCTTACTCTAACCATCTTCAACCCCTCCATCTCTGAACCCTAACCTCTTGCGTCATTACCTCCTCCCATTATACCCACAAACATTTCTTGACGGAACCCATATCTCCGTAAACACTCAATAATAGGTGATTTACTAAATATAATATGAGTAGAAGCGGAAGCAATTGTAAATTCACCAATTAAACTAGAATAGATGAACAGAAAGATAAAAAGAGAATAGAATACAAACACATTGAGGATTCAAGAAGTCATCTCTTGTATTGATGAAGTAATCTGAGTAATTGCACTAAAGAACACCAAGAACACACAGTAGTGTATGATAAAAAGCTCTCAGATTACTCTATCTCTCTCTTAAGTACAAATCACAAAAGATATATTGTTAAAACACACGCATTACATCGAACGATTTCCTATTTATACTATGGAAAGAGAATAGTCAAATCATTAGCCAATGAGAGCCAAGCTAAAAAGTAGAATAACCGTTTTTGCCCACGTGGCATCTTTTGATAGGTCCATCTGTATAAGTGAGTTTCACTGAAATGGACTTGAAGTTGAAATCCGAGAAGGCATTGGAAGACTAAGGCTCTACATAGTACATGCAGAGGCTCTTTATGTATGGTGTAGAGGCTCTGCGTCTATTCATTTTGACTTGCTTTGCTACGTCTCTGCCTTCTGTGTGCAAGCTCTGTATCCGAGCTTTGTATCTACCAGTGACATGGTCTTTAGACCAAAAGACTTAGATAACTTTTTACTTACAATTTCTCATAAAACTAATTCTAACAATTTCCCCCTAAGTGTAAATAAAAAGACTTTTTCAAAAAGTAAGTATTTAACTAGGAAGCAAGAGGGCAACATCATCCTCTGTAAAATTTACTTTAAGCAAAAAGATAATGGATATAGAGTTACAAATTTCATTAACTATTGTGTAAAGCTAATGAATTTTCTGGTTAAATCTCTAAGGTCAAACATCGAATCAATCTCCACAGCACATGCCTTTCTTGACTCACTTGCCTCTGAGTTGTTTGGCACATACATCTCTATCTGCTTTCTTATCATCCGCAGAGTTGCATAAGAATATTTGCTTGTTTGTGATCTTCTATACACCTTCCTCAATCTTTGATCAGTTATGTATATGAATCCATGACCTGGGCCCGACAAGTAATTCCCTAAATTGATCTTTATCAATCCTTCTAAGTACTCATTTGGAGCCGTCACATAGAGCATATCCACATCTTGCTCTAGATCTATTTGGAAATCAACTTTGCATGCATACACCACCCATTCTTTCACCGCTTTCCTGATGGCACTATTGGCCATTGAATTTACAATCCCTCTGTCCACCTTATTTAGAGTATGACCATGCAGAGTAAGTAGATCATATGGGTTCAAGTTCAGAAGATCTGCATCAGTGAACGAAGTAATCTGGTTATATGCCCTTTCAATAAAACATTCGTGATATACTATGGCATTGTGGGAGAAGGTTCTCTTCTTTATGTCATGTATTTTTCTGATCCCTTCATTTGAATACACAAGTGTAGGACTCAGAGTTGTGGCTTGAAGGAATCTTCATCTCACATCTTCTTTGCTCTCTGGATTTAACCTATATACTCTTCTTGGAGGAATTTTTCTGTCTGGATACAAGTCTCGATAAATTTGTTTATTTGTCGTAGGCTCTTTCACTTTTGGTCTTGGAATAGGTCTTCTCATCACATCAAGAGAGTCTTTGGCACTTTGTACCACGTCTATTGGAGGAATAGTCTTCTGGGTTGAAGCTTGAGGAATGTAGGTTTGAGGTCTTGATTGTGATATAGAGCTCTGAGGTATGTATGCTCGTGGTCTGGATTGAGATGTAGACACGGCTTCTTGTCTTCTTGTTACTAGAGGAGGAGCATCATCTACATTGGATGAGAAATCAGAATCTAAGAAAAAAACGAAAAAAACCATGCAATATTATAAGAAAATAACTAAGGAAAAATCCATTACATCATCAACGTGCAAGACTTGGAAAAAACGAACCAAGCAATGATCAACCAAAAACTACCTATCCCAATAGAAAAATATGATAAAAAGAACAAGGGAATAAGCAAACTCTAGACCAAATACGAGCAACAACACCAACTTGGCATAAACTGCAACTTCCAAGTCTTCAGTTTTCCACACATAATTTGAATCTGTTCTTCCACGCCATTATTTTGAGGACAATGTTTCTGATCACCGTGGCAACATCCGAAGCCGATCTTACCCTATTACCAAAAAGTCAATTATTTATTTCTTGCCATATGAAGTAGACAGTAGCCAAGAGAGCCAACTTATGAATCACTTTCTTTCGAGCCCTATTAGAATCAATCTTATCACATATAGCATTCCAGGAATCTGAGAAGGCATATAGACCAGCATCCACCTTAATCTTCCTCCAAACTGCTGCTGCATAGTGACATTGGCAAAAGATATGGTTAGGGGAGTCACCATTCTTACATAAAGAGCATTTCAAATCTGGTGGAATTTATTTCCATAGACCAATTCGGTCTTGGGTCGGTAATCTTACCAAGCACGCCTACCACATACAAAAAGCATGTTTCGGAATGAAGCCTTGAAACCAAATAACTTTATGTCTTGGTGTAACAACTTCCTAAACAGCCAAAGTCCGCCACACCTCCCTTATCGAGATTACTTTCAAACCATTATTCTGTCCCTTCCACCATATAGTATCGCTTCCTTGATCATTAATGATAGGGATCGGGATATTGCTCAAATCCGAGCACTTTTATACCATTCCATAGGCCATGCACCATCCAGCCTCTCAATGACATTCCTAGCCGAATCACCAATACTAAAACCACTAGCATGGATAATTCTGTAGGAAATAGTCTCAGATAGAGGACCACATGGTAACCAACAGTCCTCCTAAGTATTGGTTTCCCATCCATTACCAAATGTCACAAAGAAGTACCATCTTACCTGGTTTCTTAAATCAAGAATTTTTCGAGTGACCCATTACCAAGCCGGCCTCTTATGTATCGTCCAAAACGAGTTGTCTTTGATTTAATATTGGTATATCCATCTTACCCATAAAGTGTTTCTCTTGTGGTCAATGTCCCAAATGTGTTTTAAGAGCAACGTTCTATTCCAAACACAATGCTTTTTAATGCCAAGACCACCACACGATATAGGCTTGCATACATCGTTCCATGCAATCCTACATTTACCTCGAGAGTTTTGACATTGAGCCCAAAGAAAGTCACGAAAAATAGCTTCCAACTCATGGATGGTACAAGATGGGAATGAGAAGACCGACATCCAATAAAGTTGTAAAGATTGTAACATTGATATGATCAATTGTCTGCATCCTCTAAAAGATAGCAATTTTGTCTTCCAGTTGTGAATCCTTTGCTTTACTTTGAGAACAAATGGGTTAAAATCAGCTGGCTTTAGAAACAAGGGGGGAAAAGGAACCCCTAGATATCTGATTGGGAAGACCCCAATATTGAAAGGAAGGTTACCAAGAATAGTAGCTTTAATATCATCCAACACATTTCCAAAGAAGACTTCACTCTTTTCCAAACTAGGAGATAGGCCCGACTTGACTTTGAAAATATCAAGAGCTGTTTTTAGAATGTCAACCGATTCCACATCTCCTCGCGTGAAAAAAAATAAACCATCTTCTAAACACAAGTGGGTTAGTTCTAAAACTTGGCACCCATGATGGTAACCAAAAATCTAGGCTTCCAGAATGCACTGTTTAAGGACGATGGTGAAACCTTCCATCACTATTGTAAATAGGTATGGTGAAACCTTTCATCACTATTTGAATTAGCTTTTAGTGCAGAGTCTAACCTAAATAAAGATCTTTTGAGTTCTTTAGCAACTGGATTTGAATCTGGTTCATTCCGGGGTGTTCTCTGAGTCTTCTCAACCCTTGGAATATTATGAGAAACTGGATGAGTCTGTGGCCTTGTTGGAGTTTGAGGTTCTTGGGGAGTTGATGCAGATGGTTAAGACGATGAAGATTGAGATGATGATGATGATGATTGAAATGGGACTCGCTTCAGAGGTATGGCTGGTATGGGTACAGAGGCTGATGGTCCAGAGCATGATGGTACATAGGATGATCCAGGTTCATATTCCCTCTTTTGGCGATCATGTGGACCAGACGCATCTGGGTCCTCTTGGTCGTCAAAATGAACCTTCCTTAAAGGGAGGTCTTTGCAGCCAGTAGAAGGCTTCTTCCTCTTTTTCGTCTTAAGATCTATTGGTGGCATCATCTTGATCTTTTCTGCAAATAACTCCACCATCTGTTTCATTGCCATAGTTGCTTGTTGACTTCATAATCACATCTGAACTTTAATATGGGATTGGATTTCTTCATATCCGCTGCTGCTTTGGAACCTTTGTGCTTGAAGTCAGAGGTGAAGTTAGCAACCTTTTAAAGGAGTTTATCACCTAGAGTCATCATTCTAAGCGTCTAATGTTCTCTTCTTGTACAGAGGGACCAGAGAGCATGGTGCTCTATATCATTTCCTTCATCTCTTTTCGAAATCTCTCTAACTCTACAACAGGAACAGAAGAAGAGGCTAGTGTTGGTTGTGGCTTTGAAAGATGATTAGGGATAAGCTTTTCCAGTCTCTGAATGGCTAGTTCAGCGGAGCTCACTCGTTTTTCCACTACATCACATACTTTATAAAGATCTGCCTTCAAATTCTTAAAGCCATCGAGTTTCGAGGAATTCAAAAAATTCCTAGCCTTGATATTAGACATGAGAATTCGAATTTCTCTCATATCAGATGCAGAAGTGGAGGCCTATGCATTCGGTCTAGCAAAGTTTAATACTTACTCAGTATCCTTTGCTAACTCATCCAGAGTTTGGAACTCATCTCTAGATGGGTGCTCTAGTGGTTGATTCTCTGGCTCAACACATGGGCCAGAGTTTAGGATGTTCCTTCGCCGCCTACGTTCCAACCTGTATTGACATTGAGCTTAGAAGGACTTTATGCTAATCTTTGTACCTCTGAGTCAGACTCAAAGTTTACTATTGAACTTCTCTTGGCATTTCATTTACATGCAGAACCAGAGTCATGCAAGTCAGTCATGTTAAGCGAATCCTGAGGGCTGTCGAGACCTTTAGAGTTTAGTACCCTAAGACATCGCTCTGGTTAAGGTTTGGGATTTTCTAGTGCAGAGGAAATGAATTCCTCTGTGGGGATTTCTGGCGTGCCATGAGGAGACATGGCAGTTATATTTTCAATGAGTACACCCTTTTGGGAGGATGCACTCAGATGATGGGTGTCCCTTTGGCTGTGCAGCTCAGAGGAAGTATCGTCTTCTGAGTGGTTTGGTTGGTTAAGGTTTGAGGTGTGCACCTCTGTTACAATATCCAATGATGCTCGTACATCCTAGATAGATTGTGTTCTTGCTTTGGGGGAGGGAGAGGGGAACCTAATATGTGTGCCTTTGGGGGTATGTTTTCGCGCATACCTAACATTTTGTCTCTCTAGCTCTATATCTAAGGGTTCTTCTTGCTCTGCCTCTCTTGCACTTGGCTCATTTATTCTTATTCCCCATATGGGTACAATAAGATCGGGCATCACTCTTTCTTTTCTCTTCTCTTTTATAATCATTTTCCTTTTTCTCTCTCGCTCTCGCTCTGCATGCTTTCTTGTTCTTATCTCCTCTCTTTCTATTCTAGCTTGCTCATCATCTACTCTCTCTGGTTCTTCTTCTCTCACTATTACTTGTTCTGCTTCTCTAACTACCTCTAGTTCTTCAGTTCTTACCCTCTCGACTTCTTCTCTTAGTTTCCTTTCTATCCTCCTAGTTTTTCTTACAGATTTTTCTATGAAGACTAGTTGACCAGGCTTACCTAATCTTGGAGGGGTTACCATCCCTGGTTCTTGGGTTTGGTTCCCAAGGTTATATACGCGTCTACTGGACTTAGGCTTGATATAGAATTGTAACCTCAGAGAAACAGATCGTGCAACTAGTAACCATCCTTGGAAATGGTTGGCTTATATGCAAAGAATGTGTAGTAGTTCAACACTAGTTCTGCTGTGCATGGGATATTCTAATCTTCAATAGTTTTCTTCATCAACATAGGTAAGAATCATGGAAAAAGGAGCGATGGGAGGGGTTTATGTTTGGCTTGCTCGATTTCATTATTCTTTACAGCACCTATGATTTCATTGAATATGATTATGGCCTAGTTCCGAGTGATATCAAAGTACATCCCATACAGAAATTATAGTATATTGGAGGACACCATGTCCATGCTTCCAATTTTGGCAGTTAGTGATCTGTTAACCAATGTGAACAACATATTCCTTCAACAAGTTGATAAGTTTGCCAGAACTCTTTTACATATTTCGGACATCACACTTCTTCTTCAGTTCTGGACATGAAAATAACCAATAATGCCTATACCTTCAACAAGTTGATAAGTTTGCCAGAACTCTTGTACATATTTCTCGGGTATAGTGTCATCAGTGTTTGTGAAGGTGTGTACCAGGGGATGTTTTTATAGTAGTCCAATAACCGGATGGTATTCTTCAGGAAAGTTTTTCATGGTAAGATCGAGCTTGTGGTTGTTTGGTTTGATTGGGAGGAAGACAATGTTAGAGCGTGTCCCCTCAGATAACATCTGAGAGGTTTCTTGGTGAGAGTTGTTCGAGAAATCGATCGACATTGTTGCAGGTTTAAGCATCGAGAGTAAATCAGTTGCAGGTTTCTTGGATAGAAATGTGTAAAAGATGAGCGCGTGAAAATGAAATGAGGGATGAAATTGGGTATTTATTTGAATTTTAGAAAGGTACTCGAGTGGTGCAGTTGCCCAAAAGGCGGATTTAGACGTGGAGTCTGAAATGTTTTTGGTGGATCTTGTGACAGACTAACACGTGCCTCTAACGTGCGCTGCCAAAGATACGTGTTGCGTACGTCACAACCTACGTTCATGAAATATATTAAAATAACAAGGACTATCACTCACAATGTCACCCGCACCTTCAATGTGACCCCAAAAACATACAAGTGTTAATGGTATAGAGATGCTCTCATGTAGAAATGATGCATTTAGATACAGAATGGAGTTTCTCTGCCAATAAGCTTGAACCTTTTATATACCTAAACATTTTAAATGCAAGTTCTGAGTCTAAGAGATACGATTTGTGAATTCCAAGGGACAAAGGCGCTGTATAGAACATACAGAGGCTCTATATCTGAACACAACTAATCTTTTCTTCTTTAAAGGGTTTTTGAATCAGAACACGTTTGATTGAGGTACTTTGAAAATAAGAGACTAAGATGAACATACCTTGACAGCACAGATGTTCCCCCTTGAATTGAGCTAAGTATAAAATGATGAACAAATCTGGATTACAGGATTTGTTCCCCCTTGAATTGAGCATTGAGTCTCTCAAACTATGCTTAAAACGATAAGAAGTAATAAGCAGAGTTTGAGGTGCAGAGGCTCTGTATAGTGCATATAGAGGTTCTGCATCCTTAGTTTATCAAAAATAACTTTGGCATACAGAAGAGTTTGGACAAAATAAGATCAAGAGCAAAACATGCTTTTGAAGTGGATACATAGGCTCTATATAGTACATACATAGGCTCTAAATCACTTATTGCATATTAATCATGCCCAACATGCTCATTAAGAAGGAGAATCTCTTCTCATCGGAGTCAGTATATGCAATCAAATCAAATCAAGAGTTCTTTGGATACCAGATACCCAAAAATTGAGTCCCCTTGAGGTATCTAAAGATCCTCTTTACTGCAGCCAAGTGCGATTCCTTCGGATTTTCTTGTTATCTTGCATAGAGACATGTGGCAAACATAATGTCTGTTCTACTTGATTTCAGATACAAAAGTGACCCAATCATACCTCTATAGCTGTTTACATCAACTGATTTTCCAGAGAGATCAACGTCAAGTTTAGTGCCAGTTGAAATTGGTGTTCTCATAGTTTATGAATCGTGAAGTTTGTAGTTTTTTAGAATATCAGAGACATACTTGGCTTGGTTTATGAAAATGCCAGAGGTAGTCTGTTTGACTTGGAGCCCTAGAAAGAATGTTAATTTTCCCATTGATAGATATCAGAAGTAGCTTCAAAAGAAGACTAGGTTCTGTAAAGAAAGATTCAGAAGTCTGAAGACAAATGAATTAAAGCCTAAGGCATAACTTCTGAAGTGGCTACTTCAGAAGGTCTGAAGATTCTGAAGAAGTTCTGAAGAAGTTCTGAAGAGGATTCTGAAGACACTTCTGAAGATGTTCTGAAGATGTTCAGAAGTAGTTCTGAACATGTCTGTTATTTTTGTACGGTAACTTTAGCTTTTCTATTTGTATATAAATAGATAGTTTGATAGTTTGTTATAACTAACGTTGATAGATAGAGCTTGTAAACATACACATATTGTAATACAGTTAAGTGATCATTACTACATACAACTTCAATGATCTAATTCTTGTTCTTGTTCTTTAATCTTTCTACATTCTTGATTGTTTGGGATCTAACAATTGGTATCAGAGCCAATTCATCTGTTTTTGACATTCAGAGAAGAACTTGTCAGATCTGACAGTTATTGGTGTTCTTGATTGATAAATTCAAGATTCAATTTCAGGTGAATTCTCGATCTATTTTCAAATCAAAGATGTCGAAAGAAATCGTCTCCATCGGATCAGAAACTAAACCACCAACTCTGCTTTTGGGTGAATATCATCAATGGCGAATCAGGATGATTCAATTCTTGGATAATATTGATAAAGCGTTAATGCAATCGATCATAAATGGCCCTCTGGAGGTCTATGTGGAAATACCATCAGTACCAAGAACTGAGTCAACTCCAGAGATACCAGCTTCAAGAATAAAAAAAAGCCCAGGTATGTACAGTACTGCTGAGAAAGCTCAAGTTAAAATTGATAAAAGGGCATTAACTCTTCTTACAATGGCCATTCCAAATGAAATATTCAATAGGGTAGATAGTTTAACATCTTCTAAAGCCATGTGGGATGAGATTGAAGCACAAATGCAGGGTAGTACAAAGGCCCAAGCACAAAGATTGAATATCTGTATGGGTACTTATGAAAACTTCAGGTATAAAGAAAATGAATCTATTACAGAGACTTATCATAGATTCAACAATATCCTGAATGATCTGAGAAGAAATGATGTTCAGAAATCAAACTCTGAGATAAACAATAAATTTCTGAACAATTTAGGGAATGAATGGTCAAGTTTTTCTGACAACATGGTTACTAGAAATCTTTCTAGAAAATCTATTCATGATGTCTATGGCATTCTGTTTCAACAAGAAGACAAAATCAAGACTAGACAGAATGAACAAAAGAAGGCAAATGTAACGGTAGCCTTGTTGAGCAAAAAGTATAATAATTCTATGACCATTTCTTCTAAGAGCAATGTTAGGACCCAAACAATCAAGATATGAAAAGATTATGACAGGAATGATAATAGCCAAATGTAATATGTATTGATTGAATGTACTGTATACAGAATATATCTTTACAAGGTATATGAAAACATTAGTTCTAACAATCTAACTAACTATCTATTTATACATACAATAGAAAGACCAAAGTGACAAGACATTCATAACAGACAAGTTCAGAATGGGTTCTGAACTCCTTCAGAACTTCTTCAGAAGTGTCTTCAAAACTTCTTCAGAACCTCTTCAGAAGTGTCTTCATAACTTCTTCAGATGAGATCCCAGAAACAAATTTGTGTGATGGGGATGAATCAGATGAAGAACTTAAGAGAATTTCTGATAATATTGCTTTTATGACAAGACAATTTACTCAAAGATATAATCAAAAATATCAGAACAAACCAAAATCTGAAGTTGGTCTCAAGAAATTCAAGATGCTGGTCAAACTGAGACATCTGAACCAACAAGATGCTTTAATTGTGGTAAGCCTGGTCATTATGCAAGACAGTGCAAAATGTCCAAAGCAAAAAACTCAGGCTACTATGAGAAAAAGCATCTTCTTGCTAAGAAGAAGGAGCTTAATCCAGCTTTAGTGACCAGGTATGAAGAGGATTGGTTAAACTGGAGTGATGGTGAACATGATGAAGAAGTAGCTCACTATGCCTCAAACTGCTATATGTGTCAAATGGATCCAAAAGACAAACATGCACATGATTCTGAGGTAATTTCTTCATCTTCTGAATTAAATACTGAGATAGATTACTCTTCTGAACCAAATTCTGGACAACTTTCTGAAAATTCTGAAATACAAAATCAAGTTCAAAATATGTATTCTGAATTTGAAAATCTTAGAAAAATAATTAAAGGTGAAAGAATATTGGTAAATCAATTCAGAGCTGAAAGTCAAATCTATAAACAAAATTGCCAAGAAGCTGAACAATCTCTTGAAAAAATTTCCGAAGAAAAATTATTGTTAAAAGAAAAGATGGAAAGTTTACAAAAATATATCATAAATGAAAAATCTGAAAAAGAAATTCGGAACGTTAAAATGAACTTTCTGAATCAAGAAAGACTTGATCTTTACAAAAAGATTAAGGAATTGGAATATCTGAACTTTAAAAGAGGACAAATAGAACAGACTCTGAATATTTTAACTAACCAGACTCAGAATTCAAAATTTTACAACATCAAAGTAGGATTGCGATATAATGAAAGTCAAATTCTGAAAAAAGGCACCTGCAAATCTTTATGACTATTCAAAAATGAAATTTTTTAATGAAACTAATACAGGTGTCATATCCAAACCTGTATTGCCTGAAAGAATTCCTTTTGTAAAATCAGACACTCTATTTTCTGATGAAAAATCTCTTAATTCTGGTAAAACATAAATAATTTCTGAAACAGAAGTACTACATAAAAATATTATAAACATTTCTAAACTTACTTCTGAATCAGAAACTATTTCTGAAGAAAAATTTGAATCATCTATTAAAACTAAGAATTTTTTTGAATTATCTTCTGAACCTACTTCTGAAAGTTTATCTGAAGTTTTAAAAGAAGATAATTCTGATAATAAATCAGAACATAAAGAAAAATATGATGAATTCTCAGACGTTGAATTTTCACAAGATAATAATGAGATTCAGAAATTATTTTTGATAATTCTGATGATGAGTCTGGAAATATTTTACATCAAAAATCTTTTGCATCTAGCATGACTCAAGATAAGTTCTCAGATTTAATGAATGCTTCACATCAATTGAAGTTACAACAAAAGTAAGTAAAAGAATTTCTTATACTAATCCTCATTTCTTATCTTTTACAGAGCTTTCCACTTTAGTTTGGAGAAAGAAAGGAGAAAGACTATCAAAGAATGACAAATTAGATAGTTTTTCAAATTCAAAGAAAATTGATGTACCAAGAATTAATAAAGTGAATAAAAGAACTTCTGTTGACAAATCAACAACGTTAGCATTAACTGTGGTCATCATAATTTTCATCTGAACTCCAAATCAAATAAGACACATCTTGAGAAATCAATTCAGAAATTTTCAGCTACATTAGCAAACAAATACAAAAATAAAAAGAAACTTCAAAATAATACTAAAAATGACAAATTAAAAAATTCTGAACTAACTTCTGACATTCAGAAGATTAAGTCAAAATTCAGAAATTCAAAGTTTTTGACTAATCTCAAAGGACTCATTCTTTAATGGGTACCTAAATCTCAATAATCATTTTTGCAGATATGTCATGTGTGGGTCTTAGATTTTGGATGTTCAAGACACATGACACCTTTCAAAGAACTTTTAACTGATTATCATGAAAGATATGGAGGAACAGTTAGCTTTGGAAATAATGCAAAAAGTTATGTGAGAGGTTATGGAACTTTTTCTAAAGGAGATGTTAAAGTGATGAAGGTTTTCTATGTAGAAGGTCTTAAACATAATCTTTTCAGTATAAGTCAATTCTGTGACAAGTATTGGAAGGTAAATTTTGATATAGACTACTGTCATGTTCTGAGTTCATCAAACAAAAATGAGTTAATTGCTTATAGAGATGGAGATATATACACTGCAACTTTCACCGCAAATGGTCAATTACAAGGAGTGTGTTACAAGGAGATTCTTTATGCTCTGCAATGTGAACTAGGAAAGATCAAAAGAAACTCCCATCCTCTGAAAATGTTATCTTAATGTAAAGCTCCACTTGAAATGCTACATATGGATTTGTGTGGACCAATGAAGACTCAAAGCATGGGTGGAAAGAAGTATATTCTTGTGATTGTAGATGAATATTCAAGATATACTTAGGTTGAATTCTTAAGACTCAAATCTGATACTTCTGAAAGACTCATTCCTTTTATGAAGAAAATTCAAGTTCTTCTTCAACTACCTGTTCAAAACATCAGAAGTGATAATGGCACAGAATTTACAAATTCTACACTTCAGAATTTTTTTGAATCTGTTGGTATTTCAAATAATTTTTCCACTGCCAGAACTCCCCAACAAAATGGTGTTATTGAAAGAAAAAACAGAACTTTGGTAGAAGCTGCAAGGACCATGCTAGCATATTCTGAATATCCTTTATCTCTCTGGGCAGAAGCAATTGCAACTGCATGTTTTACTCAGAACAGGACAATTCTGAATAGAAAACTACTTAAAACTCCTTATGAAATTATTAAACAAAGAAAACCCTCTATTGATTATTTTAGAATTTTTGGTTGCAGGTGTTTTCTTCTGAATGATACACAACATCTAGATAAATTTGCACCTAAGAGTACAACTGGTATCTTTGTTGGCTATTCTCAAAGATCAAAAGCATACAGAGTACTTATCAAAGGAACACAAAGAATCATTGAGACTTCAAATATTAGATTTCATGAGCCACCAATGACTTCTGAACAAGGCAGTTCAGAACTCAAGCTTAACCAAGTTTCTGAAATTTTGGATTCAGAATGCAACAAGACAAATCTCATTTCTGAATCTCAAACTTTTCTTAAAAAAAATTTAGATACTTTATGTCAAGACTTATTTGATATTTCTGTGAATGTTTCTGCAAATTATCAAAATCCTTCTCTACTCAGAAGTATTCCAGAACAAGAAACTACATAACCTACAATATCAAATACTTCTGGACCACCACTCTCAACCTCAAATTTAGAATTTACCATTTCTGAACCAGTACAAATTATTTCAGAAACAGTGCAAGTTACTTCTGAACCTATTGTTCCTATTTCTGAACCTGTGCAGATTATTTCTGAACCAGTACAAAATGTTCAATTTAAGGGGGAGACTTCAGATCTACATTCAGCTATTAATCATGATACTGAAACTCTAGCAATCATTGATGATTATGATTCATTCAACAATGTTTCATCTATTCAACCATTCCTAAATGTGAACAAATGGACATCAAGTCATCCAATTTATCAGATTATTGGTGATGCATCAAAAGGTGTACAAACAAGATCAGCCACAGCAAATGAATGTCTGTATGCGAATTTTTTAAGTAGTATGGAACCCAAAAAGCCATGTGAAGCACTTCAAGATCTAGACTGGATTTTAGCCATGCAGGATGAGCTAAATCAATTTAAAAGAAATAAAGTCTGGAGATTGATTCCTAAACCAAAAGGTAAATCAATCATTGGCACCAAATGGGTTTTCAGAAATAAAAAGGATGAACATGGGATTGTTGTGAGAAATAGAGCAAGACTTGTAGCTAAGGGGTATTGTCAACAAGAAGGCATTGATTATGATGAAACTTTTGCTCCTGTTGCAAGACTAGAAGCTATCAGAATCTTTCTTGCATATGCTGCTCACAAAAACATGAAAGTTTTTCAAATAGATGTTAAGTGTGCATTTCTGAATGGAATTCTTCATGAAGAGGTGTATGTTGAACAACCAGATGGCTTTGTAAGCAAAGAATTTCCAGATCATGTTTACATTTTAGACAATGCCTTATATGGACTTAAACAAGCACCAAGAGCATGGTATGACACTCTCACAACTTTTCTTCTGAATTCCAAGTTCAAAAGAGGTACTATTGATACAACTTTATTTCTAAAAAAGGAAGGTGATGATATGATCTTAATACACATATATGTAGATTATATTATATTTGCTTCTACAAATCCAAAATTTTGCAGAAATTTTGAGAAAATCATGCAAACAGAATTTGAAATGAGTATGACGGGAGAATTAACATTTTTTCTTGGTCTCCAAGTAAAACAACTACCCACTGGCATATTCATTAATCAATCTAAGTATATCTCTGATTTACTTAAGAAGTTTGACATGACTGACTGTTCTAGTATTCAAACTCCAATGGCCACTGCAACAAAATTAGAACCTCATTTGAATGGAAAATCTGTTGATCAGAAGAAGTACAGAGGCATTATTGGATCTTTGCTTTACTTAACAGCTAGTAGACCTGATATAATGTTTGCTACATGTATTTGTGCTAGATACCAAGATAATCTTTAGGATTCTCATCTTCTTGCTGCTAAAAGAATCCTTAGATATCTCAAAGGTTCTCCTTCATTGGGACTTTGGTATCCAGAGGATTCTGGTTTTGAGCTAACAACTTTCACAGATGCAGATCATGGTGGTTGCAAACTAGACAGAAAAAGTACATCTAGATCATGTCAATTTTTAGGTGATAGACTTGTGAGTTGGTCTTCAAAGAAGCATAATTGTGTTTCTACTTCTACTGTAGAGGCTGAATATGTTGTTGCTGCAGTTTGTTGCTCACAAGTTATTTGGATGCAAACACAATTAAAAGACTATGGCTACACATTCAAAAAGATTCCTCTATATTGTGATTCAAAAAGTTCCATAGCAGTTACTGCAAATCCAGTCCAACATTCAAAGACTAAGCACATTGATGTCATATATCATTTTATCAAAGATCATGTTGAAAAAGGTAATATTGAAATATTTTTTGTTCAGACTGATTATCAATTAGCTGATTTATTTACCAAAGCACTTGATGAAAAACGTTTTAATTTTTTGGTAAGTAAATTTGGCATGATGAATATGTCTGTGTAAGTATTAAGCATCAATTCAAGTTTCAAAAATCTTATGTTCTGTTTATTTCGTCAAACTTCTAACAAATCTTACCTTCAGAGTTTCTGTAGTTATGTTTTTCATAATTTTTTTTAACTTAGAGGAATAATTTTTCAAACAAATTGATTGTTCTCCAATACTTGAATTTTTTTCTCATTTCTCTATCTTTTATTTTTAACAATTTTGATCTCTAGCATTGTTTAAGGGGGAGAATCATAATGTTTCTTGATTCAAGGGGGAGTTAAACTCTAATTCAAGTCTTTCCCACTTCTCTATAACATTCAAGATCTTTTATTGTATACATATAAAGAATCTGGACAAAATTTTGAAGATAAACTGTTTTTGTTCTTGTTCAAACCCTACTTCTGAATTATTCAAATGTTTTACATTTTTCAGAAGTTTGTAGTTTTAAATGAGTTTTATGATTTTGAAGGATTCCAAGTCAAGTTCTGAACTTATTTCGAAAGTTTTGAAGTATTTCTGAATCATCTCTTTCAAACTTCTGAACTTATTCTCAAAAGTTCTGAACTTTTCTTCTGAAATTTTTTGAACTTGTTCTCAGAATTTTTCTTCCCGTTATAAAGACTAATCGTGTGCCACGTGTTTTAATTTCATTGACTAATCCTTAAGCACGTCGATTAAACGGTTCATTTATCCGAATAAATGATGATTACTACTCTAATCACTCTTACTTTTGGCCACATGTCCATTCACGATTATTCAGTCATTTATAATCCATGACTTCATCTTCGTCTTCACTTTCTAGCAATCTTTCCCTCCGAAATCTTTCCATGTTCATTGATTTTCATTCAAACTCAAGTTTTTCACATCAAATGGTCAATCTGCAAAATATCGTTTCAGTGACAGTAATGGATCATCAAGCAATGATTCATTCAAAATAGTTCCTAAGAAGATAATGGTTGGATCAATGGAGATCAATCTCGATGATGAACAGATTTTAAAGGACACTGCTATTACTGTGATTTCTGAAGTTGGTCCTTCAAATCCAAATCCCAAATCAAACCCTAACCCGCGAACTGACAAAATTGGGGAAACTCACATCGAGCCTATTGAAGTGGCTTCTGAGTCAAATGTTGGTGTTGCTGACTCTCAATCTCGTGCACAAAGCAGTGATGGTCCTGATTTGTCCAAACTATATGTCCCTGAAGAGAAGCTACTTGAAATCAAGAAGAACAATTGCGCCCTGAATCTAAAGTCTACTGATTTCAATGAAGATCAAATGATCCTAATTGAAATTCTGAAGAAACATCCTCTACGAGCTTTGCTATCCAGGAAATTTTTGGTCCCTGCCTCTTATCTACAACAATGGTGGTTTCACGCAGAAGTTGATGAAGAAGCAGATGATATCTCTTCATATGTTCATGGCTACAGAGTCTGCATTTTTGTTGAAGACATCAGAAGTATCCATTTTCTACCTAAGGAGGATGAAGTTGTTGGGAAAACTTCATTTGATTCTATTCCATCATCTTCTGAAATGATTTCAGACTTTATGAAGTTAGAATACTATGAGCAACTCAATGCATTAAGCTCTTTCAAAAGGAAGTGTTTACCTCCTATCTCGTATTGCTTATTTACAATTCTGAACCCTTGCCTTTCTGGTAAAAGCTCAAGTCTGGATCAAGCATAAACAAATGGGAGAATAATTTTTCATGGAGTAGCATTCAACAAGCATTATGATTATGCTTCTCTTATTTTTGATGAACTCAATTCTGCAGTTTTGAAGAAGTCTACTTACAACTATATACCCTTTCAAAGATTCTTTCAAACCTTCATCAAAGGGGCAATGAAAGTTGTTTCTGCCATTCCTGTTCTGACTCATGAGGTACATGTTCCCGTTTTCTCAATGGATAATCTCAGACCACCAAATGCTACAAACTGCAATTCCCAAATGCTTTACCTTTACCACCTTATTTACTTGCACTTGTAAAAACATCAAATAGGTTTTTGAATGAGTACTGTGAATCTATGGGACTACCTAAACCAGTAGTCTCTTCCCCTGATTCTAACAAGAGTGGTGAGCATTGTGAGATGTCTAGTGATAGAAATATCATAATAGCTTCAAAAGGAACTGGGTTCTTAAAGAGAAAAAGATCTGAAGAAGTTCTGAAGACACTTCTGAAGAGGTTCTAAAGACACTTCTGAAGAAGTTCTGAAGGAGTTCAGAACCCATTCTGAACTTGTCTGTTATGAATGTCTTGTCACTTTAGTCTTTCTATTGTATGTATAAATAGATAGTTAGTTAGCTTGTTAGAACTAATGTTTTCATATACCTTGTAAAGATATATTCTGTATACAGTACATTCAATCAATACAAATTACATTTGGCTACTATCATTCCTGTTATAATCTTTTCATATATTGATATCTTGATTGTTTGGGTCCTATCAATTGGTATCAGAGCCAATTCATCTGTTCTTGAAGAAGATTTGTGAAAGAACTTGTCAGATCTGACAGTTCTTGGTGTTCTTAATCTACAAAATTCAAATTCAACACAGGTAAATTCTCGATCTACTAACAATCAAAGATGTCTAAAGAAATAGTCTCAATCGGATCTGAAACGAAACCACCAACTCTCTTCTTGGGAGAATATCATCAATGGAGAATCAGAATGATTCAATTCTTGGATAACATAGATGAAGCCTTAATGCAATCTATCACAAATGGCCCACTAGAGGTATTTGTTGAGATTCGAGTTCCCAGAAGTGAATCCACCCCTGAAATCCCTGCATCAAGAATCAAGAAGAGTCCTGGAATGTATAATCCAGCTGAAAAGGCTCAAATGAAAGTTGATAGAAGAGCATTAACTTTACTCACCATGGCAATTCCCAATGAGATATTCAATAGGGTTGATAGTTTAACTTTAGCAAAAGCCATGTGGGATGAAGTAGAAGCTCAGATGCAAGGAAGTACAAAGGCTCAAGCACAGAGATTAAATATTTGTGTAGGAACATATGAAAATTTCAGATACAAAGAAAATGAATCTATCACTGATACATATCATAGATTCAATAACATTCTGAATGATCTTAGAAAAAATGGTGTTCAGAAATCAAATTCTGAGATAAACAACAAATTTCTGAACAATCTGGGAAATGAATGGTCAAGTTTTTCAGATAATATGGTAACTAGGAACTTTTCTAGAAAGACAATTCATGATGTCTATGGCATTTTGTTCCAACAAGAGGACAAGATCAAAGTTAGACAATATGAACAAAAGAAGACACAAGAAACAGTTGCCCTTCTGAGCAAAAACTACAATAATTCTTTGAACATAGCTACCAAGAAAGTTTGTGAGATCCCAGAGATAACAGTGTGTGATGGGGATGAATCAGATGAAGAGCTTAAAAGGATTTCTGATAATAATGCTTTCATGACAAGGCAATTCAAACAAAGATACAATCAAAAATATCAGAATAAACCTAGATCTGAAGTTGGACCTAAGAAGGGTCAAGAGGCTGGTCAATCTGAAACATAAAGATCAGAAGTGACAATGGAACATAATTTACTAATTCTACACTTCAGAATTTTTTGGAATCTGTTGGTATTTCACATAACTTTTCCGCTGCAAGAACTCCTCAACAAAATGGGGTAGTTGAAAGAAAGAATAGAACTTTGGTAGAGGCTTCAAGAACCATGCTTGCATATTCAGAACTTTTCCTCTCTCTTTGGGCAGAAGCTATTGCTACCGCATGTTTTACTCAGAACAGAACCATTCTAAACAGAAAACTTCTTAAAACTCCTTATGAATTGTTAAAACAAAGAAAACCCTCTATTGATTATTTTAAAATCTTTGGTTGTAGGTGTTTTCTAAAGAATGATACTCCACATCTTGACAAATTTGCACCAAAAGGTGTAGCTGGTATCTTTGTTGGCTACTCTCAAAGATCCAAAGCTTATAGAGTACTCATTAAAGGAACTCAAAGAATCATTGAGACTACAAATGTCAGATTTCATGAGCCAACAATGACTTCTGAACAAAACAGTTCAGAACTCGCACATAAACCAACTTCTGAAAGTTTGGACTCAGAACATAATCACACAAACTCTACTTCTGCATCTCAAACTTTACTTAAATCCAATTTAGACAATTTATGTCAAGACTTATTTGATATTTCTGTAAATGTCTCTGCAGATTATCAAAATCCTTCTCTACTCAGAAATTCAAATGATCAAGACATTTCAGAAATACAGATTTCACATACATCAGCACCACAACTCTCTACCTCAAATTCAGAACTTCCAACTTCTGAAAATGCAACTTCTGAGCCAATTCAAGTTATTTCTGAACCAATTCAAGTTGTTTCTGGACCGGTTCAAACTATTTCTGACCATGAACCTCACAGTTCTGAACCAATTCAGATTTTTCCATTTGAGGGGGAGTCTTCAGATTTAAATTCAGCTATCAATCATGATACTGAAACTCAAGCAATTACTGATGATTATGATTCTCTAAATAATGTTTCATCTGTTCAACCATTGCCAAATGTGAACAAATGGACATCTAGTTATCCAGTTCATCAAATAGTTGGAGATGCATCAAAAGGTGTTCAAACAAGATCTGCAACAGCAAATGAGTGTCTGTATGTTAATTTTTTAAGCAGTATGGAACCCAAAAAGCCATATGAAGCACTTCAAGATCCAGACAGGATTTTAGCCATGCAGGATGAGTTAAATCAATTTGGAAGAAACAAAGTCTGGAGATTGATACCAAAGCCAAAAGGTAAATCTGTCATTGGCACAAAATGGGTGTTCAGAAATAAAAAGGATGAAAATGGAATTGTTGTAAGAAACAAGGCAAGACTTGTAGCTAAGGGATATTGTCAACAAGAAGGAATTGATTATGATGAAACCTTTTCTCCAGTTGCCAGATTAGAGGCCATTTGAATCTTTCTTGCCTATGCTGCTCATAAAAACATGAAGGTATTTCAAATGGATGTAAAATGTGCATTTCTGAATGGTATTTTGCATGAAGAAGTGTATGTTGAACAACCAGAAGGCTTTGTAAGCAAAGAATTCTCAGATCATGTTTACATATTAGACAAAGCCTTATATGGACTTAAACAAGCACCAAGAGCATGGTATGATACTCTTACAACTTTTCTTCTGAATTCCAAATTTAAAAGAGGTATTGTTGATACAACTTTATTTCTGAAAAAGGAGGGTGATGATATGATTTTGATACAAATCTATGTAGATGATTTTATATTTGCTTCTACTAATCCAAAATTTTGTAGAAATTTTGAGAAAATCATGCAAACAGAATTTGAAATGAGTATGATGGGAGAGTTGACATTTTTCCTTGGTCTTCAAGTTAAACAACTTCCCACTAGCATGTTCATTAATCAATCTAAGTATGTCTCTGACTTACTTAAGAAGTTTGACAAGACTGATTGTTCAAGTATTCAAACTCCAATGGCCACTGCCACTAAGCTAGAACCTGATCTAAATGGAAAATCTGTTGATCAGATGAATTACAGAGGCATAATTGGATCATTGCTTTACTTAACTGCTAGTAGACCAGATATAATGTTTGCTACATGTATTTGTGCCAGATATCAAGCTAATCCTAAGGAATCACACCTTCTAGCTGCAAAAAGAATACTTAGATACCTAAAAGGTTCTCCTTCATTGGGACTTTGGTATTCTAAGGATTCTAGTTTTGAACTAACAGCTTTTACAGATGCAGATCATGGTGGTTGCAAATTAGACAGGAAAAACACTTCTGGATCATGTCAGTTTCTGGTTGATAGACTAGTCAGTCGGTCTTCAAAGAAACAAAATTGTGTTTCTACTTCTACAGCAGAAGCTGAATATGTAGCAGCTGCAATATGTTGCTCACAAGTGATCTGGATGCAAATTCAACTAAAAGACTATGGTTAAACTTTCAAAAAGATTCCTTTGTATTGTGATTCAAAGAGTGCCATAGCCATCACTGTCAATCCTGTTCAGCATTCAAAAACCAAGCACATTGATGTAAGATATCATTTTATCAAAGATCATGTGGAAAAAGGTAATATTGAAATGTTTTTTGTTCAGACAGATTATCAGTTAGCTGATTTATTTACCAAAGCACTTGATGAAAAACGATTTAACTTCTTGGTAAGTAAATTGGGCATGATGAACATGTCTATGTAAGTATTATACATCACCTATACTCTAGAAGTTACATTCTGAGGTTTTTTATATCAACTTCTGAATACTTTGCTCTTCAGAATTACTTTGTATATTCTGAAGTTTAACATTCAGAGTTTTGCTACATTTCAAACTCAGAAGTATATCTCTTCCGTAACTAGGTTGATTGTATTTTAATACTTTTCATTTTTTTTCTTCTCATTTCACTAATATTTTATTGATTCTTTGATAAAGTTGCAATAATTAAGGGGGAGAATCATAATTGCTAGTGATTCAAGGGGGGGTGGTATTAATTTCAAATTTCTCTACTACTCTTTCCTACATAACAACTCTTGCACTTTATATCTAAGAAGTATGAACAAGCTTCCTTAGATTAATCAGTTTTCTATTTGTTCAAATCTACTTCTGAATTCTCAAAATGTTTTATATTTCTCAGAAGTTTATATTTTTAAATGCTTTTTGGTCTTCTAAGATGACCCAGGTTTAGTTCTGAACTTCACTTAAAAATTCTGCAGTTCTTCTGAATTCTTTCTTTCAGACTTCTGAACTTTTTCTCAGAAGTTCTGAACAACTTCTGAAGTTTTTGAACTTGTTCTCAGAACTAAAACATCCCATTGATTTTTCATTTAAGCGTGTGCCACGTGTTTTAATTTCATTGGATTTCTCTTAAACACGACCATTAAACGGTTCATTTCTCTTAATAAATGATGATTACTACTCTAATCACATTTACTTTTTGGCCACGTGTCCTTCAACGCTTATCCAATCATATAAATTAATGGATTCCTCATCATCTTCATTCTTTTAGCAAATTTTCTCTGAGAAATCTTTCCGTGTTTATTGATCATCTTTTCTGTTACCAATCCGTGTTTTTCCAACATCATGTCTACTTCAAATACCATGATTTCTACTTCCTCGAGTTCCAATGATAACACTGGATCATCAAGTGATGCTTCGTTCAAGATTGTGCCTCAAAAATTAATGGTTGGATCAATGGAAATCCCACTAAGTGATGATCAAATGCTTCATGACACAGCCACAACTACAACTCATCAAGCCGGACCTTCAAACCCTATCATTAACCCTAACCCTAACCCGACAACTGCTAAAACTGGGGAAACACAAAATACACCCATTGATGTTGTTTCTGAATCAAATGTTGCTGAAAGTGAATCCCAGACTCCTGCTGAAAGTGGTGACCTGTCCAAACTCTATGTACCTGCTAAGAAATTACTTGACATCAAAAGAAATAACTGTGCACTGAACTTCAAATCCAAAGACTTCATTGATGATCAAGTAATGTTGATTAAAATTCTGAAGAAACATCCCCTGCGCACTCTCCTTTCAAGGAAATTCTCTGTTCCTGCTTCTTATCTTCAACAATTCGGGCATTATGGTGAGGTAGATGAAACTGATGATGAAATTGTCTCTTATGTTCATGCCTACAAAGTTTGTATATCTGTAGATGACATTAGAAGCCTTCACTATTTGCCAAAACCAGATGAGGTTCTTGGGAAAACCTGTTATGACTCAATTCCATCCTCATCAGAGATGATCTCAGACTTTATGAGCTTGGGTTACTCTGAAAACCTTAGTGCTCTGAGCTCTTTTAGAAGAAAATGTTTACCTCCAATTTGGTATTGCTTGTTTTCCATTACGAATACCGCCTATGCAGGAAGAGCTCAAGTTTAGACCAAGCTTCAGCAAATGGGAGGATTATCTTTCATGGTGTTGCCTTCAACAAACACTATGATTATGCTAGTCTCATCTTTGATGAACTCAAATCTGCCATTTTGAAGAAGTCTACATTCAACTATATACCATTTAAGAGATTTCTTCAAACACTTATCAAAGGAGCAATGAAGGCTGTCTCAAAAATTCCTGTTCTAGCTCATGAGGTACATGTTCCTATTTTCACTATGGATAGCTTAAGACCTCCAAATGCAAACCTTACTTTTCCAAATGCAGTTCCACTTTCTTCTCATTTACTTGAACTTGTAAGTACACCAACTAAGATTGGGAGTGAGCATTTAGAATCTATGGGATTACCTCAACCAGTAGTCCCTTCCCCTGATTCAAACCAGAGTGGTGATCATGCAAGGGAGTCTAGAATTATTAGAAAGAGAGGGGAGGCTGTTCAAGGGGGTGAACAACCTCAAAGAGTGAAGAGGAAAAATGAAAATGAGAGATAGGGTAGCGGGTATGAAAAAGAATTGATGAGGGGAGAACACAGGTACAAGAAAAACAAACCTGTGAACCACCTGTTACAAGTCGGGCACCCACATCTACTATTATTCCACATTCTTTGGTGGATAATATTGAAACAGCCAGTGAGCCCATGGCAACCTTGGTTAACCCCCCAGCCACTCACCCATCTCTCAACAGAAGGGTGTTTCAACAACAAAAATGGGGCAAGCAGCTTATAATACATTAGGACCCCAATTGGAGGTTCCTTTTGTTGAAAATGAAGGATATATGTCCCCCCTTCACAGTTTTGAGCCCATTGAGTCTGAGTGTCCACTCAACTTTGAGCCTTCTGAACCACTTAATGTGGCATCCATTCACACAATCACACATCTTTCAGATGTTCCTAAGCAAAGTGTTTGTCACATTGCATCAACAACTATAGATATTCCAATTTTTGGATATCAAGGATTAGTTGGAAGTCCTGATGGGGTGAACATCACAAAAGCTCCATTCACAAAATCAAATGTGGTTCATGATGCCTTTGTGGCTCATACAGGCCAACCTTCTTCTGAAGGTCTGAAAACAAGTTCATCTTTTTATTATGGCAACTTACCCACATCTTCTGAATTCACAGAATTCAAAGATCTCTGTACTTCTGAATTTGCAAAGATTCAGAAGGACATCAAGGATTTGACGGACTCTACCAAAAAGGTGTTGGAGGTTAGGTTGGGTCAACATGGGGAAAATATGGTTAACAGGCTGAATGATTTTCATCTCAAATCTTCCAATGATCTTAATTTGTTTAAACGAGCACTTTTGTCAGCTTTTTCTGAAGTGGCTTCCTCTGTTTCTTCTTTGAAAGCTTCTCAGCCTTCTTCTTTTTCTGCTCCACAAGCTTATGCCACTAAAGATGATATTTCTCAAATTCTCAATCAACTTTCATCCATTCAGAGTTCTCAATCAGAATTAAGCACAAGATTATCTGCTTTGGAATGCAGATCTCAATCAGATACTTTTAAAAGGAGTCTTGATGATCAGGATCCTGATAATCAAGAGGGGGAGAAAAGACAGAGAGTATCTGAACCAGAATCTAATGTAAATGATCAAGTTCAAAATACTGAGAAAACCTCTGAAGATACTCAGAATGTTGGTGAGGAATCAAATAAAGTCTCAGAAGCCATAGAAGATATTTTATCTGTAGAACATGAGGTACAAGAGATAAATGATCATTCTTCTGAAGAAATGATAGAAGAAGGGTATGAAACAGAAAAGTTGTCTCTTGATTCTGAAGGTAACTTGGGCTCAGATAACACATATATAATTCCAGATTCTAATGAAGAAATGCTAAGGGAATACCTTGCTTTTGAAGATGTTATTGGAGAACCAAGTGATCTTTCGGATGTGATCATATTTGAAGAAGATATGATTGATGTAAATATGGGAGAAAACTCAAATGAAATAAAAGATTTAGTAATTTGGAAGCCTCAACAACTTCTGAGTGAAGAAAGATTATGGGATATTCTGAATCAATTCTGTTGGGTGCATGTCTTTCTGAATTATCCAGAAGTCTGGAGTGTAAACTTTTGGACAACAGATTTTCTATCTTCAGAAATTTTCTTGAACAACCAGATGAAAGAGTTGAATTGGAATTTGATTTAGCTCATTTAGAAGGAGTTGAAATTGTTGATGAAATCCTAATTGCTTTCTCAGGAAAATTTGAAGTTAGAATCAGACCTTGCATTATCATTCCTAAGATAGATCTTCCAATACTTGAAGAACCTGTATTGGATCAAGTGTTTGAAAAGGAAAATATACTTATTTCTGGAGAAAGCAGTCTGATATTTCCTGAAGACACTTATTGCTTCATGTACAAAAGAAGTATGAACTTTGCAAAGTTGGAAGACTTTCTGAATGATGAATGGTCTGAAGATCATATTATTCAAGTGAAGAACTTTATTCAGAATCATGGTGTTCAGAATTTTCATGATTCAACTTTAATAAAGAAGATCAGATGCATATCAAAATCAGTTCAGAATGATTTGACTATATTCAGATTTGGAGCAGAAAGAAGAGATGGTACTCTGTGTGAATTTACTCAGTTTGATGTTTACAAGCTAAGACTACAAGATAAGTTGGCAATCTTATCTTTTTGTGTTAACTCAGGTGAATCTGTGTTAGTCTCAGAGATTAGAAGAATCTTGGGAATATATATAAGTAAATCTGTTGGAACCTGTATATATTGAAAGGTTTGGGCTAAAAAGATTATTCACTAATCCATATATTGGGTTCATGTATCTTGTTGAAGAAGTCTCTAAGACATTTGTTGTATCTGATATTCCAAAGTATTCTACATCCTCACTCAAATGGCTTCTGAACTACATGACAGATTTTATTGAAGAATCTGACATCAAAGAGGAAATTATCTATCTGATCAAAGAAAGAATACATTTTAGAGAATTTGTGAGAAAGAGTTATCTAGCTGGTCACAAGAAAGTAAACAAGATAAAAGGAGCAGATTATCTACTAAGTGATGCGTATGACTTCAAGATTCATACAAAGAGACAAGATATGGAAGAAATTCAGAAGTACACTCTGAATGTTGAAAGTTCAGAAGTAAGACAAAAGGAAAAAGAAAAAGAAAAGGAAGAAGTTCTTGAAAATATTTCTGAAGAGTTGGTTTCTTAAAAGCAAATATCTAAAGAGGAACAACTACAAGTGCAAAGAATAGAAGAAAGTTCTTTCACTATGTTCCCTGAATATTTTAATCCAGAAATGTTCATGGAATATGAACAAAAATTCAACTATATAGATTGCTGGATTCAAAAGTCTTTTGGTTGGAAACAATGGTACTCAGATATCATCAGAAAGATAAGGATTCAATCAATGAAGCAAGAAAATAAAGTCCTGTGATCAAAGTGATTAATGCTGATTTAAAGACAAGACAGAATTACAAATATGCATTCTTCACTGTTGAACGACAAAATGGTGAGATTTCTACCTTTTCTGAAGCTGATTTTCAGAATATTCACCTCAGAGATCTTCTCAGAGTATATAGAAGTCTTTATCCCTTCCATGACTCAATCACCAAGTTCAGAAAATCTTTTCCAGTGCTTAGAGATGGATTATACAGAGAATTTATATGGGCTACAAAGACTGATTTCCAGGTTGCTTATGTTCTAAACAAGATGCAAGTACACTTAAGCAAACCAAATCTGAGTCTACCAGATATTCAGAATTTAAAGAAGAGCACTTTAGTACTTCATCCTTCTGGCTTCGTTTGTAAATGCTTTCATGAAATATTGTTTGTGAGATTTGAAGAACTCCACAAATGTTGCAATGGAACTCTCATGGCAATCAGAGATCGTTTGGTAAAAAGACAGATAAGAAGACTAAAGAATCTGAGCAATGAAGATTGGGAGAAGCACAAGGTACTTGCAAAAGAAATGATTAGAGTTGCTGAATCCTTACTTGAATACAGAAGACTAATTCTGAAGGATGTAAGAGAAATTCTGAATTTCTGGAAGTATGATCTGAACTTTTGAAGCTAAGGGGGAGATTGATAGAAATATCATAATAGCTTCAAAAGGAACTGGGTTCTTAAAGAGAAAAAGATCTAAAGAAGTTCTGAAGACACTTCTGAAGAGGTTCTGAAGACACTTCTGAAGAAGTTCTGAAGGAGTTCAGAACCCATTCTGAGACTTATCTGTTATGAATGTCTTGTCACTTTAGTCTTTCTATTGTATGTATAAATAGATAGTTAGTTAGATTGTTAGAACTAATGTTTTCATATACCTTGTAAAGATATATTCTGTATACAGTACATTCAATCAATACAAATTACATTTGGCTACTATCATTCCTGTTATAATCTTTTCATATATTGATATCTTGATTGTTTGGGTCCTATCATCTAGAATCCCTAGGCAGAGTGTGGAGGCTGTTCATGGGGGAGAACAACCTCATGGTGTGAAGAGGAAAAATGAAAATGAGAGGGTGGGTAGAAGAACTGAAGAGGGGAGACCACAAGTAAAAAAATAAAGAAACTTGTGAACTAACTGTTCTAAGCCGGGCACCCACATCATCTATTACTCCACATCCTTTGGTGGGTAGTATTGAAAAAGCCAGTGAGCCCATGGAAAATCTTGTTAACCCCTCCAGCCACTCACCCATCTCTCAACAGAAGGGTGTTTCATTAACACACATGGGGCAAGCAGCTAATCTACCAATAGGTTCCCACTTGGAAGAACCTATTGTTGAAAAAGAAGGATATATGTCCCCCCCTTCACAGTTTTGAGCACTTTGAGTCTGAGAGTCCACTCAACTTTGGGCCTTCTGAACCACTTAATGTTGATTTTATTCACACAAGCACACATCTTTCAGATGTCCACAAGCAAAGTGTTAGTCACCCTGCCACAACAACCATAGATATTCCTACTACAGGTTATCAAGGATTGGTTGGAAGACCTGGTGGAGTGAACATCACCAAAGCTCCATTAACAGAATCACCAGTGATTCATGATGCTGTTGCATCTACAGGCCAACCTTCTTCTGAAGGACTGCAAAGAAGACCATTTGTTGGTCTTGGACATTTTCCCTCATCTTCTGAATTTTCTGAATTCAAAGATTTATGTACTTCTGAATTTGCAAAGATTCAAAAGGACATTAAGGAATTGACGGATAAAAACTGTAAGGTGATGGAGGGTAGGTTGGATGGACAGGAAAGACTTTAAACAAAGACTTTAAAGCGTAGTCTTGATTGGAGTCTCTTTTAACAATTGTATATCTGCATTGGAGTGTGGTTCACAAGCAAAGGCTTTAAGGCGTAGTCTTGATGATCAGAATGATCCTGAAAATCAAGAGGGGGAGAAGAGACAGAAAGTCTTTGAAGATGTTGATATTCCACAAGGTCAAAATTCTGAAAAATCTTTTGAAGAAGCTCAAATTCAGACTTCTGAAAGATCTTCTGAGAAAACTTCTGAAGAAGTTCAGAACACTGAAAACGATGAAACTAATAGAACTTCTGAAGCAATAGAAGACATTTTACATGCAGAAGATGAGGGTCTAGAAGTTGAAAAAGTCACGTCTGAAGAAACAATGGAAGAAGGGTATGAGACTGAGAAAGTATCTCTGGATTCTGAAAATAAACTAAGTTCTGAAGACATATATGTCATTCCTGACTCAAATGAAGAAATGTTGAATGCGTATCTTGCTTTTGAAGACATTATTGGAGAGCCAAGTTGTTTATCTGATATAATTCTTTTTGATGAAGAGATGGAAGTAAATGAAAGAATGGCTGGAATAAATGAGAACAGAGATATGATTATATGGGAACCTCACGGTCTGGGAATAGTTGAAAGAAATGAAGTTTCTGAAAACTTGTATATATTGGTTAGTCAATATTGTTGGAGATACATTATTTTGAATCATCCAAAGAATCTGGAGTGTAGATTCTTGGATGAAAAACTAACAATTTTCAAAGAATTCCTTAATCAACCAGCTGAGTGGTTTGAAATTGAAATTCATTTAAGTCATATGGAAGCTTTTGACTTTACAGATGAAATTTTGATGATTGCAGCAGATAAGCCACATGTCAGATTCAGAAACTGCATCAACATTCCTCTGATTGACTTTCCAATTATTGAAGAATCCATAGTTGATCAAGTCTATAAAGTGATATGATTTTTGAAAGTTCTGGAGAAAGTCAGCTTATCTTTCCTGAAGATACTTATTTTAGCATGTATAGAAGGAATCTCAGGTATGCAACCTTAGAAGACTATGTAAATGATGAATAGTCTAAGGATTATATCTCAAAAGATAGATCTTATGTACAAAGACATGGAGTACAAGTTTTGAATGACTTAACTTTAATCAAGAAGATCAGATGTATATCCAAAGCTTTCGAAGGTGATTTGTATATAACAAAGTTTGGAGCTGAAAGGAGAGATGGTTCTTTAACAGAATTCTCTTTATTTGACTTCTACAAGTCGAGGTTGCAGGATAAACTTACTGTTCTGAATTTTTGTGTCAAGAGATAAGATTCTGAAGTTGTTTCTGAGATAAGAAGAATTCTAGGGATCTGTGTCAGAAATATAATTAAGCATGATTTTCAACTGGCATTAGAATTCAGATTTAAAAATGTCAATCTCTTGGAGCCTGAAAGCATTGAAAGACAGGAAATTACAAAAATATTCACAAATCCAGATTTGGGATTCACTTATAGAGTAGAAGCATATCTTTCAAAGACATTCATTGTTTCAGACATACCAAAGTACTCAACCTCTACTCTGAAATGGTTAATAGAATATGCAGAACAATTTCTTCCTTCATCTGATGTTGTAGAAGAAATAATTAACTTGATCAAGGAAAGGATATTTTTCAGAGATTATGTACGAAAGAGTTCTTTGGTTGGGCACACAAGAATAAACCATATCAAAGGAGCTGATTGTCTTCTGAGCAATATCTATGACTTTCAGATTCATACAAAGAAACAAGACATTGAAGAAATTCAAAAGCTCTCTCAGAAGGTGGAAATCTCAGAAGTTAAAGAAGCAGAAAAAGGAAAAGAAAAGGTTTTTGAAAACACTCTAAATGAAGTTGTTCCTATTCCTCAGAAGTCTGAATCTGAACAATTACAAGGGCAAAGAATCGAAGAACATGCTTTGACAATGTTTCTTGAGTACTTTCATCCAGAAATGTTCATGGAATATGAACAAAATGAACAAAAGTTCAATTATATTAATTGCTGGATTCAGAAGTCTCTTGGATGGAAACAATGGTATTTAGATATCATTAGAAAAATCAGATTTTCTGTAAGTGAAGTAAGAAAAGAGAGCCTAATAATGAAAGTAATCACAGCTGATCTGAAGCAGAAAAACAATTACAAGCATGCTTACTTCACTGTTGAGAGAAAAGATGGTGAGATCTCAACTTTTACAGAAGCTGATTTTCAAAATGTTTATCTCAGAGATTTGATAAGAGTATACAGAAGTTTGTATCCTTTTCATGATTCTATTGCCAAGTTCAGAAAAGCTTTCCCAGTTCTTAGACATGGTCTGTATAGAGAATTTATTTGGGCAGCTAAGACAGATTTCCAAGTGGCTTATGTAATGAGCAAAGAGAAAATTCATATGAGTGCTCCAAATCTAAGCTTACCAATTATTGAAAATCTCAAAAGCAGTACCCTAGTCATTCAACCTCTAGGTTTTGTGTGCAAATGCTTTGATAGATTACTATTTCTAAGATTTGAAGAATTACACAAGTGCTGTAATGGAACTCTTATGATTATAAAAGATAAACTGGAGAAGAAGAAAAAAAAAACAAAAGAAGCTTAGTGATGAAAAATGGGAGAAGCACAGAAAGCTGGCAAAGGAAATGATAAGGATCATTGAATCTATTCTGGAGTATAGGAAGCTTATTCTTAAAGATGTTAGAGAAATTCTGAACTTCTGGAAGTATGACTTAAACTTTTGAAGCTAAGGAGGAGATTGATAGATATCAGAAGTAGCTTCAAAAGAAGACTAGGTTCTGTAAAGAAAGATTCAGAAGTCTGAAGACAAATGAAGTAAAGCCTAAGGCATAACTTCTGAAGTGGCTACTTCAGAAGTTCTGAAGATTCTGAAGAAGTTCTGAAGACACTTTTGAAGAAGTTCTGAAGATGTTCAGAAGTAGTTCTGAACATGTCTATTATTTTTGTACGATAATTTTAGCTTTTCTATTTGTATATAAATAGATAGTTTGATAGTTTGTTATAACTAACGTTGATAGATAGAGCTTGTAAAGATACACATATTGTAATACAATTCAGTGATCAATACTACATAAAACTTCAGTGATATAATTCTTGTTCTTGTTCTTTAATCTTTCTACATTCTTGATTGTTTGGGATCTAACACCCATCATGCTCATTTCAAATTCACTCTTCATCAACTCAAGGAATTTGTCACATTTTGCTTGGTATGTAGAGCCAATGATTATGTCGTCTACATAAATCTGGACCAGAGTTAACTCATCTTTGCACCTCTAGTTGAACAGAGTTGGTCGACCTTGAACCCTTTATATGTAGAGAAGGCAAGAAAGAGTCTAATGGCTTCAAGTCTTGCTACTGGGAAAATGTTTCATTGTAGTCTATCCCTTCTTTTTGACAATAGCCTTTTGCAACTAACCTAGCTTTGTTTCTGATCACTATACCATCCTCATACTTCTTGTTCCTGAAAACCCAATTAGTAACAATAGCAAGTTTATCTTTAGGTAAAGGAACGAGTTTACCTTGTTTCATTCGAATTGTAGTAGCTCTTCTTGCATGGCATCTATCCAAATTGGCTTGGAGGGATTCATGAACTTTCTTAGGTTCTAACATGCTTAGAAAATTCACAAAGAATGCTTCATTAGTAGTGGCAGACCTAGTCTTGACGCATACAGAAGAATTACCGATTATTTGGTGTGAGGGATGATCTTTTGTCCACTTCGTCAAAGGAGGTTGAGAAACCAATAGGGATTGAATCTCTGTATCAGTTTGTTCATTTTCGGATACACTCTGTATTGGAAAAGAGGGTAATCTGTTCAGATTTTTGTGCCTCTGGAAAGCTGGACCAGAGGTGTAGACACCTGATGCAGAGTTGTCGTGCCCTAATTAAAATATTTGTGCCTCTGGACTATTGTTGAGATTTGAGTGTGCATAGTTGATTGTTCTTGAAGATTTATCAACTTGATCTGCATGGTCAACTAAATATATAGGTGTAAGAGTTGGAACAAAAATGTTTATAACTGATGGTTGAGGGTCCACAGTTATGCTGACTGAAAGATCTCTAGTTACACACTCAGAGATTGGTTGATCTCCAAAATAGTCCTCGAATAGTGTATCTAGTTCTGACTCTCTGGACTTGGAGAGATAGTCAGAAGTAACATTGTTTACCTTGTGTTCTGAGTTGGAGTACTTATAACTCAATTGGGCTTGATCATCAAATGATACATTTATGCTTTCCATGATTGTCTTGGTTCGCAAGTTGTAAACTCTGTATGCTTTGGAAGTAAGAGAGTAGCCAATAAATTGGCCTTCATCAGACTTCTTGTCGAATTTCCTAAGATGGTCTCGATCATTTAAGATAAAGCATCTGCATCCAAAGATATTTAAGAATTTCATGTTATGTTTTCTTTGATTACTTAATTCATTGGCAGCTTTGAGGTGTCTCTTGACCACAATTGATCTGTTATGTGTGAAACATGCAGTTGAGATGGCCTCAGCCCAAAAGTGTATGCAAGCATAGTACTTGTAGCCTAAACCAGAGTTCTATTTCTTCTTTCCACAACACCATATTGTTAAGGGGCCGTGCAGCTGAGAAATTATGAGATATTCCTTCTTTGTTGAGATACTCTTCAAGTTTGGCATTCTTGAATTATGTACCATTGTCACTTCTCAACTCCTGTAATTTTCTCTGAATTAGAACTTGAATCCTCCTCATCATGGTGATTAACACTTCTGGTACCTCAGATTTCTGTCTTACAAAAGCAAGCCAAGTATATCTAGAATTTCATCTATTAGTACCAATATATACTTCTTACCAGACATGCTGTGTACTTCTATAGGACCACAGAGGACAACATGAAGCATATACTGAGGTCTAGTGCACGAGACATCACTCTTTGTCTTGTGGGATGCTCTTTTAAGTTTTCCCAATTCACATGCAGGACAAAGGTGGTCTTTCTGGAATTCGACCTCAGGGAGGCCAGTGACCGATTGTGTTTTACAAGTTTCTAGAGATTTTAAAAGTTCAACTGCGAAAACTTGTGGTGCCAAAGCTAAGCTACTTCACTCTTCTTGGATATGAGACAGAGAGTCTCTTTTACATTTTTGGAAGAGAAGTTCATTAAATACAAATTACCTTTTTTGTTAGCTCTTAGCAGCTCGTTACCTGACTCTAAAAGTAGAGAGTGAAGTTTCTTTTGAAAGAAGACGCCTATGTCTTCATCGCAAAGTTGTCTTACACTGAGAAGATAAGCCACATTTGATAAAGATACCTCTCCTTCCTTTAGAGTTCCATAGCCTTTTATTTGTCCCTTGCCATCATCTCCAAAGGTTACACTCCCTCTTAATTTGTCTTTGAATGAAGTTAGTAAGCCTTTGGAACCAGTCATGTGCCTGGAGCATCCAGAGTCGAGATACCACACATGCGTACGTTGTTTCTGCAATACATATTAGAAAATTTTAGGTACCCATCTCATAATGGGTTTGGATTCTTATTTTTCTTTTCTTTTATCTTACTCTTGTCCTTCGGTTTTCCTGTCATATCTGGTCTTCTTGAGTTGGTTTTTGTTTCTTCTTCTGAGTCTTAAGATTTCTACTTTTCTTTGAGTTAGAGATGAAACAATGTGGACTAGAGAAGATCAGTTTTAGCTCTAGTAAGAGAGAAAGACATTCGGAATTCTGAGAAATTAAATTGAAATTTCATTTCTTGAATGAGAATTACAAGATTTCTTATTGACATCTATCCTAGCATTAGTCGTTCTATTGAATTTCTTATCTAGTCTAGGTTTATTCCTCTTGAAATCTAATGTCTTCTATTGGTCTCTTTTCTTGATTGTCCACTCCCTTTTAATCATGGGAGATTTCACCGAAACAGAAGAAGTTTTATTATCCTTTATGATCCATTTTTCTTTCTGTTCCTTTGCGAACTTAATTGTCTTTTGGAATTTTGACATAGAAGATTCGAGAATTTGAGATTGTGTGTTTTTCTTGATTTTTTCTTCTTTTTCTAGTTCACGACATGACTTGCCTTTGATACACATGTCCAGAAAATCAGCACACATGGGAATTCCGGATTTTTCGTTTTGAAGTTTTTTAACTTATGGTCCAAATATTTTCCTCTCTATAATGTCAATATCTGTGTTTATCTGTATTTCATTTGAAAACAAATATTCACCAGATTCTGGATTTGGAATTAGTGTAGGAACATATACACAGGGTAATCCATTTTCAAAAGATGTGAGAAGTTTTTCTGAATATACAAAGAATTTGTCACCATTCTGATCTTTTGATTCCCATGGTTAAATTTGAAAGCCATCATCATCTCTTTCTAGACTGTCATTTAAATCAACTAAAGTGCAAGGAATGATCTCTAGATGAACATGAGAAGATGTAGAGCATATAGGTGTTTCCTTTTCTAAGGTTTGATTTTCTTGCTTTGTATCTTCTTTTGACATATACTTATTCAGAGTTTGAAGTAAATCTTTTTCAAATGTTGTTCTCAACTCTTCTTCTGTATTTGTAGGTATGAACTCATCTGCTTCTGGGTTAAAAGTGATATGAGTAAATGACCTAAAGTTAAAAACTTCATATTTTTTTGTGCCAGTTTTAAATCAAATTGATTTAGTTTGTTGGTTTCTCGAGCAGAGCCATAAGTGTTGTTCTTATATCTAAGTTTTCTAACTCTGTATCCTTTTTCATATTTGGATCTTTTAAAGGCAGATTGTTCATACATAACTGGAAAACCTGTGTTTTTGTTCCTTGCCCACATGAAATACAGTTCATCTCTTTTGGCAAGTATATGGATCAAGGTCATTAAAACCAAGATCCGTCTTATCCGTCTGTATGTTGATTTTCTCATGCACATTTTGAGCATCTTGATAATTTTTGATCAAGAGCTCCTTCTTCTGATGGCTAATGAGCAAAAATTTTCTCTTTCTTTTTGAAAATAGTTTTTGAGTGCTACCGAATTTAATCTGTCACTTTCTTTAGCTTCAATCTCCTTGTCTTTATCTTTCAAATATTTTTAAGATCATCAATCTCCTTTTTCAAGATATTTTTTGTGGAACTCTTGAGTTTTATAATCTTTTGATTTTCCACAGAAAGATCTTGTTTTTTTCAGCCAGAAGCTCCATTTATCTTTTAAAAATATTTCTCTTTTTTTCAATGAGCTGAAGAGATTTTTCAAGAGCCATTCTTTTATGTTTTTCATATGAGAGCTTCTGTCGGAGAGTTTCGAAATCTTGAGTGAGATTAAAGATGATGTTTTCAAGTTCAGATTGCTCGGATGTAGAGCAAACCTGAGAGTCAGAGGCAGGGTACTGTGTATCACTGTTCTCCATTGCCATGCCACATAATAGAGCTTCTGAATCACTTGAGGAGTCAGATACACAATTTTCTAGTTCAACTACCTTTGCCCTCTCATAGTTGTTGTAGTTGTATTTGTTCTTGTTGTACATATCGTCTTTGACAAGAGGGCCTTTTTAATCAATATAGAAATGCCCAGACTTACCACATCTCTTCATCCTTCTTCTCGACCAGAGGTGCCTCTTGTCTTGATACATACGATTGTTGATTAGACCTCTCACCTCTATTTGATAGTCCTCTGTTCTGAAACAACCGATTCCCAAACTTCCTTGTGAATTGTTCGGTGATCAGGGCCAGAGATTTACCAAAGGCACCGATTTCATCATCTTCTGAGTCAGAGAGTCTTGACTCTGTATCTCCCTCAAGTATGACTGCCTTGCTCTTTCCTCTTATTGGAACCCAGATCCCCATTTATACTTATTTGATGTTGATTATGAGTGTAAAATAAACAGGAAGCGGAAGCAGATATAATCAAGAATCAAACTAGAATGTAAATAGTAATGGAAGAGAATAACAATAGGAATCAAATGATAATCTGTATGTCACTCAAGGTGCCAAAGATTACAATACAGTAAAATACAGATTAATCTCTCTTGTTCTCTCCAATTTCATTGACACTCAATACAGTGATAGCTCTCTCTATTTATACTATTACAAATTCTCTAACAGAATTAGTTATGCACAAGAAGTATGACTGGCCACAAAGCACGCCCGTAATCCTTTGAGCAATATCCAGTAGATGCTCATCTTCTGGATTGTCTCTATAGCTTCTGAACTGTTCTTTTGAAGTAGCTAACTTCTGGAGAGTCTTGCTTCTGGAGAGATATACTTGGTTCTTTCAGAGAGAAGTTCTAATTCATACTTTTACAAGACAAATAAGTTCTAACAATCTCCCCCTAAGTATGAATGTAGAACAAATACATAAATATTAGGAAAGAACAAAGTTGAAATTTTTTATTACATTACAAAAGGAATTACAAAAGGGAAAGTACATTAGATGACTAGAATGGGGCATCTGGATGCTCACTAATAATTATGACAAATTGTCTAGTAATTTCTCTTAGTTTGAATACCTCTTCAATGTACATTTCCATGTCAAAAGCAACTCTTTTAATGACTATATTCACATCAACCTTCTTCGCAGCAATCAGTTCTCTGATTACATTTAGCATATCCTCAGAATATTTGAAGGCTTCTATTAATCTAAAAAATCTCTTGCCTTGAGGTCTTCTGAAGACAACACCCCGGTCTTCTGAAAAATCTCTTGCCTTGAGGTCTTCTGAAGTCACCAACCTTTTTTGTTTCGATTCCTTCTAGCCCTTCATTTGGCGTAGTGATTGATAAGCGTTCCACATGTCTTTCAAAACCAATTTTAAAATCTACCTTGGCTCTGTAGTCCACGAAAGCTTCCATACAACTTTGAATTCTCAAATAGGCAATGTTATCATCTGCACTATTGTTTCTTCTACGCTTCATATATCTCCCTGGAGGTAATAGATCAGAAGGGTTTAAAGACAGCAAATCATTGTCACAGAAGGTATAAGTTTGCCTATTAGCTCTTTCAACCATGGATGTTGTGTACATGATATCAAAATTTTCAAAGTACTTTGTCCTTAACCCAACTATTCTTCTTATTGGAGATGAGGCAAAAACGTTCATTCTCGGCTGTTTGAATCTTGTAAATCTTGCCTTAGTTTGCTTATCTGCACCTACAACAAAGTCAGGTGTTATCAAAATTGCCCTTTCTTCCATCTCTGAATTCAAATGACTGAAGTGTATCTCTCTACTCCCAGAAATTTGAGCACTAGCCACTCGTTCACGTTGTTCTGGTTTCATAGCACTTCACTGCATATCAGTGCTTCTTTTGTTGGTTTGCTCGACAATGACTTGATCATCAGATTAATCAACCAGTGGAGCTTTCATCCTTTGATCAGTAGTGCTTTGAACTTGTTGGCTAGATGAGGCAATTTGAGCTTCTTGGGTTTTAGGAGGTTCTTGAACTTCAGAGGTTGGAGCTTCTAGTAAGCCTGCGTCTGGGACAGAAGTGGTTTATGGAATTACAGAGGAGGTTGGGACTTTTGGAGTTTGTACCTCTGGAACAATAGAGGTAATTAGATTTGGGGTTGAAGAGGATACCTGACCATGAGCCTCTTGGTCGTGTATTTGTTTTTCTTGGGCGTCTTGGAATAGGAGGAATTGGTAGTCTTCTAGTTCGTTTAAGACCCAAAATAAAGTTTGCAACTTTTGAATCTGCAGGTAATAGGTGCATTGCAAGTGGAGTTGCAGCGATTGGAGCTTGTGCTGAGGCTGAAACAAAGGGATTCTCTTGAGCAGGGGGATTCTGTTGTTGTTCTGAAGGTTGTTGCTCTGAAGGTTGAGACGAGGGTTGAGCTTGAGCTTGTTCAGAAGTAGAACCTACTTTCTTCCATTTCTCCCCCTTTTGAGGATCAAAAGCATCTGGATCCTGGTCCTCAGACCTTTTTCTTTTTAGCTCAGCTTTCTTGCAAGCTCTTACATCATTTGCCTTTTGCCTTGATGTTTGATACTCCGATATGGATTGAACAATGGTGTTTACAGCATTTACAAAGGTTACCAAGCAGATACCTTCTAGTTAAGCTCAGTTGGTGGGGCATAATTGGTTTTCGATACAAACTTGGCATTCACATCATTGAATTTATCTATCATAGCTTTCTGAAAACCGGCCAAGTCAACTTCAGTTATCGATCCAGATGAGGTAGAGCCTTCTAGAGGAACAACAGCATCAAGGAGCTTCTTCATGTCGGTTGCAAAGGCTTTCAATTCTTCAGAAGTGATAGTATTTGTTGGAGGAGTAGGGAGTTCAGAAGGAAGTTGGGAGATGGCTTCTGTATTGGTTTTAAGATCACTCTCCAACTTCTGAAATTGTTCGATCGCCAAATCTCTTTGAGCATCATGTGCAGAGATCAAGAAGTCTTGAAATTGGGCAAGTTTCTTTGTATGTTCCTTCTGTGTAGCTTGAATATTGTTCAAAGAGTAATGTATCCTTGTGATGTCTTTCTGCCTGTTGGATTCAATAGTGTGTACTGAGAGTTTTAGAGCTTCCATGGATCCCTCCATTTGATCAAGAAATGCTTGAAACACAACATCCGTGACAAATTGAGGAGTGGAGTAACCGCTGTATCCACAACACATGTGGCCGCTTGTCTCTCGATTTTAGAGAGGCCCTCATTTACACCTGTTTTTGCGTTGAGTGTAGAGGGACTATCATCCTGACCTTGAGGGCTCTCTTGAACTACCTCTTCGGATGTTCTGATCTCATTGACTGGATCTCCAATGTCAGAGATTGGAGAGTGAATGTAGATGTCGGTACCTTTTATGGAATTCAAGTATAGAGGTCCTTTGTGTGCTCTGTTGCCATAAGTCCTCTAACGGGATTTCATTGGCATTTGGATTGGGAGTTGGGAGTTCCCATTGATGTGGCAACCTCCATCCAATCTATATCATCGGTCATGGAGACATCAATGTTGTGTATGGAAGGAAGAAAATTCTGGGCAATTGAACTCTTATATTAGCATCTTCATCCTGTTGAGAGGAAGAAGATGAACTGGTTTCCACGGAAGTGCTTGATTCAGAAGCATTTAAGACAGCTTATGCTCGGTTGGTTCTTTGGTTAGGGTTCGAACAGAGCGTACATCCTTGTTCAATAGATCCTGATGCTTGAACATCATTTATAGTAGGTGTGGTTGCTCGGGGTGGACTCAGCTGGAATCTCTCATTTGTGTCCATTTGGACATCTTCAGTACTCTCTCTTAATAGTCTCTCAGCATGGTTAGAAGCACTCTGGTTGTCAGTCTGATTGTTTTCATGCTCAGACTCACTCAACCCCTCACTCTTGATTCTGGATACTAAGTACTTTGCGTTGGTGATCTTTGTGCTAAGAACACCTAAGAGATTCTATAAAGTACAAGAGAAGGAGTTGGATTAGTTAATAGTGCAAGCATATACCTGGAAGGTGGTCTGGCCTTCGGATATCCAACATCAAGAATGGTTGGGTGATGAGTTTTCATGATGTGCAATTTGCATAAAGGAGATTAGCATCGAAGCTGCTTATAGGCGATCGCACTTCGAAGTAGCAAAGGAATGAATCGTGGAAACATCAAGGAAGGCAGTCGTTTAGCTTTTGTTTGTGATGCAATCTTGGTAATGGCAACCGCTTTGATTTCATGATAAAGAAGTTTAGCATAGTCAATTTGGCGGTTGAAGTAGTTTCCATACATCCATGTGAGAATGTTGGTGCTTGCTTGATCCATAGAACCTAGTTTGCAAGTACGCCCTTTATTCAAGATAGAGACCAACACATTCCAAATTGGGGGTAGATATCGTCGTTTGAATTCAGAGACTATGGTGATGTTCATATTGTATCCTAGATGCTTCAAAAAATCCACAAGAACATCAGATGTTGGGTATGCTTTGAAGTCGGCTATTTGTAGTGCAGCCAGAGTTGGTAGTTGAAAGACTATTTCCATCTTTTCTCTAGTGATCTTCACTTCATAGGCATATTCAAAGTCTGGCATGTCAAAATCACCTTTCAATGACTTTCCATAGTCATACACATTCAAAGAGTGCCAAAATTCTTGAACAAATTTCTCAGGGACAGATGGGTCTGTTGCAGTTAGCGCTCGATTCAGAAAATGAGTTTGAAGAAAATCAATCAGGACTTGATAGTCAGAGTTATATTTTCTTGGATCAAGAATTACTTGGTAGTTGTTGGGTTTGTTGGGAAGAAATACGATTACCTCACTTTCCTCTGTCTGAAATAGGTGTATATTCAGTTCTTCGTTATCGTTTCCCATGTGTGCAGGTTGAGCAGCCATTTTTGAGAGTTAGGGTTTCAGGTATTCGAGGTTGTAGTAATGAGGATTCTTGGAATGCAAGGGATTTGGAGAACATGGATGGTAAAAGTGAAAATGGTGTGGTAAAACGAGTTTAAATAATCGGAGTGAAAAAATGTACCTGAATAGAAGACGATGAAATACCACGAGTGTTAGGACGACCTTAATTTCGGTTCCAATCACCCAACGGTACCTTTGTAAAACCATGCAACTCATTACCACTTACACAATAACTAACATATGCTTTTGATAACTAAAATTTAGACCATTATTCCTACCCTTTATTATATTTGGATTAGTCCTAGATAGACTTATGTTTGATTGGCATAAGCTTGTCGCAAGGTACAATCCGTATATGCACATGGTACAAATAACAAGTGCACGTTAAGTCACTACACATATCAGCTTCTGTCCTTCCAAACTTTGAATGTTTTACACATAGTTAGAGGCATAGTTAGGCTTTAACTTCTAAATGAAGGTTGTAGCATCATTTCTTAGGAAAACATCGCACAAGATTCATCTTATTTGGATCAACGTCCAATTTACTATGAATTTTATAAAAACCGTTTGCAATTCCCGAGTTCCATATGACCAGTTTTGGAAACTTGGCATTTTGAACTATTTCAACTCAGAATCAGCTCTTGGTGTAAACTACAAAGATGTAGTAGACACTTCAGACTTTTCAATGATATATTACACGTCTGATTTGGACGAACGAATGAATTTATATTAGTTTTGTAAACTAGCTGTGATTCAGATCGTCTCCTACATAGCAGCTACGATTTAACAACCAAACTACAGGATTTCAATCCCTTCAATATGAAATGAACTGTTTGCGCAAAAATCTCAAAACCTTCGACTAAAGACATTCCCAGCACTTCCGAAAACTAGGCAAAGACCCAAAGAGCAATGGTCGAATAAAACGTTCGACGACAGATGTATACGTTTGACAAAGAATATTCAACGTCAGTCAAAGCATCACGAACCACTGGTCGACCAAGATCTCCGAACGAAGTCTTCGATGCACGACATACCTACAAACACTCGACAAAGGCCGTTACTTTAGGTTCATTATGAGTTAATCGTTATCTTTCTTAGCAGGACCCTTGGACGGTTACGATCAGACGTCATCAAGAGCATTTATGAAGGATGTCAATATCGACTAACAGTTACAAAGCAACGACTACTATAAATTTCATGCGCTAGTTTAAGATTTTATACGTCTTTTCGCTTGTAATCGTACGACCACAGTTCTAAAGGACGACGCCACTGTTTGGCGTCACTTTCCTTAGAGCATCGATGATACTAACCTATCGTCTGCGGTTTTTTCCCTCGCCAAAGGGTTTTTCCGCATCACCAAATCTCTTTTCCTTATTTATTTTTCTCGTTTTATTTACGTTCGTTGGGGGAATCCTTCCTTTGATCGATCAGGTCCACAAGCAACTCAAGTTGACTTTTATTATGTTAATTTTTGGCATCAACAGTTTGGCGCCATCCGTGGGACCCGATTAAAGGAATTCTCCAAACGAACCCCGTGTTACTAATGATTCTCTTTTGTTTCTACAATGGCATACCATGGAGTTAACCCTACCGAAGCAAAACTAAGAGCTGAGCTGAACGCTGCAAACCTGCGAATTCAGCAGTTGGAAGCTCAAAGATTTCCTCGCAGAGAAGCCGCATCCAAGGGACATCCACAAGAGCTCCCGTTTAACGACAGCCCAAGTGGAACATACATCTGCGGACTCACCCATTCAACCACCAGTAGACAAGCGCCGCTTCGACTTGATGATCCTGTCACCTCCCGGGTACGCAAACAAGGGGAGGTTATCGATCTGGAAAACGCTCACGTCTTATTCGACGCTCGCGACCTGGGTGGCTTGCGACCGAAGCATCATGACGGACTAGTGATCCAGCTGTCAATTGGGGATTGTTCGATGAAAAGAGTGCTCGTGGACGGAGGCAGCTCCGTCGTAATCTTCCTCAGCGCCGTAATAGCGATGGGGGTCACGCGGAGAACAATGATCCTGGTAGGATTAAGCGGAAGTGTCGCCCATACCTTCGGGGAAATCAGCCTCACTATCTATTCCAAGGGAGTCAGCAAATAACCAGATTCAACGTCGTTGATTGCCCCTCTGCATACAACGTCATCTTCGGGCGACCGTGGATCCACGAAATGAAACTTGTTCCTTCAACCTATCATGAAGTATTAAAATTCCCGACGCTGTGGGAAATGCAGGAAATAAAAAGCGAGCCGAAGGTGGCACGAGACTGTTACAAAACGACCATGAAGCCTTGAGAACAACATGTCAACCATATTCATGACCAAGACTTGAGCGACGATCTACAATTGTTAGAGTTTGTACTCGATTCGAATTACCCTGAACGCAAGGTGCACGTGGGGGCGTCACTTAGATCTGATGTCAAGTAGAAGTTGGTCGACTTTCTTCGAACAAACGCCGATTGCTTCGCTTGGTACACGAAGATATGATCGGGACCGACCCGCAAATCATATCGCATCAATTATCCGTTGATCCATCGTTCAAACCCGTGAAACAAAAGCGCGGGAAGTTCGCCTGGAAAAGAACAAGGTTATCAATGACGAAGTCCATAACCTACTGAAATCTGGCAAAATTATAGAGGTGAAATACCCGGAGTGGCTAGCAAACATCATGGTCGTCAAAAAGAAAAATGGAAAGTGGTGAATTTGTATAGACTTCACTGACCTCAATAAAGCCTGTCCGAAAGACCCATTCCCGTTTTCCCACATCGACGCCATGGTCGACGCAACTGCCAGTCATGAATTGTTAACTTTCATGGATGCATACTTAGGGTACAACCAGATTCTCATGCACCCGGGCGATCAGGAAAAAACGGATTTCATGACTGACAGGGGGATTTACTGCTATAAAATAATACCCTTTGGCCTTAAAAACGTAGGCTCCACCTATCAACGACTCGTCAATCGAATGTTCGAATCGCACCTGGGGGACACGATGCAGGTATACATCGACGACATGCTAGTCAAATTCAAGAAAGCAATAGACCACGTAGAACACTTTCGCCAATCATTCGACATACTGCGGAAGTACCAGATGAAGCTAAATCCGGCAAAATGTTCCTTTGGAGTACATGCGGGAAGATTTCTCGGACATATGGTGACCCAGCGAGGAATTGAAGCCAACCCTGATCATATCAGAGCGATTTGCGAAATAAAATCACCTCGAAATTTCAAAGAAGTCCAAAAACTCACGAGTCGTGTAGCTGCGCTCAACAGATTTATTTCTTGATCGTCTGACAAGTGTCATCTATTCTACAATGTCCTCAGAAAAAACAAAGGTTTTGACTGGACGAGGGACCATAAAACAGCGCTTCAGGATTTGAAAGACTATATGGCATCGCCATCCCTGCTGTCAAAACCCAAGGATGAGGAAGAGCTTCAGCTATATATCGCCGTAAGCGATAACTCAGTCAGTGTCATTCTGGTCCGAGAAGAAGACATATAACAGTTCCAAATTTACTATGTCACTAAATCTTTACTCTAAGCAGAAAATAGATACACTTCAATGGAAAAATTGCTTCTGTCATTAGTCACTACGGCTAAAAAACTCTGACACTATTTCGAGTCGCATGTTATCAACGTCGTCACCAACTTCCCGCTAAAATCCGTTTTAAGGAAACAAGAGCCGACGGGGCGGTTGGCAAAATGGAGCCTTTACCCTAGCAACTACGAAACAAGAACCCAAAATCGCGATTAAATCACAAGTTCTAGCCGACTTTATTGCAGATTTCAGTCCCGAGCTAGAGAAATTGGCGGTCGAGGAAGTAAATGGTGTGGCGATCCAAGACGACCAACCCTGGATGCTGCACTTTGACGAATCCTCCAACTCGTGAGGGTTAGGATTAGGCATCTTCTTGAGATCCCCACAAGGGGGCACGACGATCTATTCCGTATCCTGTGATTTCAAAGCTACCAACAATGAAACGGAATACGAGGCCCTAGTTATAGGCATGGATCTAGCATACGACCTTGGAGCAAAAAATTTTCAAGTTATGAGCGACTCTCTACTCGTTGTTAACCAAATGAGAGGAGAATTTGCAACGAAAGATTCAAGAATGGCAGCATATTGGCAAATCGCCCTAAATCGAGCAAAAAAATTATAAAAATTCAGCATTCAACAAATCCCCAGGGGACAAAATACTCGAGCCGATGCACTTGCCAATCTAGGGCCTGGCTTGGCGAAATCATCATTCGACATGATACCAATAATTCACCTGACAAGTTCGTCGACAGAAAACAATCAACACGATCAGGTGTTGGTACTGGATGAATCGAACGACTGGAAAAAGGAAATTGGGGATTACTTATCGAACGACCGCCTGCCGGAAGACAAAATGAAGGCTCGACAACTCCGATTCAAGGCCTCCCTATATGTCATGATCGCATGAAGACTCTATTGACGATCGTCTCCCGGGTTGAACTTGCGATGCCTCATTCCCAGCGACACCCAAAAAATACTCCTAGAAATGCACGACGGAGAATATGGGAATCATTCTGGAGGACAAAGTCTAGCAAGCAAGATCTCGCGACAAGGCTACTACTGGCCTACTCTCGACAGGACGCCGTAGCATACGTACAAAAGTGCGACGCTTGTCAGCGTCACTCAGGTATGATTCACCAGCCCTCTGAATTCCTACATTCGTCCCTGGTCCCCTGGCCTTTCATGCGATGAGGTATGGATATTGTCGGCAAATTGCCACAGGCGCCCGGACAAAGGGAATATTTGTTAGTCCTACAGACTACTTCTTGAAATGGATAGAAGATGCCGCTTTTTCTCAAATACGAGATAAATAGGTGATATCTTTTATCCTTACTAACATTATCTACAGATTTGGCGTTCCCTCCGAGATTATGTGTGATAAAGAATATCAATTCATAAGTGATTAGACACGGCGATTCTGTGAAGAGTGGGATATAAAACTCACGACCTCCACGCCCCGCTATCCACAGTATAACGGGCTCGCCGAGTCAAGCAACAAAACGATCATCAATACACTAAAAAAAAAGACTCCGAGCCGCCAAAGGGCGTTGGGTCGAGGAGTTACCCTCCGTTTTATAGGCTAATCGTACGACTCCTCGTACCTCGACAGGACAAACACCGTTCCGTTAGTTTACGGATGCGAAGCTGTCCTCCCAATTGAGACAAGCCTGCCAACCGCGCGGCATGCCTCTGTCGAGCAAAATCTGGTAGACCTTAGCTACGACGTGAACGCACTCGAAGAACTAAGAGACTCGTCTTACGTCCGATTGGCATCCCAACAGCAATCCGTTGCACGAGATTTCAACAAAAATGTCAGGATAAAGACCTTCAATGAAGGAGATTACGTCTTACGACGCGTCTTCCAAAACACCCAAGAACGAAACGCAGGTAAGTTTTCGGTCAAGTGGGAGGGGCCCTATCGAATCACTTCTATCGCCGGAAAGGGCGCCTACCAGTTTCAAACCTTGGACGGTTAGAACGTCCCACGTAGTTGGAACGCAAGTCATTTAAAGAAATATTTCTTTTAAATTATTACACGCACGTTATGTCCTTTCTTTTTATTTTACTAACTTAAACATCGGAGGGTTAACTATTTTTGTCGCATGAACGCACGAGCAAAAACGTCGATGAACGCTCAATCTACTTATTAGAGACTCAATCACCTGAAAGTTTTAGGCTTGATCTTTCAATACTCAAAGTAAGTCATTTTTTCGTACTATATAGTGGTGCTTACTTCATTTGTCCTTCGAACAAATAGTTAGTCGTTACGAAATGAATATTTTCATTAAAACTGGAATGGATTACAAAAACAAGGCGCGACCCAGAACGTCGCCCTGATAAGAAAGAATAAAAAGAGAAAAAAACTAGGGAGGCAGAGAACCGAGTGGCGCCGGTTGTGCAGATGGCCCGACGACCCCTTGGGCTCGATCCAACCGGATCCTCAGATCATTGACCTCCTTGGTCTTCTCGGACAAGGCCTCCCTGGCCACCTCTAGCTTAACCTCCAGTTCCCATATTTTCTCCAAGGCCTCCGCCTGATGGCGCCTGAGATCAGAGCTAATACGCCGTTCGCGCAAAACTTCACCCCGAACCTCCTCAAGCGAACGACGGAGGTCATCGGCTCTAGCCAGAGCTTCCTCCTCCTCCGCCTGTAAGGCAGATTCATGCTCTTGCACGACTTCCTCCACTTCGGAGGCCATGGCAACGACCCAACCAAGAGACACCTGGATGGCCTGACAACATAAGACCGCTTAGCGTCAGTATCGCAATTACGCGCGATCGCTCGAACACATGTCGCACGAGGCACGAAATAAATGTGAGTCATGATCCCATCGGATAAAATGTCGGAAATTAATACCTGGAATGGGTTGCCAACGAAAACCCCAGCCATCGGTATTTTCTGCTCGCCCCGACACGGAGGAAAAGCATCCACGCGCGAAGGCATAGCTGCCTTCGATGTCTTCGCCCTCTTAGAGCCCTCAACTCTTGGAGACGGTTCCCTCGGGACGGATAGCAGAGACCCCCTTCTTTTCAAACACCGCTGAGCAGGGAGGATCCTACGACTGGCAGACAAGGCCGCAGTTCCTTCTGAAAACAAACACGAGAGAAAATCAGGAAAGAGTGATGAAGGTCAGTACGAAAGGCCAACAAGAACACTCACCACTCTCCCTCGAGCCAGGAGGAGGGTCAGAAGCCCCTACAACGACGACGTCCTCTCCTTTCTCAATATCATCATCTCCCTCATCACTTGACTCAGGGCTAAACACGAAGAACGCACGGTTCAGGATCTGACGAAAGAGCTCGACCTTGGCCGGCGAGTCAGGAAGAGGAGGAATTTCGCACGTCATCACTACGTGAAAAAGTACAAGTTAGAACGGACAAATGGCACCCGAAAACATAAAGCGAACGAAATTACCTTGCTTGGGCTAGCCATGGATGATCTATTCCTCATTTTCGGTATAGTCCGACAGCCGGTAAAAGACGAAGCGCTCCTTCCAACCGCGATCGTTCACCCCAATATCCGTGATCAGCGCCTGATCCCGACGCCCTCATACATAGGGGCTATATCGATTGTTGGCATCCGTGTAAGCCAACAAAAGCTCGTGGACGGTAAAAGGGGAACCCCAATCGTGGGTTTTCCAGTCAATCATCATCATAACTCTGCAGAACTGGTGTGACATCCGGCAAACCGAGACTGTCAGGTTAGCATTATACTAGCGCAAGAATAAATAAATTACCTTGATAGGACCTAATTAGTGTAGTTAAAGCATAAACTGTTAGGATTTCCGGTAGTTGCTTATAAAACCCGGTTACGACCCGTAACGAACCAAATCATCTTATAAAATACCAAATGCTTCAAATTGCACCAATTATGATAAAAAAATTGATGGTATAAAATCCAAATTCCAAATATAGAAGTCCAATTTAAAATCTAACAGTTTTGCCATAAATTGAGAAAATTTGACCTAATTCTACTTGCATCTCACTTCTTCTTTTTTAACAAATTTATAAACAACAAATTGTGGGCCTTTAATTTTTTTTTTAAAATGGGCCTAAGTGGCTGCCCCCCCCCCACTTCCCCCCAACACACTCCACATATAAAAACTTGAATTTCTCTAATTTCTCTTATTTTCCCACCTTTTTTCTCTAAAAATCCTCTCATCTTCCCCTTCTTCTCCCTTCTAATTCCAGCCAAGAACACATGCAAAAGCTCTCCCTTTTGACAAACTATTGAAGACATTAAAGAACTTTGATCGTCCAAGCAAGCTAAAACCTCATCTTCACTCTTTTCTTTTCAAAATTTTGGCGAAAACCCCATTTTTTTGTACTTATAAATATACATTTCTTCTAACCTGCGATTTTCTCAAGTTCTAAGAGTACATTATACACCAAAAGATGGGAACTGTCTTTACAATAAGTGGTAATCCATGACCCAAGAATAAGAACTCAAGAAAAGTAGGTAAAATCATCTTGCATGTGGGTTTTGATTCTTGAAAATGGCATTTTGGTGCTTACAAATTACTTTTTAGTAATTCTGTCGCCCATAACTTGCAAATTACTAGTCCAAATGCTATGAATATTTTTCTAAAACGTTACTCTCCGAGTTGGGGTTCTAATCCAAGTGGAATGTTACAAAAACCTGGAGTTTTGACCCCTCAAACACTCTAATCAAGTTAGTGTGCAAACAGTGAGTTCAACAGTAGGTAAACTCGTGGTAGCACTCCCAATCATCGTTAGCCAAGTGGCAGCAAGTCTGAATGCTAATCAAAGAAACAACCCAGGATCCGATGCAAATAGAAACAGGGAGTACACATACAAAACTTGCAGGACCTGTAATCCTAAGGAATTCCATGGAACCGAAGGAGCTATTGGATTATTAACTTAGATTGAGGGTATGGAGTTCGTTCTCCACATCAGCATGTGCACAGAAGGAACAAAGTGGAGTTTGTCGCTTGTCTGCTACAAGAACGAGCATTGACCTGGTGGAACACCTAAATGCAAACGCGAGGCCAGGAAGCAGCCAACAGTCTTACATGGGAGGAATTCAAGAAGAAGCTCAAAGAAGAATACTGCCCGAGGAGCGAAATCCAGAAGTTGGAAGCGGAGCTATGGACTCATGAAATAAAGGGAAATGACATAGACTCTTACACTGCCCGTTTCCATGACTGGCAAAGATGGTACCACATTTGGTGATGCCTGAGGAAAATCGAGTCGACATGTATGTCTTGGGTTTATCTCCTAAAATAGGCGGGGACGTTACTTCGGCAAACCCAAAAACCCTTCAAGATGCGGTGAATTTGGCAACGAGGGTCACCAACAATGCTAATCGTTCGAGTATATTTTCAAGAGACAAAGCTCAAAGTAAGAGAAAGATGGAGGAACTTTAGCATAGACATAATACCAATTAAATTAGGAAGCTTTGATATAGTTGTGGGTATGGATTGGTTGTCTAAAAACCGAGTTGAAATTTGTTGCTCTGAAAAGATCATCCGAGTTCTACTACCCGAAGGAGAAATACTCGAAGTACATGGAGAGAAATACTCGAAGTACTTGAGGAAGGACTGCGCTACGTTTTTGGCACACGTTGTGGATAAGGAGACCGAAGAGAAACACATTCAAGATCTTCCTAAAGTCCAGGATTTTCCCGAGGTATTCCCGTATAATCCACATTGATTTAATTCCGGGAGCCGCGCCCGTGACGAAATCACCTTATTGATTGGCACCATCAGAAATGCAAGAATTGTCAGGACGACTCCAAGAGCTGCTCGATAAAGGTTTCATAAGACCTAACTGTTCACCATGGAGAGCCCCAGTTCTCTTCGTTAAAAATAAGGATGGATCCTTTCGAATGTGCATTAATTATAGAGAACTTAACAAGCTGACTGTCAAGAACCGATACCCCCTCCTTCGAATAGATGATTTGTTCGACCTACTCCAAGGTACTAATTACTTCTCAAAGATTGATCTTAGATCTGGATATCATCAAATAAGAGTCCGTGAAGAGGATATTCCCAAAACGGCATTTAGGACTCGCTACGGCCATTACGAGTTCCTAGTTATGCCTTTTGGGCTAACAAACGCACCAGCTGTTTTCATGGACCTAATGAACAGGGTCTGTAGATCGTACCTGGATAAGTTCGTGATTGTGTTCATAGATGACATACTCATTTACTCGCAAAACAAGGACGATCATGAGCGACATCTAAAGTTGATACTAGAACTACTCAAGGAACAAAAACTGTACGCGAAGTTCTCCAAGTGTGAATTCTAGATTCGCGAGGTACATTTTCTTGGCCACGTAGTCAATGAGAAGGGAATTCATGTGGATCTGATGAAAATTAGGCCAGCAAAAAGTGGGAAGCTCCGAAGACACCGACGGAAATTCGTCAATTTCTTGGTTTAGCAGGCTATTATCGGCGATTCATAGCAAATTTCTCAAAAATTGTGCAACCGCTAACGACATTAACCCAAAATAATAAGAAGTCCATTTGGGGAGAGAAACAAGAAGAAGCATTCCAGACACTTACACACAAGCTATGTAATGCACCGATTTTGGCATTACCAGAAGGCACAGAGAATTTCGTGGTCTACTGCAACGCATGACACCAAGGTTTGTGATGTGTGTTGATGAAAAATGATAAACTCATTGCATATGGTTCAAGGCAACTTAAAGTTCATGGGAAGAACTATACCACTCATGATTCGGAGCTAGGAGCCGTAGTATTCGCACTCAAAATTTGGAGACATTACCTGTACGGCACTAAATGCACTATCTTCACCGATCATAAAAGCCTTCAACACATCCTTGACCAGAAAATGCTCAATATGAGCAAAAAAGATGGGTTGAGTTGCTTAGTGACAATGATTGTGAAATAAAGTACCGTCCGGGTAAGGCTAACGTAGTAGCCGACGCATTAAGCGAGAAGGAAAGAGTGAAACCGTCAAGGGTACGAGCTCTAATACGAGTTTAAAGGCACAAATCCTTGAAGCTTAAGAAGAAGCATTGAAGGTAGAGAATTTGAAGAACGAGACCCTACATCACTTGCAGAATAAATTTCAAACAAAGTTAGATGGGGTACATTACCTCGAAGATAGAGTTTGGATACCAAGGGTTAGTAACCTACGATCGACCATTTTGGATGAAGCCCACCAATCGAGGTATTCGGTTCACTCAGGAGCGGATAAGATGTACAAGGACCTAAAGGAATACTATTGGTGGCCAGGAATGAAGAAAGACATTGCCTTGTACGTAAACAAGTGCTTAACTTGTGCTAAAGTTAAGGCCGAACACCAGAAACCATCCGGTCTACTTCAACAACCCGAGATTCCTCAATAGAAATGGGGACAAATAACTATGGATTTCATAACCAAGCTACCCAGAACTGGAAAGGAACACGACTCCATATGGGTTATAGTAGATTGACTTACGAAGTCGGCGCATGTCATTCCTATTCGGGGTTTTCCAGCGGCTTCTGGTTTGCTTGTGTTGGTTTGAGGTTGCTGTTTTTGGTGACTTTTAAAATTTTTATGTTTTTTGAAGTCAGAAGAAAAGCAATGTGGACTTAAGAAGAACTGTTTTTATTATAATAATAGAGAGAAGTATTCAGAGTTCTAAGATACAAAAGATTTCATTGAATTTTCATTTATGGAATAATAACTACAAGAATTTCTATTTCTGTCTATTCTAGCATCAGTTGTTCGAATGAACTTCTTATCTAGGCTAGACTTATTCTTTTGAATGTGTGAATTCTTCTCTATTGGCTTCATCTTGGCTATCCACTTCTTTTGATCTTTTGGATATCTCACTGAAATAGAAGTTCGAGCATTATATTCCCTTTTTTTTCTGTTCACGGGTGAACTTTATGTTATTCTGAGGCTGTGGCTTCAGAGGCTTTTGCTCATTTTTCTGCTTTTCCTTGCTTTTTGCCTCCTTTTCTAGATCAAGACAAGACTTAGCTTGAATGCACATATCTAGGAAATTTGGATGAATGGAAAACTCTTTTCTCTGTTCCTTTAAAGGGACCCAGTTCAAAGGTATACCATTCGGAAGTATTTCATTTGTATATAGAAAAGTAGCAGAGCTATTCTTAATACACTGTTTGACCTAAACATAACTAGAAGGCATACAATTTGCAAACCTAGTGAGTAATTTATCTGACATATCAAAAAATCATCATAATTTTGATCCTCGTTTTCCCACGAATAAACATCAAACACATCATAATCTTTTTCTTGAGAGAGATTTAAATCAATGAATGAACAAGGAGTGATCTCTGGATAATTTTCAAAAGATGTAGATTTTTTTTTGTTTTTCCTCTTCAAGAGATAAAGTTTGAAGTTTTGTACTATTTTTAGTAGTACACTAATCCAGAGCCTTGAGAAGATCTGTTAGAAACTTGAATCATAAATTTTCTTCTGTATTTGTTAGTATGAACTCATCTGCTTCTAGATTCAAAGTAATATGAGTGAATGAACCAAAGTTGAAAAAATTGTTTTTCTTTTGGTTTGTTTTAAATCAACTTGATTTGGTTTAGAAATCTTTCCTTCAGAATAATATTTTATGTTTTTATACTTGAATTTTCTAACTCGGTGTCCATTCTCATATTTGGATCTTTTGAAGAAAGATTGATTGTTCATATAAAATGGGAAAATCATGTTTTTGTTCTTTTCCTATATAGAAGACATAATCTAAGGCTCTCCTTTCACAAGTATATGGATCCAGATCATCAAAACCGAGACTTGTTTTTCCAACTTATGTGTTTATTTGTTCATGCACCTTCTGAGCATCTTAATAATTTTTAATCGCTCCTTGTTTTGAAGGTCAATGTGCAGAAACTCCCTTTATTTTAAAAATAATTTTTGAGTGCTAGAGAGTTTAATATGTCACTCTCTTTTGCTTCAAGCTCTTTGTCCTTAGCCTTCAGAAGTTTATTAAGTTCATTTATTTTATTCTTTTAAAGAACTTACTGTTGATTTCTTAAGTTTAGAAATACTTTGAATTTCCACACAGAGTTCTTGTTTTTCTTTGGTGAGAATCTCCATCTCTTTTTTTAGAATATTTCTTTCCTTCTCAATGAGAGTGAAAGTTTTTTCAAGATCTTTTCTGACTTTCCTTTCATTTTGAAGCTTCTATTTCAGATTTTCAAAATCAAAAGTCAAGTATAAAATAGTTTGTTAAAGTTCAGAAGGTTCAGAAGTAGTGCAAACCGGTGTTTCAGAGATCTGATCTTCTGCATCATTTGTCATAGCCATTCCATAAAACATCGCTTCTGCATTAGTTGACTGGTCGGAACACCAGTTCTCATGTTCTGCATACTTGGCTCTCTCGTCAAGTTGTACTTGTATTTGTTCTTGTAGTACATTTGATCTTTGACAAGAGCTCCCTTGCAGTCTTTTGAATAATGGCTAGGTTTGCCATATCTGTAGCATACATCCTTCTTCTTTTTCATTTATTCCTCTTTCTTCTCTGCCTCTGTTTTCTCCACCCGTGAACCTTCTTGTCTGGGTACATAAGTTTGTGTAGGGCGTTCACTTTTGTTGTCATATTTTCCTCCGTTCTGGAATGATGATTACCAAACTTTCTTGTGAATTGTTTGGTAACAGAGCCAGATATTCAACAAAAGCATTGATTTCATCATCTTCTGATCCAGAAAGACCAGCTTCTGTATTAGCTTCTGTCACTAGAGCCTTGCTCTTCACTTTCTTTTCAGCTTCTCTATTCCTTCTCCGTGACTCTCTGGTCTCAGAAATAAGGGCAAAGGGACCACCAACACTTACTTTTTTTTAATAACACTTCCTTTTCATGAGCTTGAAGAGTTCCAAACAAATCATGGAGAGACCACTGTTCCAGATCTTGATTTGCTTGTAGTGACATTGATAAATTAGACCATTGAGGATTCAAACATTTGAGAAAATAGAACATTGTAATCTTCCTTTGATCTGATGATGTCACATCTCTTACATTGATTTATCAATGTATTGAATCTGTGATATGTCTGCTCATGAGTTTCTTCTGGAAGGGCCTGGAAATTGTTGTACTCATTGAGTGCTTGAGCTCTTCTATCTTGGTTCCTCCTTCAAGTTGATTAGCCAGCTGATCCCACAAATATTTTGCAAAATCACATTAATCCAGAGATTGGAAAATATCATTGGGAAGTGCCATGATAAGAAGTCTTTTTGCTTTTTGATCAAATTTGTTTTTCTTTGGTGTTCTTCATTCCAGTCCTTTCTATCCTTTGGAACTTGCCTTGCTGGAATTTCTTCAGTAGTGGCAGTAGAAGGTATCTGAGGAATAGTAGTAACTGGAACATAGGGACCATTTAGCATAGAAACGTATAGATCGAGATCTATACCTTCATAAAAATTGATCATACGAATTTTTCACTAAGGATATTCATCCTTGAGTGGAGTGGGTGGTTTACTCAGTGAACCTGAACTGTACATGGCATTTAAATTTGGATTTGCCATTTTGAACGAAAACAGACTATGAAAATTTCAAGAAGAAAATTAGAACAGGACGTGATTCAATTCGCCGAACTTGAAATAGTTGATTAATGAATAACAAAACTTAGATTTAAAACTAGAAATACCACTAGATTTGAGAAAAAATATATGAAAAAAATAAAAACCCATAGAATAGGGTAGAATGAAGAACAATAGTTTAAAACCGAGAAAATTCTAGTTGAGTGGGGATTTCTCCGTACTGGACTAGATCGAATAATCAATAGATTGATTATCGGGCTCTGATACCAATTGTTGGACCCTAGATCCCCATATATACTCAATTGATGTTGATTATGAGTGTAAAATAAATAGTAAGCAGAAGCATATATAATCAAAAATCAAACTAGAATGTAAATAGTAATGGAAGAGAATAACAATATGAATCAAATAATAATATGTATTTCACTCAAGGTGCCAAAGATTACAATACAGGAAAATACAGATTAATCTCTCTTGTTCTCTCTATTTTCATTGACACTCAATATAGTGATAGCTCTCTCTATTTATACTATTACAAATGGAAAGTCAAACAGCTAGCCTATCACGTATTGTCACATAAGCAAGTTCTCTAACAGAATTAGTTATGCACGAGAAGCATGACTTGCCACGTCATTTAAGCACGCGCGTAATTCTTTGAGCAATATCCAGAAGATGCTCATCTTCTGGATTGGCTCTGTAGCTTCTGAATTGTTCTTCTAAAGTAACTAACTTCTGGAGACCCTTGCTTCAAGAGACATATACTTGGTTTTTTCAGAGAGAAGTTCTAATTCATACTTTTACAAGACAAATAAGTTCAAATACCTCTTTTGTCATCTCTCAACTCATTTCTGCTTGTTCCTGTAGATGTAGAGATTAGGGCCAGCAGACCACCAATGCTTGTCTTCTTCTTCTCCACTTCCTTTTCATGGGCTTGAAGTGTTCCAAAGACATCATGAAGATACCATTGCTCTAGATCTTGATTTTCTTGTAAAGACATTGACAGATTTGACCACTCCTCATTCAGACGTTTTAGAAACAGAACAATATTGTCTTCCTGTGACCACACTATGTCACACCTTCTGCATAGGTTGACCAGAGTGTTAAATCTGTGGTATGTCTGTTCCAGAGTTTCTTCAGGCAGAGCTTGGAAGCTGTTGTATGCATTAAGAGCTTCTACTCTTATGTTCTTCCTCATCTTTGCTCCACCTTCCGGGTGATTTGACAATTGATCCCATAGTTCCTTGTTAGTATTGCATGCGTCTAGTGACTGGAAGATGTCATTTGGAATTGCCATGATGAGGAGCCTTTTAGCCTTGAGATCAATTTCTACCTTCTTATTGTCCTTATCGTCCCAACCTTTCCTTTCCTTGGGAATCCTTTGCGCAGGGATTTCCTCGGTGTCAACAGTGGCCTGAATTCTGGGAATAACGGTGGTCGGAACATATGGCCCGTTCAGCACTGAAGAATAAAGATCCTGATCCAAACCATCGTAGAAAGTAATCATATGAATCTTCCATTGGGGATATTTATCCCTTAGAAGAGTAGGAGGTTATGTCAATGATCCTGACCTGTAGATACCATTCCAGTATGGTTTGCCAATTTTGCATAAAACAGGGATTTCGACGTTCTAGATAAAAAATTGAGAGAAACTGAAGAAATGAACTGTAATTTGAACAACCGAAACTTGAAATTAATGAGACTAACACATGAATATCAGATTTAATAGCAAAGTACCACTATATTGGAAGAATTTAGTGATTAAGTAGCAAAAACTCTAAAAACAGGGTATGAATGTAAAACAACAGTTAAAACTTTGAAAATTCTAGTTGAGTGGGGATTTATCCAAGATGGATTAGATCTACTAATCAATAGACAAATTAGGAGGCTCTGATACCAATTGAAGGAACCCATATTCCTTTAAACACTCAATAATAGGTGATTTACTTGAATATAATATGAATAGAAGCGGAATAATTGTAAATTCAGCAATTAAACTAGAATAGATTAATAGAAAGACAAACAGAGAATAGAATACAAACACAGTGAAGATTCAAGAAGTCATCCCGTGTGTTGATGAAGTAATCTAAGTAATTGCAGTGAAGAACACCAAGAATACACAGTAGTGTGTGATAAAAAGCTCTCAGATTACTCTCTCTCTCTCTCTCAAGATAAATCACAAAAGATATATTGTTAAACCATACCTATTACAATGAACGATTTCCTATTTATACTATGGAAATAGAAAAGTCAACTCATTAGCAAATGAGAAGATGCCAAGCTGGAAAGTAGAATAACCGTTTCTATACACATGGCATCTTGTGATAGGTCTATCTGTATAAGACAGTTTCACTAGAATGGACTTGAAGTTGAAATCCGAGAGGGCACTGGAAGATTGAGGCTCTACATAGTACATGCAGAGGCTCTGTATGTATGGTGTAGAGGCTCTACGTCTAGGACTTGAGTTTTGTGCCTTTTGACTTGCTTTGTTGCATCTCTGCCTTCTGTGTCCGAGCTCTGTATCTGAGCTCTATATTTACCAGTGACTTGGTCTTTAGACCAAAAGACTTAGACAAATTTCTACTTAAACTTTCTCATAAAATTAATTCTAGCATTTCTATAACTAGGTCAATTTAAGAGGTTATCCCTGAACCTGAACCTTCTTTTGACATCTCAACCTTCCCCCAAAGATCATTTCATCCTAATTGAATGAACTTTCTTAAGTCGACGTGTTTACAAACCCTGAAGCTGAAGAAGGTCCATCTTTCATAAATGAACATGAGACCAAGTTTGATGTTGCGAGCATCTTCACTCATTTGGAGATCCCTAACATCTTCATGCTCGACACTACCCTACCTGATAATAGTAGCTATGGTTTGATAAAGTCATTACATTTCCTAAAGTAGGGATGACTTTCATTGACAACGTAGGCGAACTTCGATTTTTAAGACTTTAGGAGATAATGAGTGCCCCAAACAAACTTTGAATTTCTTTCAGATATGACGAAATTGATATCGCCTTGAAATCTTTTTTTTTTAATTTCTTACTCTCAGCATCCTCCATTACAACTGCACTAATGATAACGACATCCTGAAGGAAATGAAAAGGAAGATACAAAAGGATATATATAGAAAGAAGAACAAACATCATAGCTTCTCATGTTCGCTGATAGTCTAGAATACGTATCCTTGTATTTGTTTTTCCTTTCCTTCAGTATGTTGTACTTTCCCTTTTGTAATTGTAATTTCATTCTCTGATGTAATCTTCAGTTTATCCTAAATGAAATTTCAATGAAAGTACTTTAATCCATCTAGTGGTAAAAAGATCCCTAAAACAGTAATCGGGACAAGGCACTTATGAGTCCTTATTTTTCGTAAACTTACATTCACCAATAACACTCTTTCTTTACTTATCAGTGAATATGCTTTCATACTCCTATAACTGAAACTCAATTCAGATAATGATTTAGCTGAAAACCTCTCATAGATTAGTACTTAAGACTTCTATTTTATAAATCTTATTTTCTCACTGGTCATTTAAGCAATTTCCTTATGTTTCTTTCTCATCATCAAATGTGGGAGGGAGGGGGGAGGAGGTTGTTGATCCAAGATCCTTCAATTATTTGATGATGATCCTTCATCTTTATACATACGTATTTCTTCTATAACTTCTGTTTCTTTCTCTCCTTAATCTTATTCTTGATTACTTACTATTTAATGATTGTTTTAGAATATGTATTTTATACTTGTTCTTATTTCCGCAAAAAATCTGTAAATTTGTTTATTTTATAATAATTGTTTTAAAACTGAAAAGTTTGTGTGTTTGTATTCATCCCCCCCCTTCTATAAACTGTGTCATACTTATACACAATTGTGGACTCCCTTGGGACAAACAAATATGATATGGGGCAGAAATAACTTTGATTTCAAAGGCATGTGAAACAAGTGCTGACATGTGAAACAAGTATTGATGTTAAGGGAAGTTAAATTTCATATGTATATGTTGAAGAGAAGGTTTGTATCTAAATCTTTTGAATCTACAGTTGAAAACTTATTGGATTTAAATATTGTAGATGTAATGAAGAAGTTGATGTTAAATTGGTTGAACTCCTAGTTGACATATTTTTCAGAAAGATTAATTGATTTTCAAGACAACGATGTTTGAAGAAGATTGTTGATAAACTTCGACTCTTACATGATATTAAGGTGATGAGCTTATTACACGTAGTGTCAAAGCTTCAAACCAAAATGTCTACATCTTGTCTGTTGCTTAAAAAAAATTGTTTGAAGATTTATTGACAATTGAACATGCAAAAGAGAAAGCATATTAAGATTCTGAAGATTATTCAACATGGTTTGAAATGAAGAGTTTGATGAGAAGATTATGTTTGTTAAAAGAGGGAGATTGTTATTTTTCAGATTCGTCTTATTCATTTTGTTAACAAAGTTTGATGGTTTTCAAAGGAGGAGACTGTTAAAGCTTTGATATTTGCTGAGTGATAATCTCTAATACAAAGGAGGAGATTGTTAGGTCAAATATTATTGTATCCAAGATCACAAAGTTTGAAGACTTGAAGAGTGGTAAATGATGAAAGTAAACATGGAGAGCTTAATTTAGTTTACTTTGTAGTTTGGCTTCTAGCTTAGTCAAGTATATAATCTTGTGTTAGGTAATTTGTAGAAAAAGCCTTGATTGTAATACATCTGAGTAGTATTCTAGAGAGAGAAATATTGTGTAGAGAAAGATTTATCGATACACGTGATGATTTTGATCATATCTCATTCATATTTTTTTAGATTATATTATTATCTTATTGAAACTGGGATTTTCAAATGTGCAATTTCATTAAACCATAGGAACTTTGTAATAAATACCATGAGCCATTTATTTGCAACTAACACCATATTTATTCAAATTTTAAACCTCAAATAATTTCCTACTACCATACCTTTTTCAGGTACATGTGTGTTTGGAACTTCACCTTCAACCACAGTCTGTATGGATTCTCCAAGCTTGTTCTCTGCGAAATTCAATGTTTCATTTCCCATTCTAAGGATACATTTAATTTCATTTTTATCCCCACGTAAGACATTCTTAAATGAATCACTATTTCACATCGATTTGTTTAAGCATAGAAACTTTCTAAAAATTGAATAATATAAATAGATATGAGCTATACATTTTAGTTATAACTATGAAAGTTTCATAAGGTGTATATCAACGTGTCTCATAATGTGAATATCATATCAACATCAAGAATCCTAAGGTGAATGTCATATTTCAACAATATTTCATAACATGAATAAAACTAAACATTTCCATTTCATTGCACAAACTGCATAAGAATTAAGACCTAAACTACTTGAGAGCTTTTGGTTAAAGCATCAAACAAGATCCATACATAAACCAATCATTGTAAATAACAATAAACTAATGGTAAACTTATATTTTAAACAATATTTTTTTCTCGTAAGAGACAAATGTATTGTGCTATTATATTCGTATATCTGATTACAAGTAAACTTGATAAAGAATGCACTCATTATAGCAAGCATTCGTATTTCAAAAGAAAACTGCTAATTATACACAAGGCTACAAATCATTATTTTGTACTCCTCTTTATCTATCACTTATGCAATATATGCCATTAGCAATATAGTAGGAGTCATTATATATATATATATATATATCCTTTTTCATTCTATTTTTTCTTTAATTCTAGATTGTCATTGACATATACAACATACAGTGGCAGACCGCTGAATAATAGCGAAAAATGCCCAATTTGCATCTGAATCCTGCATTAGCATAAGGGGAGGAAAGTTGTGCATGCCCCACATTAGGAGAATACAAGATGTAGTTGCGAACCTCATACACATGCCTTATATGCATTATATGTAACACCCTCAGAAATCGAGAAATCTATTAATTTAAAAACTCCATTTATACAATAATTGAAGAGTAAATCCCTTTTCTATTAGTCAATACTTGAGTTACCTCGAATAACAATATCTAAAATCAACATCAGTAAATGATAGGCCAAGCCTTAGATAAAACTCAGTTAATCTCGGGTGTTGCTATAACCCAATTATTGTCGTTATCTCTAATTGTAGAAGAGGTCATGCCTTTGTCATACATATATCTAGAACTCATTTAATCATGGTGTCGCTACTACCAACCCCAGCGAGAACCTGATGCACATGCCGACAAATAAAAATGTTATGTTTAACGCCTATTGAGCTCAAGCAGTTTTCATCATAATTTTAAAACTGTAAAACTGAAAGACGACTTATTAAAACATAATTTCTCAAAATGAAATGTATTTATCGTAAAAGAAACACCTTTTCAAAACCGACCAACTTCTTGATGAAATATCTTTGACCAAAACACCCACTTATCACGAGTCCAAAACTCAGTACTCACCCAATCAAAAATAAAGTTATAAATCATTAAAACGGAAAACATATCTTTAATCAAGTTATTTATTCAATCAACTCATGCTTGCCCATGGAAGGGCATAAACCATCGAAAGATGACGGGAGAGACCCGATTTACAATACGTTGGGACTTAGAAGGGAATTTTTCTACTTCCCCAATCTTCACTTTACCACACATCAACTCCCCTTTCGTCATAAGGTGTGGAATGCTCCTAAATCACTGAATTCAATTCAAGCTCTCTCTTTCCCTTGGGTAAGAAATGTAGGGTTGTTTTAGCGGAGCTTTCCGACCAGAGTACTCTCGAACAACTTTTAAATCTGGAATACATCAGTAAGTCACAAACTAATGTTATAGGAGTGTTACTCCTTGATAAGCATACCAAGACATCAACTAAATCCAATATATTATCATATAAGGTAATATGCTTACAGATAGGTACACCACGACATTAATCAAAGCCATTATATAGTCAGATAGTGCACGGTGACATCAACCAAAGCCAGTATATAGTCAGATGGTGCACAGTGACATTAACCAAATCCAGTATATAGCTCACTAGCTGACATGACACACTCAACAACTCCATGTCTATTGCTCGTATAGGCTCAAGCTCAACCACACTAGGTCTATCGCTTATTTTGGAGCTCAACCACTATAGGTCTATCACTCACGTGGGTACACCTCAAAGCATTGACTATGGTCCCATGTCTAAACAACAACCCGAATTTTATGCTTATGGATCCATTGCATTCTAACTGTAAAATTACATGACTCTAATCGAATGACTAACACACTCAAAATGTGTAATATATTATATAATTATGTCATAGCTGCATATAACTCCAAAAGCTCGACTAGAGCAACTTAAATCGGACAAATGTCCCGAAGACTCATTTATGTCAATATTGAGCCAAAAGCTTGACAACTCAATTGACTATTTCGTAAATAGTCGTCAAAGGAAAAAAAAACTAATTTAACCGACGTTTATGCAAACACATGCTTCTAATGCATGATCAAGTCAAAACACACCCTTGCTGGGAAAAACCATTTTCTATTTAAATCATACCATTTGTATTTTCAAAATATCCCAAAACATAAAATTATGCATTTTCTAACGGATTATAAATCCAAATACACCAAAACGCATTAATAACAAATAACTCCATTTGTACCATTAAATCACCAAATAATATATTCTTGAAATTTATTTATCAATATTTCCAAAGAAAAACCCAATTATAAGCATTTTATATGAGTTATGAAATCCAATATACCAAAATACGCAAAATCACTAAACAATCCACACATTTGATAAATAGCATGTAAAACATGTTAATACTTCAAATTCAAAATCGACATTTTTGGCATGTACATAGTTTTTCACAATGCAACTTGAACTCACCTTCCAATATTTGGCTAGATCTAGAGTTTACTCCAAGTTTTGAGTTTCCTTTGGTTAAGACTTTAGATCTACATTGTTCACACACTAAATCCGTCATCTAAGATACCAACAAACCCAAAATATACTAATATTAACCTCAAAATTAGATCTATAGTCAAAATATACTAGTATAAGCATAACCCAATCCAATCTTACCTCAAAAGAACATGTGAAGATCCCTAACAAAGCTCTCAAATATTTGGGTAATAACTTTCTTCAAGATACTCCATTAAAGTCTCAAAACCAAATCTAAAGGGAGAAAGGGAGAGAGGGAAGAAAATGAGAGAACATGGTGGGTTTCTAGAGAGAGAGTTGTAGAAAAACACGGAGATAAGAAATGAGAAGGGATAAGGAGTGGAAGGAGGATGAGAAGCAACACTGGGATCATTTTCTCGGGCAGGTGGTGTGTGGCCTAAACCACGCCACACCCGCATTCTCCTCTAACTTAGATGTTGCCACAAGAACGAAATTGATGCTTATGTCATCATCCACTCACCCCTCGAACTTCCACTTAAATTAGGTACAATACTCCCCTCCAAAACCGAAAACTTACAAGATACACCCTTCCATAATTCCATATGTTATTAAGGTATTCATATATATATATATATATATATATATATATATATATCTGTGTGTGTAGGGGAGATATCAATTACAAACCAAACAATTCGTACAAACCGTACAAACTCCATTCAACCAATCATTTTTTTAAACTATTTTCACTTTTTCTTAATTATGAGGGTTGATTAGTCAATAATGTGTGAAAAAATTTCATCAAAAACACATGAGGCAACATTAAACAAGAAAATATGAAACAAGATTCATCAAAATGAGAAATATATGAAATAATTTCATTTTCATATAAAAACAAAAATATATGAAATAGTTTCATGAAGAAAAGAATTGTACGAAACAATTTCAACATATTAAACACTTTCATGAAAAAAAAATTATTCAAAAAAAACAATGAAACCATGGAGTTTGTTTAGTTTGTACAAATTGCTTGGTTTGTTTTTGAAATCTCTCCCATATATATATATACACACATATATATATATTGTTGAAGAACACTTAAATAGTTTCAAAAGTGGCTGGCATCTGAAGCTCAACAGTTCAGATCTTCTGAACTGTACTTGTATAGAAATATGTTCAAGGAAAGTTCAGAATCGTAAAGTCATAAGACTTTTAGATGTAAAGAAGTGAAGATAAGCCTAAGGCCTAACTTCTGAAGTATCTACATCAGAAGTTCTGAAGCATCTACTTCAGAAGTTCTAAAGGCAGTTCTAAAGAGGTTCAAAAGTAGTTCTGAACTTATGTCTTTCCACTTGTATAGATACTATCGGTCTGTTATGTAACCACCTGTTAGTTTAGTGTCTTTACTTGTATACAAGTAGAAGCTTAGTTAGTTTGTTAGAACTAACGTTCATAGATCACACTTGTACTGTCAATTGCACCTTCTATATTGTAATCTTCATCAATATCAGTAACACATTCAACTAGGTTGATCCAATCTAGTTATATTTTCTATATTCTTCCTACATCTGAATATTCTAGGTCTAACAATTGGTATCGGAGCCAATTCATCTGTTCGTTAACTCTTTTAAGAATCTGTCAGATCTGAACAAGATTCTTGAATTTTTCTTGATCATTCTTTCTTAGATTGATTTGTTCGATTTTTTTAAGTACACAAATTCAGGTGAATTCAAGATCAATCGTTCAAGATGTCTAAACAATATGTTTCCATCAGTTCTGAAACAAAGCCACCAAGCTTTTTCTTAGGAGAATACCATCAATGGAGAATTCGCATGATAAAGAATAGAACAAACTCTGAACATTTTAACAAGTCATGCTCAGAATTCAAAATTCTACAATATTAAAGCTGGTTTGGGTTACACTGATAGCCAAAGTTTAAAAAAGGCTCCTTCAAATTGAAATGAACTTTCAAAAGTGAATTTTTTTAATGAAGAAGCTAAAAATGTTACACCTAAACCAGCGAATCTTTCTTTGTCTGAAAGAATTCCTTTTGTTAAATCATAAGTTTTATTTACAAATGAAAAACCTCCAAATTCTGAAGCATCTAAGATAAATCCAAATCAGAATCAACTTTTGAGTTTACTTCTGAAATTACCTCTGAAGCTACGTCAAACACTATTTGTGAAGTTACTTTAGAAACTAACTTTGAATTAAAATCAGAAGATTATACTGATATATCAAAGAGTACTTCTGAAGATCAAAACGATATAAAAGACATTTCTGATGATATCTATGAAGAATTTTCTGAAAATGAATCTTTAAACAATGAAGATGAAACTTCAGAAATATTCTTTGATGATTCTGATAATGAAACTTATGAAGATATTATTAATGATACTCAGAATTCTGAATCAAATATTGACTCTGAGAAATAGTTTTCAAAACTAAAAGATTGTGTTTCAAGTATGACTGAGGATAATATTTCAATCTAATGAATGCCTCAGACTCTGAAAATGATGATGATTTAGATAATCCTGTTGTGGCAATCATAAATAAAGAAGGCTATATTGTGTATAAATCTAAGTCTTCTATGGTTGAAGGAGAAAAGCTAAAATCTAAAGAACCAAAGTTACCTTAAAAAATGTTTATATTTGTATTCTTAATAGAAGAAAATAAGAATTATACAAGTTCTGAATCTAACTCTCATTCTTCAGATTCAAGTAATAATCCTCAAAATGATTCAAAAGTTAAATCTTTATCTTCCACAGGAACATCTAAAATATCATCATCTAATTTTACTTCTAGAGTCAAGAATTTTGAAACAGGTCAAACTTCTACCCATAAATCTGCAAATCAACCTAGACCCAAATCTAAAAAGAAAGTTGGTCAAAGTTCTAATAATTCTAATCCAAATTTTTTATCTTTTTCAGAGCTGACCACTTTAGTATGGAAGACGAAAGATGAAAGATTATCAAATCAAGACAAATTAGATAATTTTCATTCTTTTCAGTCAAATGATGTACACAAATTTACTACTTCTAATAAAAGCAAGAAATTATCTTCTAAATCCAATATTGTCAATTCTTGTCTATGTGTTAATATGTTATAAGTTCTTACAAATCATAAATTGTGGACATCATAACTTCCAACTGAATCCAAAAATCAAAAAAAATTCTTCAAAGAAACAAACAAGTATTATTCACATATTTCACAAAATCATAAATCTAAAACTCATAAAAAGGATAACTCTGAGTTACACTGGATTGTTAAACAAAGTTCTGAACTCACTTCTAAATCAACTTTTGTAAAATCAAAATTCAGAATTCCCTCTTTTCTTACTAATCTGAAAGGACTCATTCTTAAATGGCTACCTAAAATCAAGTAATTGTTTTTGCAGATCCGTCATGTGTAGGACTTAGACTCTCGATGTTCAAGACACATGACACCTTATAAGGATCTATTAACTGATTATCATGAGAGAAATGGAGGAACAGTTAGGTTTGGAAACAATGCTAGAGGTTTTGTGAGAGGTTATGGAACTTTTTCAAAAGGAGACGTAACTGTGATAAAGGTTTTCTATGTTGAAGGACTTAAACATAATTTATTCAGTATAAGTCAGTTTTGTGACAAATATTGGATTGTTCACTTTGATATTTAGTTCTGCCACATACTGAATTCTGAGAAGCACAATAAATTAACTGCCTATAGAGATGGTGACATTTATACAACAACTTTCACTGAAGATGGTCAACTCAAAGGAATATGCTATATTCCTACACCTATGTTAGAAATGAGTTGGCTATGGCATAAAATAATGTCACATCTAAACTTCAAATCTATTTCTGAATTAGATAGGCATCATTTAGTCAGAGGACTACCCAGAATTAAAATTCAAAAGAACTCATTATGCTCTGCCTGTGAATTAGGTAAGATAAAGAGAAGTTCACATCCTCTGAAGATGCTTTCTTCTTGCAAGGCTCCACTTGAGATGATACATATGGATTTATGTGGGCCTATGAAGACTCAGAGTTTAGGAGGAAAGAAGTATATCTTGGTAATAGTAGATGAATATTATAGATATACATGGGTTGAATTTCTAACACAAAAATCTGACACTTCAGATGTTTTAATCCCATTTCTGAAAAGGATACAAGTTGTACTTCAACTCCCAATTCAGAAGATTAGAAGTGATAATGGAACATAGTTCACAAACTCAAAACTTTAGAATTTGGAATCTGTTGGAATATCACACAATTTTTTCGCTGCTAGAACTCAACAACAGAATGGGGTAGTTAAGAGGAAGAACAAAACATTGGTAGAAGCTGCTAGAACAATGCTTACTTATTTTGACCTACCAGTATACCTTTGGGCATAAGCCATAGCAACAGTCTGTTTTACTCAAAATAGAACTATTATGAATAAGAAGCATCTCAAAACTCCTTATGAATTAGTTACAAACAGAAAACTTTCCATTGATTATTTTAAAAAAATTGGATGCAGGTGCTTTCTTCTGAATGACAAAGAGAATCTAGGCAAATTTGATCCTAAAAGATTGATTGGAGTATTTGTTGGCTACTCACAAACATCAAGAGCTTACAAGATTCTCATGAAGAAAACAAGAACAATCATTGAAAGCACAAATGTCAGATTTAATGAGCCAAAAATGACTTCTGAACAAGACAGTTCAGAACTCAAGCTAAACCAGATTTTTGAACAACTTGATTCATGAAAGAACTCTAATGATAAATCTTCGTCTCATGACTCTAAACTTAAAGTCAAATTAGATTTACTATGTCAACATCTATTTGATGTATCTGTTGATGTCTCTGCATATTTTCAGAATCCATCACTTAATAGAGATGTTCCAGAACTTATTTCAGAAGACTCTACTACATCAAATATTTCTGGACCATCTATCTCAACCTCAAATTCAGAAATTCTCATTTCTGAACCAGTACAAGTTCCTTCTAAACCAACACAAGTTACTTCTGAACCAATACATATCATTTCTGAATCTGTGATTGTTACTTCTGAACCTGTACAGAATCCATTATTTGAGGGGGAGACTTCAGATCTACATTTAGAAATATATCTAGAACCAGAACAACAAGCAATCATTGATGATTATGATTCATTGGACAATTTCTCATCTGTTCAACCCTTGCCAAATGTGACCAAATGGACATCAAGTTATCCTATACATCAGATAATAGGTGATGCCTCAAAATAAGTACAAACTAGATCTACAACAGCTAATGAATGTCTATATGTGAATTTTCTGAGCAGCATAGAACCAAAGAAGCCATGTGAGGCTCTTCAAGATCCACACTGGGTGTTAGCTATGCAAGATGAGCTTAATCAATTTGAAATAAATAAAGTCTGGAGACTTGTTCCAAGACCCAAATGCAAATCCATTATTGGAACTAAATGGGCATTCAGAAATAAGAAGGATGAAAATGGTATTGTTGTGAGAAACAAAACAAGGCTTGTAGCTAAAGGATATTGTCAACAAGAAGGAATAGACTATGATGGAACCTTTGCTCCTGCGGCTAGAAGCTATAAGAATGTTTCTAGCTTATGCAGCTTAAAAAACATGAAAATCTTGGATGTTAAATGTGCATTTCTGAGTTGAGTTCTCCATGAAGAAGTATATGTTGATCAACCAGAAGGCTTTGTAAGCAAAGAATTTCCAGATGATGTCTACATTCTAGAGAAAGCTTTGTATGGATTTTAAACAAGCTCCAAGAGCATGATATGACACTCTCACAACATTTCTTCTGAAATCCAAATTTTAAAGAGGTACTATTGATACTACCTTATTTCTAGAAAAAGGAAGGTGAGGACATGATTTTAATACAAATTTATGTGGATGACATTATATTTGCCTCTACTAATTCAAAGTTTTGTAAAAACTTTGAGACTATCATGCAAACTGAGTTTGAAATGAGTATGATGGTTGAGTTGACTTTCTTTCTTGGTTTACAAGTAAAACAACTTCCCACTAGCATATTCATCAATCAATCTAAGTATGTTTCAGACTTACCTAAGAAGTATGATATTCAAGTATTCAAACTCCAATGACTACTGCTACTAAACTTTAACCAGATTTAAATAGTAAATCTGTGGATCAAAAGAAGTACAAAGGCATTATTGGTTCTTTACTTTACTTAACAGCTAGTAGACCTGATATAATGTTTGCCACATGTATTTGTGCTATATATCAAGCTAATCCTAAGAAATCTCATCTTCTTGCTGCTAAAAGAATTCTTAGATATCTCAAAGGTTCTCCTTCATTAGGACTTTGGTATCCTAAAAATTCTGGCTTTGAACTAATAGCTTTCACAGATGCAGATCATGGTGGTTGTAAGTTAGATAGGAAAAGCACATCTGGATCATGTCAATTTTTAGGTGATAGACTTCTAAGCTGGTCTTCCAAAAAATAGAATTGTGTATCCACTTCTACTACTGAAGCTGAATATGTAGCAGCTGCAATTTGTTGCTCACAAGTGATCTAGATGCAGACTCGACTCAAGGATTATGGCTATCATTCAAGAAAATTCCACTGTAAAAATTGTAAAAATTGTGATTTCATATCCTTATAAATGAAACTCAACTCAGATAATAGTTTAGCTGAAAAAGATTTTACAGATTAGTACTTAAAAAATTCATTTTAAATTTTATAAGTCCCTGCTAATGTTTTAAAAGCAATTTTCCTATGTTGCTTAATCATAATCAAATAGGGGGAGATTGTTGATCATAACTCCTCTCACTGATTTGAATATGATTCCTTTACTATACTTAGTGAAATTCCTTAGATAAGCTTCTGTTCAAATTCAGCGATAGCATACGCTGATTGCTATCAGCGATCGCTGAAGATCAAGGATCAACAAGCTTGTCTCTGAAGACCTGAAGATCAGCTATCACACAAGAAGACCATTCAGCGACAGTCGAAGACCAAAGCTGAAGAAAGAGATCATCAGCTAAGTGACCTGAAGCGGTTCAGCGATAGCAGCGATTATCTACTCAAAGTGTGAAGTCTTGTGAAGCCTCAGCAACACTGAAGTTCATCCTTGAACATTCAGTGTCAGCGATCAAATGAAGCTTCCTCTGCAAGATTAAAGTTTGATCTTATCCTCGATGCACAAAAGTCAAACCTAGAACCATGTTAGAAAAGGACATACGACTTGTCTCTTATGTCCCCTTCATATCTGATACGGTACTGTTCATATTCGGCCAAAAGGATGGTTGTCTTATTTACAAGGACAAGCTTCCTATCTAAGCTTGACACGTGGCATGTACCTTTTGCTTTGCATTAAATGCAAGCGGGTATAAATAGATGAAGATATCCTCTTCATCTTTATGCATGCTTCCTTCTAGCCTATACCTTCTGCATTTCTTTCTTTCACCTTCTTGTGCATCAAACTGTGTGTTTCTTTAGTTACAATAGAATAGGTTTTTTAACTTGTTCTAATTCCGCTTGCAACTGTAAATTTGTTTATTTTCAATAAACTCATTTAAAAACCAAAATCCGTGTGTTTGTATTCAACCCCCCCCCCCTTCTACAAACTGTTTACTTAATATTTAACTCTTGTAGATCCTTATTGGGACCAACAAGTGGTACCAGAGCAGTGTTGTAATCTTTCTCTTTAAAATATTCTTATTTAGATCATATTTTAAAATGACAAACCCTAATACAAACTACGACGATAACGGATCTTTAGCTAAACCTCTAAGGTTCAGCCATGATAATTTCCCTTTATGGAAAGAAAGAATGTCACTTTTTCTAGAGGGATCTGATCCTAAGATCCCATACTATGTAGAAAACGGACCTTTCGTTCCTACAGCCATAGTAGCAGCTATACCTGCCACTGCTACTACCCTAGCCGTCGCTGAAAGGAGTATTGTAAAAACTCTAGATCGATGGACTGAGGAAGACAAGAAAGAAGTTGCTATTAATGCTAAAACACGATCTATAATAGCAATGTCTTTGCCTGATGAAGTATATCATTCTGTAATGAAAATGAGAACTTCAAAAGCCATGTGGGATACTCTATGTATCCAATATGAAGGAACTTCTGAGGTTAAAGTAACTAGATGCATAAACCTTGTAAGAAAATATGAGAGTTTTATGTATCAAAAAGGTGAATCTCTTTCCCAAATTCACCAGCAATTTAACTGTCTGCTGATTGATCTCAAATCAGGTGATAGGGTAGATTCAAACGCTGAAATTCTGACAAAATTCATGGAGGCATTGCCCGATCAATGGGCAGTGTACACTACATGCATAAAACTGTCAAAGAATCTTGAAACCTTGTCATTAAGTGCATTATATGGTATGCTCTTAAATGAGGAACAATCCCAGCTTCTAAGGAAAAACCTTCTTAACGAACTCAAAGGTGCTAAAAGTACTTCTTTAGCACTTGTGACTTCTGAAGGAACTTCTTCTAAAAATGGTTCTTCTTCTACTATCACCTCCATAACTGAATTAGGTCAAACTGATTCAGAAGATCAACTCACTGATGCTGACATCTCTGAGTTTGATAACTCTCTAGCTCTTTTAACCAACAACTTTAAAAGATTTGCTAGAAAAAGCAATTTTCGAAAATCTTCTAACCTCTCTGACTCTGAAAAACAGAAAACGTTGCCTGCTGAAAAAGCCTCAGCGATATGTTTCAATTGTCAGAGAAAGGGCCATTTTGCAAGTGAATGCAGGTCGAAGAAAGTTGCTGCTCCCACTACCTCCCATACCTCTGATAAACAGGAGAAGTATTTGAAAATGAAAAACAAATACAAAGATATGAAGAAAAACCAGCAAAAAGGCAAAGGCCTTGTCGCCGAAGAAGTTGACCGGGATGTCGAAGATGATCGGGCCAAGACCTACGAAGAGTCTGGTTCAGATGAAGAAGATCTTGCCTTTCTCTGTCTAATGGCAAGAATAGAGGATGCTGAAGAAGTCTCTGAAACTTCTTCCTCTGAGTCTCCGTCTACTCAGGTAAACATTCCCTCTGACTCCTTGCTCCCTGAAAAAGATAACTTGTCGGCTCTCGATGCAATGACTGTTGATTTTTACAATGCTTTGAATGGAAAGATAAAAGCTGAGAAAATTAACACTGACTTATCTAAACAATTAAAAAAATTGCCACATAAGAATCAAAGAACTTTCCAAACTTGAGGATTCTCTTAAAGACCAAGTTTTTGCAAATCAAACAATAAGCATTGAGAAACAACAAGCTGTCGCTGATAGGGAAAAGGCTATTGCTGATCTCAAGTCTGAAAAAGCAACCATCGAAGAATGGTGTAAGGCTTCTGATAAAGTCAATGAGATTATCAATGCCCAAATACCTATGAAAGTGAGAAGTGGGTTAGGCTATAACCCTGAAAAGGAAGAATCAGAGAATGATCGTTCCATGCTCAAATTTGGAATGTTTATCTCTTCTATCCCTGATCCTTCTTCTTCAACCTCTTCTTCCACTTCCTCTAAAGAGAAGCTTCCTGTGGATTATTCTAAGAAGATGATCAAAAACAAGTTGCTTGACCATGTTCCTAAGAATAAGAAAACTCTAGATAAGAACAAGAAATCCTCTGAGAAGATTTCTAAATCTGGGAAAAAGGTCCCTGATTATTCTCAGAGACCAACTCCCAAGATTAAAATCGATCTCAATCCTACCCCTGAAAAGGTTGTAATACCTCCAAGGACCATGGATAAAGGAATTCTTGGACCTATCCCTGAGAAACTTCCTGTTCCCTCTCTTATCTCCAAACCTTTTAAGTATAGGAAATGCTTTCACTGTGGTGAAACAACACACATTGCAAGCAAGTGTCCAAATACTACTAGAGCTGATAAACTAGCTCATGGAAAGAAAGTAGCTCAATCTGATAAATCAGCGAGAGTGAAATCCACCAAAGTTGCTAAACCAACTAAGGTCAAGATATCCACTGAAGAGAGTTCTTCAGCTAGTAGTACATCCGCCAATCCTGTATCTAACCAAGCAGGACCCATAGTAATATGGGTACCTTTAAACAATTAATCTTTTGTTGTATGCAGAGTGCCAAAGGTATCTGGTATCTTGATAGCGGATGCTCGAGGCATATGACTGGCAGAACATCTCTGCTCTCTGACTACAAAGAAGAAGCTGGTCCATCAGTGACCTTTGGTGGAAATGGCAAAGGATAGACTAAAGGTTATGGAACTCTGTCCAACGGAGCCACATCTTTTTCTCGTGTTGCTTACGTTGAGGGACTAAAGCACAATCTCTTGAGCGTTAGTCAGTTGCGTGACAAAGACTTCAAGGTTCTATTCCTAAAGAATAGATGTGCTGTCACTGACGGAAATGATAAGCTTGCCCTCTCTGGCAAAAGAGTTGAAAACGTATACGTCATAAACATGAATAGTTCTCACTCTGTGAACATGTGCTTTATCTCTAAAGCATCCACTGACATAAACTGGTTATGGCATAAAAGACTTTCTCATCTCAACTTTAAGACAATAAATGAGTTGTCTCAAAAAGACTTAGTCAGAGACCTCCCAAATCACACCATTACAAAGGAATCTCTTTGTTCAGCGTGTGAAAAGGGAAAGCTGACAAAAGCCTCCTTCAGGTCAAAGCAAGTTTCTTCAATGACCACTCCTCTTCAGCTACTCCGCATGGATCTATTCGGACCTGTCAATGTCCAATCAATCTCTGGAAAGAAATACACTTTAGTGATTGTTGAAGAATATTCCAGATACACATGGGTGTTCTTCCTTCGATCCAAAAGTGATACCCCTGAAATGATAATCTCTTTTATCAAAAGAATGGAAGTGTTAAACACCTTACTTGTTCGCTCCATAAGAAGTGATCATGGTACTGAATTCAAAAATAGTACTTTGGTTAGTTTCTTTGAAGAAAAAGGCATATCTCACAACTTCTCATCAGTAAGAACTCCTCAGCAAAATGGTGTTGTTGAAAGAAGAAATCGAACTATAATCGAAGCAGCTCGCTCAATGCTCAGCGAATCACATCTTCCAACTCAATTTCGGGTCAATACAATACAGCGTGCTTTACTCAGAATCGATCCCTGATTGTTAAGCGATTCAAGAAGACTTCCTATGAATTATTTCATGGGAGAAGACCCACTCTGAAATATCTTCACATTTTTGGATGTACGTGTTACATTCTGAATGACAGAGATCATTTGGGTAAATTCGATCCCAAAGCTGATGATGGTAGATTTCTTGGATACTCATCTGTATCTAAGTCTTTCAGAGTATTCAACAAAAGAAGACAACACGTTGAAGAATCTATGCATGTCAACTTTGATGAATCTCGTCCCATTCATCCTTCTCATAATCTTGATGATGATGAAGAATTGAATGCTTGGATGGAATCTCATTATGGGGAACCTGAAACATACTTCAACAATCAAACTCCAGCTGATGTATGTGATGACGAAATTCCTGTAAACTCAACAAGTAACAATAATCCATCTTCAGGAATAAATGTTACTCCTTTAAATCAGATTTCTGTTACTGAATCATCTCTTCGAAACTCCTCTGTAAATAACCAAACCTGCTCTGAAAATCGATCCCCTGAATTGATTCTAAATGAAGTACCTGTTGCTGAAACAAGTCCTATTCCAGAATCTGAAGAACAGGTCGCTGAATCTGCTGTTGATCTCTCTCCTCAACCACCAGCTCAGCGATGGAATGCAAATCATCCAATAAATCAGATTATTGGCGATCCCACTGCAGGTATCAAAACACGTAGAGGTACAGGTAATATCTGTCTTTATGTAAACTTCATTTCTCTCTCTGAACCTAAGAAGATAGATCAAGCTATCTCTGACCCTAGCTGGGTTTCAGCTATGCAAGAAGAACTGACTGAATTCCGTAGAAATAAAGTTTGGAATCTTGTTCCTAGACCCTCTGATAAAACCGTCATAGGAACCAAATGGGTTTTCAGAAATAAGCTAAATGAAAACGGGACTATAATTCGCAATAAGGCTAGACTTGTTGCTCAAGGTTATAGACAGGAAGAAGGAATTGATTATGATGAAACCTTTGCCCCTGTAGCTCGTTTAGAAGCCATAAGACTCTTTTTAGCTTATGATGCCCATAAAGACTTCAAAGTTTTTCAAATGGATGTTAAAAGTGTTTTTCTAAATGGAAAACTCAGCGAGGAAGTTTATGTTGAACAACCCCCTGGTTTCTCAGACCCTAACCACCCTGGTTATGTTTTTAAACTTGAAAAAGCTCTTTATGGGTTAAAACAAGCTCCTAGAGCTTGGTATAATACCCTCTCTAAATTTCTTCTTAAAGAAAAATTTGTTCGTGGAAAAATTGACCAAACTCTGTTTTTAAGAAAATATAAAGGTCATACGATTCTCGCTCAGATATATGTTGATGACATTATCTTTGGTTCCACAAGACCCAAATTATGCACTCGTTTATTGCAAGAATGCAAAAACAATATAAAATGAGTATGATGGGTGAACTAACATATTTTCTAGGTTTGAATTAAGCAATCTGACAAAGGAATTTTTATTTGTCAAAGCAAATATGTTAAAGACATGCTGAATAAATTTGACATGAATCAATGCTCAGCAATGAAGACTCCTATGGCACCTCCTCTGACATTAAACAAGGATCCAAATGGGAAACCAGTCAATGTCACTTCCTATCGAGGAATGATTGGGTCTCTGCTGTATCTTACAGCGAGTAGACCAGACATCATGTACGCTACCTGTCTCTGTGCTCGGTATCAAGCTGAACCGAAGGAATCCCATCTAATCGCTGTAAAGCGAATCTTCAGATATCTGAAAGGAACTCCAAATCTTGGTCTCTGGTATCCCAAAGGCTCAGGATTTGATCTTATTGGTTACTCTGACAGTGACTTTGCAGGTTGTAAGATTGATAGGAAAAGCACCACTGGTGGGTGTCAGCTACTAGGTGGAAAGTTAATAAGTTGGACAAGTAAAAAAGCAAAACTCAGTGTCCACTTCCACCGCTGAAGCTGAATACGTAGCAGCTGGTAGTTGTTGTGCTCAAATCCTTTGGATGAGAAATCAACTCAGAGACTACGATCTAAAGCTCTCTAAAATTCCTATTTACTATGATAGCACAAGTGCTATAGCAATTGCTGACAACCCTGTACTTTACTCCAAAACCAAGCACATTGAGATCCGATATCACTTTATCAGAGATCATGTGATGAATGGTGAAGTTGAGCTCCATTTTGTTCCTACTGAATATCAGCTCGCTGATCTTTTCACCAAGCCTCTTGATGAAACTAGATTCAATCTACTCATCATCGAACTTGGTATGTTGAACGCTGAATAACTCATTAATCAGTGACCAACAAAGGATTACAAATAAAGCCTTCAAACTTTCCATTCACTGAACTCTGATTCAGCGATATCTAGGCCATCTCCTCAGGTATTTTCTTCTAATCTTTAACACTCATTGATATTTTTTCTCATCAAAGAATGTCTCTCTTAAAATTAAAACTCCTCACTGACAATCCTTTATTATTAGTGATGAAGATTTTTTTTCTAAAATTATTAATGATAAACCTTCCTTATGGATAATTATCATTATAATCTTTTAAAAATAAAGAAAAGGACACGTCAGACCTTTTTCTGACACACGACGGACCGCGACGTTTCCATTCCATCTCCTTTCTTGGAACATGCGCCAGGTCATCATTTCTTTTTCAAAAAGCTAAAACCGTCGCTTAGCACTCCTTTCTTTCTCTCTCCTCTTGCTATTTAAGCATTCCTTTTGTCTCACTTTATTCCATGGTATTTACTACACTAAGGCTAGATCCGGACTAATCCTAGCCTATTCTTATGAAGGAAGGTGAGCATGAAGTTCTTTTCTCGCCTCTTTGTCAATGTCATCAGCTGCTGCCACTACTCCTGTCTACTCAACGACAGCGACCACCACCACCACCACCACCACTTCGAAGACAGCAATGAAATCTCCTCAGCGCCCTCCCAGTGCCAAAAAGCTCAGGGATGTCAAGATGGAGCACCTTGCCCCCAAGCTTCCTCCCAGGGTCACTGAGCTGCCTCCCGTGTCACTGCCTGCTCCCACATTCCCTGCCATCGACCATCTGGTCAATGAGTGTGCTCTCACCAGAGCCAGGCTGGACACACTGCAAACTTCTACGGAGTTGATTTTCAGGCAGGTCGCTGGCACTCCAGGAATGAAGATCAACGTCAGCAACTTGGTGTCTGACGTTCAGTTTCTGAAGGACAAGCACAAGGACCTTCGCCAATCCCTCACCAACATTGAGCAAAAGGTTGATGCTCAGGCCGCTGTCCTCGAGTCTATTCTAAAGACTCAGTTCGAAATGATGCAGGCTCTCTCAAAGCTCAGTGAGACTGGTCCCTCATTTGCTTCTACTGATCGGACCATGCTGGAGGACGTGCACACGAATGTGCCCACTCTGATGATCCATGTTCTGCCCCCATGATAACATTGAGGGGGAGAAGGTGGCCAAAGAGTTCGCTGACGAACTTATCGGCGAGCACAATTGACGGTTTCCAGATGAAAGGATCTCTCCCTACATCCAACAACCAGAACCTTCCTCCACTACAAGAGTTGATGATGATGATGAGGAAGAAGATGATGAAGAAGAAGAGGAACGCATCCTTCACTATGAGGTTGATGATGATGATGATGATGACTTGGGTTTTGCATTGGAACACTTCAGATTATCCAGACCAAGCACATCTCAGCTAGAGCCCTTGGGGGACGAAGCTGGACCCTCAGCCAGAGTGGTCGATCTTGAGGCCACCATCCTGATAAGAGGGGAGACCGCTGATAAGGTATCACTTCAGCTTATCCCTTATATTACTCCTCTCTCTGAATCTCCCATACACTCCTCTTCACCCACTAAAATTCCCTCTGACAATACTATTTCCTCCTCTCCTTCCTTCAGTGATCCTCGTCCCCCAAAGGACTCATCCACAAGGAAGGAACCTTCTCCCAAAGAGCAGTTTATGTACATAGAGGAAACTGACACTGAGGAAGAAGAAGGCCTCATCCCTCGGCGTCGCGTTCAGAAGCAGATCATAAGCGAGCCTGAAGAGGAAGAAAGGCGAATAAAATTCCTAAGGGAATTCGAAGCCAAGAGAATGAGGGTGCCCCAAGAGGACCCAATAAACGCTGTACCAATCAGGATAGTAGATGAATTCTACTTCTTATCCAAAGAAGAGAGAGAACAAGCTCTGATAGCTCAGAGGATCAAAGATGAAGAAATAAAGCAAACTGAGAATGATCTTGCTTTAGCAAGGAATATTCTCAGGGAAGACTCAGCAAGAGACAAAGCAGCCAAAGAGCAATTAGAAAAGAGTGAACGGCTTGCTGCAGCTCTGGCTCAGAAAGAACTTGTACAGGAAAACCTGAATGTAGATCCCATTCTTGCTCAACAGAAGATTCTCACTGCACTAACCACTGAAGCCACAACTCAGAAAGACAAAGAACTGGATTGGTGCACAGAGATGCTGAACTTTCGAAGATCTGATGACAAAATCATTCACGCAACTATCCAAGGGCGACACTCCAACAGAGGTGGTCCAAAGGTATATGTAAGAATGACAAGGCCATCTAGAACATAGAGAGAAGAAGCAAAATTCTTAAGGTTATATGGATACACTGAATGGCTCAAAATCAGAGATGCCATTCAGGGTTCCAAATCCAAGTTCAAGAATGTGGTAGAAGATGAGTTGACTCAGTTGCTGCAAAGAATGTCACAACATGTACAAGTTCCCCCTCTCCCTAAACCATCAAAGAAGAAAAGATCAGTTGCTGAAGGTGGCTCAAGTTCGAAAAATGAGAATGAAACTAAGTTTGATTATCAAAGCATTCTTGGTCATCTTGAGCTCCCTGATATATCAATGCTTCGTACCTCTCTTCCTCAAGACCGAAGATATCAAGAAGACGAAATCATCTCTCTACCTGAACCTGGTATGGTATTCTTAGATAATGAAGGTTTCTTAGGACTCTTCAGAAACCAAGAAATTCACAGGGCCCCTTCCTCTCTCATAAAGATCATGCTTTGGCGCTGCTGGTCAGATACTCCTCTAATGAACAGACAGAAGACTCTTTATGAGAATGAGCTACAAAGAAGAAACGAGAATATCTCTGACTAGTCATAGTTTTCTATTTCCTTTGTAATATTTCTTCAGTGTACAAGTACTTTGCCTTTATCATTGTAATTTCATTTCGCTGTAATTCTTCAGATTATAATTAATGAAATTCAAAGTACTTTACTCCACCCTAGTACTGAAAAGATCCCTGAAAATAGTAAAAGGGACAATGAACATAAGAGTTCTATTTTCGTTACACTAAATTTTACTCATTGATCTTTCACTCTGAAAGTTCAATCAGTGAATGTACTTTAAGCTCTTCTACTTGTAAAAATTGTGATTTCATATCCTTATAAATGAAACTCAATTCAGATAATAGTTTAGCTGAAAAAGATTTTACAGATTAGTACTTAGAAAATTCGTTTTAAATTTTATAAGTCCCTGCTAATCTTTTAAAAGCAATTTTCCTATGTTGCTTAATCATAATCAAATAGGGGGAGATTGTTGATCATAACTCCTCTCAGTGATTTGAATATGATTCCTTTACTATACTTAGTGAAATTCCTTAGATAAGCTTCTGTTCAAATTCAGCGATAGCATACGCTGATTGCTATCAGCGATCGCTGAAGATCAAGGATCAACAAGCTTGTCTCTGAAGACCTGAAGATCAACTATCACACAAGAAGACCATTCAGCGACAGTCGAAGACCAAAGCTGAAGAAAGAGATAATCAGCTAAGTGACCTGAAGCGGTTCAGCGATAGCAGCGATTATGTACTCAAAGTGTGAAGTCTTGTGAAGCCTCAGCAACACTGAAGTTCATCCTTGAACATTCAGTGTCAGCGATCAAATGAAGCTTCCTCTGCAAGATTAAAGTTTGATCTTATCCTCGATGCACAAAAGTCAAACCTAGAACCATGTCAGAAAAGGACATACGACTTGTCTCTTATGTCCCCATCATATCTGATACGGTACTGTTCATATTCGGCCAAAGGCATGGTTGTCTTATTTACAAGGACAAGCTTCCTATCCAAGCTTGACACGTGGCATGTACTTTTTGCTTTGCATTAAATGCAAGCGGGTATAAATAGATGAAGATATCTTCTTCATCTTTATGCATGCTTCCTTCTAGCCTATACCTTCTGCATTTCTTTCTTTCATCTTCTTGTGCATCAAACTGTGTGTTTCTTTAGTTACAATAGAATAGGTTTTTTAACTTGTTCTAATTTCGCTTGTAACTGTAAATTTGTTTATTTTCAATAAACTCATTTAAAAACCAAAATCCGTGTGTTTGTATTCAACCCACCCTCCTTCTACAAACTGTTTACTTAATATTTAACTCTTGTAGATCCTTATTGGGACCAACAAATGGTTCATCATTACTAATGCCTTGATTCAAAGATCTGAAACAGGTGATTATTCTTGTTGAGCTTAATAACTTAAAAGTCTAAACAAACTTCTATTGTTGATGAAATATTTTTTCTTTCTCCAAACTACTTCTGAATTAAATTGCTTTCAAAATTCAGAAGTCGGTATTTTAAATTGTTTTCAAATGATACAATCATATTTATGCAAATTCTGAAAGTTTTTCTCAAAGTTCTGAATTTTTCTTTTAAATTCTGAACTATTTCTTCAAACTTCTGAACTCTTTCTCAGAAGTTCTGAACTTCAATCTCTGAAGATGACTAAGTCCGCACGTGTGCCACGTGTTATAATTTCATTTGTCGAACATTAATCACGTCGTAAACATTTCAATAATCAAGATTAAATGTTGTAATTCATCATTAAGATACTAAACGTCATTACTTTTTGATTCTTTTTCTGCCACATGTCCTATGTCGATCATCCACATCATGTAAACAATGGCATCGTCATTTTCATTCCTTTCCTGCGAGTTTTCCCTCCGAAACCTATTTTTTGAACTATTTGAACTTTAATCCTCATCTGATTTTCAATTCCTCTCCAATACGTCAACTTTCAATATCAATCAACCTATTCAAACCTCGAAATCCTGTTTTAGCAATAGTGATGATTCATCAAACACTGGATCATTGAAAATTGTACCAAAGAGTTTAATGGTTGGATCTATTGAAGTGCCATTGGAAACTGATCCTACACTTGAAGACACTGCCATTAAAGGTAACAAGGTAACACTGAAGCTGGACCTTCGAACCCTATTCCAAACCCTAATACCAATGAAATTGGGGGAAGTCAAAATGAACCCATTGATGTCATTTCTGAATAAATAGAGGGTATGAATGAATCTCACAATAATGCTGGTAATGCACCAGAGGAAAGTAGTGGTCCTGATCTCATAAGAATGAATATTCCTGCTGCCAAAAGAGTTGAAGTTAAAAAGAACAATTGTGCTCTTAATCTAAGGTCTACGGATTTCAATGCTGATCAACATATTTTGATAGAAATTTTGAAGAAGCATCCTTTTAGGTCAATGCTTTCTAAGAAATTTCTGGTCCCTGAAGAATACTTACAACAATGGTGGTATTATGCTGAGTTTGAGGAGCATACAGATGAACTTACTTATTATGTTAGTGAATACAGATTCTGTATCAAAAAAACAAACATTAGAGATATCTTGGATCTTCCAGAATGGAGTTATAGGTAAAGATTCATATGATATTGTTAGACTGTATTCTATGAGAAGTATGAACCAGAATATCACAAGTATCAAAGACCAGAAGACAAATCAAAAGTGCATCTTCTGACTTAAGTACTCTCAGAGACGCCCAGAGACTTGAAGAATCTCTAGACTCTCTAACTCTTATCCCAAACGTGCTTGTGATGAGGTGGCGATTACATTTTCCGTGCGTCTCTATATGTAACTGATTCTGTTATCTAGTATAGCTGACGTGTCAATTCCTGATAGGCTAGATCGTTGACTTTTACTTTGTAATAGTATAAATAGATTCATTCTTCACTGTAATAGTTGACGATCTTGGAGAGAAAATCACGTTGTTCCTTCATACGTATTGTAATCAAGTTCAAGGATATTAATACGATTTCCTGATTGTTCTTCAAATTTGTTCTTACTGTTCTTATTGTTCTTATTGTCTATCATCACTGAATTACTGCTTATTATTAATCATAGATCGGCATTGCTTCCGCTCATATTTTGTTATACGATCTGTTGATTTGTTATTAGAAAGGGATCTGGGTTTCAAAAATTGGTATCAGAACCTGATAATCAATCTATTGATTATTAGATCTCTTCTAGTTTGGAGAAATCCATGTTCTATCTGCAGTATATTCCAATTTTAAACTACCGTTCTCGATTCTACCCTGTTTTTTGAGATTTTGTTAATTTCATACAATTCTCTCTAAATCAGTGGTAATTTTGGTTTAATTTTGAAATTCAGTAAGAATATCATCTCGTTTCAACTCATTTGAGATTTATTTGATCTAAATTTTAATTGCCTTACCTACTACTCTCTTAATCTCTGTTTTCTGAAAAATGGCAAATCAAAACATGAACGCCATATACACCTCCGGATCCTTGACCAAACGTCCAACTCTAATCCGAGATGAATATCCTCAATGGAAGATCCGAATGATCAATTTCTATGAAGGATTAGATGTTGAACTTTATCCTACCATTGTGATAGTCCATTTATACTAATGACAACGATCCCAAGGATTCCTGCTACTGCTACTACAGATGAAATTCCTGCTCGACCCATTCCGAAGCTTAGAGGAAATTGGTCTGATGAAGAAAAGGTAAAAGTGGAAATAGCCAAAAAGGCAAAGAGTCTTCTGATTATGGCTATTCCAAACGAGATTTTCCAATCCCTAGATACGTGCAAAACTGCAAAAGAGTTGTGGGATCAGCTTGAAAATCTTCTCGAAGGAGGAGCGAAGATGAAGAAAAACAGAAGAGCTCAAGCTCTGAATGAATACAATAGTTTTCAAGCTATTCTAGAAGAGACTCTGAAACAGACCTTTCACAGATTTAACACCTTGATTAATCTGTGCAAAAGATGTGATATAGTAAGATCCAAGGAAGACAATAACATTCTATTTCTTAAACGATTAAATCCAGAATGGTCTAATCTCTCTATGTCTCTTCAAGCCAACCAAGACTTAGAAATGTGGTCTCTGCAGGATGTCTTTGGCACTCTTCAGGCTCACGAGAAGGAAGTTATTCAGAAGAAAACGTCAATTGTTAGACCTCTGGCCCTAATCTCTAAATCCAGAGGGTCAGGCAGAAGGTGTAAAGAAAGTGAGAGGAAAGGAAAGAGCAAGGCATTCATCTCTGAAGCAAGTCTAGAAGATGCTTCTGATTTTGAAGATGACATCAAATCGTTTGCTGAGTCATTAGCACTTATTACCAAACAATTTACCAAAAAGTTTGGTAATAGATCTTTTCGAGGGAACAAAAGATTTGATCGCCCCACTCCATCTTATGCTCCAAGGCAAGAGATCTAGAAAGCTGAAAAGTCAGAAGCTGAGAAGAAAGAGGAAAAGATGAAAAAGAAAAAAGGATGTGTGCTACAGGTGTGGAAAACCAGGTCACTACTCCAAAGACTGTAGAGGTGCTCTGGAAAAAGACAAGCCATACTACAAGAATAAATACAAGTATAATGTTGTCAAAAGAGTCCACTATGCAGAAAAGGAGAACTGGCTGGATAATGAGTCAAGCGGAGATGAAGCCATGTTCTGTGGAATGGCTAAGGCAGATGAATCAGAAGATCAGCCTTCTGAAACTCCGGTTTGTACTCTATTTGAATCCTCTGACCTTGAAAACACCATCATGATTTTAACAAATGATTTTGAAAATCTTAAGCAAAAGCTTATTATAGAAAAGAAGTTGAGAAAAACTCTTGAACAAATTTTTGCTACAGTTCAAAGAGAGAGAGATATGTACAAAAGAGAAATGGATATTTTAACTGAAGAAAAAATGGAAACTTTTGTTGAAAGTAAAAAGATATCCAAACTTTTGAAAAATACAGTACAGAAGCCAAACTCAAAGAATAGAAACAGGACTTCATTAAACTTCTTGAAGTCAAAGACAAAGAGATTAAAGCTAAAGAGAGGACATATTGAATTTTGTAGCTCTCAAAAATTATTTTCTAAAGGAAAGAGAATTTTTGCACATTGAACTTCAAAACAAAGAGCTACAGATCAAAAAGTATTTGGATGCTCAGAAAGTGTATGATAAAATAAATACACAAGTAGGGAAAACCGGACTTGGTTTCGACGATTAGGATCCCTACACGTGTAAAAAGCGGTCTACTCTGAAATCTGTATTCTGTTTAGGAAAAGCACAAAAGCCTGTTTTTCCAATCTTATATGAGCAATCTGTCTTCAAAAAATCAAGATATGAAAATGGTCATCGTGTAAGAAAACTCAAATACAAAAATGTCAAGTATTATTCTGTATATAAATATACATATATATTTATATATATATATATATCAAAATCTAGGCAACTTATATATGCCCTATACCAAGACATACAAATATTCCTCAACTACTTACTTTCATACAAAAGATCTTCGTGATAACACCTATCATGAATTTTACCCATTGTCCAACATCCCCTGATTAATTCTTAAGCATAATATCTTAATCTTAGGTTTAAGACTAGGTTCTCTTAACCTAATTCCCTTAAACCATCGCTCTGATACCAACTTGTAACACCCTAAAATTTTCATAAGAATTCTAACGAAATTTCGGCATGACCCGTTCGTAAAATCATGATATGCCATTTATAACCTGTTTGCATTTGTATATAGCAAAATTTCAAAAGACTACATATACAAAATGCCACCTAACCGGGCTAAATTTTTTTTTAGGAACAAACAAATAGTTATTAGAACGATGCTAATATAACTTTCTTATAACTACGACCGCTACCAAAAATCTGCACCATCCTACTTTGTTAAGTACTAGTTTTTCTTATCGCCATCACTAGCACCTGTTGGCCCTGGGACACACGTCAACAAACAAATCAAGTCAGGTTTTATACCTGGTGAGTTCAAGAGTTATATTATAAACATTTATATAAATAAAACGAGCCGATTCATATTTCCATAAGATATATATAACTTGTAAATACTACTAAAAATGCAATTAAATCAATCACTTTTCACCGACAATCAATAAAGGCATTAGTTTCTTATGCTATATTTCCCTCAATTAATCACTCGTAGTAACAACTTCCCAATTAGTGCCATCAGTGATCTAAGTAACAGAATCCAACCGTAACCGGCTGATGAGGAAACACAAAGAAACTCGTCTATACCGTTGGCTAATTTAGACATGTCATTTGACCTCCCAGGTCCGTGTACATACATCAATTTGACCTCCCAGGTAAGTGTATATACTTGGCCCCCCGGGCCTCATGCCTAGTAGCCACCTATCCGGGCTCCCAGCCCTCAGTTTTAGACATATACCAACGAACGTCCCACGTTCTATGTCTTTCGTCAATATGTGTAATCACTCAACATATCTCCTATGTTCATTAAAGTAGTTTAATTCTACTCAACTAAATATCATCTTTCATATAGCAAGTAAAAACCACATAACTGTCAATTAATATGCTCGTTTTATTTTGCATAAAACATTTTCCATGATACATAATCAATACAAATAACATGAATCAGTTATAAAACACATATATTTGACGTGCACCCAGTAAAATCTACGTGAACTCACCTTTGTCAAAAATAGGCGAATCTAGGCTCCGAATGGTTCTTTCGGCCGGCTTGACACCTAAATAACCCATACATGATCTATATATTAGTACATCCATTCTACTAACACATTCAATCCATCATATTCAGTCCATTAAAATCACTCGTACCGATTATCAAACCATTTTAGTTTAGATCTATAAAAATCACATGCTTTATATATATATAAAGAAAACGGACAGCTCTAAAAATCAGCTTTTTGATCTATTTAAACTCTTACTCGCATCACGGTCATCACAAAAACTTGTAGAATATATCCCGACGATTCCAAAAAGGTATTACACGCTTAAATCCGAGTTACGAGTGATTTTTGATGATTTTTACAAGTTTTGACAACTAAGTAATGCAACCCGACCACTTACCCATAATTCTTATGGAGTACTTGACGTGAATTATAACCTTCAAAACATGATTATTTTACCATTTAGAATATGCTTAGAAGGTTCTCACATCCGTTTTTACTTGAAATCCATCTAACATAACATTTCCCTTATTTGACTCAAACCGAAAATCCATATTCTTTAACTTTGAATATCCATCTAAATCCCTATGAAAAGGTGATTTGATCATTAAACCAATTATATATACTCTATATAACTCCATTTCTATAATCTCAACTTTTAATTTTACATAAAACTACCTAATTGGAATTTTTCTCAAAACAGTTTGACTTTTTGAAAAAAGTCAACATTTTACACCAACATTCAAATCCCCCATCAAAAACGATTTTTGGGATAAAATTACCTTCTTGAATCCATCTAATATCACCTTAACAATGCTAAGAGACAAAGTATTTACAAGTATCTTCACTCTTAGATACCAATTTAAAGATTCAAATTCTAGATTAAGAGTTTGACTTATAAAGAAAGCCAATTGTTGGAACTTCCAACCCATTTCTTGATCAAATCTTCTCAAACTTACAATTAACAATGAAACTCCCATTAATTCATATCTATTCATGTAAAAAGCAACCAATATAACTACTAGTTCTTAACAATTCAAAGAATTTTACTCAAATAGATAACACAATGAAACCCTAGATGTATAAGAGGAGATAATTGGTACCTTAACAACAATTGATAGGAAGAGAATAGAAGAAGATGATGAAGATGATTGTTGGATGTTGATGGTATAGTCGACCAAGAAGATTTCTAGTTGAAGTGAATCTGATTTCTCATATGCAAGCCGAGAAGGAGAAGGCGGTGGAGAAAAGAAGAAAAAAAAAAGACTTGGGCTTGGATTTGGGTTTGGGTCTAGACATAACAAGGCCCCCCCCCCTTTTTTTTTTTTTTAATTATATATATATATATATATATATAAATGAGATGTTATAATTCTCCCTCTGTCAAAAGAGATTTCGTCCCCGAAATCTTAGCTACGCAAATAATTGCGGGTAGCGTAATCTCATTTCGTTTTCTGGTTCCCATGTGATATTTGAACCCCGTCGATGCTTCTACTGCACTTTAACCATCCCGATCTCCTTCCGACGCAATTTCTTTGTCTTTTGATCGAATATCACCTCAGGTTCTTCAAGGAATCGCATTTTATCATCTATTTGAATTTCTGATAACGGGATAACGTTCTCTTCTTCTGCCAAACACTTTCGTAGATAACATACATGGAAAGTGTCATGGATACCTTGCAATTCTGGTGGTAAATCTAATCGGTAGGCTTGGGATCCAATCTTTTCTAACACTGTGAAAGGCCCAAGAAAACGAGGACTCAGTTTCCCGTGCTTTCCGAATCTGATCACCCCTTTCCAAGGCGACACTTTCAACATGACTTTATCGCCCACTTGAAATTCTACATGTCGTCTTTTTCGATCCGCATAGCTTTTCTGCCGGTCTTCTGCAGCTTTAAGACGTTCACGAATCACCTTAACTTTGTCTGCAGTTTCTTGTACCATTTCAGGGCCTGTGAATTGCTTCTCTCCAGCTTCTAACCAACAAACGGGTGTTCTACATTTCCTCCCATAAAATGCTTCAAACGGTGCCATACCGATGCTAGAGTGATAGCTATTGTTATATGCAAATTCAACCAATGGTAAGTGCACGTCCCAATTCCCACCAAAATCAAATACACAAGAACGTAACATATCTTCGAGAGTCTGAATTGTCCTCTCACTTTGTCCGTCGGTTTGAGGATGATAGGCAGTGCTCAGATTCACTCTTGTGCCAAGTTCTCGTTGTAGTCCATCCCAAAACTTGGAAGTGAATCGACTATCTCTGTCGGAGACGATGGTTAGTGGCACTCCATGTCTTGAAATCACTTCATCGATGTATAACTTGGCCCATCTGTCCATTGACCAAGTTTCTTTCATTGGTAAGAAGTGTGCGCTTTTCGTCAATCGGTCTACCACCACCCAGATTGCATCATGGCCCTTCAGCGTCTTGGGTAAGCCCATCACGAAATCCATAGTAACATGATCCCATTTCCACTCTGGTATAACCAACGGTTGCAGACTACCGTATGGTCGTTGATGTTCAGCTTTTACTTGTAAACATGTCACACACTTTGCAACATAAATTGCTATATCAAGTTTCATGACAGGCCACCAGTAGTGTAACTTCAGATCTCGATACATTTTGGTGCTTCCTGGGTGAATAGAATACTTTGACTTATGTGCTTCTTCTAATAATAGATCTCGAATACCCCCCATTTTTGGCACCCAAATTCTTCCTCTAAATAGCTTTAAGCCCCGACTATCTTCTTCTAATAAGGATTGTTGCTTCATCATGATTTCATCTTTCAAGTTCTTTTCTAATAAAGCTTCCTTCTGTACTGCTTTAATTCTTTCAATTAAGCTCGAGACGACTTCAATTTTATTAAATCTGCCCAATATCTCATCACCTCGCTCTTTACGGCTCAACGCATCCGCAACTACATTAGCTTTCCCAGGGTGGTACCTGATTTCACAATCATAATCTTTGATCAGCTCTAACCAACGTCTTTGCCTCATATTTAGTTCCTTCTGATCGAAGACGTACTTCAGACTTTTATGATCCGTATAGATGATACAATGTGTACCATACAAGTAATGTCTCCATAACTTGAGCGCAAAAACAACAGCAGCTAACTCTAAATCATGCACCGGGTAATTTTTCTCATGATCTTTTAGTTGTCTAGAAGCATAAGCAATTACCTTGCCTCGTTGCATTAGAACACAACCCAATCCAGATCCAGATGCATCGCTGTAAACCACAAATTCTTCAGACCCTTCCGGTAAGGATAGTACCGGTGCCTCACATAATCTTTTCTTCAACCTCTCAAAGGCATTTGTATGTTTTTCTGTCCATACAAATTTCACTTTTTTCTAGTTAAAGCGGTCAGTGGTGAGGCAATCTTTGAGAAATCCCGTATGAATCTACGGTAATAACCAGCCAATCCCGAAAACTTCTTATCTCTGTAGGACTTTTTGGAGCTTCCCAACCCATTACTGCTTCTATCTTGGATGGGTCTACTTTCACACCCTCTTTGCATATTACATGACCCAAAAACTGCACTTCTAATAACCAAAAATCACATTTAGACAACTTTGCATAGAGTTTTTCTCGTCTTAATAAATCAAGAATCTCTCGCAGATGTCTTTCATGTTCCTTCTCGGTTTTAGAATAAATGAGGATATCATCAATGAATACTATAACCGATTTGTCCAAAAATGGGCAACAAACTCGATTCATTAAATCCATAAATGCGGCAGGAGCATTCGTTAAACCGAAAGGCATAACGAGGAACTCATAATGACCGTACCTGGTCATAAAAGCAGTTTTAGCAACATCTTCCCCTCGCACCTTCAATTGGTGATAACCTGATCGAAGATCAATCTTCGAGAAACAACTAGCTCCTTGTAGTTGATCGAATAGATCATCAATACGAGGAAGAGGATACTTATTCTTAATAGTTACTTTGTTCAGTTCGCGGTAGTCGATACACATTCTCAACGTGCCATCTTTTTTTTTACAAACAACACCGGAGCACCCCATGGCGAGGAACTAGGTCGGATGAAACCTTTATCGAGCAATTCTTGCAGTTGAGTCATCATTTCCTTCATTTCTGATGGAGCTAACCGATATGGAGAACGAGCTATTGGTGCTGCCCCCGGAACGAGGTCTATGCGAAACTCCACCTGCCGGTCGGGTGGCAAACCTGGCAAGTCTTCGGGGAACACATCAGGGAATTCACATACAACTGGAATATCTTCAATCTTCTTCTTTTCCATTTTGGCATCCAGAACGTATGCCAGAAATGAACAACAACCTTTACGAAGGCATTTTTGTGCTTTCATCACAGAGATGATCCCCATGTCACCCTTTCGCTTATCCCCATAAACCAATATTGTATCTCCACCCGGTCTCGGAATGGAAAGCATTCTTCTTGAACATAAAATATCGACTCTGTGCTCAGATAACCAATCCATGCCTATCACTGCATCAAATCCTCCTATCGTCATAGGTAACAAGCAAATTGGAAACAAAATACCTTCAATTTTAATTGTGCAGCTATCATAAACTTCTCGTACTAACACTCTCCCTCCATTAGCTGTCTCTACCACTAATGCTTCCGGTAATATGCTAGCCGACACATCAAACCGCTCACAGAAGGTTATGGAAACAAATGAAAGATTGGCTCCTGAATCAAATAATACGCATGCAGGTATAGAATTGATTAAGTACGTACCCGTCACTACATCAGCTACACCTCGAGCTTCTTCTGCCGTCATCTGAAATGCTCTACCTGGTACCCGGGTCTCTTTCTTTTGAAAAGTACTTGTTGTTTTCCCCTTTTCTACATTTTTCAGTTTTGGGCAATCCCGCCGAAGGTGTCCCGATTCCCCACAATGAAAGCACTTAATGGAAATCTGACTATGACAATCTCGACTGTAATGTCCCGGCTTTCCACAACGAAAACAAATCTGCTGATAACTGCTACGATCCCCGGGGTGTCTTCTATTGCACTTTGGACACTGCTTTACCATCTGCTTGTCATCAAAGCGTCTACCCGATGATTTCGTCTTGAATTTCTTTGAGCTACCTGAAGGTGTCTCCCATCTGCGTTTGTCACCCAATACAACATTTTGTACTCTATTTGCATGCTTTAGATCATCCTCCAACACTTGTGCTTCTTCAATTGCTTCTTGAAGGGTAGATACTTTACTGCTTCGAACTACTGTCTTCATTTCAATGGGAAGACCTTTAAGAAAGAACTTTATCTTCGACCTTTCATCTGGTGCTACGTGTCCCAGAAAATTTAATTTTTCTGTAAACACCCGTGCATACTCAGCTACCGACTGATTTCCTTTCTCAAGATGTCTGAACTCATCCTCCATTTTGTCTCTGGCTCTTTCATTGCAATATCTTTCTTTTAACTTCATGGTAAACAAATCCCAAGTCAACATTTTAGTGATAGCAGGCCCCAACGTTTGTCGTGTAACATTCCACCAGTCTAAAGCCTCGTCCCGCAACAATTGAGATGCAAATCGAACTCTTTGTTGATCATCACACTCACTAGCTTCAAAAGCTTGCTCTATTCCTCGTAACCATCGCATACAAACCAAAGGATCATCACTGCCTGCAAACTCTGGCGGTCTGCATCCGAGAAAAGCTTTAAATGTACACTTCTTTGAAGATTTCTCACCTTCCACATGCAAACCTGTATCTAAAGCAACTTTCTCGACCCCACCAGCGTTAGGAATCACATTTTCAGCAACCTTTTCAGTATGGATACCAGCAGCCATAACTCTCTCTTCTACTCTTTTCATAATAGATTCTTCCTGCCTTTCTAAAGCTGTTTCCATGAATTGCTTCAAATTGGCAAATAAAGTATCTTGGAAATTTGTCTCTGGATTCTCCGAATGCATGTGCCTTCCTCCTTTAGGATGAGAGGTCCCGATCAAACTTGTAGAAGCATTCGGTTCTGGAATATTCGGGGACGGTAATTTATTTGTTGGAGTTCTACTAGACTCCTGCACATCCTTTTCTTTTGCCTGCTGACTCCTTGTGTTTACCATTCTTTAACTAACACAAAGTAACAACACTTATCAATACAAAACTTTCTAGTCACATAATTTTAATGTAATAGAACATGATAAGAATTGAAATATTAGATACATAAATATACATATATATTTATATATATATATATCAAAATCTAGGCAACTTATATATGCCCTATACCAAGACATACAAATATTCCTCAACTACTTACTTTCATACAAAAGATCTTCGTGATAACACCTATCATGAATTTTACCCATTGTCCAACATCCCCTGATTAATTCTTAAGCATAATATCTTAATCTTAGGTTTAAGACTAGGTTCTCTTAACCTAATTCCCTTAAACCATCGCTCTGATACCAACTTGTAACACCCTAAAATTTTCATAAGAATTCTAACGAAATTTCGGCATGACCCGTTCGTAAAATCATGATATGCAATTTATAACCTGTTTGCATTTGTATATAGCAAAATTTCAAAAGACTACATATACAAAATGCCACCTAACCGGGCTAAATTTTTTTTTAGGAACAAACAAATAGTTATTAGAACGATGCTAATATAACTTTCTTATAACTACGACCGCTACCAAAAATCGCACCATCCTACTTTGTTAAGTACTAGTTTTTCTTATCGCCATCACTAGCACCTGTTGGCCCTGGGACACACGTCAACAAACAAAACAAGTCAGGTTTTATACCTGGTGAGTTCAAGAGTTATATTATAAACATTTATATAAATAAAACGAGCCGATTCATATTTCAATAAGATATATATAACTTGTAAATACTACTAAAAATGCAATTAAATCAATCACTTTTCACCGACAATCAATAAAGGCATTAGTTTCTTATGCTATATTTCCCTCAATTAATCACTCGTAGTAACAACTTCCCAATTAGTGCCATCAGTGATCTAAGTAACAGAATCCAACCGTAACCGGCTGATGAGGAAACACAAAGAAACTCGTCTATACCGTTGGCTAATTTAGACATGTCATTTGACCTCCCAGGTCCGTGTACATACATCAATTTGACCTCCCAGGTAAGTGTATATACTTGGCCCCCCGGGCCTCATGCCTAGTAGCCACCTATCCGGGCTCCCAGCCCTCAGTTTTAGACATATACCAACGAACGTCCCACGTTCTATGTCTTTCGTCAATATGTGTAATCACTCAACATATCTCCTATGTTCATTAAAGTAGTTTAATTCTACTCAACTAAATATCATCTTTCATATAGCAAGTAAAAACCACATAACTGTCAATTAATATGCTCGTTTTATTTTGCATAAAACATTTTCCATGATACATAATCAATACAAATAACATGAATCAGTTATAAAACACATATATTTGACGTGCACCCAGTAAAATCTACGTGAACTCACCTTTGTCAAAAATAGGCGAATCTAGGCTCCGAATGGTTCTTTCGGCCGGCTTGACACCTATAACCCATACATGATCTATATATTAGTACATCCATTTTACTAACACATTCAATCCATCATATTCAGTCCATTAAAATCACTCGTACCGATTATCAAACCATTTTAGTTTAGATCTATAAAAATCACATGCTTTATATATATATAAAGAAAACGGACAGCTCTAAAAATCAGCTTTTTGATCTATTTAAACTCTTACTCGCATCACGGTCATCACAAAAACTTGTAGAATATATCCCGACGATTCCAAAAAGGTATTACACGCTTAAATCCGAGTTACGAGTGATTTTTGATGATTTTTACAAGTTTTGACAACTAAGTAATGCAACCCGACCACTTACCCATAATTCTTATGGAGTACTTGACGTGAATTATAACCTTCAAAACATGATTATTTTACCATTTAGAATATGCTTAGAAGGTTCTCACATCCGTTTTTACTTGAAATCCATCTAACATAACATTTCCCTTATTTGACTCAAACCGAAAATCCATATTCTTTAACTTTGAATATCCATCTAAATCCCTATGAAAAGGTGATTTGATCATTAAACCAATTATATATACTCTATATAACTCCATTTCTATAATCTCAACTTTTAATTTTACATAAAACTACCTAATTGGAATTTTTCTCAAAACAGTTTGACTTTTTGAAAAAAGTCAACATTTTACACCAACATTCAAATCCCCCATCAAAAACGATTTTTGGGATAAAATTACCTTCTTGAATCCATCTAATATCACCTTAACAATGCTAAGAGACAAAGTATTTACAAGTATCTTCACTCTTAGATACCAATTTAAAGATTCAAATTCTAGATTAAGAGTTTGACTTATAAAGAAAGCCAATTGTTGGAACTTCCAACCCATTTCTTGATCAAATCTTCTCAAACTTACAATTAACAATGAAACTCCCATTAATTCATATCTATTCATGTAAAAAGCAACCAATATAACTACTAGTTCTTAACAATTCAAAGAATTTTACTCAAATAGATAACACAATGAAACCCTAGATGTATAAGAGGAGATAATTGGTACCTTAACAACAATTGATAGGAAGAGAATAGAAGAAGATGATGAAGATGATTGTTGGATGTTGATGGTATAGTCGACCAAGAAGATTTCTAGTTGAAGTGAATCTGATTTCTCATATGCAAGCCGAGAAGGAGAAGGCGGTGGAGAAAAGAAGAAAAGAAAAAGACTTGGGCTTGGATTTGGGTTTGGGTCTAGACATAACAAGGGCCCCCCCCCCTTTTTTTTTTTAATTATATATATATATATATATATAAATGAGATGTTATACAGAAGGTGTTGAATTTATACCTATACAAGCAGAAGAGGAGCTAAGACTGACTTTTCAAAACGAAATTCTCAATATTCTGGATGAGTGCTTTAAACTTGAACATATGGTTGATCAAAACTCTATTGAAAATCATCCAGAGATCTTTCCTTGTTCTTTTGTTGACTCGAATCTTTCTGAAAACCAAGACAATTTAGAGTTCATTACGTATCCCTGGGAAACTGATGATCAAGATGATGCTGATTTCTTTGACAATTCAGAGAAATATATTTCAACATTTGAAAATCTTTTGCCACAAGAAAGCACAAAGGCTCCAGAGGTAATTACTGTTAGATCCCAAACAATCAAGAATGTAGAAATATTAAAGAACAAGAACAAGAATTGGGTCACTGAAGTTGTATGTCGTATTTATTACTGAACAATATTACAAAATGTATATCTTTACAAGCTTTATCTATCAGAGTTAGTTCTAACAATCTAACAAACTATTTATTTATATACAAAAGGAAATGCTAAAGATACAGTACAAAAATAACAAACAGGTTCAGAACTGCTTTTGAACTTCTTTAGAGCTTCTTCAGAAGTGTCTTTAGAAACATCCTCAGAACTTCTTCAGAATCTTCAGAACTTCTGAAGTAGCCACTTCAGAAGGTATGCCTTAGGCTTTTCTTTTCTTGACTTCTGAGTTCTGAACCTTTCTCCTCAGAACCTAGTCTTCTTTCGAAACTACTTCTGATATCTATCAATCTCCCCCCTTAGCTTCAATAGTTCAAATCATACTTCCAGAAGTTCAAAATCTCTCTTACATCTTTAAGAATAAGATTTCTGTACTCCAATATAGATTCAATTATTCTGAGCATCTCCTTTGCCAGCTTTCTATATTTTTCCCATTCCTCATCACTAAGTTTCTTTTGTCTTTTATTCTTCTTCTCCAGTTTATCTCTTATAATCATAAGAGTTCCATTACAGCACTTGTGCAGTTCTTCAAATTTTACAAATAGCAATCTATCAAAACACTTGCACACAAAGCCTGGAGGCTGAATGACCAGAGTACTTCTTTTGAGGTTTTCAATATCTGGTAAGCTTAAGTTTGGAGCACTCATATGAATCTTTTCTTTGTTTATAACATGAGCCACTTGGAAATCTGTTTTAGCTGCCCAAATAAATTCTCTATACAGGCCATCTCTGAGAATTGGAAAAGCTTTTCTAAATTTGGCAGTGGAGTCATGAAAGGGATATAAACTTATGTATACTCTTAATAGATCTCTGAGGTAAACATTCTGAAAATCAACCTCTGTTAAAGTGGAAATCTCACCATCTTTTCTTTCAACAGTGAAATAAGCATGCTTGTAATTGTGTTTCTGCTTCAGATCAGCAGTGATTACTTTCACTATTGGACTTTCTTTTCGTACTTGACTTACAGGGAGTCTGGTTTTTCTAATGATATCAGAATACCATTGTTTCCATCCAAATGACTTCTCAGCAATCAATATAATTGAACTTTTATTCATATTCCATGAACATTTCTGGATGGAAAAATTCAAGAAACGTGGTGAAAGCATGTTCTTCAATCCTTTGCTCTTGTAAATGTTCAGATTCAGATTTCTGAGGAATAGGAGCAATCTCTTCTAGAGAGTTTTCAGAAACCTTTTCTTTTCCTTTTTCAATTTCCTTAACTTCTGAACTTTCTATCTTTTGAGAAAGTTTCTGAATTTCTTCAATATCTTGATTCTTTGTGTGAATCTGAAAATCATAGACATTGCTTAGAAGATAATCAGCTCCTTTGATTTGATTTACTCTTGTGTGTCCAGCCATAGAACTCTATCCTACACAATCTCTGAAGAATATTCTTTCCTTGATCAAGTAAATTATTTCTTCTACTACATCAGATGAAGGAAGATATTGTTCTGCATACTCTATTAACCATTTAAGAGTAGAAGTTGAGTACTTTGGTATATCTGAAACAATAAATGTATTTGAATGATCTACTCCTGTTCTGTAAGTGAATCCCAAATTTGGACTTGTGAAGACCTTTGTAATTCCATGTCTTTCAATACTTGTTGGCTCCAAGAGATTGACATTATTTAATCTGAATTCTAATGTCAGCTGAAAATAATGCTTAATTAGATTTCTGACATAGATCCCTAGAATACTTCTGATTTCAGAAACAACTTCAGAATCTTCTCTCTTGACACAAAAATTCAGAACTGTAAGCTTATCTTGCAACCTCAACATGCAAAAATCAAATACAGAAAATTCTGTCAAAGAATCATCTCTCCTTTCAGCTCCAAATTTTACTATATACAAATCATTTTCAACAACCTTAGATATACATTTGATCTTCTTAATTAAGGTTGAATCATGCAACACTTGTAATCCATGTCTTTGTACAAAAGACCTTACCTTTGAAATATGATCCTTAGACCACTCATCATTCACATAGTCTTCTAAGGTTGCATACTTGAGATTTCTTCTATACATGCCATAATAATTATCTTTAGGAAAGATAAGCTGACTTTCTGCAGAAATTTCAAATATCATATCACTTTCATAAATTTTATCAACTATGGGTTGTTCAAGAACAAGAAAGTCAATCAGAGGAATATTTATTCAACTTCTGAACCTGACATGTGGTTTGTCTAAGCAATCATTAAGATGTCATCTGTAAAATCAAATGCCTCCATATGACTTAAATCAAAATCAATCTCAAACCATTCAGTTGGATGATTAAGAAATTCCTTGAAGATCATTAGTCTTTCATCCAAGAATCTACACTCTAGATTCCTTGGATGATTCAAGATGATATATCTCCAGCAATATTGACTAATCAGCATGAAAAAGTTTTTAGAAACTTCATAACTTTCAATTTCTCTTAGAACTTGAGGTCTCCAGATAATCAGATCTCTGTTCTCATTAATCACAACAACATTTTGTAACTCCATTCCTTCATTCACTTCCATTTCTTCATCAAATAAAATCACATCAGATAGATCACTTGGCTCTCAATAATGTCTTCAAAAGCAAGATACTCATTTAACATTTCTTCATTTGAATCAGGAATAACATCTGTGTCTTCAGAACTAAGTTTGTTTTCAGAATCCAGAGACACCTTTTCAGTCTCATATCCTTCTTCCACATTTTCTTCAGAAATGATTATCTCAGCTTCTAATCCTTCATCTTCTGCATGTAGAATATCATCTATTACTTCAGAAGTTCTGTTAGTTTCATCATTTACAATGTTCTGAACTTCTTCAGAAGTTTTCTCAAAAGATCTTTCAGAAGTTTGAACTTGAGCTTCTTCAGAGGACTTTTCAGAACTTTGAACTTGTGGCATTGGAACATCTTCAAAGACTTTATGTCTTTTCTCCCCCTCTTGATTATCAGGATCATCCTGATCATCAAGACTTCGCTTTAAAGTCTTTGCCTGAGAACCACACTCTAATGCAGAAATACGATTATTTAAGGAGACTTGAGAATTCTGAATAGCAGACAGTTGATTCAGAATCTGAGATATATCATCCTTTGTTGCAAATGCAGAAGATTCAGAATCCAGAATTGACTTTTGAAAAGTATTGAAATCATAAACAGTTGCCAGATGAAAATCATTCAATCTATCCACCACTGTCTTCTCCTGTCCATCCAACCTATCCTCCATCACTTTACAAGTTGTATCCGTCAATTCCTTAATATCCTTCTGAATCTTTGCAAATTCAGAACTACATAAATCTTTGAATTCGGAGAATTCAGAAGATGAGGGAAAGGGTCCAAGACCAACAAATGGTCTTGTTTGCAGTCCTTCAGAAGAAGGCTGGCCTGTAGATGCCACGACATCATGAACCACATGTGATTCTGTAAATGGAGCTTTGGTGATGTTCACTCGACCAGGTCTTCCAACCAATCTTTGATATCCTGCAATATGTATATCTATGGTTGTTTTGCCAATGTGACTAACACTTTGCTTGTTTACATCTGAAAGATGTGTGCTGGTGTGAATAAAATCCACATTTAGTGGTTCAGAAGGCCCAATGTTGAGGGGATTCTCAGACTCAAAGTGCTCAAAACTGTGAAGGGGGGACATATATCATTCTTTTTCAACAATAGGTTCATCCAAATGGGAACCTATTGGTAAATTAGCTGCTTGCCCCATATGTGTTAGTGAAACACCCTTCTGTTGAGAGATGTGTGAGTGGCTGGAGGGGTTAACAAGTTTTGCCATGGGCTCACTGGCTTTTTCAATATTACCCACCAAAGAATATGGAGTAATAGATGATGTGGGTGCCCGACTTAGAACAGTTGGTTCACAAGTTTCTTTATCTTTTACTTGTGTTCTCCCCTCTTCAGTTCTTTTTCTTACTCTTCTACCCAACCTCTCATTTTCATTTTTCCTCTTGACACCATGAGGTTGTTCTCCCCCATGAACAGCCTCCCTACTCTGCCTAGGAATTCTAGACACCTCACGATGCTCACCACTCTTGTTAGAATCAGGGAAAGAGACTACTGGTTTAGGTAGTCCCATTGATTCACAGTAGTCACTCAAAAACCTATTTGATGATTTAACATATGTAAGTAAATAACCTGGTAGTGGTAAAGCATTTTGGAATTGTAATTTAGCATTTGGGGGTCTGAGATTATCCATTGAGAAAAGGGGAACATGTACCTCATGAGTCAAAACAGGAATTGCAGGAACAACTTTCATGGCCCCTTTGATAAAGGTTTGAAAGAATCTTTGAAATGGTGTGTAGTTGTAAGTAGATTTCTTCAAAACTGCAGATTTGAGTTCTTCAAAGATAAGAGAAGCATAATTATAATGCTTGTTGAATGCCACTCCATGAAAAATGATTCTTCCATTTGTTGATGCTTGATCCAGACTCGAGCTTTTTCCAGATAGGCAAGTGTTCAGAATTGTGAATAGGCAGTACCAGATAGGGGGTAAACACTTCCTTCTGAATGAGCTTAAAGCATTCAATTGTTCAGAATACCCTAACTTCCTAAAATCTGAGATCATCTCAGAAGATGATGGAATAGGATCAAACGAAGTTTTCCCAACAACTTCATCCTCCTTTGGAAGAAAATGAATACTTCTAACATCTTCAACAGAAATGCAGACTCTGTAGCCATGTACATATGAAGAAATGTCATCTAACTCTTCATCAACATCAGCATGAATCCACCATTGTTGCAAATATGAAGCAGGCACCAAAAATTTTCTGGATAGCAAGGGTCGAAGGGGATGTTTCTTCAAAATTTCAATCAGAATCATTTGATCTTCATTGAAATCAGTAGACATAAGATTCAGGGCGCAGTTGTTCTTCTTGATATCAAGTAGTTTCTCTTCAGGAACATATAATTTGGACAAATCAGGACCGTCACTGGTTTGTGCACGATATTGAGAGTCATCAACACCTACATTCGATTCAGAAGCCACCTCAATAAGCCTAAGTTGAGTTTCCCCAATTTTGTTAGTACGCGGGTTAGGGTTAGGGTTGGATTTGGGGCTTGGATTCGAAGGACCAGCTTCAGAAATCATAATAGTAGCAGTGTCTTTTAAAATCTGTTCATCTTCTAGATTGATCTCCATTGATCCAACCATTATCTTCTTAGGAACTATTTTGAATGAATCATTACTTGAGGATCCATTACTGTCACTGAAACGAGACTTTGAAGATTGAACATTCGAAGTTGAAATAATTGAAAATGAGGAAAGATTTGAGTTTGAATGAAGATCAATGAACATAGAGAGATTTCGGAGGGAAATATTGCTTAAAAGTGAAGACGAAGATGAATTCATGGATTATAAATGACTGAATAATCGTGGATGGACACGTGGCCAAAAGTAAAAGTGATTAGAGTAGTAATCATCATTTATTCTGATAAATGAACCGTTTAATCGACGTGTTTAAGGATTAACCAATAAAATTAAAACACATGGCGCACGATTAGTCTTTACAACGGGAAGAAAAGTTCTGAGAACAAGTTCAAAAACTTCAGAAGAAGTTCAGAACTTCTGAGAATAAGTTCAGAAGTTTGAATGAAATAATTCAGAAATACTTCAGAACTTTCGAAATAAGTTCAGAACTTGACTTTTAAAATTTCAAATCCACGAAAATCATTTAAATCTACAAACTTCTGAAAAATATAAAACATTTGAATAATTCAGAAGTAGGTTTGAACAAAAAAAATAATTTATCTTTAGAAGTTTGTCCATATTCCTCATATTTGTAAAATTTGATGTGTTACCCACCATTTCAGATTTTGAGTGTTATTGGAGATTTCTAAAGACTTGGATTTGAGTATGACTCCCCCTTGAATCAAGAATAATTATGATTCCCCCCCTTAAATAATGCCAGACATCAAAGTTGTTAGAAATAAAAGATAGAGAAATGAAAAAAAAATTCAAGTATTGTAAGACAATCAATTTTTGAAAATTATGCTTCTGAATTATGAAAGATAAAGTTCTGAAAACTTAACTACAGAAATTATGAAAGTAAGATTTCTCAGAAATTTGATAAAATAAACTCAAAACATAAAATTTTATATTTGAATTGATGCTTAATACTTACACAAACATATTCATCATACCCAATTTACTTACCAAAAAATTAAAACGTTTTTCATCAAGTGCTTTGGTAAATAAATCAGCCAATTGATAATCAGTCTGAAGAAAAAACATTTCAATATTACCTTTTTCAACATGATCTTTGATAAAATGATATCTTACATAAATTTTCTTAGTCTTTGAATGTTGAACAGGATTTGCAGTAATTGCTATAGCACTCTTTAATCACAATAGAGAGGAATCTTTTTGAAAGTGTAGCCATAGTCTTTTAGTTGCGTTTGCATCCAAATAATTTGTGAGCAACAGATTGCAGCAGCAACATATTCAGCCTCTGCAGTAGAAGTTGAAACACAATTATGCTTCTTTGAAGACCAACTCACAAGTCTATCACCTAAAAATTGACATGATCCAGATGTACTTTTTATGTCTAGTTTGCAACCACCATGATCTGCATCTGTGAAAGTTGTTAGCTCAAAGCCAGAATCCTTTGGATACCAAAATCTCAATGAAGGGGAACCTTTGAGATATCTAAGGATTCTTTTAGCAGCAAGAAGATGTGATTCCTAGGATTAGATTGATATCTAGGAAAAATACATGTAGCAAAAATTATATCAGGTCTACTAGCTGTTAAGTAAAGCAAAGATCCAATAATGCCTCTGTACTTTTTCTAATCAACAGATTTTCCATTCAAATCAGGTTCTAATTTTGATGCAGTGGCCATTGGAGTTTGAATACTAGAACAGTCAGTCATGTCAAACTTCTTAAGTAAGTCAGAAATATACTTAGATTGATTAATGAATATGCTAGTGGGAAGTTGTTTTACTTGGAGACCAAGAAAAAATGTTAACTCTCCCATTATACTCATTTCAAATTCACTTTGCATGATTTTCTCAAAATTTCTGCAAAAATTTGGATTTGTAGAAGCAAATATAATATCATCTACATATATTTGTATTAAGATCATATCATCACCTTCCTTTTTCAGAAATAAAGTTGTATCAATAGTACCTCTTTTGAACATGGAATTCAGAAGAAAAGTTGTGAGAGTGTCATACCATGCTCTTGGTGCTTGTTTAATTCCATATAAGGCTTTGTCTAAAATGTAAACATGATCTGGAAATTCTTTGCTTACAAAGCCTTCTTGTTGTTCAACATACACTTCTTCATGAAGAATTCAATTTAGAAATGCACAATTAACATCCATTTGAAACACCTTCATGTTTTTGTGAGCAACATATGCATGAAAAATTCTGATAGCTTCTAGTCTTGCAACAGGAGCAAAAGCTTCATCATAATCAATTCCCTCTTGTTGACAATACCCCTTAGCTACAAGTCTTGCTTTGTTTCTCACAACAGTCCCATGTTTATCTTTTTTATTTCTGAAAACCCATTTGGTGCCAATGATTGATTTACCTTTTGGTTTTGGAATCAATCTCTAGACTTTATTTCTTTCAAATTGATTTAGTTCATCTTGCATTGCTAAAACCCAGTCTGGATCTTGAAGGGCTTCAGATGGCTTTTTGGGTTCTATACTGCTTAAAAAATTCACATACAAACATTCATTTGCTGTGGCTGATCTTGTTTGTACACCTTTTGATGCATCACCAATAATCTGGTGAATTGGATGACTTGATTTCCATTTATTCACATTTGGTAATGGTTGAACAAATGAAACATTGTTAAATGAATCATAATCATCAATGATTGCTTAAGTTTCAGTATCATGAGTAATAGGTGAATGTAGATCTAAAGTCTCCCCCTCAATTTGAATATTCTGTACTGGTTCAGAAATAATTTGCATAGGTTCAGAAACAAGGACAACAGGTTCGGAAATCACTTGCATTGTTTCTGAAATAACTTGTACAGGTTCAGAAGTAGGAAATTCTGAATTTGAGGTTGAGATAGGTGGTCCAGAAATATTTGATATCGTGGGTTCTGTAGATTCTTGTTCTGGAATACTTCTGAGTAAAGAAGGATTTTGATAATCTACAGAAACATTCACAGAAATATCAAATAAGTCTTGGCATAAAGTATCTAAATTTGATTTAAGTAAAGTTTGAGATTCAGAAGTGTGATTTGTCTTGCTGTTTTCTGAATCCAAAATTTCAGAAACTTGGTTAAGCTTGAGTTCTGAACTGTCTTGTTCAGAAGTCATCGTTGGCTCATGAAATGTTGTATTTGAAGTCTCAATGATTCTTTGTGTGCCTTTGATAAGTACTCTGTATGCTTTGGATCTTTGAGAATAGCCAACAAAGATACCAGTTGTACCCTTAGGTGCAAATTTATCTAGATTTTGTGTATAATTCAGAAGAAAACACCTGCAACCAAAGATTTTAAAATAATCAATAGAGGGTTTTCTTTGTTTAATGATTTTATAAGGAGTTTTAAGTAGTTTTCTGTTCAGAATTGTTAGTTCTGAGTAAAACATGCAGTTGCAATTGCTTCTGCCCATAGAGATAAAGGTAGTTCAGAATATTCCAGCATGGTCCTTGCAGCTTCTACCAACGTTCTATTTTTCCTTTCAACAACACCATTCTGTTAGGGAGTTCTAGTAGCGAAAAATTATGTGATATACCAACAAATTTCAAAAAATTCTGAAGTGTATAATTTGTAACTTTTGTGCCATTATCACTTCTGATCTTTTGAACTGTTAGTTGAAGAAGAACTTGTATTTTCTTCATAAAAGGGATGAGCCTTTCAGAAGTACCAGATTTGAGTCTTAAGAATTCAACCCAAGTATATCTTGAATATTCATCTACAATAACAAAAATATACTTCTTTCCACCCATGCTTTGAGTCTTCATTGGTCCACATAAATCCATATGGGAGCTTCTTTTGATCTTCCCTAGTTCACATGCAGAACATAATGAATTCTTTTCAAATATGATCTTTGGTAGTCCTCTTACAGAGTTGTGTCTTTTCAGTTCAGAAATGGCTTTGAAGTTCAGATGTGACATTCTTCTATGCCAAAGCCGACTATCATTTCTCATAGTTTTAGAAATATAGCATACTCCTTGTAATTGACCATTTGCAGTGTAGATATCTCCATCTCTATAAGCAGTTAACTCATTTTTGTTTGCTGAACTCAGAACTTGACAGTAGTCTATATCAAAATTGACCTTCCAATACTTGTCACAGAATTGACTTATATTGAAGAGATTATGTTTTAGACCTTCCACATAGAAAACCTTCATCACTTTGACATCTCCTTTGGAAAAGGTTCCATATCCTCTCCCATAACCTTTTGCGTTGTTTCCAAAGCTAACTGTACCTCCATATCTTTCATGATAATCTGTTAGAAGTTCTTTGAAAGGTGTCATGTGTCTTGAAAATCCAGAATCTGAGACCCACACATGACATATATGCAAAAAGGATTATTGAGATTTAGGTACCCATTTAAGAATGGGTCCTGTGAGATTAGTCAAAAATTTTGAATTTCTGAACTTTGACTTAATCTTTTGAAAGTCAGAAGTTTGTTCAGAACTTTTGGATTTATCATTCTTAGTATTATTTTTAATTTTCTTTTTCTTTTTATATTTATTTGCCAATGTAGCTGAGAAGTTCTGAATTGATTTCTCAAGGTTTTTCTTATTTGGTTTGGAGTTCAGATGAAAATTATGATGACCACAATTAATGCAGTGAATATGATTCTTCAGAATATTTAATAAAGCAATAGATAACAAAAATCAACATTATTTGATTTGTCAACAGAAGTTCTTTTATTCACTTTATTAATCTTTGGTACATCAATTTTCTTTGAATTTGAAAAACTATCTAATTTGTCAGTCTTTGATAGTCTTTCACCTTTCTTTCTCCAAACTAAAGTGGATAGCTCTGTAAAAGATAAAAATGAGGATTAGTATAAGAAATTTCTTTACTCACTTTAGTTTTAACTTCAGAGTTAGAATTTGAATTATGAACTTTAGAAGTTGAATTTGAAGATTGCCCTTTTTCAAACATTTTAACTCTGGTTACAAAATCAGATGATGATATTGAAGATTTAACTGAAGATAAATATGTTTTTGTAGATTTAGGAGTACCATTTGATGAATTAGAAGACGTTTCAGTTTTCAGAAATTATGGTTTTAGGAAAACAGTATTAAACTTTTCTGAAGATAATTTTGGTGCATCAGATTTTAAAATTTCTCCTTCTGTCATATAAGATTGTAATTTATATACCAGATATCCATCTTTATCAATGACTTGAACCATATGATCATCATCATCTTCTGAATCAGAAGCATTCATTAAATCTGAGAACTTATATTGAGTCATGTTTGATGCAAAAAAAAATTTGATTTGAAATTTTGTTAGACTCATCATCAGAATTATCATAATTTCTGAATTGTCATCATTATCTTGTAAAGTTTCAACATCTGAGAATTCATCATATTTTTCTTGATGTTTTCATTTATTATCAGAATTATCTACTGGTAGAACTTCAGAAGATAATTCAGAAGTAAGTTCAGAAGATAATTCAGAAGTTATCTCAGTTTTAATAGATGATTCGGATTTTTCTACAAAAACAGTTTTTGAGTCAGAAGTAAGTTCAGAAATGTTTGTAACATTTTTATTTATCACTTCTGTTTTAGAAACCATATCTGGTTTACCAGAGTTACTAGATTTTTCTTCAGAAAATAAAGCTTCTGATTTTACAAAAGGCATTCTTTCAGGCAAAGAGAGATTAACAGGTTTGGATATGACACCTGGATTAGTTTCGTTAAAAAATTTCATTTTTGAATAATCATAAAGATTTGTAGGTGCCTTTTTCAGAATTTGACTTTCATTATATGTTGGAACCCAGATCCCTTTCTAAATAGTTAATTGAGAGATTTGAGAATCAAAGTATAAGCGGAAGCAATTCAAATCAATTAACAACAGTAATTATCAAACAAACAGTAAGTAATAAGAGATGAAAAACAGACTGAGATTGTATTGATAACCTTGAAGATTGATTACAGATACAGGAATAAGATGCACAATATGATCTCAAAAGTATGTTTTCAATCGACAACTTTACATTCAAAGACTTAATCTATTTATACTATTACAGTGAATATAAAGTCAACAATCTAACCAGTTACAAACTGACACGTCAGCAGGTAGGAGCGTATAACATAATTCAGTTGTAAACGGAGATGCATGAGGTAAGAGTGTGCCACGTAATATCATACTTTCATCTTATGGTTCATATTTCTTAGGTCTAACAATCTCCCCCTAAGTATGAAAGCAGAGTTGTGGAATATGATCCTTGTTTTGTCTATCTTAGAGTGGATCAACTGTTGAAATGATCTTTGAGATTCTATCGATGATTCCTCTGAGCTTTAAGAGACCATCCAGTCTTTTCACCATTCTCTCAGTTACTTCAGGATCATAGTTGTTGATATCAACAGAGATGTAACATTTTGCAATGTATACAACTTCTGATGAATACTTATGTGCTTCTTTGATCCTGAAGAAACTCCTTCTATCTGGCATTTTGAAGATGACCCCTTCTTCTAGTTTAATCAATACTCTGCCGATTTTTAGAGAATTGATACCTTCTAAGTCTTCATTAGGAGCAGAGATTGCAAGATTATCAGCATTGTAATTGATCCCAATTTGAAAATCTACTTGTCTCTTGTATCTGATGAGGGACTTCATGCATTGAATGATCCGAGAGTAGGCAACTTGATCTTGGTTATCACTTCTTTTGGTCATCTGAATCTTCATGAAATTTTCCAGAAAGATGAGATCAGAAGGAAAGATGGATAGTAAATCATTATCACAAAAGTAATTAGTCTTATTGTCTTCTGTGATTACTTCATATATGGTATACCAAATCCCTGTCTGTCAAATGGAGTATGCTTGATGGCAGAAATTCTCTTGATTGGCACTATTGTGTAGACATCCTTTCTGGCTTGCCTGTGACTCATGAATTTGTCTTTTTCAGCATCACTAACATTGTAGCCATTTGAGAAGTTAGGCAGCATAAGATAGATCTTTTGATCTGTAGGAGCATACATGCATCTTTTTGTTACTTCCAGAATTGGAAGATCAATTTTTCCAAGTCTCTGCATTTTTTCTCTATTTTCAGCTGCTCGACTTGATGATACTTCAGCAGTTGCTTTTTCAGCTTTTTCCTTTTCCATTTCTGCTTGTGCTCTTGCTTTTTCTGCAAAGGCCCTTTCAGCTTCAGTTCTTGCATGGAGTTCAGCTTCTATTCTTTCTTCTTCTCTTCTTTTATTTAAGGCTTCAACTTTAGCTTTTGAAGCTTCAGCTTTAGCCTTGGCAATCTTAGCTTTGAGAGGTTCTGCTTCAACATCTGGAGGGTAGGGAACACTTCTGTTATTGCCAATGACATCCAAAAGAAATTGGGCCATTTCTGGATCCTTAGGAAGAGTGCCGGAATGTGTGGCCAGAGGTCTTGGAGTTAGAGGTGTTTGTTTTGAAGATGGAGGTGCAGATGGAGATGAGGCAGAAGCTTTTCCTTTATCTTGAGAAGAAGTATCAGTGCCCATAGCAGTCTTAGCCTTCTTGGTTTCTGGCATTTTCTCCCTTTTCTGAGAATCAGGATCCTGATCCTCAGATATTTTTCTTTTGAGTTCAGACTTTTTGAATGCCCTCTCTTCCTTATCCTTCTGTTTAGCAGCGTATGTAGCAGAGAGAGAGCTTACCATTAAAGATAATTGAGAAATAGAGGACTCGAGAGAAGTGAGCTTCAGATCCACATTTGAAGTGCTGGCAGTGGTTTTTGAGACATATTTGGAAGTGAGAGTATTAATTCTGTCGAGCATGACTTTCTGAAATACAGCCATATCGGACTTCTTCACCAGGGATGATCCAGAAGTGTCTTTAGAGGGTTGGACAACCTTAATGATCTTCTGAAGATCTGTCACTAAGGAGCCATATTCGTCAACAGAGATGGTGACCTCTGGAGTTGGAATTTCATCAGGAATAAAGAAGATAGCGTCAGAGTTGGCCTGGATGCCTTTGTGCAGAGAAGAAAAATGATCAGAAGCTTGTGATCGATGAGCTTCTGCATTTGTAAAGATAAGCTCTCTGAGTGCCTCCAGAGATCGAGTATGCTGAGTTTGTTCATTTTGGATGGCAAGAAGAATGCCATTGTGAGAATCCAGGGATAGTTTTAGATCTTCCACAGATCTCTGAAGTTTATCACCAAATGCCTAAAACGCTGCATTGGTGACGAACTCAGAATGTGTAACCAGTGTATCTCCAACACATGGAGCCCCTTTACTCTCGCGTTCAGAGAGGCCCTCTTTCACACTTGTGTTGACGTTGAGTGTGGAGGGACTTCCAACATGTCTTCGAGGGCTGTTATTAACAGGAACCTCTTCGGTTGTTCTAATGAAGTGTAAACACTTCGGTAAGTGGAGAGTCCTCATCATTAGAGGATGAGGTGCTGAAGACAATATGCTTACCTTGATGAGGTGCATCCTGTTGCTGTAACCCCTCTGATGGGATTTCCTCAGCTTATAAACTATCAGAAGATGTGGACTTATCTTCTGAAGTTCCTATGACATTGTTGGTCACAAAGACAGCAACATTTGGTGTGGATTGTGGCAAGTTCTGGGGCGAATGAACTCTTATATTATCATCATCATTCTTTTGAGAGAATGATGAAGAGAATGTGGTTTCCTCAGTAGTGCGTGATTCAGAAGATTGAGAAATATCCTCTGATCGGATGGTTTCTGGGTGGTTTGTACTGGGTGGTCCTTGGTCAATGAGAGTAGATGTGTTGGCATCTACCTCAGCAAATGTGGTATCCCTTTGGAAAGAAGGAGAGTTGCGCTCATATGTGTCTCTATGGACATCTTCAGTACCCTCTTGCATTAAGAGGTCAGCATGGGTAGAAACACTCGGTTGTGTACTCTGATTCTTTTCAAACTCAGCCTCACGTGACGCCTCACTTCCTACATTTGGCTCTAAGTGCTCTGGGGTAGGTATTCTCTGTTCTGAGAATACCATAGAGCGTTTATAAGATAAGAGATAGAGAGAGGAGGAAGGAATAAGGTCGAGCATATACCTGGAGAGTTCCCTTGGAGATGAGTAACCGTTGACATCGATAGTTGGTTTATGGGAGCTCATGGATGCTATCTTGCAAAATGGTTGAAGCAGAGGAGCTTTAAGAGCACCGATCGCTGGGTAGGTGAATAGGGGCAGAAACCTGGGAAATATCAGGGCAGGAAGGGGGTTTTCTTGATTTTGGAAGGATATTTTAATGTTAACAGTTGCTTTTATCTCTTGAAAGATGAGGCTGGCATAGTCCAGGGGTCGGTTAAAGTACATTCCATAAATGATTGTAAGGATGTTTCTGTTGGCTTGGTCTAGGGATCCAATCTTGCATGTAAGACTTTCGTTGAGGATGGAGATAAGCGTGTTCCACATTAGGGGCAGTTTCTTGCGTTTAAATTCAAAGAGCTTGGTTAAATTCTCATTATACCCCAAGAAGTGAATAAAGGAGAGAAGGGCTTCAGATGTTGGATTTTGGTCTAGGGCAGGGTTTGGCACAATTCCACCATCAACTTCAATTGTAGGAGTAGGCAAGTGAAAATACCTAGTGATTTTCTTCTTAGTGATGGGCATTTCCACAGCATTCTCAGGTTCATTTGGATGACTGAAATTTCCACGCAGTGTATCGTCATCTGCGATGTACATAGACTGCCATACCTCTTGGACATACAACTCAGGAACATTTGGATTGGCCAAGGTTAGGGCACGGTTTAGTTGATGTTGTTGAAGAAATTCAACCAGGATTCTGAAGTCGGTCAGATATGTGTTGGGATCGAGGAGAACCTGCACATTGTTCGCCTTCAAAGGCAGTTTGACAATTGGAGCACTATCCGCTGTGGAGTCAACAAGATGACCTCTGTCATCATTTAGATTTGTAAGACCAAGTCTGGAAGCCATTGATGGATGATTAGGAATGCTTGAGAGAATTTTAAAGCAGGATAGCAATTACTGTAGAAATTGCGAGGAAGAAGATGAAGTACTGTATTTGGGGTTTATATATGAGAGGAAGTGTGAATGAAATTGGGAATGAGAAGGGTTTTTGAATTTGGGGAAAAGGAAAAACGATTCAGTTATGCTTATGTAAGCACGCAAGTGTGTAGTCATGCAGTCACACGATGAAAGACACGTGTAAAGCATAAAATCGTGTAAATGATGACTGAGCATAGGTTTGACGAGTCACTGAAGGGTTTATCTAAGTTAAACCGTTTGATTATCCCCAAAAAAAATTTTAAAAGAAAGTAATAAGAAAAATTAGTATTGAATCAAGAAAAATAATCATTTTAATTGATTAAACCAATTTTTGAAATTAAATCTTTTTAATGAATTTAAAATCAGACATTTAGAGAGATAAAATAGTTTTGATCCAAATGAAAGTTTAATATTTATTGACAAATGTTTCCTAAGAAATTAAGAAATAATAAGAAAATTTTAAAGTAACCTTGAAGGCAAGAGTTAATTAAAATAGACTTATTTATGTTAAAATTTTCAGAAGAAAAATAAGTCAACAAACAATGGGTAAAAGAATTTGACCCAAAAATGTCAAAAGAACAATTTTTCAAAAAAAGATTAAGTTAAATCTAAAAATTCTGAATAACCTTGCCGGCAAGAGTTAATCAGAAGAAGCAGAGGTAAAACAAACTTTTAAAGAAAGAGAGTGTTCAGAAGACAGCTAACAGAAGTTAGACTTAGTTTTTCTCCCCTTGGAAACAAGCTCGGAGCTCCCCCTCAGAAGTTGTATCATTCTCCCCTTTTGCTTTTCAAGAAATGCATCCTTTCTGTTGTCACTTGGATATAAAGGAATAAAAAGCTCAAGAAACAGAAATGGTCAGAGACTTCTGAATGCTTCTGGATAAAAACGATCAGAAGCGATCAGAGGTCTCTGATCAGCTCTGAGATAATGAAACATTAGATTTACATATTTATCATCCCCAACTTGCTGATTAAAAAATTAAAACGCTTCTCATCCAGAGCCTTTGTAAAAATATCAGCCAGTTGGTAATCAGTAGAGACAAAATATATTTCTATTGTGCCCTTCTCTACGTGATCTTTGATAAAATGATACCTGACATCAATATGCTTGTTTTGGAGTGCTGAACTGGGTTTTTCAGTAATGGCAATGGCACTCTCTGAATCACATGGGATGAGAATCTTATCATATATCAGTCCATAGTCTTTGAGTTGAGTCTTCATCCAAATAACTTGTGAACAACAACTAGCAGCAGCAACATATTCAGCCTCTGCAGTAGATGTTGAGACACAATTTTGTTTCTTGGATGTCCAACTGATAAGTCTGTTAATCCCATATTACAACAGATCTGATATAGAATGCTCAATAAATCCTCATTTTATTAGAAGTGTAGAAAGCTTTACAGAGAAACACACACTTACACCTTTAGATGACTCTCATATATGGTGTACCATTTATGTCCAACTACCTAACTGTCTAACAAACTCTCTATATATACTACAAAGGTAAAGCTACAGTTACATGTATTTAAATCACAGCCCAATTTCACTAAGACATGTCATCAAAAACTCTATTCAGAAGCTCTTCAGAACTTCTGAACTGTCTTCAGAATTCTGAACTTTCACTTCAGAACCACTTCTGAATTGTCTTCAGAACTTCTGAATTTGCACTTCAGAACCTATTTAGAAGTTCTTCAGAACTTCTGAATATATATTTTGCACTTGTGAAGATGACTTTATTTATCTTTCTAGCATTAGTTCAGAACTTCTGAACTATTAATATTCAGATTCTGAAGTTCTTTTCCTTACAAAACATTTCAAACATAGGATCCAAGAAATTTTTCGAGAATGCACATTTCTCCCCTTACCCAGATGCATCAATTCTGAACAATTTCTGAAGTATAGAGCAATTCTGAACTAACTTCTGAAGGTTCTGAGCCTACTTCTGAAAGATCTGAGCTTACTTCTGAAGGTTCTGAACTAACTTCTGAAGGTTTAGTACAGTTCTGAACATAATACAGAACTTCTGAATTATAGTCTTTCCATTCATTGCAGTTCAGAAGTCTGATAAAAATACTTCAGATGTTCAGAATGCACTTCAGAAGTTCAATAATACACTTCAGAAGTTCAATAATATACTTCAGAAATCTGATAGTATACTTCAGAAGTTCAATAATACTCTTCAGAAGTTCGAGAAACCATCTTCTAAAGTCTGATAAACCATCTTCTGAAGTCCGATAAACCAATTGAATTGTTCGATCCAAAAATCTTAGATACCTCAAGATTTGTCAATTAAGCACCAAATTGATGATCAAACCTGGTTCATAAACATATATCGAGTATTCCTCTTGAACAAATTTGATTGAATCACACCAATTTACCAAAGATTTATAGAATTTGTCAAGAACAGTTCGTTCGAACAAAAAACCCTAGAAACTTTGAGATTTGGCAAATTAGCTCAATAATCCTTGAAATTGATGATGTTCATCGTAGAGAGAAAAACTTCACTGATTCCATCAATTTCTTCAAATCTGCTGCAATCGATCGATCGTATCGAAGATAAATTGCTTCGATTAAGCTCTGATACCAATTGTTAATCCCATATTACAACAGATCTGATATAGAATGCTCAATGAATCCTCATTTTATTAGAACTGTAGAAAGCTTTATAGAGAAACACACACTTACACCTTTACATGACTCTCATATGTGGTGTACCATTTATGTTTAACTTCCTAACTGTCTAACAGGCTCTCTATATACACTACAAAGGTAAATCTACAGTTACATGTATTTAAATCACAGCCCAATTACATTAAGACATGTCATCAAAAACTCTATTCAGAAGTTCTTCAGAACTTCTGAACTTTCTTCAGAATTCTGAACTTTCACTTCAGAACCACTTCTGAATTGTCTTCAGAACTTCTGAATTTTCACTTCAGAACCTATTCAGAAGTTCTTCAGAACTTCTGAATATATATTTTGCACTTCTGAAGATGACTTTATTTATCTTTCTAGCATTAGTTTAGAACTTCTGAACTATTCATCTTCAGATTCTGAAGTTCTTTTCCTTACAAAACATTTCAAACATAGGATCCAAATTCATAGGATTCTTTGGATCCTAACAAAGTCTATTTCCCAAAAGTTGACAGCTACCAGAGGTACTTTTTCTGTCCAGCTTACATCCTGCATGATCAGAATCTGTATATGTCATTAAATCAAACACATAATTTTTAGGATACCAGAGACCCAATGAAGGAGTTCCCTTTAAGTATCTAAAAATTCTTTTGACAGCGGCCAAATGGGATTCTTTTGGATTGGCTTGATATCGAGCACAAAGACAGGTGGCAAACATAATATCAAGCCTACTAGCAGTTAAATACAGAAGAGAACCTATCATACCTCTGTAGCCCGTGACATCTACTTGTTTCCCAGAAGAATCAGGACCTAGCTTCATACTAGGAGAGATAGGTGTTTTCATAGGTGATGAATTTTGAAAATGAAATTTCTTTAGCATGTCAGAAACATACTTGGCTTGGCTAATAAAAATACCATCGGTATTTTGTTTAACCTGGAGTCCGAGAAAGAATGTTAGTTCTCCCATCATACTCATTTCAAATTCCTTTTCCATCAATGCAGAAAACAAATCTACTTCAGTTTGAGGAGTAGAGCCAAATATTATGTCATGTACATAAATTTGAACAATAGTTAACATGCCTTTGCCTCTTTTGATGAACAATGTGGTATCAATCTTACCTTTCTCATAACCTTTGCTGATCAGAAATTTGGATAAGTGTTCATACCAGGCTCTGGGTGCTTGTTTTAAACCATATAAAGCTTTGTCGAGAAGAAAGACGTATACTGGATGTCTTGCATCTTTAAAACTAGCAGGATGTTCAACGTACACCTCTTCTTTGAGATAACCATTCAGAAATGCACATTTAACATCCATTTGATATACTTTAAAGTTTTTGTATGCAGAGAAAGCCAGAAATAGTCTTATTGCTTCAAGTCTTGCAACAGGGGCAAATGTTTCGTCATAGTCAATTCCTTCTTCTTGACACTATCCCTTAGCCACTAGACGAGCCTCATTTCTGATCACTATTCCGTCTTCATCCTTCTTATTTCTGAATACCAACTTAGTACCAATAGCAATTTTTCCTTTTGGTAAAGGTACTAAGTTCCACACCTTGTTGCGTTCGAATTGAAGTAATTCTTCTTGCATAGCATCCACCCAACTTGGTTCATTAGCAGTAGCTGATCTTGTTTTAATACCCTCAGATGGACTACCAATGATGAGATCTGGATTGTGTGATTTAGTCCATTTTGTCATCCTTGTTTGTGGTACGTGTTGAGCCAGAACTTCTGTTTCTGTTTCAGAAGATTGAATAACCTCATCTGGAATTGTTGAATTTGAATCATTAGTGCCTGAAATCTCCCCCTCAGATGAAGATACAGAAGTAGCTTCAGAGGAAGATATTGGAGTAGCTTCTGGACTGGCATGTGATGAGATTGGAGCAAAGATGACAGGGGAACTTGTTACAGAAACAGTAGGACCAGATAGAGTTATTCTTGAGGTGTGAAGAACTTTAGGAATACTTAAGGATGGGGTACAAGGTATTTGTTCTGAAAATATTTCTTCGCCCAGAAAATCTTGAAAAAGGGCATTGATCTCGGATTCTCTGGAGCTTGAAAGATAATCAGAAGTCACTGTATTAAGTTTAAGTTCTGAAGTAGAATACTCAGAAGTTAGTTGGGTCTGATCATCAAAATCAATGTTAATGCTTTCCATAACAGTCTTAGTACGTAAGTTAAAAACTCGATAGGCTCTAGAGTTTAACGAATATCCTAAGAACTTAGCTTCATCTGACTTTGGATCAAATTTACCAAGTTTGTCTCTGTCATTTAAGATAAAACACCCGCAACCAAAAATATGAAAAAATTTGACAGAGGGTTTTCGTTTGTTGATAAGCTCATAAGAGGTTTTGAGATGCCTCTTGACAATTATGGAACGATTTTGAGTGAAACAAGCAGTGGCTACGGCTTCTGCCAAGAAATGAATAGGAAGACCAGAAGCTGCAAGCATCGTTCTGGCTGCTTCTACCAGAGTGCGATTGCGACGTTCAACTACACCATTCTGTTGAGGAGTGCGTACAACAGAGAAATTTTGTGTGATTCCATTTTCAACAAAGTATGCCTCAAGCTTGGCATTCTTGAATTCAGTACCGTTGTCGCTTCTGAGCTGTTGAATCTTCTGATGTAGAAGAACTTGGATTCTGGTCATCATATTCTGTAAAACGACAGGCACCTCTGACTTTTATCTTACAAATGCGAGCCAAGTATACCTGGAAAATTCATCAATAAGTACCAGAATATACTTTTTACCAGAGAGACTCTGAATTGCAATGGGACCACAGAGATCAACATGTAACAATTGCAGAGGTCGAGTACAAGAATGATCACTCTTTGTTTTATGAGAAGCTCGTGTAATTTTGCCCATTTCACATATAGGACAGAGATGATCTTTTTGAAAGTGAACTTCTGGAAGACCAGTTACTAACTTTTGTTTGACAAGCATTTCAAGAGAGTCAAAGTTTAAGTGAGACATTTTATGATGCCATAACTATGCAACTTCACTCTTTTTGGAGATAAGACAGAGAGTTTCCTTACCATCCTTGGATGTGAAATTCATCATATATAGATTACCTGTTCTGTCAGCTCTCCAGAGTTCCTCACCTGCCTTAGAAAATAGGTAACAATGTTTTTCATCAAATACCACAACGATTTTAGAATCACAGAGTTGACTTACACTTAGCAAGTTATGTTTCAATCAAGAAACATTTAGATAAGGTAATATTACCTTCTTGTAAAGTACCGTAGCCCTTTATTTGACCCTTACCATTATCTCCAAACGTCACAGCTTCTCCACTTTTGTCTTTGAATTGGGAGAGTAAGTTTTTCGTTCCAGTCATGTGCCTCGAGCATCCAGAGTCAAGATACCAGATATGCACACGCTGCTTCTGCAATCAATCAGAGTTTTTTAGGTGCCCATCGCATTATGGGTCCTTTAATGTTAGTTTTGGTTTTGTCAATTCTTTTAACTTGCTCTTGATTTGATTTAGCAGGGGGTTGAGGATTCTTTTTTGCAGTTTTAATCTTATTGTTTTTCTTTTGTTTATTATTACAGTATGAGAAATTAGCATTTGACTGATTAGAGGTCCTCAAGAAAAATTGTTTTAATTTCAAGAACATAGAAAAACATTCAGAATTCTGAGACAGAAAAGATTTCATTGAATTTTCATTAAGATAATGAGAACTAAATTTTTTCTTAATATTGTCTTTTCTAGTATCAGTAGTTCTATAGAGCTTCCTATATAGACTAGACTTATTTTCAGAATCTGAAATGTTCTTCAGTGGAGGCTTCCTCTGATTTACCTTCTTAGGAGCTTTCGAAGTTACTGAAACAGGAGCAGAGGTATTAGATGTCCATTTTCCCTTTTGAACATAAGTAAACTTTGGAAGATTAGGTTTTGGAGACTACTTATCTTTCAAACCTTTTTTGAGATTTTCTTCTTTCTCAAGTTCAAGACAAGATTTGGCTTTAATACACATCCCTATGAATTCTGGATGAATAGATACAGATTTTCTCTGTCCTTTTGACGAAGCAGAGAGTATCGGTATGCGACTAAAATGTTTTTCAACATTTTTATCAGAGGCTCTGATTTCCAGAGATTCATTAGTATATAAGAAAGGGGCATCTTTATTTTTGATGACCTCTGGAGACTTACTGTAAGAGGTGAAGATTGATTTTCTAAATTAAAAAAGTATTTTTTCAGAATTGTCAAAGAAATCTTCACTTTGATCATCAGTCTCCCAAGGACATGTGATTACTTCAAAATTATCTTGAGATTCAGAAAGATGTAAGTCTATTAAAGAACAAGGAACTATCTCTGGATTTTTCTTTAAAGAACTTTGCAAAACATTTTCATGTTCAAGTTTGAAACATTTATCCAGAGTTGAGAGAACATCATTTTCAAAACTAAGTCGTAACTCTTCTTCTACTTGTGTAGGAATAAAAGCATCAGCTTCTGGATTCAAAGTTATATGACCATTTAAACCAAATTTGAAAATATCATCCTTCTTCTGAATTTTATTCAGATCAACGTTCGTTTTTCCAGATAAATATACAATATTTTTGAACTTGAGTTTTCGTTGATGATGACCATTTTCATATTTTGATCGTTTGAAGATTGATTTTGCATATAAAGTTGGAAACACTAGCTTTTGTTCTTGTCCCATAGAGAAGACAGAATCTAAGGTAGGCCTTTTCTCACACGTGTAGGGATCTAAATCCTCAAAACCAACTCCAGATCTTCCTACTTGTGTATTAATTTTGTCGTGAACTTTTTGGGCGTCCAAATATGTTTTGATTTGTAGCCTTTTGTTTTAAAGTTCGACATGTAAAAATTCTCTCTCTTTTTGAAAATAATTTTTAAGTGCTACAGAATTTAGTCTGTCACTTTCTTTATCTCGAATCTCCTTATCTTTTTCTTCCAAAAGTTTCTTAAAATTTAAGTTCTCCTTTTTTATCTTAACTTCAGTAAGTTTTAGAGTCGCGGAAATATTTTCTTTTTCAGTGCTTAGTTCCAGTTTTTCCTCAGTTAAAATATCCATCTCCCTTTTATAAATATCTATTCCCCTTTGTGTTGTATAAAGAGTTTTTTCAATGTTTTTTTGTAATTTCTTTTCAATTGTAAGCTTTTGTTTAAGTTCTTCAAACTTGTTTGATAAAAGCACAATTGTGTTTTCAAGTTTGGATGATTCAGAGAAAGTACTAACAGGTGATTCAGAAGGTTGATCTTCTAACTCATTTGTCTTTGCCATCCCACAAAACATGGCCTCATCACCGCTAGACTCATCTCCTAGCCAGTTTTCTTTCTCAGCATAATGAGCTCTTTCAGTGACATTGTACTTGTATTTGTTTTTGTAGTACGTCTTGTCTTTATCCAGAGTTCCTCTGCAATCCTTAGAGTAATGTCCTGTCTTGCCACATCTGTAGCACACATCCTTCTTCTTCATCTCATCTTCTTTCTTCTCAGCGTCAGATTTCTCAGTTCTCTGAATCTCTTGTTTGGGAGAATAAGTAGTAGATCGATCAGATCTTTTGTTTCCCTGAAATGATCTATTCCCAAACCTATTAGTGAATTGTTTGGTAATAAGAGCCAAAGAATCAGAAAAGGTTTTGATTTCATCATCAGAGTCAGAATCACTCTCTGGAATAGCCTCTGATATGTAGGCCTTGCTTTTTCCTCTCTTATCTTCACTTCTTCTTCTGGTCGTTCCCTTAGATTCAGAGATCAAAGCCAGTGGTCCACCTATAGTTGTTTTCTTTTGAACAACCTCTTTCTCGTGGGCTTGCAAAGTACCAAAAACATCATGCAGAGTCCATTGCTCAAGATCTTGATTTGCTTGAAGGGACATAGAAAGATTTGACCACTCTGAATTCAATCGTTTAAGGAATAGGACATTGTTATCTTCTTGTGATCGAATAATATCACATCTTTTACATAGATCTATAAAAGTATTAAATCTATGATAGGTCTGTTCTAGAGACTCTTCAGGATTGGCTTGGAAGCTGTTATACTCGTTCAGAGCTTGAGCTCTTCTGTTTTTCTTCATTTTAGCACCACCTTCCAGAAGATTTTCTAATTGATCCCATAATTCCTTGGCAGTATCATAGGAATCCAGAGATTGAAAAATCTCATTTGGAATAGCCATGATAAGAAGAGTTTTGGCCTTTTTGGCTAGTTCGACATTGGCCTTTTCCTCATCAAACCAGTTTCCCTTCAGCTTTGGAACTTTTTGAGATGGGACTTCAACAGTATTGGTAGTAGCAGGAATTCGTGGAATTGTAGTCATTGGTACGAAGGGACCATTTTGGACAATAGGGTAGAGTTCTGTATCCAATCCTTCATAGAAATTTATCATTCGAATTTTCCATTGTGGATATTCACCACGAATGAGAGTAGGAGGTTTGGTCATAGAACCGGAGGTGTAAACAACATTCAGATTAGAATTTTCCATTTGTGACAAAGAACAGAGAAACGAGATGGGAAAAAATTGACGATTAGATGAAATTTAGAACAATTAAATTCCAATTGAATCGAAAAACAGGTCGATATCCTTCAAAATTAACCACAATTACCACTATTTTGAAGAAAATTGTTATGAGATTAACAAATTCTCGTAGAACAGGGTAGAGTTATGAACAGTAGTATAAAACTGAAAGATACAGTACTGTAGAAGAGGGATTTCTCTGAATGGAAGAGATCAAACAATCAATAGATTGATTAGATGGCTCTGATACCAATTGTTGGAACCCAGATCCCTTTCTAAATAGTTAATTGAGAGATTTGAGAATCAAAGTATAAGCGGAAGCAATTTAAATCAATTAACAACAGTAATTATCAAACAAACAGTAAGTAATAAGAGATGAAGAACAGCCGGAGATTGTATTGATAACCTTGAAGATCGATTACAGATACAGGAATAACATGCACAAAATGATCTCCAAAAGTATGCTTTCAATCGACAACTTTACATTCAAAGACTTAATCTATTTATACTATTATAGTGAATATAAAGTCAACAATCTAGCCAGTTACAAACTGATACGTCAGCAGGTAGGAGCGTAAAACAGAACTCAGTTGTAAACGGAGATGCATGAGGTAAGAGTGTGCCACATCATATCATACTTCCATCTTATGGTTCATAATTCTTAGGTCTAACATTATATCCCATACCTGCCTTTATATTGTAAAATTTTGAATTCTGAGCCTGGTTTGTTAAAATATTCAGAGTCTGTTCAGTTTGTCCTCTTCAGATCTTCCAATTCCTTAATCTTTTTGTAAAGATCAAGTCTTTCTTGATTTAGAAAGTTCATTTTAACATTCAGAACTTCTTTTTCAGATTTTTCATTTATGATATCTTTTTGTAAACTATCCATCTTTTCTTTTAATAATAATTTTTCTTCAGAAATTTTTTCAAGAATTTGTTCAGCTTCTTTGCAATTTTGTTTACAGATTTGACTTTCAACTCTGAATTGATTTACCAACACTCTTTCACCTATGATTCTATTTTTGAGATTTTCAAATTCAGAAAACATATTCTGAACTTGATTTTGCATTTCAGAATTTCCAGAAATTTGTTTAGAATTGGGTGCAGAATTTCATTCAGAAGAGTAATCTATTTCAGAATTTAGTTCAGAAGATGAAGAAATTACCTCAGAATCATGCGCATGTTTTTCTTCTGGATCCATTTGGCATATATAGCAATCTGAGGCATAGTGAGCTACTTCTTCATCATATTGACCATCACTCCAGTTTAACCAATCCTCTTCATACTTGGTTACCAAAGCTGGATTAAGCTCCTTCTTCTTAGCAAGAAGATGCTTTTTCTCATAATAACCTGAGTTTTTTACTTTGGGCATTTTGCACTGTCTTGCATAATGACCAGGCATAACACAAATAAAGCATCTTGCTGGTTCAGATGCCTCAGTTTGGCCAGCATCTTGACTTTTCTTGAGACCAACTTCAGATTTTTGTTTATTCTGATATTTTTGATTATATCTTTGAGTAAATTTCCTTGTCATAAAAGCAATATTATCAGAAATTCTCTTGAGATCTTCATCTGATTCATCCCCATCACACAAATTTGTCTCTGGGATCTCACAAATTTTGCTCTTAGCAGAAATGGTCATGGAATTATTATACTTCTTGCTCAACAAGGCTACTGTTTCATTTGCCTTCTTTTGTTCATTCTGTCTAGTCTTGATTTTGTCCTCTTGTTGGAACAGAATGCCATAGACATCTAGATTTCTAGTAACCATGTTATCAGAGAAGCTTGACCATTCATTACCAAGTTGTTCAGAAATTTGTTGTTTATCTCAGATCATTCAGAATATTGTTGAATCTATTATAAGTCTCTGTAATAGATTCATTTTCTTTATACCTGAAGTTTTCATAAGTACCCACACATATATATATATATTCAATCTTTGTGATTAGGCCTTTGTACTACCCTGCATTTGAGCTTCAACCTCATCCCACATAGCTTTGGCAGATGTTAAGCTATCTACCCTATTGAATATCTCATTTGGAATGGCCATTGTGAGAAGAGTTAATGCCCTTTTGTCAACTTTAGCTTGAGCTTTCTCAGCAGTACTGTACATACCTGGTTTTTCTTGATTCTTGATGCAGGTATCTCAAGAGTAGACTCAGTTCTTGGTACTGATGGAATTTCCATGTAGACCTCCAGAGGGCCATTTACAATCGATTGCATTAGAGCTTCATCGATATTGTCCAAGAATTGAATCATCCTGATTCGCCACTGATGATATTCACCCAAAAACAGAGTTGGTGGTTTAGTTTCTGATCCGATGGAGACGATTTCTTTCGGCATCTTTGATTTGAAATAGATCGAGAATTCACCTGAAATTGAATCTTGAATTTATCAATCAAGAATACCAAGAACTGTCAGATCTGACAAGTTCTTCTTTGAATGTCAAGAATAGATTAGTTGGCTCTGATACCAATTGTTAGATCCCAAACAATCAAGAATATAGAAAGATTAAAGAACAAGAACAAGAATTTGATCACTGAAGTTGTATGTTGTATTGATTACTGAACTATATTACAATATGTGTATCTTTACAAGCTCTATCGATCAATGTTAGTTATAACAATATAACAAACTATCTATTTATATACAAAAGGAAATGCTAAAGATACAGTACAAAAATAACAGACAGGTTTAAAACTGCTTCAAAACTTCTTCAGAAGTGTCTTCAGAAACATTTTCAGAACTTCTTCAGAATCTTCAGAACTTCTGAAGTAGCCACTTCAGAAGTTATGCCTTAGGCTTTTCTTTTCTTGACTTTTGAGTTCTGAACCTTTCTCTTCAGATGCCAGTCTTCTTTTGAAGCTACTTATGATATCTATCAATTACAGTTGATGAACCTCTGGAAATCAGAGCTTCTGGCCCTAAGGTTGAAAATTTTTCGAGTGGAATACCAATATTCTCAGTTCTTCCAAAAGAACTGAGAAAGGCGGTGTCTATTCACCCAGACTTTCTTGGGATGTGTCTAAAAGCTAAAACTTGTCTTGAAATAGAAAAGGAGGAGAGTCTAAAAAAGAGAGCTAATACTCAGCAACAATCTCAGAAATCAAAACCTTAGAAGTTTACTTATGAGTAAAAAGGAAAATTGAAATCTAATTCTTCTACTCCTGTTTCAATAAAGTCCAAGGTTCCTGAGAAGTCTCATCAGAGGTTGCCTCCACAGAAGAACACATTTACTTCTAAGCATAAGTCTAGCCTAGATAAGAAGTTCAATAGAACTGCTGATACTAGAATAGACAGACATAAGAAAAATTGTAATTATCATTCTAGTAATGAAAATTTCAAGCAATCTTTTATGTTTCAGAACTCTGAATGTTTCTCCTTATTCTTAAAACTTAAGCAATTTTTTATTCAATGCCCTCCGATTACTTCTCTAAACATCAAAAGTACTCCAACTTCAGAAATCAAACCAAAAGGAACAATGAAAATAAAAAGAGAACACCGATAACTTCCGCTACATCCAGTCAAACTCACGTTAAAAAGGATCAGCCATTCAAACCTAACATTAAAGGACCAATTATGAAATGGGTACCTAAATCTCTCTGATTCTGATTGCAGAAACAACGTGTGCATATCTAGTATCTTGACTCTGGATGCTCGAGGCACATGATTGGCACGAAAAATTAACTCTCTAAATTCAAATATAAAAGTGGAGGAGCAGTATCGTTTGGTGATAATGGTAAGGGTCAAATAAAAGGCTATGGAACTTTACAAGAAGATAATATTACCTTATTCAAAGTAGCACAAGTCTCTGGTTTAAAACATAACCTGTTAAGTGTAAGTCAATTATGTGATTCTAAGATACTTGTTGTATTTGATGAAAAACACTGTTACTTATTCTCTAAGGCAGGTGAAGAACTATGGAGAGCTGATAGAAAAGGTAATTTATACATGATGAATTTTACGTCCAAGGATGGTAAGGAAACTCTCTGTCTTATCTCCAAAAAGTGTGAAATTGCTTGGTTATGGCACCATAAAATGTCTCACTAAAACTTTGACAATCTTGAGATGCTGGTGAAACATAATCTGGTGACCGGCCTCCCAGAGGTACACTTCCAAAAGGATCACCTCTTACCTCTGCCCTGCATGTGAAATGGGCAAAATAAAACGAGCGACTCACAAAACCAAAAGTGATCATTCGTGCTCTAGACCTTTGCAATTGTTACATGTTGACCTCTGTGGTCCCATTGCAATTCAGAGCTTGTGTGGCAAAAAGTATATCTTGGTGCTAATAAATGAATTTTCCAGGTATACATGGCTTGCTTTTGTGCGTCAAAAATCAGAAGTGCCAATTGTATTACAGATTATGATGACAAGAATACATGTTCTTCTACATCAGAAAATATAGCAACTGCGAATTGATAATGGCACTGATTTCAAGAATGTCAAGCTTGAAGAATATTTTGTCGCAAATGGAATTACCCAAAACTTCTTTGCTGTACGCACTCCTCAGTAGAACGACGTAGTAGAAAGACGCAACAGAACACTAGTTGAAGCAGCCAGAACAATGATTGCAGCTTCTAGACTCCCTATCCATTTTTGGGCAAAAGCTGTCGCAACAACATGTTTCACTCAGAATAGATCTATCATAATCAAGCGGCACCTCAAAACTTCTTATGAGCTCATAAATAATAGAAAACCCTCTGTCAATATTTTCCATATTTTTGGCTGCAGGTGTTTTATTCTAAATGATAGAGAAAAACTTGGCAAGTTTGACAAGAAATATGATGAAGCAAAGCTCTTGGGATATTCGTTAAATTCAAGAGCTTTTATAGTTTTTAATTTACGAACCAAGACTGTCATGGAAAGCATAAACATTGATTTTGATGATCAAACTCAACTGACTTCCGAATATTTAAATTCAGAACACAAACTTAAAACTGTTACTTCTTATTATCTTTCAGGTTCCAGAGAATCCGAGACTGATGCTTTATTTGATGATTTTCTAGGCGAAGAAATCCCTTCAAAGCAAATACCCTATCCACCCTTGACTATTCCTGAAGCACTTCATGCTTCTGGCATAACTCTCTCTGGTCCTGTGTCATCAAATGAGAGTCCATCGAAAACCACTGCACCTCAAGTATTATCAAATGCATGTCCAGAGATACCCTCTGTGCCTTCATTTGAGGGGGAGATTTTAGGTGCCTCTCCAGATACAGAACCTACTCCAATATCTGATGAGGTTATTCAATCTTTGGATACAGAGGTTCAAGCTCAGCAGATACCTCAAACAAGGATGACAAGATTGACAAAGTCTCACACTCCATATCTAATAATTGGAAGTCCATCTAAAGGGTTTAAAACCAGATCTGCAACTACAAATGAAGCCTTCTATGTAAATTTTCTAAGTATGATTGAGCCAAAGAAAGTTCATGAAGCTTTACAAGAACCTAGTTGGGTGGAAACTATGCAAGAAGAATTGCTTTAGTTTGATAGAAACAAGGTACGGAGCTTAGTACCTCTGCCCAAAGACAAAATTGCTATAGGTACTAAGTGGGTATTCAGGAACAAGAAGGACGAAGATGGTATTGTGATCAGAAACAAGGAAAGATTGGTTGCCAAGGGGTATTGTCAAGAAGAAGGGATAGACTAGACATTTGCCCCTGTTGCAAGACTTGAAGCCATAAGACTTTTTCTAGCTTTCTCAGCATACAAAAACTTTAAAGTATATCAGATGGATGTTAAGTGTGCATTTCTGAATGAAAATCTCAAAGAAGAAGTGTATGTTGAACAACCTCCTGGATTTGAAGATGCTAGACACCCATAATATGTCTATCTTCTGGATAAAGTTCTCTACGGATTAAAGCAACCACCAAGAGCCTGATACGAACGATTGTCCACATACCTGGTCAGTCATTTTTATGAGAAAGGTAAGATTGACACGATGTTATTCATCAAAAGAGGAAAAGGTATGTTAACCATAGTTCAAATATATGTGGATGACATTATATTTGGCTCTAATCATCAATCAGATGTTTATCTGTTTTCAGAACTAATGGAAAAAGAATTTGAAATGAGCATGTTGGGAGAGTTAATATTTTTCTTAGGACTCCAGGTCAAACAAACTACCTCTAGCATTTTCATAAATCAAGCCAAGTATGTTTCTGACATGTTAAAGAAATTTAAACTTCAAAATTCCACCACTATGAAAACTCCTATCTCTCCTAGCACGAAACTTGATCCTGATCCCTCAGAGAAATCAGTTGATGTTACAAGCTATAGAGGTATGATTGGATCACTTCTATACTTGACTGCAAGTAGACCAGATATCGTGTTTGCCACTTGTCTCTGTGCGAGATTTCAAGCAAATCCAAAAGAATCTCATTTGGCTGCTGTAAAAAGAATTTTTAGATACCTAAAAGGAACTCCATCACTGGGTTTCTGGTATCCTTAGAATTCTGGTCTTGTTTGATTGCGTACACTGACTCTGATTATGCAGGATGTAAGTTAGACAGAAAAAGCACATCTGGTAATTGTCAACTTCTAGGTAACAGATATCCATGAAACACAAATATGTAGCCTACGCTAGCTGCTGTTCACAAGGCATATGGATGAAAACTCAACTCAGGGACTATGGTCTGGTATACGACAAGATACCCATCCTATGTGACTCAGAAAGTCCTATTGCCATTACTGAAAATCCAGTTCAGCATTCAAAGACCAAACACATTGATGTGAGGTATCATTTCATTAAGGATCATGTGGAGAAGGGGACAATTGAAATGTATTTTGTCTCCACTAATTATCAACTTGCTGATATCTTCACAAAAGCTCTGGATGAAAAGCGATTCAATTTTCTGATCACCAAGTTGGGTATGCTAAACATGTAATTATCTTAATATCTATGGCCTTCATAGTATTAAGTCAATTCACTTCTTTTGCATATATCAAATTCTCTAACTCTCTTCATAAACCATAACCGGCCAGAAGCCTCTGGTCACTTCTGATGATTATCTCAGAAGCGCTCAGAAGCCTCTGGACACCTCTGTTCTTCAATGAACAATTGTTTTCACTATTTATCCAAGTATAGACAGAAAGGGCCGCTTAAATCGAAAAAGCAAGGGGGAGCAACACACTCAAAAGTCAAAGGAAGGCAACGTACTCAAATGTCAAGGGCGAGCACGCTGTGCAATATCTGAATTTTTAAGGGGGAGCACAGACTTGTGCTATATCTGCAGACTTCAAAAACAAGTCTAATAAATGTTAGCTGTCTTCTGAACCTCTTTACTTAAAAGTTTTTGCGAATTTGTTAATTCTGAATAACTCTTGCCGTCAAGGTTGATAAGAAATTTCAATTTCTACTAAAACTCTTCTGAAAAGACATTCTCATGACAAAAAAAAATATTGGTCTTAATGTTTTATATGATCAAAAAGCCATTCTCATCATTATGTATTTCTCTTGAAATTTTTTTAATAAGTTACTTCTAAATTTAACTCTTGCCTCCAAAGTTAATTAGAATTCTCTTATTTCATTAAATTTCTTAAGAAATGCTATTTATAGAATTCAAAACTTTCACTTGGTACTAAGCTGATTTACTTCTCCAAATGTCTGATTTTAATTTGATTTAAAAGGATTCATTAATTGTTTTTGTTGATTATTTGATAAAAAAAACTTAATTTCCTTTTAAATTTTGGAGGGAATTTTCAAAATGTTGAAAGAAGCAACCAATTATCATTGTAAGCCGTCCAAAAACCCTTCAGTGTCCCATCACATCCATACACGCGCCTGACATCAATTAATACACGTAAAAGATACCGCCACGTGTCATTAATCGTTCGACTACATGAGGGCACGCCTGCTTGCTCACGTCTGCACCTATTAACCGTTTGCTTTTCCCCAAATCAAAAACCCCTCGATCCCAAAATCACTCGAGTTCAATCTCTCTCTTATTGTATAAACTCGAAAATAGAAACTCATCACTCTACTGCTCACCGTCTTCCTCCTCCGACTACCACCACTTTTTGCTTACCTGCACTCTCAAGCTCTCAAAAACCCCAAAATCACTAGGGGCAATCCCAACTGAAACCATGAATGTGCAAGAAGAAAAAGAACGGTTAATCGATTCAACGACAGATAGTGCCCTAATCATCAAACTACCACTGAAAGCTAACAATGTGCAAGTTCTTCTCGATCCAAATACGTATCAAGAGGATTATAAGGTAATGATCGAGTTCTTGCAATATCACTCACTGAACCGAACCCTAACCCTACCAACCCCAAGGTGCCTGAAATCTATGTTCGAAAAGTCTGGCAATCAATGTATGTTGAGAACGAAGAAACACTTTTAGGAAATTTCAGCCATCCTACTGAACCTGATAATGCTGTCGAAATTCCCATCACAAAGAAGAAAATCGCCAAGTACTTCCATCTGCCCCTGCCTGTTATTGAAGTCGAAGGCCAGCGAGTACCAAATCCAGATCTTGAACTGAATGCTACACCTGAAGCTTTGCTGGAATTCATAAAGCCCTTAGGATACAGTGAACCAATCACCAAGCTGTCTGAATTCAAAAGGAAGCAGCTGCCTCCCATATGGAATGTGCTCGTCTCCATTCTCAACAAAAGTCTCACTTGCAAAATCAGCTAACTCGATCAAGCCAGCAAGAACATTCTTACCATAATGTATGGAATGTTTTTCAACAGGCTTTGGATTATGCAAGCTTATTTTTTCAAGAAATGAAGGCGGTTGTTCATAGCAAAGCCTCACATCAGAACCAGGGCAAACCTCTTCCAGCACTGATGTTTCCAAGATTCCTTTCTCTCTTTACCTACCCAGCCATCAGTGTTCTGAAAGCACCTTTCCTTCAGCCTTTCTACAAGATAGCTACAATGGGATCTCACAAGCCCACCATTGACAGACGTGGCTACTCTGCTCCAAGAGAACTATCCAGGTACATGCTTAACCTTATTCCTCAAACCTCTCCTAATATTATTTCTTATAGACGCTCTTTGGTATACTCAGAACCGAGAATACCTACCCCAGAGCATTTAGAGCCTAATGTAGGAAGTGAGGAGTCAAGTGAGAATGAGTCTGAAAAGAATGAGAGTGAACCACCAAGTGATTATGCCCATCCCGATAGATTAATGCAAGAAGCAACAGAAGATGTCCATAGAGACACATATGAGTGAATCTCACCGTGTCCAACAAGGGCAACCGGAACTGCTGAGGTAGATGCCAACACATCTACTCTCATTGAAACAGGATAGCCCAGTCCTAACCACCCTGAAACCAACCGATCAGAGGATATCCTTCAATCCTCTGAATCAAGCACTGTCGGGGAAACCACATCATCCTCATCACCCTCTCAACAGGTTGATGATGAAATTATAAGAGTTTTATCGCCCCAGAACTCTCCACTACCTACACATTTCGTTGATGTCTCTGTGACTAATGAAGCCTTAGGGAACGTAGAAGGTACGTCCATACCCTCGGCTAGTGTAGAAGCTGAAGAATTCCCATCAGAGGGGTTACGGCATCAGGATGCACCGCTTACCAGAGTTTTTTTCCTACTCCCAAAAGGTAAGCACATTGTGTTCAGTTTCCCATCCTCTGATGATCGGGACACAGCTGAACCAATCAGAACAACTGAAGAGGTGCCTATCATTGATAGCCCTCGAAGACAGGTTGGAAGTCCCTCCATGCTCAACGTCAAAACAGGTGTGAACGAGGGCCTCTCTGAACGCGAGAGATAAGGGGACCCATGTGTTGGGGATGCACCGGTTACCTTTTCTGAATTTGTTACCAATGCAGCATTCCAGGCATTTGGTTTTAAAATTCAGAGATCTATGGTGGATCTAAAAATCTTCCTTGAGTCCCATCAAACAATGCTCAATGATATCAAGAACGCTCAACTTCCTCAGACTCAGGCTTTGGAAGCTATCCAGAAGTTAATCTCTGATAATGCCGAGTCTTAGAATAACTCTGCCTCTGATTACTTCAATAAACAAGACGCAGGAATCAAGGCAAATGCAGAGGCAATCTTTAACATTCCCAATGATATTCCAGCTCCAGAGGTCACAATCTCTGCAAATGAATATAGGTCTTTCGTTGCTGACATCAAGAAACTCATTGATGCTATGATCCCATCAGAAGCTTTTGTCTCCACATCATCCTTGGTTCATAAATCAGATATGGCCATCTTCCAGAAAGCTATGATGGACAGGTTCAACGCTTTGATTGCCAAATATGTCTCTAAGACCAATTCTAGTTCCACAAATTTGGATCAGAAGGTATCTACCTTAGAAACCTCTGTTTCAAATTTATCATCTCTGGTCAGTTCTCTGTCTGCAGCTTATGAAGAAAAGAAGTCTGAGGATCAGGATCCTGATTCTCAGAAGGGGGAGAATACATCCAAAAAGGCAAAAACGGATGGCGCTGAAATGACTAAGCCTCAGGATAAAGGTAAAGCTCCAGCTGTTCCACCTTCTGAACCACCACCATCTAAACAAACTCCCTTACACCAACACCACTAGCCGTAAACTCTGGCCCACTCCCTAAAGATCCAGATATGGCTAAGTTCATTCTTGAGCTTTTGGGAAACACAAGAAAGCCACAACCTCATCCCTCACAATCACAGCCATCTAATTCCCCCAAACCTCAAAAAGAACAACCATCAAAATCTCCCCAACCTCATAAAGATCAATCAATTCCCTCCTATGCCAGAACCAGAGAATTCTCAGCACCCCAAAATCCAAATCCGAAACCCTCTGACTCTGTCCCTGAACAACCCAATGTTCAAGAAGCTGAAGAAGATAAAGCCAAGGATGATGCAGATAAAGCCAAGGCTGAAGCTGATAAAGCTAAGGCTGAAGCTGATAAAGCTAAGGCTGAAATTAAAAAGGCCAAGCGAGAGGCGTCAAACAAAAGATAGGCACAAACCCAAGAAAAGAAAGATATGTTGTGGAGGTTTGATGAACTTCCAACTTTGGAAAATAAGAATACCCACATATATGCACCCACAGATAAAAAATTATTCTTAATGCTTCCTAACTTCGCCAATGACTATCAGGTAAGCGATGAAGTCAAAAACAGATTCATGAGTCACAGGCAAGTAAGGAAACAAACTTATTCAGTAGTGCCAATTAAGAATATCTCTGGGATCAAGCGTGTCAAATTTTGAAAACACAGAGATTATGTACACAGTCTATGAAGTGATCAGAAAAGCCAACAACACGTACTACTTCTATAATAATCATTTGTTATCTATCAATCCTTCTGATCTCATACCTCTGGAAAGATATATTAAAAATAAAATGAATCGAAGAAATGATAATCAGAACAAAGTTGCCTTCCTTCGTGTCATTGAATGCATGAAAGCCTTCATCAGGTATAGTAGACAGGTAGACTTCCAAATGGGCCTAGATCACAAGGTAGTAAAATTAAGCATCTCTGCTCCCAACGAAGACAGAGAGGGCCTGATCCATCTAACTGCTGGAGAAGTGTTGACAGAACCTGAAGATGGCATTGTGCCTAAAAGACCATCCAGAAGAAGTTTCTTTAGGATCTCAGAGGCTCACAAGTACTCTACAAGATTTGTGGAAATTGTCAAGAGTTATGCATATCTCTAGACTGATGACAGAAGCAAAAGTAGAAGAGACAAAGACATAGCTAAAAGGATGGATCAGAAACTCGACACAATCTTAAAGGTCAGTGAAATCACTGACTTGTTTCATAAGATTGTCATTTCTCATTCTAATGCTCCCTTCTGATCCAATACACGAAGCCCTTTATCAAGAAATCAATCACTGTCGACAAAGTGTTTGATGATGCACCAACTGCAAGTGGGAAGACTATATGTGCAGAATTTGCAACTTTACGGAATCATCAGAAAGGGTCTAATAGTGTCATGCGTGCTGTGTACAATGCCTCTGTTGAAGCAATTACCAAAGAGCGATAAAATGAATGGAAATTTTTTTTGGAGATGGTCTAGATTTGAAGATTTGCAATTGTCTAAGGAAACATCAACAGATTTGAAATCGTCTAAGGAAACAACAACAGATTTGAAATTGCCTAAGGAAACAACAATGGATTTGAAGTTACTTGATCGAAGTTATTATTTCCACATTCTTGACTTCATACTTAGGGGGAGATTTTTAGACTGTATTCTATGAGAAGTATGAAACAGAATATCACAAGTATCAAAAATCAGAAGACAAGTCAGAAGCACATCTTCTGACTTAAGTAATCTCAGAGACGCCCAGAGACTTGAAGAATCTTTGGACTCTAACTCTTATTTCAAACGTGCTTGTGATGACGTGGCGATCACATTTTCCATGCGACTCTATGTTAGATCCCAAACAATCAAGAATGTAGAAAGATTAAAGAACAAGAACAAGAATCTGATCACTGAAGTTGTATGTTGTATTGATTACTGAACTGTATTACAATATGTGTATCTTTACAAGCTTTATCTATCAACGTTAGTTCTAACAATATAACAAACTATCTATTTATATACAAAAGGAAATCCTAAAGATACAATACAAAAATAATAGGCATGTTCAGAACTGCTTCTGAACTTCTTCAGAAGTGTCTTCAGAATCATCTTCAGAACTTCTTCAAAATCTTCAGTACTTCTGAAGTAGCCACTTCAGAAGTTATGTCTTGGGCTTTACTTCACTTGACTTTAGACTTCTGAATCTTTCTCTTCAGAACCTAGTCTACTTTTGAAGCTATTTCTGATATCTATCAATCTCCCCCTTAGCTTCAAAAGTTCAAGTCATATTTCCAGAAGTTCAGAATTTCTCTAACATCTTTAATAATGAAATTTTTGTACTCTGTTAGAATAATACACATACATATTTAGGTAGAGGAAGAGATGAATCAAGCCAAACCCATATTATTGATTGGAGAATTGCAATTACACCAAGAACACCGTGGAAAACACACACACGAAATTAGGAGTCGACTCTCATTTTCTTTCCTCTCAACCCTAAGACTCCTTATATATGGTCCATTACATTTAAAGCCCAAGCCTAAGTCCAATTACAATTACAATTAAATGGACTACAATTAATTATGCTAACTTTATAAAACTTTCTATCTAGTTGGGGCTAATTAGATCTAACATACTCCAATATAGATTCAATGATTCTTATCATTTCCTTTGCCAGCTTTCTGTATTTCTCTCATTCCTCATTACTAAGTTTCTTCTGTCATTTATTTATCTTCTTCTCCAGTTTATCTCTTATAATCATAAGAGTTCCATTACAACACTTGTGTAGTTCTTCAAATCTTACAAATAACAATCTGTCAAAGAATTTGCACACAAAGCCTGAAGGCTGAATAAACAGAGTGCTACTTTTGAGGTTTTCAATATCTAGTAAGCTTAAGTTTGGAGCACTCATATGAATCTTTTCTTTGTTCATAACATATGCCACTTGAAAATCTGTCTCAATTGCCCAAATAAACTCTCTGAGAACTGGAAAATCTTTTCTGAAATTGGCATTGGAGTCATGAAAAGGATATAAGCTCTGTATACTCTTAGGAGATCTCTGAGGTAGGCATTCGGGAATCAGCTTCTGTAAAAGTGGAAATATCACCATCTTTTCTTTCAACAGTGAAGTAAGCATGCTTGTAATTGTTTTTCTGCTTCAAATCAGCAGTGATTACTTTCACTATTGGAGTCTCTTTTCGTACTTCACTTACAGGGAGTCTGGATTTTCTAATGATATCAGAATACCATTGTTTCTATCCAAATGACTTTTGAATCCAACAATCAATATAATTGAACTTTTGTTCATATTCCATGAACATTTCTGGATGAAAGAATTCAAGAAACATTGTGAAAGCATGTTCTTCATTCCTTTGCTCTTGTAAGTGTTCAGATTCAGACTTCTGAGGAATAGGAGCAATTTTTTCTAGAGAATTTTCAGAGACCTTTTCTTTTCCTTTTTCAATTTCTTTAACTTCCGAACTTCCTATCTTCTGAGAAATTTCTGAATATCTTCCATGTCTTGTTTCTTTGTGTGAATCTGAAAATCATAGACATTGCTCAGAAGATAATCAGGTCCTTTGATTTGATTTACCCTTGTGTGCCCAACCATAGAGCTCTTTCTTACATAATATCTGAAGAATATTCTTTCCTTGATCAAGTAAATTACTTCTTCTACAACATCAGATGAAGGAAGATACTGTTCTGCATACTCTATTAACCATTTTAGAGTAGAAGTTGAGTACTTTGGTATGTCTGAAACAATGAATGTTTTTGAATGATCTGCTCTTGTTCTGTAAGTGAATTCCAAATCTGGATTAGTGAAAACCTTTGTAATTCCCTGTCTTTCAATACTTTCAGGCTCTGACATTATCTGATTTGAATTCTAATGCCAGTTGAAAATCATGTTTAATTAGATTTCTGATATAGATCCCTAGAATTCTTCTTATTTTAGAAACAACTTCAGAATCTTCACTCTTGACACAAAAATTCAGAATAGTAAGCTTATTCTGCAACCTCAACTTGTATAGATCAAATAAAGAGAATTATGTTCAGCTCCAAACTTTACTATATACAAATCATCCTCAACACCTTTAGATATACATTTGATCTCTTTGATCAAGGTTGAGTTATTCAATTCTTATAATCCATGTCTTTGTACATAAGACCTAACCTTTGAGATATAATCCTTAGACCATTCATCATTCACATAGTCTTCTAAGGTAGCATACCTGAGATTTCTTCTATACATGCCATAATAATTGTCTTCAGGAAAGATGAGCTGACTTTTTCAGAACTTTCAAATATCATATCACTTTCATAGATCTGATCAACTATGGGTTCTTCAAGAACAGGAAAATCAATCAGAGGAATGTTTATGCAGCTTCTGAATCTGACATGTGGTTTATCTGCAGCAATTATTAAGATTTCATCTGTAAATCATATGCCTCCATATGACTTAAATCAACCTCAATTTCAAACCATTCAGTTGGTTGATTAATGAATTCCTTGAAGATCATTAGTCTTTCATCCAAGAATCTACACTCCAAATTCCTTGGATGATTCAAGATGATATATCTCCAACAATATTGACTAACCAGTATAAACAAGTTTTCAGAAACTTCATCACTTTCAACTACTCTTAGAACTTGAGGTCTCCATACAATCAGATCTCTGTTCTCATTTATTGCAGCCATTTCTTCATTCACTTCCATTTCTTCATCAAATAGAATTACATCAGATAAATCACTTGGCTCTCCAATAATGTCTTCAAAAGCAAGATACTCATTCAACATTTCTTCATTTGAGTCAGGAATAACATCTGTGTCTTCAGAACTGAGTTCGTTTTCCGAATCCAGAGACACTTTCACAGTCTCATATCCTTCTTCCCCATTGTCTTCAGAAATGACTTTTTCAGCTTCTAAACCTTAATCTTCTGCATGTAGAATATCATCTATTGCTTCAGAAGTTCTATTAATTTCATCATCTACAATGTTCTGAACATCTTCAGAAGTTTTCTCAGAAGATCTTTCAGAAGTTTGAACTTGGGCTTCTCAGAGGATTTTTTAGAACTTTGAGCTTGAGGCATTTGAACATCTTCAAAGACTTTCTGTATTTTCTCCCCCTCTTGCTTTTCAGGATCATCCTGATCATCAAGACTTCTCTTGAAAGTCTTTGCTTGAGAGCCACACTCTAATGCAGAAATACGATTATTCAAGGAGAGTTGAGCATTTTGAATAGCGGTTAATTGATTCATAATCTGAAATATGTCATCCTTTGTTGCAAATTCAGAAGATGTTGTCTGAGTAGAAGAAGATGGCATGGAAGTCTTTAAGGATTGAACTGTGGAAATGACTTCAAAAAAAGATCCAACATAGCCTTTTGAAAGTTGTTGAGATCAGAAACAGTTGCCAGTTGAAATTCATGCAATTTATCCACCACTTTCTTCTCCTGTCCATCCAACCTATCCTCCATCACCTTACAGTTTTTATCCGTCAATTCCTTAATGTCCTTCTGAATCTTTGCAAATTCAGAAGTACATAAATCTTTGAATTCAGAGAAATCAGAAGATGAGGGAAAATGTCCAAGACCAACAAATGGTCTTGTTTGCAGTCCTTCAGAAGAAGGCCGACCTGTAAATGTCACAGCATCATGAACCACATGTGATTCTGTAAATGGAGCTTTGGTGATGTTCACTCCACCAGGTCTTCCAACCAATCCTTGATACTCTGTAATAGGTACATCTATGGTTGTTGTGACAATGTGACTAACACTTTGCTTGTGGACATCTGAAAGATGTGTGCTTGTCTGAATAAAATCCACATTTAGTGGTTCAGAAGGCCCAATGTTGAGTGGACTCTCAGACTCAAAGTGCTCAAAACTGTGAAGGGGGGACATATATCTTTCTTTTCAACAATATGTTCTTCCAAATGGGAACCTATTGGTAGATTAGTTGCTTGCCCCATATGTGTTATTGAAACACCCTTCTGTTGAGAGATGGGTGAGTGACTGGAGGGATTAACAAATTTTGCCATGGGCTCACTGGCTTTTTCAATATTACCCACCAAAGAATATGGAGTAATAGATGATGTGGGTGCCCGGCTTAGATCAGTTGGTTCACAAGTTTCCTTATTTTTTACTTGTGGTCTACCCTCTTCAGTTCTTTTTCTTACCCTTCTATCCAGTCTCTCATTTTCATTTTTCCTCTTCACACATTGAGGTTGTTCTCCCCAATGAACAACCTCCCCACTCTGCCTAGGAATTCTAGACACCTCACGATGCTCACCACTCTTGGTAGAATCAGGGGAAGAGACTACTGGTTTAGGTAGTCCCATAGATTCACAGTACTCACTCAAAAACCTATTTGATGATTTTACAAGTGCAAGTGAGTAACTTGGTAATGGTAAAGCATTTGGGAATTGTAGTTTAGCATTTGGTGGTCTGAGATTATCCATTGAGAAAAGAGGAACATGTACCTCATGTGTCAGAACAGGAATTGCAGGAACAACTATGATGGCCCCTTTGATGATGGTTTGAAAGAGTTTTTGAAAGGGTATATAGTTGTAAGTAGACTTCTTCAAAACTGCAGACTTGAGTTCATAAAAAATAAGAGAAGCATAATCATAATGCTTGTTGAATGCTACTCAATGAAAAATTATTCTCCCATTTTTTGATGCTTGATCCAGACTTGAGCTTTTACCAGATAAACAAGTGTTCAGAATTGTGAATAAGCAATACCAGATAGGGGGTAAACACTTCGTTCTGAATGACCTTAAAGCATTTAATTGTTCAGAGTACCCTAACTGCATAAAGTCTGAGATCATCTCAGAAGATGAGGGAATAGGATCAAATGAAGTTTTCCCAACAACTTCATCCTCCTTTGGAAGAAAATGGATATTTCTAATGTCTTCAACAGAAATGCAGACTCTGTAACCATGAACATAGGAAGAGATGTCATCTGATTCGTCACCAACTTCAGCATGAAACCACCATTGTTGCAGATAAGAAGCAGGGACCAAAAATTTCCTGGATAGCAAGGCTCGAAGTGGATGTTTCTTCAGAATTTCAATGAGGATCATTTGATCTTCATTGAAAGAAGTATACTTTAGATTCAGTGTGCAGTTCTTCTTCTTGATTTCAAGTAGTTTCTCTTTAGGTACATATAGTTTGGACAAATCAGGACCATTACTGGTTTGTGCAAGAGATTGACAGTCAGCAACACCAACATTTGACTCAGAAGCCACTTCAATAGGTTCAGTTTGAGTTTCCCCAATTTTGTCAGTTCGCGGGTTAGGGTTAGGGTTTGATTTGGGGTTTGGATTTGAAGGACCAGCTTCAGAAATCACAGTAGTAGCAGTATCTTTCAGAATATGTTCATCATCTAGATTGATCTCCATCGATCCAACCATTATCTTCTTAGGAACTATATTGAATGAATCATTGTTGGATGATCCATTACTATCACTGAAACGAGACTTTACGGATTAAACATTGGAAGTCGACATTGTTGAAAATGAGGGAAAATTTGAGTTTGAATGAAGATCAATGAACAGGGAAAGATTTCAGGAGGAAAGATTGCTAGAAAGTGAAGACGAAGATGAAATCATGGATTATAAATGACTGAATAATCGTGGATGGACACGTGGCCAAAAGTAAGAGTGATTAGAGTAGTAATCATCATTTATTCGGATAAATGAACTTTTAATCGACGTGCTTAAGGATTAGCTAATGAAATTAAAATACGTGGCACACGATTAGTCTTTATAACGGGAAAAAAAATTCTGAGAACAAGTTCAAAAAATTTCAGAAGAAGTTCAGAACTTCTGAGAATAAGTTCAGTAGTTTGAATGAAATGATTCAGAAATACTTCAGAACTTTCGAAATAAGCTCAGGACTTGACTTGAAATACTTCAAAATCCCAAAAATCATTTAAAACTACAAACTTCTGAAAAATGTAAAACATTTGAATAATTCAGAAGTAGGTTTGAAAAATAAGAAAAACAGTTTATCTTCAGAAGTTTGTCCAGATTCTTCAGATGTGTACAATTTGAATGTGTTATCCACCATTTCACATCTTGAATGTTATAGAGAAGTGCTAAAGACTTGAATTTGAGTTTAACTCCCCCTTGAATCATGAAACATTATAATTCTCCCCCTTAAACAATGCTAGACATCAAAGTTGTTAGAAATAAAAGGTAAAGAAATGAAAAAAAAAGATTGCAAGTATTATAGGACAATCAATTTGTTTGAAAATTATGCCTCCGAGTTAGGAAATTAAAGTTCTGAAAACTTAACTACAGAAATTCTGAAGGTAAGATTTCTCAGAAATTAGAAGAAATAAACTCAGAACATAAAATATTTAAATTTGAATTGATGCTTAATACTTACACAAACATATTCATCATACCCAATTTACTTACCAAAAAATTAAAACGTTTTTCATCAAGTGCTTTGGTAAATAAATCAGCTAATTGATAATCAGTCTGAACAAAAAACATTTCAATATTACCTTGAAATAAATTTGTATCAACAGTACCTCTTTTGAACTTGGAATTCAGAAGAAAAGTTGTGAGAGTGTCATACCATGCTCTTGGTGCTTGTTTAAGTCCATATTAGGCTTTGTCCAAAATGTAAACATGATCTGGAAATTCTTTGCTTACAAAGCCTTCTGGTTGTTCAACATACACTTCTTCATGAAGAATTCCATTTCGAAATGCACACTTAACATCCATTTTAAACACTTTCATGTTTTTGTGAGCAACATATGCAAGAAAGATTCTGATAGCTTCTAGCCTTGCAACAGGAGCAAAAGTTTCATCATAATCAATGCCCTCCTGTTGACAATACACCTTAGCTACAAATCTTGCTTTTTTTCTCACAACAACCCCATATTCATCCTTTTTATTTCTGAAAACCCATTTGTTGCCAATGATTGATTTACCTTTGGGTTTTGGAATCAATCTCCAGACTATATTTCTTTCAAATTGATTTAGCTCATCTTTCATGGCTAAAACCCAGTCTGGATCTTGAAGGGCTTCATATGGCTTTTTGGGTTCTATACTGCTTAAAAAATTCACATATAAACATTCATTTGCTGTAGCTAATCTTGTTTGTACACCTTTTGATGCATCACCAATAATCTGATGAATTGGATTACTTGATGTCCATTTGTTTACATTTGGCAATGGTTGAACAGATGAAACATTGTTAAATGAATCATAATCATCAATGATTGCTTGAGTTTCAGTATCATGATTGATAGCTGAATGTAGATCTGAAGTCTCCCCCTCAAATTGAATATTCTATACTGGTTCAGAAATAATAGGCATAGGTTCAGAAACAGGGACAACATTTTCAGAAATCACTTGCAGTGTTTCTGAAATAGCTTGTACAGGTTCAGGAGTAGGAAATTCTGAATTTGAGGTTGAGATTGGTGGTCCAGAAATATTTGATATCATAGGTTCTGTAGATTCTTGTGCTGGAATATTTATGAGTAAAGAAGGATTTTGATAATCTGTAGAAACATTCACAGAAATATCAAATAAGTCTTGACATAAGGTATCTAAATTTGATTTAAGTAAAGTTTGAGATTCAGATGTGTGATTTGTCTTGCTGTTTTCTGAATCCAAAATCTCAGAAACTTGGTTAAGTTTGAGTTCTGAACTATCTTGTTCAGAAGTCATTGTTGGCTCATGAAATCTAATATTTGAAGTCTCAATAATTCTTTGTGTTCCTTTGATAAGTACTCTGTATGCTTTGGATCTTTGAGAATAGCCAACAAAGATACCAACTGTACCCTTAGGAGCAAATTTATCCAGATGCTCTGTATCATTCAGAAGAAAACACCTGTAACCAAAAATTTTAAATTAATCAATAGAGGGTTTTTTTGCTTAATAATTTCATAAGGAGTTTTAAGTAGTTTTCTATTCATAATTGTCCTATTCTGAGTAAAACATGCAGTTGCAATTGCTTCTGCCCACAGAGATAAAGGAAGTTCAGAATATGCCAGCATGGTCCTTGCTGCTTCTACCAAAGTTCTGTTTTTTCTTTCAACAACACCATTCTGTTGGGGAGTTCTGGCAGCGGAAAAATTATGTGATATACCAACAGATTCCAAAAAATTCTGAAGTGTAGAATTTGTAAATTCTGTGACATTATCACTTCTGATCTTTTGAACTGGTAGTTGAAGATAGGGATGGGAATAAGACCCGCCCCATCGGGGAACCCGGTGTACCCGCCCCGACGGGGATGAGGATTCCCCGGAAAATCGGGGATCGGGGATGGGGACGGGGATCCCCGAAGTTAAAAACCGGGGATGAGGACGGGGCCGGGTAACGTGGTCTCCACCCCGCCCCGTCCCCGAATATTAAATATATTATATATTTTTATTATTAAATATATTATTTATAAATAATTAGATTTAATATATTTTAGATTTATAAATTGTATTTTGATATATTTTTCTTGTATACATTTTTTTGAGTTGTCTTACTTATTTTTAGTGAAAAAAGGTTAAAATCCGAAAGTGTTTGTTTAAACAATTACGTAGGATGTTGTGATTTTGTTTACATATTAATATTTAATAATCTATAAAAGCAAATTCTGAAAACATGTGAAATTCAAACATAAGTCATTATCGATCGATTTTTTTTATTTAACATATTTGATTTAAAAAAAAATATTAATGGGGAAAAAATCCCAGAATCCCCAGTGGGGATCCCCGTTCCCAGTTGGGGATGGGGATGGGGATGTGATCATTTTCCCTGCTGGGGACGGGGACGGGGATGGGAATAAAGATTGGGATCGGGGACGGGGACGGGGATGGGAATAAAGATTGGGATCGGGGACGGGGACGGGGATTGGGGTCCCCGCCCCATTACCATCCCTAGTTGAAGAAGAACTTGTATTTTTTTTCAGAAACGGAATGAGTCTTTCAGAAGTATCAGATTTGAGTCTTAAGAATTCAACCCAAGTATATCTTGAATATTCATCTACAATCACAAGAATATACTTCTTTCCACCAATGCTTTGAGTCTTCGTTGGTCCACACAAATCCATATGCAGCATTTCAAGTGGAGTTTACATGAAGATAGCATTTTCAGAGGATGGGAGCTTCTTTTGATCTTCCCTAGTTCACATGCAGAGCATAAAGAATTCTTTTCAAATCTGATTTTTGGTAGACCTTTTACAGAGTTGTGTCTTTCCAGTTCAGAAATGGCTTTGAAATTCAGATGAGACATTCTTCTATGTCAAAGCCAACTATCATTTCTCATAGTTGTGGAAATATAACAAACTCCTTGTAATTGACCATTTGCAGTGAAAGTTGTAGTGTAGATATCTCCATCTCTATAAGCAGTTAACTCATTTTTATTTGCTGAACTCAGAACATGACAGTAGTCTATATCAAATTTTACCTTCCAATACTTGTCACAGAATTGACTTATACTGAAAAGATTATGTTTAAGACCTTCCACATAGAAAACCTTCATCACTTTGACATCTCCTTTGGAAAAAGTTCCATATCCTCTCACATAATCTTTTGCATTGTTTCCAAAGCTAACTGTTCCACCATATATTTCATGATAATCAATTAAAAGTTCTTTAAAAGGTGTCATGTGTCTTGAACATCCAGAATCTAAGACCCACACATGACATATCTGCAAAAATGATTATTGAGATTTAGGTACCCATTTAAGAATAGGTCCTGTGAGGTTAGTCAAAAACTTTGAATTTCTGAACTTTGACTTAATCTTTTGAAAGTCAAAAATTTGTTCAGAACTTTTGAATTTATCATTTTTAGTGTTATTTTTAAGTTTCTTTTTTTTATATTTGTTTGCCAATGTAGCTGAGAATTTCTGAATTGATTTCTCAATAGTTGTCTTATTTGTTTTGGAGTTCAGATGAAAATTATGATGACCACAGTTAATGCAGTGAATATGATTTTCTTCAGAATATTTAATAAAGCAGTAGATGAACAAGAATCAACATTATTTGATTTGTCAACAGAAGTTCTTTTATTATCTTTATTAATCTTTGGTACATCAATTTTCTTTGAATTTGAAAAACTATCTAATTTGTCAGTCTTTGATAGTCTTTCACCTTTCTTTCTCCAAACTAAAGTGGATAGCTCTGTAAAAGATAAGAAATGAGGATTAGTATAAGAAATTCTTTTACTTACTTTAGTTTTAGCTTCAGATTTAGGATTGGAATTATGAACTTTAGAAGTTGTATTTGAAGATTGTCCTTTTTCAAACTTTTTAACTCTGGTTACAAAGTCAGATGACGATATTGAAGATTTAATTGAAGATAAAGATGTTTTTGTAGATATATGAGTACTATTTGATGAAGTAGAAGAAGTTTCAGTTTTCAGAAATTCTGGTTTCAGAAAAACAGAATTAAACTTTTCAGAAGGTACTTTTGGTGCTTCAGATTTTAAAATTTCTCCTTCAGTCATACTTGATTGTAATTTATATACCAAATATCCATCTTTATAAATAACTTGAGCCATAGGATCATCATCGTCTTCTGAATCTGAAGCATTCATTAAATCTGAGAACTTATACTGAGTCATGCTAGATGCAAAAGATTTTTGATTTAAAATATTTTCAGACACATCATCAGAATTATCAAAAATAATTTCTGAATTCTCATTATTATCTTGTAAAGATTCAACTTCTTAGAATTCATCATATTTTTATTCATGTTCTGATTTATTATCAAAATTATCTACTTGTAGAACTTTAGATAAACTTTCAGAAGTGAGTTCAGAAGATAATTCAGAAATTTCTCAGTTTTAATAGATGGTTCATATTTTTCTTCAGAAACAGTTTTTGATTCAGAAGGAAGTTCATAAATGTTTGTAAGGTTTTTATGCATTACTTCTGTTTCAGAAATTGTCTCTCTTTTGCTAGAATTAAGAGATTTTTCATCAGAAAATAGAGTCTCCGATTTCACAAAAAGAATTCTTTCAGGGAAAGATAGATTAACAGGTTTGGATACGACACATGTGTTACTTTCATTAAAAAATTTCATTTTTGAATAATCATAAAGATTTGCAGGTGCCTTTTTCAGAATTTGACTTTCATTATATCCCAATCCTGCCTTTATATTGTAAAATTTTGAGTACTGAGCCTGGTTTGTCAAAATATTTAGAGTCTGTTCAGTTTGTCCTCTTTTAAAGTTCAGATCTTCCAATTCGTGAATCGTTTTGTAAAGATCAAGTCTTTCTTGATTCAGAAAGTTCATTTTAACATTCAAAACTTCTTTTTCTGATTTTTCATTTATGATATCTTTTTGTAAACAATCCATCTTTTCTTTTAATAATAATTTTTCTTCAGAATGTTTTTTAGAATTTGTTCAGCTTCTTGGCATTTTTGTTTATAGATTTGACTTTCAGCTCTAAATTGATTTACCAACATTCTTTCACCTTTAATTCTGTTTCTGAGATTTTTAAATTCAGAAAACATATTTTGAACTTGATTTTGCATTTCAGAATCTCCAGAAAGTTGTTCAGAATTTGGTTCAAAAGAGTAATCTATATCAGAATTTATTTCAGAAGATGAAGAAATTACCTCATAATCACACAAATTTGTTTCTCGGATCTCATAGATTTTGCTCTTAGCAGAAATGGTCATGGAGTTATTATACTTCTTGCTCAACAAGGCTACTGTTTCATTTGCCTTATTTTGTTGATTCTGTCTAGTTTTGATTCTGTCTTCTTGTTGGAACAGAATGCCATAGACGTCATCAATAGATTTTCTAGATAGATTTCAAGTAACCATGTTGTCAGAGAAGCTTGACCATTCATTACCCAAGTTGTTTAGAAATCTATTGTTTATCTCAGAGTTTGATTTCTGAACACCATTTCTCCTCAGATCATTCAGGATATTGTTGAATCCTGATAAGTCTCTGTAATTGATTCATTTTCTTTATACCTGAAGTTTTCATAAGTACCCACACAACTATTCAATCTTTGTGCTTGGGCCTTCGTACTACCCTGCATTTTAGCTTCAACCTCATCCCACATGGCTTTGGTAGATGTTAAGCTATCTACCCTATTGAATATCTCATTAGGAATGGCCATTGTAAGAAGAGTTAATGCTCTTTTGTCAACTTTAGCTTGAGCCTTCTCAACAGTACTATACATACCTGGGCTTTTCTTAATTCTCGATGTAGGTATCTCAGGAGTTGACTCAGTTCTTGGTACTGATGGTATTTCCACATAGACCTCTAGAGGGCCATTTACGATCGATTGCATTAGAGCTTCATCGATATTATCCAAGAATTGAATCATCCTGATTCGCCACTGATGATATTCACCCAAAAAAAGAGTTGGTGGTCTAGTTTCTGATCCGATGGAGACGATTTCTTTCGACATCTGTGATTTGAAATAGATCGAGAATTCACCTAAAATTGAATCTTGAATTTATCGATCAAGAAAACAAAGAACTGTCAGATCTGACAAGTTCTTCTCTGAATGTCAAGAACAGATGAATTGGCTCTGATACCAGTTGTTAGATCCCAAACAATCAAGAATGTAGAAAGATTAAAGAACAAGAACAAGAATTTGATCACTGAAGTTGTATGTTGTATTGATTACTGAACTGTATTACAATATGTGTATCTTTACAAGCTCTATCTATCAACGTTAGTTCTAACAATATAACAAACTATCTATTTATATACAAAAGGAAATGCTAAAGATACAGTACAAAAATAATAGACATGTTCAGAACTGCTTCTCAACTTCTTCAGAACTTCTTCAGAAGTGTCTTCAGAAGTGTCTTCAGAATCATCTTCAGAACTTCTTCAGAAGTGTCTTCAGAATCATCTTCAGAACTTCTTCAGAATCTTCAGAACTTCTGAAGTAGCCACTTCAGAAGTTATGCCTTGGGCTTTACTTCACTTGACTTTAGACTTCTGAATCTTTCTCTTCAGAACCTAGTCTTCTTTTGAAGCTATTTCTGATATCTATCACTCTATATGTAACTGATTCTGTTATCTATTATAGCTGACGTGTCAATTCCTGATAGACTAGATCGTTGACTTTTACTCTGTAACAGTATAAATAGATTCATTCTTTACTGTAATATTTGACGATCTTGGAGAGAAAATCACGCTGTTCATTCATATGTATTGTAATCAAGTTCAAGGTTATTAATACGATTTCCTGATTGTTCTTCAAATTTGTTCTTACCGTTCTTACTGTTCTTATTGTCTATCATTACAGAATTACAACTTATTATCAATCATAGATCGACATTGCTTCCGCTCATATTTTGTTATACGATCTGTTGATTTGTTATTAGAAAGGGATCTGGTTCCAACCAATATAGTTCCATCAAGTTCTGAGCTAATTGCAAATTTTATGAAGTTGGATTATTCATAAACTCTTACTGCACTAAGTTCATTCAGAAGAAAATGTCTTCCACCAATCTGGTATTCACTATTTACAATCATTAATATATGTTTGTCTGGTAAAAGTTCAAGTCTGGATCAAGCATCAACTAATGGCAGAATAATCTTTCATGGGATTGCTCATAATATGCATTATGACTATCCCACACTAATGTTTGAAGAATTAAAGATTGCAGTGAACAAGAAGTCTACTTATTCCTATATCCCATTTCAGAGATTCTTCCAGATCTTCATTAAAGGTGCTATGAGGGCTGTTGAAGACATCCAAGACTGGAGAATGCACTTGATGTTCCATTGTTCTATATGGACAATCTGAGGCCACCAAACTCAAAACTCAAGTTTCCAAATGTCGCTCCTCTTCCAGCTGAACTTCTGGCATATGTAAGTCCTACAAATAAGTTTTTGAGTGAGTATTATGAATCTATGGGACTGCCTAAACTAGTAGTCCCTTCCTCTGATTCAACCCCTAGTAGTGTGCAAGGTTTGGGGATAGAGGGACTTGAACCCTCACGATTTTTTAAATCGACGGATTTTCCTCTTACTATAAATTATTCCTGGGATGGGAGGGAGTAGGTCTTGCTTCATATTTGTTAATTCATTTCTGGTTTACACGACTTCAGGCAGATAAAGCAGCTATAAAAGCTATGCTTGTCAATCGAGTAGGTGATTTTGGATTAGCTCCTTAAGAACCTGACTCAAAAGAGAAAAGAAGACCGGACTAAAAGAGATCTCACTTTCGACGATTGAGCTCCACTTTGATATCAGGCTTGCACTGGAATTCACTTTCAGGTGAGGGGTCTAGATTGCATAATGAGAGACAGGAGGAAGTTCAAGGTGGGGAACAACCTCAGAGTGCAAAGAGGAAAAATGTAAATGAGGGAGAGGGTAGAAAAGTGAGAAAAATAAATGATGAGGGGAGAACACAAGTAAAAGATAAACAAACTTGTGAACCAACTGATACAAGTCGGGCAGCCACACAATCTATTACTCCACACTCTTTGGTGGATAATATTAAAATAACCAGTAAGCCCATGGCAACATTTGTTAACCCCCCCAGCTACTCACCCATCTCTCAACATAAGGGTGTTTCATCAACACTTTTGGGGCAAGCAGCTCATATACATTAGATTCCCACATGGAGAATACTGATGTTGAAACAGAAGGATACATGTCCCTCCTTCACACAAATGTGCACATGGATTCTGAGAGTCCACTCACTTTTGAGCCCAATAAACCATTTCATGTGGATATTCTTCACACTAGCACTAATCTTTCAGATTTGCCAATGCCAAGTGTTTGTCACTTTCCAACAACTTCAATAGATATACCTTTTCAAGGTTGTCAAGGATTTGAAGGAAGTCCTGGTGGGGTGAACATCCTAAAAGCTCCATTCAATGAATCCTCTGTGGTTCATGATGTGGTGACATCAACAGACCAACCTACATATGTAGGACTGCAAACAGGACCCTCTGTTGGTCTTGGTTCTATTTCCCAATTTTCTGAATTCTCTAAATTCAAGAATTTTTTGTAGTTCTAAATTTGCAAAGATTCACAAGGACATTAAGGAATTGATGGATAAATCTACTAAGGTGCAGGAGGAAAGGGTGGAAAATCAGGAGAAGAAATTGGATGAAAGGCATGGTGATTTGCAGAAAGCATCTATATCATCATATGATCTTAAATCATTTCAGGATGCAATTCTGAAAAACTTTTTTTGAAGCTGTATCTCTGTGGGAAATCTCAAAACTTCATTACCTTCAACTTCTAAACAGCCAAATCTTTCCAAATTGGCTACAAAAGATGATATTCAACTTATTTTGAACAAGTTGACTTCTGTGCAAAATACTCAAGTGGCTCTTGATCAGCGTATTTCAGCTCTGGAGTGTAGACCACATGATAAAACTTTAAAAAGAAAGCATGATGATCAGGATTTTGATGATCATGAGGGGGAGAAGAGGAGGAAAGTTTCAAGTTCTAAAGATATTTTTATGTTAAAAGCCCAATCTTCTAAAAGATCTTCTGAAGATGTTCAGAAAGAATCTGGTGCTGAAAAGGTTTCTGAAGTAGTTGAAGCTATTCTTAATTCTGAACATGAATCTCAAGAAGCTCCTAGTTCTGAAAATGTTAAGATGATTGATGAGCCAATAGCAAATTGTTCTAAAAATATTGTTGCTGAGAAGATAACTTCTGAAGTAATTTCTAATGTCATTTCTGAAGAAGAAGAAGATGAAGGATATATAACAGAGAAGTTATCAATTAACTCTGATACTGAAACTAGCACTGATGACACTGATGTTTTTCCTGATTCCAATGAAGAAATGCTGAATGAATATTTAGCTATTGAAGAAGAAATTGGTGAACCAGGAAATCTATCAGATGCTATAATGTTTGATGATGAAGAGGAAGTCAATAAAGTAAGAGAAATAATTGTATGGAGACCTCTGGTAAATTTCAGAACTGAAGAAGAAGAATTTCTGAATATTCTTTACTGGTTTATAAGTCAAATGCTTCTGAAGTCCATATTTCTGAATTCTCCAAGGAATCTGCAGCGTAGATTATTGGATGAAAGGTTATCTATATTCAGAAACTTCTATAATCAACCAAGTGATTATGCATATGTTAATGTTGATTTAAGCCATATGAGTGATGTTGGTTTTTCAAATGAATTTTTGATGACGTATGTTGATGAAATTGAAGTCAAATTCAAAGAATTTATTCAGATTCCAAGAATGACTTTTTACCACTTCTTGAAGAACAAGTTATTGATCAAGTGTTTTGTGAAAGAAACAATTTTTGATGAGCTTGAACATGTAGTAACTGTTTTTCCTAAGATACATACATTCATTTGTATAAGAAAAGCTTGAAGTTTGCCACTCTGGAAAGTTTTATTAGTGATGAATGGACAGAAGATTATGCTTCTAAAGTTAGATTCTTCTATCAAAAATATGGTATTCAAAATATGCATGATTCTGTGCCTATCAGACATTTCAGAAGTATAAAAAGATCCATTGAAGAGGATATTAAAGTTATCAGATTTGGAGCAGAAAGAAGAGATGGTATTTTAACTGAATTCACTCAGTTTGATCTGTATAACTTGAGGCTTCAAGACAAACTTTCTTTTCTGAACTTTTGCGTAAAAAGAGAATATTCTGAAATGGTGCAAGAAATAAGAAGAACAATTGGTATTTACCTCAGAAATCTTATGGAGCATAATTTCCAACTTGCTATGGAACATGGTTTAAAGAAAGTGAACCTATTGGAACCTGTCTCAGTCAATTTTGCTGGAATCTCTACAGTTTTCACTAAACCAGAAATTGGTTTTCATTTTGAAGCTGACGGTTTAAGCAAAAAAACATTCATTGTTTCTAACATCCCGAAGTACTAATCTGCAACCTTAAATTGGTTATGTGATTGTATGGAGTGGTTGCTGGTCCTAAAGAAGTTAAAGATGAACTATGTATTTGATCAAGGAAAGGATCAATTTTAGAGAGCTTATTAGAAGAAGCATACCTGCTGGGCATGCAAGAATAAATTCAATATGGGATGCAAATTATTTGCTGGGTGATTGTTATGACTTCCACATTCATACTAAAGAGCAAAATGTTGAGTTTGAAGTCTTAGAAGAAACTCAAGTTATTAAGAGTTCAGAAGTTACTGTTTCTAAAATATTGAAGGAAGTTTTTTTTTTGAGCGGAAATTCCAGGAACATCCATTAAAATATTGAAGGAAGTTCTAAAAGGAACAAAGGAAAGGAAGGAAATGTTGTGGAAGAACAGGGTCAGACTAGTCAGATTTCTGAAGCTGAGCAATTACAGTTACAAAGAATTGAAGAGCACGCATACACTCTATTTCTTGAATATGTTCATCCTGAAATATTTATGGAACATGAGCAAAGGTTCAATTACATAGATTATTGGCTGGAAAAACCCTTTGGATGAAAACAATGGTACAACAATATTGTTAAAAAGTTGAAATTACCTGTTTCTGAAGCAAGGAAATAAAGTCCCATTGTAAAAGTGATATATGCTAATCAGAAGACCAAGATGAATTACAAATATGCTTCTTTTACTGTTGAAAGAGCTTATGGAGAGGTGTGCACATTCTTAGAGGCAGATTTTCAGAATGTAAACCTAAGGGATTTGATCAGAGTTACAGAAGACTTAATCCATTTCATGATGTTATAACCAAATTCAGAAAAGTGTTTCCTATCTTAAAAGGTGGCATCTACAGAGAATCCATATGGGCAACAAAGACAGATTTTCAAGTTGCTTATGTACCTGGAAAAAATAAAGTGAATTTGAGCAATCCAAATTTTGAGCTTCAAGGGATTGATTCTATAAATAAGGGTACCATGATTGTACATCCTCCAGGATTTGTGTGCAAGTTTCACTCAAAGAAGATTTTTGTCAGATTTGAAGAAATTCATAAATGTAGCAATGGTACTCTTCTGGCTATCAGTGAAAGACTTGTCAAGAGACAGAAAAACAGACCAAAGAAGCTTAATGATGATGAATGGCCTGAATACAAAAAGCTTGCTAAAACTATGAACAAGAGAATAGAAAAGTTGCTAGATTACAGAATGCTGATTTTGGGAGAAGTTAGACAAATTCTTAATGATTGGGGTTACAATTTAAACATTTGAATCTAAGGGGGAGATTGTTGAAGAACACTTAAATAGCTTCAAAGGAGACTGGGTTCTGAAGCTCAACAGTTCAGATTTTCTGAACTGTACCTGTATAGAAATATGTTCAAGGAATGTTCAGAATCACAAAGTCAGAAGACTTCCAGATCTAAAGAATTGAAGATAAGCATAAGGCATAACTTCTAAAGTATCTACTACCGAAGTTCTGAAGATTCTGAAGAAGTTCTGAAGAACTTCTAAAGGCAGTTCTGAAGAAGTTCAGCAGTATTTCTGAACTTATGTCTTTCCACTTGTATTGATACTATTAGTTTGTTATGTAACCAGCTGTTAGTTTAGTATCTTTACTTGTATATAAATAGAAGGTTAGTTAGTTTGTTAGAACTAACGTTCATAGATCATACATTTACTGTCAATTACATATTATATATTGTAATCTTGATCAATATCAATAACGCATCCGACTACGTTGCTCCAATCTTGTTATATTTTCTATATTCTTTCTAGGTCTAGCATATATATATATATATATGTATGTATATATATACATCTAAAGCTATCGAGACTTGATCTAAATATTTTCTTACCCTAAATTTTGATTGTTACAATCCTCCCAACCTTAGAACGATTTCGTCCTCGAAATCTAGCACCATCAAACCTCAATTACCCTCATTCACAAGATGGTTGGTTCTCCTCCTTAGAGAGGTTCTCTAAGCTAGTTCCAGTTCAAACTAGAGTAAGAAAACCCCTTCATAAGGTTCCCATGACGATTTACACCCAAATCCCCACCACTGAACCCAGATTAAATATTACACTAAGATCAGTATAGGTGTTAAACTTTAATTAGAGAAGTCCCCCAAGGTTAGAGTCTCATTTACCTCCCTCAAGGCGGACTATGCCCTTAATGTTCAATTATGCAAAAGGAAACTAAATTGAATTCATTTCTTAATTTCCCTCAAAAACAATCTCCCAACTGATCATAAGATCTTTACTAACCTACAAATCTTAATCGCCCATTCTTAACCACCAAAGTCTGTTTTCCTTGAAGTTACCAAATACACAACCATAGATCATTAGGATTCAATGAACCTTTCCCAATCGTTCTAACGATTCTTAGGCCTCAATATCACGAGTCGACTCCTAAGCATACACGATGCTTGAACCTCATTTATTGATTTACACATGACGGTGGTAATGACGTTTTAAGGATGACACTTAATATGAGTATTAAAATTCCAATTCCTTTTTAATTCTAACGAACTAACCACAACAGCTCCTTATTCGTAACGGTTCATACGACTAATACAGCACCAACACATAACAAGATGCAGGTACACAACCCAACAGTAAATCTGAACAAAAACAAACAACCAAACAAAACCTTAGATCCGGGGAAATACCGAAGCAGAGAAATTACCACTTAAAAAATCGGGATAACTCGCAAGTCGAAAACTTCAATTCAAACATGAGGACATTGCAACCAAAAATCCACAAGCAAGAAGCAACCACCAGTCAGATCGTCTGACACCTTAACCCTCAAGAAATCTTATAATCCTTAAATACAACACGAACCAAAGAAAGAATTTTAATCCTATGGTTCTAATGAGTCCAAGGTTTTCAAGTATAAAACTCAATAAATATGCCAATTTTCATTCATTAAAGAATTAACGATCATAAAATATCCAAATCTATTTTCCGCACACATGAAAATTTATCATTGAAATTACGTAAACGTTGGTCACAATGGCGAATCATTTAAAATTAGCTCGTGACACCATGACTCGGTGTTTGGAACATTGCTCTCTTCTATCCCTGACACCGTGACTCAGTGTTCTTCTACAAATGAGTTAAAACCTTCTTGTAAGAAATAATCATTGTAAAAGTATGAAAAAGCTGCAACGTCGTGCAACCAGAAGTACACTTAATTCAACTAAAATATCATCCAAAATCCTTCATTATCAACTAGAAATAGAACGCCTATTCTAGATGACTTCTATAATAAATCCTTTTGATCAAGTACTTGAAGCATGCATCACACGTGCCACAATTGTTGCCCCGTTAAGCTTGTTAGAGAACCTTTAAACGTGGACCACTCATTGGTGGATGCTTTGACTTTCATATTTCAACCTATAAATAGGAACCCATGCATAATTCATTTGAAATGAATTACCAATACTCTTGCACGAGTAAATTCATACTTGATTTAGATTACTTGTATTTCATGTGAACCTCTCGATCAATCAATTTGTAATCTGAGATAATTCATCAATATACATGATGATGGAGTAGAATATCTAAATTGTTTGAAGTTTACTTTTATATGATCTTCATATAAATCTATATTATCGTGTTTGATTACAATTAGCTTCCGCACTCTGATTCTTTAATTAGTAATCAACTGAAAAATGTGGAACCTACAACTGGTATCAAAGCCAAGTTGATTTGATTAAATCAAACGATCTACTCATCCATTTCTCTGTTTGTGGGTAAATTAGTTAGATTCACTGTTCGTGTTATATGAATCTCTGTTTTTCACGGTTTTTTATTCATAGATCTAAAATCATGTGATTATAGTTGCTTCTTGGTATTTTTAAATCACAATGGCTAATTCAAACTGGAATTCAACATATAGTGTTGGATCTCACACAAAACCTCCTACTCTTTTAAGAGACGAATATCTTCAATGGATGATAAGAATGATAATTTCTTCGAGGATATATATTCTAATCTTTCCAAATACATGTTGATTGGCCCATATATTCAACAAACCCTCATCCCAAGAGTTCTTGCTCGTGGTGAAATTGTTGAAATCATTGCTTATTACATCACCAAGGAAGAAGGACGGTGGGATGACGAAGAAAAAGCTAAAGTGGAAGTTGGAAGAAAGGCCAAAAGGTTGTTGATAATGGCTACTTGTAATAAAATTTTCCAATATTTCGACTCATGCAATTCAGCATAAGAAAATTGGGATGAATTGGACAACCAACTTGACGATGGTGCAAAGAAAAGAAAGAACATACGTCCTCAATGTGTAAGTGATTACAGAAACTTTAACGCGTTACCAGAAGAAACCATTCATAAAACTATGATTGTTTTAACACATTGATCAATCAATATAAAAGACGAGTGGACTGAATTGGCTATGAGTGGACTAAATTGGCTATGTCTCTACAAGCCAATCAAGATCAGGATATAGTCTCTACATGACGTATGTGGTACTCTAGCTGCACAAGAGCTGGTAGTACACAAAAAGAAGGTAGCAACTCTAGAAGGACCTCTGGAACTTGTTTTAGCAGAATCATCCAAGACCAGAGATTCGAGAAGAAAGGAGCAGAAGGTTTTGATAGCACAAAGTGATTCAGAGCCAGAGAAATATGAATCAGATGGCGAACCCAGTGCCTTTGCACAATCATTAGCTCTAATCACTAAGTAGTTTCAGAAGAAATTTGTAAAAAAAAGCCATTTGAGAAGAGAGAATACAGAGGAGAAAGATACCACAAGCAAGCAGCAGAACAGAAGCCTTACAAAGCATACCAGAGAAAGAAAAAGAAAGTAGAAAGATCTAAGGTAATGAAGGAAACAGAAGCAACAAATTCTACAAATGTGGTGAACCAGGCCACTTTGCTTCTGATTGCAGAGAAAAAATAGTGAAGGATGTTGCATACTATAAAAACAAATACATGTACATCAGAAAGTAGAGGAGTCTTTTGGTTGAACAAGAAACTAGGTTTAAGCACCCAAAGACAAAAGCTCTTATTTGTCTCATGGCACATGTCTCTAAAACTCCTTCTGCAACATCTTCTGACTCAGAAAAAGAAAAGGTATGATCTAGCTCTGCTAAGAAAGAACTTGAAATGACTGAAAGAAAAATCTCTTTTGAAAATGTAGAGAGAAAGAAAGCAAAAAAATAAGCTACTTTTTATAAAAGAGAATCGAATCTTTTAATAGAGGAAAATAAAGATATTAAAAAGCAAAAGCTTAAGACTGAAAGTCTTAAGAAGAAAGAGGCACAGAAGCTTCTGGAAGGAAACAAAAATATCTCTAAGGAATTAGAGTCTAAAGTTAAGGAGCTACAAGCCTCTAAGACTGGAGGACTTAACTCTATATCTCTTCAAAACTTCTTCCAAAAGAAAAGAGAGTTTCTTAATCAACAATTAAAGGCAAATGAAAGCAAACAACGCTTAGGTCACAATGAAATTGACTCCTATCTGAGGTACAGAAGATAAGCATTTCTTCTACCTTCAGCATTGGAACAACTCAAAAACCCATCTTTCCCTTATAAAGGATATTCCTATTTATAAAATGAATAAGACCTCTAAAGGATCTCCTATTTACAAACCCTTGCATTTGAAAAAATCATTTATGATGACATCTCTTCAGCAAGTAAAACAAAAGCACAAGTTGTCTCTGAGAATAATGCTACATAAAGAGTCAAGGAGAAGGAAAATAATTCAATTTTCATTTTTAAATCCTCTAAGTCTCAATCTCAAGAAGAGTCAATAGCTTGTGATGCCAGAGCCAAGCTACTTCACTCTTCCTGGAGATGACATAGAGGGTTTTTGTAACATCTTTAGAAGTAAAGTTCATCATATATAGGTTACCTTTTATGTCGGCTCTCCATAGCTCTTGACCTGCTTTAGATAGTAAGTAACAATGGTTTTCATCAAACACAACTAACATTTTAGCATCACATAGTTGACTTACACTAAGAAGATTATGTTTTAGACCAAATTCGTGAGCAATCTTAGATAAGGCTATGTTTCCTTCTTGAAGAGCACCATAACCTTTTATTTGACTCTTTCCATTGTCTCCAAATATTACTGCTCCATCAGTTTTATCTTTGAACGTGGAGAGTAAGTTTCTTGTACCAGTCATGTGCCTCGAGCATCCATAGTCAAGATACCAGATGTGCACACGTTGTTTCTACAATATAGAATCAGAGAGATTTAGGTACCCATTTCATAATGTTCCTTTATAGTTAGGCTTGAGATTCTGAGTCGATTTTTCTTTAAATTCAGAAAAATTTGCAGCTTTTCCAGAAGCTTCTGGTTTACCCTTTTTCTTCTGGTTTTTTTATGTTTGAGCGTTTATGGAAATTAGAATGAAAATAATGTGGACTCGAGAAGAACTGTTTTAGTTTAAGAAATAGAGAGAAGCATTCAGAGTTCTGAGATATAAAATAATTCATTGAATTTTCATTTTTAGAACGATAACTACAATATTTCTTATTGTTGTCTATTCTAGCATTAGTTGTTCGATTGAACTTCTTATCTAGCCTAGACTTATGCTTTGGAACAGGTGAATTCTTCTCTGTAGTCTTCTTCTTGGAAATCCATTCTCTTTGAACTTTTGGCCGATTTACTGAAACAGAAGAAATATGATCATTAAATTTCCATTTTGCTTTTTGTTCTCTTGTGAGCTTTGTATTCTTCTGAGGCTGTGGTATTTGAGATTTTTGCTCAAGATTATCTTTCTTCTTGATTGCAGCTTCTTTTTCAAGATCAAGACAAGTCTTAGCTTGAATGCACATACCCAAAAAAATCTGGATAAATGGGAACCTCTTTTCTCTGTTCTTTTGGAGGAACAAAGATTAGGGGTATTCCATTTGGAAGTATTTTAACCTCCGGTCCAGTAGCCCTTACTTCTGGTGTTTCATTTGTATACATAAAGGGAACATTGCTGTCCTTGATACAAGGTTTTACTGGAACATAAGTAGAGAGCAAACGATTTTCAAACATAGTGAGTAATTTATCATGGATAGACATGGATAAACAAGTCAAAGAAATCATCATAACTTTGATCTTCGTTTTCCCATGGATAGACATCAAACTCATCATTGTCTTTATCTTGACACGGATTTAGATCCGTAAAAGAACAGGGTATGATCTCTGGATGGTTTTCAAAAGATTTTTCTTCAAAAAAATACCTTTTTAAATGTTGTACTATTTTGAGTAGTATTCTCATCCAGAGTTTGAATAATATCTTTTTCAAACTTGAGTCTTAGTTTTTTTTCTGCATGTATGGGTATGAACTCATCAGCTTCTGGATTTAAAGTTATATGAGTGAATGAACCAAAGTTAAAAACAATGTTCTTCTTTTAAACTAGTTTAAGATCAACTTGACTCGTTCTTTCAGAAGAATAATTTATGTTTTTGTATTTGAGTTTTCTCACTTGATGTCCATTCTCATATTTTGACCTTTTAAATATTGATTGTTCATATACAACAGGAAAAACGGGTTTTTATTCTTTGCCCATAAAAATACAGAATCTAAAGTAGATCTCTTTTTACAAGTGTAAGGATCCAGATCATCGAAACCAAGACCTGTTTCCCAATTTGTGTATTTATTTGTTCATGCACCGTCTGAGCATCTTGATACTTTTTAATCAAGAGCTCCTTCTTCTGAAGATCGGTGTGCAGAAATCCCCTTTCTTTTTTAAAATAATTTTAAAGTGCTACAGAATTTAATCTGTCACTTTCCTTAGCTTCAAGCTCTTTGTTTTTAGACAACAAAAAGTTTATTTAGCTCATCGATTTTATCTTTTAATAAACTTTCTGATGATGTTTTGAGTTTGGAAGTTTTCTGATTTTCCACAAAAAGTTCTTTCTTTTGTTCTATAAGAATTTTCATCTCTCTTTTAAAGATGTTTCTTTCTTTTTCAACAAAAGTGAATGATTTTTCAAGATCTTTTCTTATTTTCTTCTCATTCAGAAGCTTCTGTTTCAGATTTTCAAAATCAAAAGACAAATTTAAAATGGTTTGTTCAAGTTCAAAAGGTTTAGAGGTGGTGCAAACCGGGGTTTCAGAAGGTTGTTCATCTGCATCACTTGACAGCGCTTCTGTATCACTTGATTGATCCAATAACCAGTTCTCATGCTCAGCATATTTAGCTCTCTCGTCAACATTATACTTGTATTTGTTTTTGTAATACATGTTATCTTTGACGAGAGCTCCTTTGCAATCTTTTGAGTTGTGGCCCAACTTTCAAAATCTATAGCACACATCCTTTTTCTTCTTCTTTCTTCTCTGCTTCTGACTTCTCAACTCTTGGAGCTTCTTGTCTGGGTATGTAAGCTTGAGTTGGACGTTCATTTCTGTTATCATATCTTCCTTTGCTCTAAAATGAACGATTACCAAACTTTTTAGTGAATGTTTGGTAATAAGAGCCAACGACTCAACAAATGCACTGATCTCATCATCTTCTGAACCAGAGAGACCAACTTATGTATCCGCTTCTAAGATTAAAGGCCAAGGGACCACCAACACTCACTTTCTTCAATAGCACCTTCTTCTTATGATTCTGAAGAGTTCCAAACAAATCATGCAAAGACCACTGCTCCAGTTCTTGGTTTGCTTATAGTGACATTGACAAATTTGACGATTCAGAATTCAGACGTTTGAGGAACAAAACATTGTTATCATCCTATGATCTGATGATGTCATATCTTTTACATTGATTTATCAATGTATTGAATCTGTGATATGTCTGCTCAATAGGTTCTTCAAGAAGGGCTTGAAAGTTGTTATACTCATTCAATGCTTGAGCTCTTCTATTTTCTTCATCTTGGAGCCTGCTTCTAGTTGATTAGCTAACTGATCCCATAGATCTTTAGCAGAATCACACTGATCTAGAGATTGAAAGATTACTTTTCGAAGTGCCATTATGAGAAGTCTTTTTGCCTTTTGATCAATTTCATTTTTCTTTTTATCTTCCACATTCTAGTCCTTTCTATCCTTTAGAATCTGCCTTTCTGGAATTTCTTCAGTAGTGGCAGTTGCAGGTATACGGGGAATAGTGGTAACTGGAATATAGGGACCATTTAGCACAGAAGCGTATAGATCGAGATCTATACCTTTAAAGAAATTGATCATACGGATCTTGCACTAGGAATATTCATCCCTAAGTAGAGTGGGAGGTTTAGTTAGAGAACCGAAGTTGTACGTGGCATTTATATTTGGATTTACCCATTTTGAGATAAATAGAGTATGATGATTTTGAGAAGATATTGAAAATTAAGAGTACGATTTACTGAACTTGAAAAAACACGGTTATCGATGAACAACAAAACTCAGATTTAAGCTAAAAATACCACTGAGTTTGAGAGAAATTGTATAGGAACGACAAAAACTTGTAAACAAGGTAGAGTGAAGAACAACAGCTTAAAATTCGAGAAAAAGTTCTACTTGAGTGGGGATTTCTTCAAATTGGACAAGATCGAGCAATCAATAGATTGATTATCTAGCTCTGATACCAATTGTTAGAACCCAGATCCCCATTTACTCAATTGATATTGATTATAAACAAGATAAAAAGTGACCGGAAGCAAATGATAATCAATAAACAAACTAGAATGTAAACAGTTAAAACAAAGAGAATAACAATGTGAAGCAATTGATAAATTGTATTTCACTCAGGATCCAAGTATTACAATACGGGAAATACAAATTACTCTCTCAAGTTCTCTCTCAATTCATCGAATCATAATACCGTGAAAGTTGCCTCTATTTATACAAGTACAAATGAGAAAGTTAACCAACTAGCCTATCACGTATTGACACATAAGCTAGACATCTAACAAATTCTGTTATGCACGGAAGGTGTGACTAGCCACGTCATTAAGTCATGTGTAGTTCCTTGACAAATATCCAGAAGATGTCGAATCTTTTGGATTATCGTTTAAGCTTCTAGACTACACTTATGATTAGTCTTCCTTCTTGATGGTCTAGCTTCTGAAGAGTTTAACTTTGTACTTCAAGATAAGTTTTGATCCATACTTACTTTCAAATAAACTATAACAATCTCTTTTACTTCTTCGAGGTTCAAGTGATTCATTAATGTTTGGTACATCTTCAACTTCCTTGTTCGTTCCTCTGGAACTAGGAAGTATATCCTTTGGTCTAGGTATAGATGAAAATTTATTTTCATCAAATATTGCATCTCTTGACTGAAACATAGTCCATAGGTTCTAAAACAAAGAACCTATAAGCCTTGGAATGCACAACATAACCAATAAAAATGCAATCAATACCTCTTTCACCCAAAATTTTCTTTTTGGATTCGGTCAGTATTACAACTGCCCGACAACCCCAAACTCTTAGATATCCTAAGGTTGGTTTATTTTTTTACCATATTCATAGGGAGTTATTTTGTTCCTTATATTAGGAACCCTATTTAATAAATATCAAGCTATCAACATAGCTTCTCCCATAAACAATCACTCAAACCAGAGTATGACAACATATAGTTTACCATTTCTTTAAAAACTCTATTTTTCCTTTCAAAAATACCATTTTCTTATGGAGCTGTGGTTTCATGAATGATTCCTACATATTGGAAATAACTAGGAATATAATACTCACCACCTCTATCAGTACGTAATTTCTTGATTAAATCATTTTGTTGCAACTCAACTTCAATTTTATAAATTTTGAATCTATCAAGGGCTTCATCTTTAGAATTTAGTAAGTATACATAGCAAAATCTAAAATTATCAGCCTGTCTCTATAGTAATTCTAACTACACTAAAATATGTTGATAACACTAAAATCACCAACAGAAAATTGTTTTTTTCATTATATCTCAAGAAGAATCTCACAGATGTTTGTATTCATCAAACTCAAAATTTAAAGTCAATAATACTAAGTTTGTGGGTAAAGCTTTTTATATGAAAAAACATGGGTTAAGGTCTTCAAGTTTGGTTTGTAGATATTGTGAGGCTCCTGGTCACACTATTGAACGATGTTTTAGGTTAATTGGTAAGCAAAATAATTTTCAAAAAAGGCAAAGGAAGTATGTGGTTAATAAGCCTGTTTTTAGCAATAATTGTGTTTCATATTCGTTTAGACCTGCGCTTTATATGTTTCTGTATCTTTTCCCTTTACAAGCAATCAAATAACCAAGATGTTAAGTCTTGTTAGTGATAACAGTGCTCCTAAAGATGTTATTATTAATATGACTGTTGCTTGTTCTTCTCTTAGTAAAGTTACTTCGGAGCGGCTTGAAGATTATAGATGCAGTCATCATATGGCAGTTTCAGATTCTAATCTTGTCAATGCGATAGATATATCAAACTTGGGTCTTAAGGTAAATCATCCTAATGGCACGAGCGCTAATATTAAAATGATCGACAACATGACTTTTGACGAGACATGTTACTTTGTTTATGTGCTAGTTGTTCCAGGTTTATCGGTCAACTTGTTATCTGTTCATAAACTTGCTAAGGATAACAAATTGGTTGTTGATGTTGATGCTTCTAATTGCCACATTCAGAATTAGACATTAAAGAAAACTTTGTGAATCAGTAAGGAGCATGGAGGGTTATATTTTATCTTTGACAAGTCAGATAAAACGTCTGTGACAAGGCAGATAAAACGTCTAGTTATATATGGCATCATAGACTTGGACATCTTACAGAGCATGTCCTTACCATTCTTAAACACAATCTGGCTTTAGGCGATGAGTTTGTTTTTCCTTGTAACATTTGTCATTAAGTAAAGCATACTTGTGAGGTTCTTGTATCAAGTGAACACAATCTGTGTGCCTTGGTGATCTTGTTCATATAGGTATTTGGGGTCCTTCCAAGGTGGTTAGTAAAGAAGCCTATAATAGCTTTCTATTCATTGTCGATGATTTCTGTCAGGCTATTTGGGTTTATATGTTAAAATCAAAGTATGAGGTGTTTTATTGTGTGGTTAACTTCTTAAACATGTTGCAAAATCAGTTTAACAAGTCTGTAAAGGTTATGAGAATTAAAAATGGGATTGAATTTGTTAATAATAATATGGACCGACTGCTAATGCCTAGATGTATTATGCATCAAATATCCTATGGACATACTCCAAATCACAATGGTTTTGTGGAGTGTAAGTCCAGGTACCTTTTAGATGTTGCTCAATCTCTTTTATTTCAAAGTGGTTTTCCATTAAATATGTGGAGTGAATGTGTCATGACGGCTACATATTTGCTTAATCGTACCCCATCGCTTGTTAAAAGTGGGAAATGTCCTTACGAGTTGGTGTATGGGTTTGTACGTACTCTCTCAGTTAAGGTGTTTTGGTTGTCCATGTGTTATTTCTAAGTTGAATGTTTTTGATAAGTGTACTTCTAGGTCCGAAAGGTGTGTTTCATTAGGCTACTCGGGTGTGAAAAAAGGTTATGGCATGCTTAGTTTTGACTCCAAAAGAATTGTTTAGTCTAGAAATGTGAAATTCTATGAAAATGTATTTCCTTATAAGTTGACAGTTAGTTTTGGTTCTAATGTTGTTGATATTGGTATTCTGAATCACTTAGATCTTTTTTATTGCGGGTTACGTGTTGATGGCAATAATAATGTGTATCCTTGTAATGGTAGTTTAGGTGATTCCCATGATGATAACAAGGACAACAAATATCAATCCGTTGGGTTAGACTTGGTATTAGTAATCTGATTTGGTTAAAGTCTGTTAATGGTTCCCTTAAAGGACTTTTTCCAAGATCCCAAATGGTGCTCCAATTTTGAATGTAGCTAGAAACTTGAGAAAGTCAAACCAAGTTTCAAGTTTGCCAAATAGGTTTGGAGATTATGTTGTTAAAGGGAAATTATATGATCTGAAAAGAGAGGTTGTCGTTGCTATTGTGATTGTCGAGTCTAAAGACAGTGATATGATAAAATGCTTCTTTGTTGTTGATGTCTTGGAAACTGAAATTGTTTTTCGTTTATCCCATCGTAAGCAATGTTTAGTATTGTTGAATACATGTGAATTATTGGGCTGTAAACTATTTCAGGCTCTAACGACATTAGTTATGGCTAATTCTTGTTGTGTTTTTGCTAGTTTACCTATACTTACCAATTTTTTTAGGTTTCAAAAGTTGATTGGCAAGGTGGTGTGTTTGATTTCTACTAGATCTTATATTTCTTTCTTTCTTCTGTGTCCCAGTAAGTTCTTTCATGCTTCTTTTCTTTCTCTTCATAATCTAACTTTTGTAGCGGAGCATTTCTAGCATAGTTGAGGGATTATTCAATAATCGTTGAATAATATAAAGTTTTTTTTATTTTAGTTAGTTTTGGTATTATCTATATCTATATCTATAATATTATATAAAGAGTGTATTACAGTTAAGTTTAGAATTTTAAGACTTACAAGTTTTTTTGTCTTAGGTACAACTCTTACAGCTTTCAGTTTCTGCATCCAATTCAACGGGTTTCTCCACTTTCCTCAAAACCGCCTACTTTTTCTCCCCCTCTCCTCCAAGCCAACGAACCCTCTACACCCATCATGAAATCCACCAAGCTGCTGAAATCTCTATCTCTAATCTCATGAAATGTATCGACGATATTCAAATGGTGAATCGCCTTCAGGTACCATATCTTCTTCTTATGTTTTTTTCGCTTTTTAAATCAGTGGTAACAATTCGATCAAGACGGAAGAATCGAAGCCGATTTTTGTTAGTAACTTGGATTAAGGTTAATGTTCTTTCTCATTTCGAACACGTCTTTGCACTAGTCTTCTTTTTCATCTCTTTATTCCTTCTGTTAATGGGGTTAAGGTTTTACGCAGGGGTTGAAAAGGAATGTTTTAAGGCTTTAACAGAGCTTCAAATTCTATTTTCCCGTTTAAGAAACCTTCCCCTAGAATTCTCTACCTCAATCCATTGTCTTCTGCTAGAATTGAAGAAGATTCAGAGGGATAATCCAACATTTTGAGGTAATTTATTCTTTCAAAAACCCTATTTCCCGTTTGAGAAACTTGTGGTATTGTTGCTTATGGATTTTATCTGATTCACAAGCAAGGCAATATAGAACAAGGCAGTTGCCTTTAAGAAGGTTATGGGTTTGTGGAGTTTGCTTTCATAATCATACAAGGGAACACAAATTCCAGGAACCAAATTAACTTTTATGTTGAATTGGGCATCTTGTGGAATTAGAGAAGGAGAAAGACATCCTGATGTTAGATTGACCATCTATTTTTGTAGGTGATTTATCATCTGATGTTACTTATCCTTTGTTGCAAGAGACTTTCAGGCTCAACATCTAGTCGGTTAGAGGAGCCAAGGTTGTAGCTAATCCCGACATAGGATGCTCAAAGAGACATGGGTTTGTTAAATTTACAGATGAAATGAAAAAAAAAATCAGGCCATGACTAAGATGAAAAAGATTTATTGCTCAACTATACACATGTGAATCAGTGCACCAGTGCAGTCATCTAGTAGCGATATGTGGTCCCAAAAGGTAATATATTGTCTTCCAAACCTTCCAAAACTTTTAGATCATCGAGTCTTATGAATGTTGTAAAGCATCTTATAGAATACATGTTTCTGTATATAATGGATCCCCACATAAAAGGTTTGGAGTCCTTTTCCTTCCTCATTTGAATCCCTTTTAGCATAGTTTACAATACTGTTGCAATAAGAAAGACAATGGGGGTCTCCAAAGCATGAGTCTGAAGTAAATGTGTGTGATTCCTCAAATTGCAGTCATGCTTCATTGCTTCTGTAGTTGATTAATATACAAAATCATGCTACTTCACCAACGTAGATTATTTTCTCTTTTTATATTCTAGATCCATGATGTGCTAAATATGTTGCTTTAGATAATGCCTTTATTGATATTTACTCTATAGCTCCATGATGACTTGATGGATGATCATTTTCAAATTTCGGGTTGAAGATGATGATCAGAAGGGAATAGTGTTGATATTTGCTTATTTGTGTGGCTTAATAAAAAATTATCTTTTCATATCCTTTTGACCTTTTGGCAACTAGTTCCTATAATTTCTATGGACAATGATATAACAAATACCACTATAAGTAAAGTATTCTGAATTATATGTGTTGTCTAAATGCTTCTTATTTACATTTTTGGTTTTACATTCTATCATAATTTCTGTTTCAAGTTTTGATGTTTGTTTCTTAGCATGTGATGAGGTTGGGCGTTCCAATTTCATTGTGAAGTCCTTGGTTTTGAAATTTCTTTTCTTATTCAAAATGTATTGAAATCCTCAAATTCCTGCTCACTTTTCTTGTAGAATTATGTGTTTGTTGTTTTGAATTTTAAAAGTCTCTAATTTAGGGTTCCTATTGCAGAAGAAGAAGAAGCAACCATCTGGTATACCAAAAAAGGTTCCAGAACGAAAAGAGATAGAAGAGCCCTAGCAGAAAAAGTTTGGAGGTGAATCGCAATTAGTAAGATGTATTTGTATGGTTGCATCACCATAGGGATGGTATGCTCTTTGTTCCATTTTAATTAGATGCATATAAACCCTTCTTTCAATTGGGTCTATCTTTTCTTTATTCATCTTCATTTCATTTTTACTCTTTATATATACCCAAGTTTAAATTTACCCTTCTAGGCTCTAAATAATTTTTTTTCTCAATAAATTGTAGTATATGTTAGGATTTAATTTAATTGTGTCAAAATAAGGAAAAGTTACTTTATTGTAAACATGGAAAGTGTATAAGGTCATTCTCTTTGTTTCCTTACATAGTTTAATCCTTTAGTATAAATAGGCGCATACGGGTCATTGTATTAGAGTATGCGATATATTGAGAGCTAAACTGCTAGAGAGAAATTCGATATATTATATTCAATACAAGTGAGATATCCGACTTCGGATCTTCATTAATTGTGTGTTCTTCGTGTTCGTAGTAAAAGCTTTAGTACTTGATCATATTCTGGGAACCACAATTGGTATCAGAGCTACACAATCTGTGTTTTGATCTGATTTTGATCGAGTTCGAAAAAAAAGGTAAAAATCTCGAATCTAACACTGTTCAAAAACTTATCGATTCAAGCTTTCCAAGCCTGAATCAACAAGATTTCTTATCGCATCTTTGTTTATCGACATATCGTGTTTATCGCATCTTTGAGTATCGATAAGAATTTTATATCGCATCTGTATATTGATAAGTATTTTATATCGCATTCTCGATAAGAATTTTTATCGGCTCTTTATTACCCGACAAGATTCAATTTTTCATTCAATTTTTTTAGTTTAATTCTTTTCACCTTTGCTTCACTTTTATTAGAAAACTCAGAGTCTCTGACTTCTGCAGCTTTTCTAGTTTAACAGTTCTCAAGTACAAGTCTTAAACTTTAACAAAATTCGAATTTTTTACTTTAGTTTAAACCTTAGCACTTTTGCTTCACTTTCATTAGAAAGACTCAGGGTCTCTGACTTCTGCAGCTTTTCTAGTTTAAGAGTTCTCAAGTACACTGCTAAAACTTTAAGTAAATCTTTTTAATTTATTTTTGATATTATTGGGGACTCGAAAACTTAGATCTTCTCTTCCTTAAAAAGACTCTGTTCTTTTTTTGTCGACGAAGGCTTCGTTCTTGCTCTTCAAAATTCAAAATAAAAATAAAAAGGAATTTCAGAATCTTGGTTTAACTCACGTTCTTTAGACCCGACAAGTTTTCTTATCGCCACTTTATTACCCGACATAAATACTTATCGACTCTTAGTTACCCGATATAAAATCTTGTCGATTCTGCTCCACCCGATAAGTTTTCTTGTCGAGTTCACGTAACCCGATATAAATTTTCTTTTCAAAATTGAGATTTTAATTTAAGTTCTCAAAACTCTTAGAATTTTTTCAAAACTCCTTGATCGAGATCACTCTGTCAAGTACTATGACTTCACGCGAAGCAATGGCGATCGGTTCGGACACAAAACCCCGGATTCTATTTCCGGGCGAATACTCTCAGTGGAAGGATCGGTTTCGAGACTTCATTGAACGTAGTGATTATGCCGATGAAATCATGAGTTCCATCAAAGAAGGTCCTCCACCCATTTTTTATCAAGACTTCCCTGCCGTACCAAATGCCCTCCTCCTGTCGCTGCCAAAAAGGGAGTCAAACCCAAATCCGCCTGGACTGCCGAGGAAAAGACAATCATGAAAGGTCATCAACTAGCACGCTCATACCTCCTAATGAGCCTCCCAAATGAGATCTACATGAGCATAGACAGCCACAAAAGATCTGCCAAAGAGATGTGAGAAGAAATTGAAAAGTTTATGCTAGGAACAAAGATTGGGACTCAACTGAAAATCACAAACTGCATATCTCAATACGAAGAATTCAAAGCCAAAGAGGGTGAAAGTCTTACGAATACTTACACTCGTTTTGGTCAATTGGTGAACGAGTTAAGCAAAAACGATATTCGTTAGACAAAGATCGAGAACAACGTGAAGTTTGTTAGCAATCTTCAACCTGAATGGCGTTGTTTTACCAACCAAATAAAACACAACAAATTTCTCGCTGAACTTGATCTTCACGAAGTATACGAAACCATACAACAAGACGAGGAGGAGGTACTTGAAACCATGGGGGCAAACACCAAAATCAACAAGAATTCCGATCCAATCGCCTTAGTCGCAAAAGAAACCCCTTCTTTATCCCAAAGCACATCTCAAGACGTCATTCCTGAATTAGAGGACGAAGAGTTCGACTATGATCCGGAAATTGCCAAATTTCAACAGCAATTGGCTTTTCTCACAAAATCATTCCATCAAAAGTTCTCCCATCGCTTAAATCCCAATCGACAAAGATATGCTTCGGGACCAAAGAATCATGAGTGCAAAGCTATGTTTGAGCCTAAACCAAGGAGAGAAGAATCTCGTCCACCACCCAAACCGGAAGACAAATTCAAGGGTGAAATGAGCCTGTGCTACAACTACGGAAAATCCGGCCACTATGCCCGTGAATGCAAAAAGCCAATAGTCAAAGACTGAAACTACTTCACTTACAAATTGATGTTGGCCAAACAAAAGGAGGCCGGAAAAGTATTCATGGCGGAATATGAACATTGGCTCAATCATGGTAATGATGCTGATGATATGGAAAACGAGGTACAAGCACACTTCAACTTGATGGCTTACTCTGATGATTCCACTTCTAAAGCTTCCGACTACACATCCGAGGTAAGCAATTTTGGCTATGACAATTTTGTTTCCCAATTGCATGATTTGATGATTCAATTGAAAGAATTACAATATAGGCTGCAAACCAAGAAACTCTTGGTTTCCAACTTAGAAGCACGTCTAGAAAATAATCATAATCAACTGCTAATTGTCCAACCTGAACTTGCCACCTCTCAAAGTATTGCACAAAATCATCAAAAGGAGAAAACAAGTTTTCAAAACGAAAATTTAAAATTAAAACAACAAATCTCGGATCTCACAAATCAACTTGACAAATCTAAACGTGAGACCGAAAAATTTTCATCAAAATTTGAGTTTGTCACCATACGAAGACAAGATCTTTAAGAAAAACTCAAGGATTTGGAACTCAAACTATACAAGATTGGTCAAACTGAGCAAACAATTCACTTAAACGCCCCAAAAGATTTAAGTTCAAAGGTTGAATTAGGAGTTGATAACTGTTGGGTCACCGATGATTTGGTGATGAACCACCTTCCTTTATATGAATGAATTTTTACAGGTTCTTTTGAAGATCTGAAATATGCTTCAAGTATTGAAGAGTCAAAGACTATTCAATCAAAGGGTTGTACATCAAAAAGTGGAATTTTGGATGTATCAACCAACTTCAATATTCAGATCATTTTGCCAAGTCAAGACCAATATAGTAGGTCACCGATGGTACACTCAAAAGTCATCAAAAGTACTAAGGACATCAAACAAGATGAGGTCATCAAGTTAATGTCATGTTCACCGACACTATAATCTTGGTCACCGAAATTGCAGGTATATTTTCTAAGGCTGTGATATCAAGTCACAAGTTCAAGGGTGTACACTTTTGTCATTTAGTGAAAGATGAAGTTTATCAAGCAAAGTGTACACTTATCAACTCCAGCCTTACAAGGTATCCACCGATGTGATACATAGTGAGATGTATCACTTAGCAATTTCAAAGAGATAAGTTCTTGACTCACATCAATTGCAAGACACGTGAGCCAGCAAGAACTTGGGCACCAAGCCTTAAATAAAGACATTCTCTTTATTCTTATAAAAGGAATATTTGTCTTTTAGCTAAAAGGTTTGATGGGACTTCACAGAGCATGAAGAAAAGAAGATAAAGTTATCTGACATTACGTGCTACAAGGAATGGTTCATCCATTATTCTAGTACAAAGGAAGTGGTCTCTTCCTTTGTCCAGCAGATAATCTTCCAGCTAATGAAACCTTGACAGCTGTCCACTTGCATCCCATGCATGGGCACTATAAAAGGAGATGAAGTCCTTCCCAGACATCTCACGCTTTCAACAAATCTTCAGAGTGATTATTTGTGTGACTGTGGCAAAGCTGTGTGCTATAACAGTATTGTTTTAACTTCCTTAGTGTATAAGTTAATTACTGTTATCTGTGTGTTTAGTTTGATAGAATAGTACGCTTTGTTCTTTTCCGGATCAAACTATCTGTGTGTAAATTTTTAATATTTATATTAAAAAATTTAAAAAGAGTATATTCTGTGTGTTTTATATTCAACCCCCCCCCCCTTCTACAAAACCCTCTCTTAGTTAGCCATCTCTCCTTGGGGACTAACAAATTGTATCAGAGCAGTTGGTTTAATCTCATAAACCAGATCTGTGATGGCTACTACCTCAAATGTTGATGGTAACTTGCAGACCTCTTCCAGTAATACATATGATTTAGGATCTTTGGCTAAACCCCCAAGATTCAACCCAAACAACTTTGGGTTATGGAAAAATCGCATGTTATTATTCTTGGAAGGGATCGATTGCAGGTATCCTAACATTCTCAGTGAGGGACCTATTGTTCCTAAAATATAGGCTCGCTTTGGCCCTCAAAAGGACGCTGAAGGAAAGGATATAGAGTCAGATTACGAAAGAAGTGAGAAAACTGGTAGATATATCATCAAACCTTCTAACAAATTTAGTGAAGATGATAAACGCCTAGTTGCTTTAGACACTAAAGTCAAGTCTGCTCTTGCTGTATCCCTTCTTGATGATGTGTATCATTCTCTTCTTAATCTTCCCACTGCTAAAGAGATGTGGGATACTTTGACTGTCTTATATGAAGGCACCAAAGAAGTAAAGAAATCTAACAGGATCTGTCTTGTTAGAAAGTATGAACTCTTCTCCCATGAAAAGGGAGAATCTCTTTCTACCTACTTTAATCGCTTTAACTGTCTTCTCAATGATCTCAAAGCTCTTGGACGAGTTTATGATAATGAAGAAGTTCTCTGCAAGTTCATGGATTGTCTTCCAGATTTCTGGGAAACTATCTGTACTTGCATCAAGCAAACCAAGGACTTAGAAATAATGCCTTTAACTGCTCTCTATGGAACTCTTCTTCACTATGAACAAACTAAGAACCAGAGAAAATCTCTTATAAAGGATATCAAAACCTCTTCTATTGCTTTAATAGGTGATTCAAAATCTTCTTCTTGTATTCCTAGAATCACCTATCCTTCTTCTGATTCTGAAAAAGATATTAAGGAAGACTCTTCTCATCTGTCAGATGCATACTATAGTGCTGCTGATGATGAAGGAGAAGAATCAGCCATTGACATACTTTCTGATAGTATGGCAATGCTTGCTGGAAACCTTAAGAATAAAAGATTTTCTTCAAACCGCTCCAAATTTAATAGAAAACCTTTTTCTCAAAAATCCTCTTCTGATAAAGCAAATGAAGAATGCTTCAATTGTGGAAAGAAAGGTCATTTTGCTTCTGAATGCAGATCAAAAGCTTCCTCTTCTGTCAAACCTTCTTCTTCTTATGGCCATGACTTCTCAAAATCAGCTTCTAGGAAGCATGAAGAGAGAAATAGCCAATCCTCTAAAGAAAATTTTGAATCAAAAGAAACCTCCAGGTATAAGAAATACAAAGCCAAATACAAGAGAGAAAAAGAGAGAAACCAAGGTAAAAGTAAAACCTTGGTTCTTTGAGGCTCATTGCTGGGAAGATGAGCAAACCTCTGAGAGTGAGAGTGAGTATGTCACTAAATGCCTCATGGCCAAAATCGATGAGATAGAAGACATGGAGAAGTCACTCTACACCACTCTTGTATCTGCTGAGGGATCCACTTCAGGGACAAAACCTCAGGTACATCCTTTTACCTTTCTCTCTGATGATCAAAAGGCTGATGCCTTTGATTCTTTAACTGTTGACTTCTGTGACTTAAAGATTCAAAAGAAAAAGGCTGATATGCACATAAAATGTCTAAATGATCAACTCCTCTCTTGCTTTTCAAAACTAAAAGATTTTGACAAAATGAAAGCCGTATCGGAAAACCTTCGGTACTTAAACGACGGTCTTTACGAGGAAAAATCAAAGATCTCTTCCACTCTTGAAAAGGAACAAGAGGTTCTGTCTAAATGGACTAAATCCTCTAAGAATCTTGAAAGGATCCTTCAAGATCAAATCACCAGTAAGGATAAGTCTGGCCTTGGTTATGGAAAAGATGTTCCTCAACCTTTTGATCTTCCACTCCCTTCTTCTGAGTGTCAAGGTTTTCCTGCTGGTTTCCTTTCCGATGATGATGATGATCTCTTGGGTTACTCATCTGAGGATTCTACCTCCGTTCACTCTATAGATCTACTTGACATGCTCAAAGTAGAATCTGGTTCTAAAAAGTTTGGAGTCTTTGTTAAAGCTAAAGAAATCTCTTCTGAGTCTTCAAAAGCTTCAACTCTTCCAAGCTCTTCTTCTTCTCCCAAACCTATCCAAAGACTTTTAAACTCCTTAAGTCTGCATGAGTCAAGGTACTCCTAGGAGCAGCCTTCTGACGTTGCTGAATATCCTTCTTCAAAAAGATTTTCTCCTCAAAAGAAAAATTTTTCTAAATCAAATTTTTCATCTAAAAGGAAATCTCAAATAGTTACTGACTTTATTCCTCGGTCAGTAAACTTGAAGAAATCAAGAAATCCTGGTAAAGGTATTCTTGGACCAAGACCAGGTGTTGGACACCCCTCTTCTTCTCAATCGTCAACCTCTGTCCAAAGTTTTTATGATAGGGATTTTAAAAAGGCCTTTCCTTTAAAGAAGTGTTATAACTGTGGCAACACTCTTAATCTTGCTAAATATTGCCCAAAAGACTTGGTTCCTTGCAAAACTAAAATGCCTTCTAATCCCAAAGGACCCACCTCAAAATGGGTACCAAAAGTCTAAATTTGTTTCTGGGTGCAGGTACCAAATAAAGATCACATATGGTACATGGATAGTGGGTGTTCAAGACACATGACCGGAAACAAACTTCTTCTCTCTAACTTCTCAAAAGAAAAGGGACCCACTGTTTCCTTTGGAGGAAATGGAAAAGGGGTCACCAAAGGATATGGTACCAATTCAAATGGAACCATCACTTTCTCCAGAGTTGCTCACGTTGAAGGGCTAATGTACAATCTTCTAAGCATCAGCCAAATATGTGATTTGGGCTATAAGGTCATGTTCCAGCTGTGTGTATGCTTGGTCTTTGATGTACAGAACAAGATTGTACTAGCAGGAACCCGACTGAATGACGTGTACATAATCAACATGAAGGAAAGTGCAATAGGAGAAGCTGTGTGTCTCTTCTCTCAAGAACTAGCCAAACAAAGTTGGCTGTGGCATAAAAGGTTCTCTCATCTAAACTTTAAAACCTTGAACAAACTCTCCAACAAGGAGCTGGTTGTTGGAATGCCAAAAATAGTTTTTGAAAAAGAAAAGCTGTGTGGAGCATGTGAAAAAGGAAAACTCACCAGAACTTCCTTTAAAACAAAACAATGCTCTTCTATCTCTCAACCTCTTCAAATGCTTCACATGGATCTATGTGGTCCAGTAAGCACACCCAGTCTGGATGGTAAAAAGTATATGCTATTAATCGTCGATGAATTCTCTAGATATACTTGGGTGTTCTTTCTGAAACACAAGAGTGATGCTGCTGAAGAAATCATCAGGTTTACAAGAAAGATTGAAAATTTGAATGGTAAACTGGTGAAGTCCTTCAGAAGTGATAATGGCACGGAATTCAAGAATGCTGCTCTGGAAGATTTCTTTGACCTAAAAGGAATTTCTCAGAACTTCTCTGCCGTACGCACTCCTTAGCAAAATGGTGTTGTTGAGAGAAAGAATAGAACACTATGTGAAGCTGCAAGATCTATGCTGAGTGAATCCAAGTTGCCAACCTATTTTTGGGCAGAAGTAGTTAACACTGCATGCTTTACTCAAAATAGGTCTATCATAGTCAAAAGGCATGACAAGACCCCGTATGAAGTTTTCCATGGTATAAAACCTGCAGTTGACTTCTTCCATGTGTTTGGCTGTGCATGTCACATGCTAAATGACAGGGAACAACTTGGAAAGTTTGATCCGAAGTCTGATGATGGAATTTTCATGGGCTATTCTCTCTCCTCAAGAGCCTTCAGAATTTTCAACCTAAGAAGACAATGCATAGATGAATCCATGCATGTAAAGTTTGATGAGTTTGAAACTTCTTCATTATCTTGTGATGAAGAAGAATTAAACCTATGGATAAACTCATGTGTTGGTAAAATTCCATCCTCCTCTCAATCCAATCCTCCAGATAGCAACTCTTTTCAGCCTCCCATAAACACCACCTTACCTTCAGAACCTTCTCTTTCTTCTCCACCTCCTGAAACTAACTCTTCAGAAGACCTTACCCACCAAAACACCATATCTCCCTTAAACCTTTCTTCACCATCTCAAATTCCTACCTCATCCTCTTCTCTACCTCCCTCCTTACCTCCTGCACTAAAGTGGACCATGGATCATCCAATAGATCAATTCATAGGTGATCCACAAGTTGGTGTAAAAACCAGAAGAGGCATAAGCAATCTGTGCTTATATGTCAACTTTGTTTCCATTATTGAGCCCAAACTGATAAATGAAGCCCTAGCTGATCCTAGCTGGGTAATTGCCATGCAAGAAGAGCTCTCACAATTTGAGAGAAACAAAGTCTGGAAGTTAGTTCCTCGTCCATCCAACAAAACACTTATTGGAACAAAATGGGTGTTTCGAAACAAGATGGACGAAGAAGGAACTGTCATAAGGAACAAGGCAAGGTTGGTTGCTCAAGGATATCGGCAAGAGGAAGGAATTGATTATGATGAAACCTTTGCTCCTGTTGCCAGATTGGAAGCTATCCGAATATTTCTTGCCCATGCAGCTTACAAGAATTTTCGGGTATTCCAAATGGATGTCAAAAGTGCCTTCCTGAATGGTGAATTAGCTGAAGAAGTGTATGTGAAGCAACCTCCTGGGTTTGATGATCCAGTCCATCCATATCATGTATATAGGCTGGATAAAGCTCTATATGGACTGAAGCAAGCTCCACGTGCCTGGTATGACACTCTCTCAGAATATCTGCTTAGAAATAAGTACATACGAGGCAAGGTTGACAACACTCTCTTCTTCAAGAAATCACATGGTAATATCATTCTTGTTCAAATCTATGTTGATGATATTATTTTTGGAGCCACCGATGAATCCTTGTGTGATGAGTTTAGCTCGCTCATGCAAAAAGAGTATGAAATGAGCATGATGGGGGAGTTAACTTTCTTTCTTGGCTTGCAAGTAAAACAGTCTTCAGAAGGTATTTTCATAAATCAAAGTAAATACATTAAAGATCTTCTGAAAAAGTTTCAATTTGATACTTGCTCTACCATGAAAACTCCTATGGCTCCTCCTCTTAAACTCTTTTCTGATCCTGATGGCATTTCTGTTAATATTACAAATTATAGAGCCATGATAGGATCCCTTCTTTATCTAACTGCAAGTAGACCTGACATTATGTTTGCTACTTGTCTATGTGCCCGATACCAAGCAAATCCTAAAGAATCACACCTAGCTGCTGTGAAAAGGATTTTTAGGTATCTGAAAGGTACCATAAATCTGGGTCTTTGGTATCCCAAAGACTCAGGTTTCGATCTCATCGGGTACTCTGATTCTGATTTTGCAGGTTCAAAAATAGACAGAAAAAGTACAACTGGAAGTTGTCAGTTACTTGGTGGAAAGCTTGTGAGCTGGTCAAGTAAGAAACAACATTCGGTGTCTACCTCTACTGCTGAAGCAGAATATGTGGCTGCTGGAAGTTGTTGTGCACAGATATTGTGGATGAAAAATCAGTTGTGTGATTATAATCAATTTTTCTCAAAAATCCCAATAATGTGTGACAACTCAAGTGCAATAGCCATTGCCAACAACCCTGTGCTTCATTCAAGATCAAAGCACATTGATATCAGGTATTACTTTATAAGAGATCATGTCTCTAAAGGTGATGTGGAACTTCATTTCATTCCCACCGACTATCAACTAGCTGATATGTTCACAAAGCCCCTTGATGAAGCAAGGTTCAAGTTCCTCATTGGTGAATTAGGTATGGTAAACATAAACTAATATATTTTATATTTATATATAATGTATGTTTTATATATATATATATTCCATATATATATATATATACTATATACATTTATATATTTATAACTTATATATGTTATATGTTACATATATATATTATATGTATACTTTATATATATATTATATATATATTTATAAACTATATATTATATTATATTTATATATTTATATAAAAAGAAAAATAAAAATAAAGTTATATATATATATATACCTAATGTCGGTGACTGTGTCACCGACGACTACTCTCTCTCTCTCCAAACCCTAACCCTAAAACCATACCATCCTCCATACACCATCAATCTACCGTCGGCACCCAAGCCACCGACGGCCACCAGATCCACCGAAAAACAACCATTGAAACACCACAAGCCACGAGGTCGCCGACGCCGTCCTTCTACCGACGGCCACCGAGATCCTCCATCCACCGACGGTCGTCGATGCCCGATCCACCGCCGCCATCTTTCGACGGCCTCTGTACCCTCCGACGTTTTGCTGTGTACCCACCGACGTCTGCTCTCGACGCCGACATCTTTCTTACGTCACTTTCCGACGTCTAGCTTGTGTCACTTTCCGACGGCGCCCCTCTTTACGATTATCTCTCGATCCACCGACGTCCAACCCTGAGCCACCGATACTGCGCTATCACCCACCGACGTTTGTATCTCTCTTCTCATACAAGCCACCGACGTTCAAACCACACACCAAGGTAATCCCTAAAACCCTTCATTCCTCTAACACTTTAGAGATAACCCTTGGTTTGCCATTCTTGGTAACCAAGAGTCTTTGAACTTATCCATAATCACATCACCCACATCATAAATGTCAGAACATGCGCCGATTCCCAAGTCAAAACCCTTAGAATTTCTGACCTTTCAATCACCAAAAGTAATAATTACCTTTGAAAGTTGAATTTTCCCTCCCATATATAACTTCCTTCCCCACTTCTTCACCACCTTTTTCGCACCCATTTTCCTCTTCATTTGCAAGAACTTCAAACCTGCAACTTCATTTCTTCTTCAATGGCATCTCCATCAAGAATTTCTGAAGAACAAACCATCACCTTTGGATCTTTATCCTTCCCTGCGTGCAACTACTATGGACGTATTGGAACTGATAATACTCATCCTGAGTATAATGATATTTGCTGGTTTCTTCAGAGGTGTCCTCTACAATATGCACTCACTGCAAAACCTAAGATGAGTAAGTTTCTTCTTGGAAACTTTTGGCTTTCTTGTACATATGATGCTTCCACATATCAAATCCTTGCATCTATTCTTACCAATGAAGAACATGATGTGGTTTTTGATGTTGAGGATGTTCGAAGAATCCTAAGGCTTCCTGCTTATGATTCATATGAGACATTTCCTTTGGGAAATGAACACCAAATGGTGGTTGCTGCTTTGAACTACTTGGAAGAAAAGAAGGGATCAAAGTCAAAGGGTCCAGGTACTTTACTGCGAAAGAATATGGGAAGTATTTGGAACTTTCTATTTGCACATCTGATTCTGTGCCTTAGCAAGAAGACAGGTGGTCCAGATCAGTCACCTTCCCAAGTAACTGAGCTGGCACATGCTCTAATATTTCAGAGGAAAATAGACTTTGCAAGTTATTTTTTCAATGAAATAATCTCCTCCTTCTCCACTCTCCGACGTCCTCAGGTACCATTTCAACGCCTCTTCTCTCTTATCATTAATGCTAAATTGGGTGATAAACTTGAGAAAAGGGATGACATCATATATGATCTCCCTCTTCATCAAGTGGGAAACCAAGTTATGAAAAAGGTTGTCTTAGCATCAGACAATCCTCTCCGACCCTCAATGGTTGAGTTTGCAAGGAACGCAACTCTTACTTGGGGAGAGAATGAACCGCGCCTTCATAGAACCTCAGGTATGTCCTCTATATCTTCTACTCCTAGAGTAACTGAGGTGCCCAAATATCTTAAGAGATCCAAAGCGTCGGGCACTTCTACCACCGCACCCACCGATGCTACGAAGCCAAAAGAACCTTTGGCTTCCACCCAAGCATCTAAATCCCATAAGCGGAGACACTCTAAAAGCCCCCAAAGACTTCCTCAAAGAAGTCCAAGGGTACCCAAAAGGTTAAAACGCATAATCCATCTACTGCCTCCCAAAAGACAGTAGATGTTGAAAAGATCCTCACTAAACCCAAGGAACACTCATCCATACCCAGCTCCTCCAGGCCCTCTCAAAAGGACATGGTTGTAAATAGGGACACCCATACTATTCCTTCATCAACTTTCTTACTAGTTGATGAAGATGACTTGGAGTATCCCATCCAAGGTATCTCCTCACCCCCTGAGCTCTCACAGCTCCAATTCCATCCAAGGTATCTCCTCACTTATATATGTTATATGTTATATATATATATATTATATGTATACTTTATATATATATTATATATATATTTATAAACTATATATTATATTATATTTATATATTTATATAAAAAGAAAAATAAAAATAAAGTTATATATATATACTTAATGTCGGTGACTGTGTCACCGACGACTACTCTCTCTCTCTCCAAACCCTAACCCTAAAACCATACCATCCTCCATACACCATCAATCCACCGTCGGCACCCAAGCCACCGACGGCCACCAGATTCACCGAAAAACAACCATTGAAACACCACAAGCCACGAGGTCGCTGACGCCGTCCTTCTACCGACGACCACCGAGATCCTCCATCCACCGACGGTCGTCGATGCCCCATCCACCGCCGCCATCTTTCGACGGCCTCTGTACCCTCCGACGTTTTGCTGTGTACCCACCGACGTCTGCTCTCGACGCCGACATCTTGCTTACGTCACTTTCCGACGTCTAGCTTGTGTCACTTTCCGACGGCGCCCCTCTTTACGATTATCTCTCGATCCACCGACGTCCAACCCTGAGCCACCGATACTGCGCTATCACCCACCGACGTTTGTATCTCTCTTCTCATACAAGCCACCGACGTTCAAACCACACACCAAGGTAATCCCTAAAACCCTTCATTCCTCTAAGACTTTAGAGATAACCCTTGGTTTGCCATTCTTGGTAACCAAGAGTCTTTGAACTTATCCATAATCACATCACCCACGTCATAAATGTCAGAACATGCGCCGATTCCCAAGTCAAAACCCTTAGAATTTCTGACCTTTCAATCACCAAAAGTAATAATTACCTTTGAAAGTTGAATTTTCCCTCCCATATATAACTTCCTTCCCCACTTCTTCACCACCTTTTTCGCACCCATTTTCCTCTTCATTTGCAAGAACTTCAAACATGCAACTTCATTTCTTCTTCAATGGCATCTCCATCAAGAATTTCTGAAGAACAAACCATCACCTTTGGATCTTTATCCTTCCCTGCATGCAACTACTATGGACGTATTGGAACTGATAATACTCATCCTGAGTATAATGATATTTGCTGGTTTCTTCAGAGGTGTCCTCTACAATATGCACTCACTGCAAAACCTAAGATGAGTAAGTTTCTTCTTGGAAACTTTTGGCTTTCTTGTACATATGATGCTTCCACATATCAAATCCTTGCATCTGTTCTTACCAATGAAGAACATGATGTGGTTTTTGATGTTGACGATGTTCGAAGAATCCTAAGGCTTCCTGCTTATGATTCATATGAGACATTTCCTTTGGGAAATGAACACCAAATGGTGGTTGCTGCTTTGAACTACTTGGAAGAAAAGAAGGGATCAAAGTCAAAGGGTCCAGGTACTTTACTGCGAAAGAATATGGGAAGTATTTGGAACTTTCTATTTGCACATCTGATTCTGTGCCTTAGCAAGAAGACAGGTGGTCCAGATCAGTCACCTTCCCAAGTAACTGAGCTGGCACATGCTCTAATATTTCAGAGGAAAATAGACTTTGCAAGTTATTTTTTCAATGAAATAATCTCCTCCTTCTCCACTCTCCGACGTCCTCAGGTACCATTTCAACGCCTCTTCTCTCTTATCATTAATGCTAAATTGGGTGATAAACTTGAGAAAAGGGATGACATCATATATGATCTCCCTCTTCATCAAGTGGGAAACCAAGTTATGAAAAAGGTTGTCTTAGCATCAGACAATCCTCTCCGACCCTCAATGGTTGAGTTTGCAAGGAACGCAACTCTTACTTGGGGAGAGAATGAACCGCACCTTCATAGAACCTCAGGTATGTCCTCTATATCTTCTACTCCTAGAGTAACTGAGGTGCCCAAATATCTTAAGAGATCCAAAGCGTCGGGCACTTCTACCTCCACACCCACCGATGCTACGAAGCCAAAAGAACCTTTGGCTTCCACCCAAGCATCTAAATCCCATAAGCGGAGACACTCTAAAAGCCCCCAAAGACTTCCTCAAAGAAGTCCAAGGGTACCCAAAGGGTTAAAACGCATAATCCATCTACTGTCTCCCAAAAGACAGTAGATGTTGAAAAGATCCTCACTAAACCCAAGGAACACTCATCCATACCCAGCTCCTCCAGGCCCTCTCAAAAGGACATGGTTGTAAATAGGGACACCCGTACTATTCCTTCATCAACTTTCTTACTAGTTGATGAAGATGACTTGGAGTATCCCATCCAAGGTATCTCCTCACCCCCTGAGCTCTCACAGCTCCTATTCCACATTTCACATGAGGGTGCATCACAACCTCTGCTCCAACGGTTGAATTAGATATTGGTGAGTCATTCTTCAAGGACACTGATAGATTTGTCCTTCAAAGAGTTGAGAAGAAAATTGGTGCTCTCTGCTCTGATATGGAAAGGGTAAAGGAATTTCTCTCTTCAGTGGGTTTCAAGGGTTCAACCACTAAGGGGGAGAAAAATAAGAAGACCACTCAACCTACTACCAAAGCCGCCGACGCCGACACTGCCAAAACAGCCGCCGACGCCAGCATCTTGCCAGCCACCGACGTGGCTCTTACAGCCACCGATGGTGGTGTGGTCACAGAGGTGGTCTCTGTTCCCTTGGTACCCGAAGCAGCTGTTGAGGGGGAGAGTGTCAGTGCTCAACCCCTTGAAACTGAAGAAGAAAAGAGGAGAAAAGAAAAAGCCAAAGGAAAGAAGCCTCTTTCCTTTGAAGAGCAGAAGGAAGAGAAAAAGAAAAGGAAAAGGATGAGAGATTCTTGGGGTAATTCTCTCTGAGGCTGAAAGAGAAGAAGCCATCAGGGCTCAGCTTGAATTTGATCAGACTAATGTACTCAAGCTAGCTCATGATGAAGCTATTCATGCACAGGTAGCCGATGCTCTTCAAGCTCAGAAAGATGAGCTTGAGAATATAAAGAAAAAATCTGAAGCTGCAAAGATGCTTGAAGAAGCAAAGAAAACAAAGGAAGTTGAATGGTTTAAAAGAAGGCTGAAGAGGAGAAAGGATGACTCAAAAATCATTGGTGCTACCATCCATCCTCCAACAAAGAATTCTCCCAAACTTCTTGTCACAATTAAAAGAGCTGACTCACTCTTGAAAGTTTATGAATTAGAATGGCTTGAAGTTCTTGGGATAACTGAATGGTTGGAAGTTGGAAATTGTGTCTCAAAGAGTAGAGGAAAGTACAAGGAGCATGTACTAAATACACTTAGAAAATTTTTCATCAAAATGGTGAAAATTCAGAAGGAGCACAATATCTTGGTAACAACTATTGAAGCACAACAAATGTACTTTATCCAGCGAGGGCTTTCGGGGGAAATAATCAATCCTCCCAAATCTAAAAAGAAGGGACATTTTGTGATGCTTCATGAACGTGGCATAAAGATTGATGCTTCGGGTATAAATACTTCTATTCCCACTCCTATTGCTTATCCAGAGCAAACCATGGTGACTGAGCCTGAACTTGGAGTATTCTTTGAGGATATCTATGGCAGCATAGGTTTCTTCAGAGCCTCTGACATTCCAAAGGCTCACAACTCCTTTTTGTCTGCTATTCTTGGAGTGCCTCCCATTGAAGACCATGGCATCACAAGAATGATCTTGGATGAACTTAAAAGAAGAGAACCCTCCTCAGATCCTTGATCCTACAGGCATAGTATAGTGTGAACTTTATTAATCATGTACTTTGAAAAATCTATGTGTTGATTAATAAAAGTTCATACTTTTCTTTCATCTCATTTCTTGTTTATATTTTTTTTCATGTTTTGCACATAGTTAAACTTATACTTATTCTTTCATTCAGTTTATACTCTATACTGTACATACTCAGTTAAAAAAAAAAAAAATCTGAGTCAAAAGAACCCAAAAGAAAAATAGAAAGGGTCAAAAAGAATTCTTTTCTAACCTACAGGTATCATCATCAAATAGGGGGAGATTGTTGGGTCACTGATGATTTGGTGATGAACCACCTTCCTTTATATGAATGAATTTTTACAGGTTCTTTTGAAGATCTGAAATATGCTTCAAGTATTGAAGAGTCAAAGACTATTCAATTAAAGGGTTGTACATCAAAAAGTGGAATTTTGGATGTATCAACCAACTTCAATATTCAGATCATTTTGCCAAGTCAAGACCAATATAGTGGGTCATCGATGGTACACTCAAAAGTCATCAAAAGTACTAAGGACATCAAACAAGATGAGGTCATCAAGTTAATGTCATGTTCACCGACACTATAATCTTGGTCACCGAAATTGCAGGTATATTTTCTAAGGCTGTGATATCAAGTCACAAGTTCAAGGGTGTACACTTTTGTCATTTAGTGAAAGATGAAGTTTATCAAGCAAAGTGTACACTTATCAACTCCAGCCTTACAAGGTATCCACCGATGTGATACATAGTGAGATGTATCACTTAGCAATTTCAAAGAGATAAGTTCTTGACTCACATCAATTGCAAGACACGTGAGCCAGCAAGAACTTGGGCACCAAGCCTTAAATAAAGACCTTCTCTTTATTCTTATAAAAGGAATATTTGTCTTTTAGCTAAAAGGTTTGATGGGACTTCACAGAGCATGAAGAAAAGAAGATAAAGTTATCTGACATTACGTGCTACAAGGAATGGTTCATCCATTATTCTAGTACAAAGGAAGTGGTCTCTTCCTTTGTCCCAGAATAATCTTCCACTAATGAAACCTTGACAGCTGTCCACTTGCATCCCATGCATGGGCACTATAAAAGGAGATGAAGTCCTTCCCAGAAATCTCACGCTTTCAACAAATCTTCAGAGTGATTATTTGTGTGACTGTGGCAAAGCTGTGTGCTATAACAGTATTGTTTTAACTTCCTTAGTGTATAAGTTAATTACTGTTATCTGTGTGTTTAGTTTGATAGAATAGTCTGCCTGTTCTTTTCCGCATCAAACTATCTGTGTGTAAATTTTTAATATTTATATTAAAAAATTTAAAAAGAGTATATTCTGTGTGTTTTATATTCAACCCCCCCCCCCCCCCTTCTACAAAACCCTCTCTTAGTTAGCCATCTCTCCTTGGGGACTAACAATAACCAAAAATGCTTAGAAAAAGCCATCTATAATACACCGACTATCTATAAAATTTGAATGTCTAAACCTTGGTCCGGAATACAAAATTCAATTTATGAAGTCAGATTCCGATGTCCAAGAAAGGGAAGATTTGAAAAGGAAAAACAAGAATTTTCATCAAATTTCTTTCTGCTATCCTAAAACAGTAGAAAAAGAATATTCAAAAGAATCTTTTCTAAACGACTATTTTCCATCTTATACTGGCGAAGAACTTCAAACTCAAACTCTTGAATTTAAACCATATATTCCTAACTTGTTCTTAGAAAAGAAAATTGTTCAACTTGAAAAGGTGTTGGAATCTGAACGTTCTTTGTCGGACAAGGAAAAAGAGGCGTTAATTTCAAAAATCAAAAAACTTGAAAACGAGGCTTTACAATTAACCAAAAACCACGAAACTGATACACTTTCCAATATTTCTTCGTGTAAAGCTTTCGTTGGCACTTATTTAGTTGTTTAAATTGGATCCAAATTATTGCCCTCCTAAACAACAAAGTTCCCTTTCTGTCAACCAAATTGATACTGAATTAGACGACCTTGAGCAAATGGAGTTTCCGGTTGAAAATTCTAATCCTTCCCAACTTAAAACCAACGAATGTTTAAATGAAATGAATGCTGACTTTGATTTCAATCCTACACTTCCAAGTCATACGAATTTTTTGGACAAAGGAAAGAAACCAGTCGAAACAGTTTTGATTCCGGATGTTCAGAATGAATGTTCCACTAGTCAAACTAAACACAATCATTCTAACCAAAGGAATCAAACTCATTTTTTCCCAAAAGATATTAACCGTGGTCATATTGATGTTTCAGCTGTTCATACTTTAAAGATCAAACAAGTTTGGGTTGAAAAAGGCAAACGCACTCCAAAGTCGTCATCCCCCAATAAAGACAAATTTTCTTTTTCGAAATCTACAAGTGTCAAAAGAACCAATCGTCATTTTCTTTTTCCATATACTATTCATTCGTTTTGACATTTAATTAAATTTTCACGTAATCAAATTTGTTGCTCAAATTGCGGTGTGAATGACTTTATGCGTTTAAATTCTTTTGATTATGGTTGTGATTATTATCCGAACATGCATTATTCTTACAATTTTCATCATAATCATTTTCCAACTCCACCTATTTATAAATGGGTTCCTAAAGAGACCATGACTAACGCCCCTAAGTCCCACTTCAAATGGGTACCCAAAGGTGCCAAGTTAACTAACCCCGAAGGACCCATTTACAAATGGGTACCTAAATCTGCCTGATTTTGTGTAGATCGGTCATGTGTGGTACTTAGATTCTGGATGCTCCAAACACATGACCGGATAAAAGGAGCTGCTTGCGAATTACACGGAGAAAAAGAGAGGATTCTATGTTTTGGCAATAATCATTTAGCACCTATCAAGGAACATGGAGACATCATTCAAAACAACATCACTATTTCAGATATTTCCTATGTTCAAGGCCTGAGCCACAATTTGCTAAGCATTAGCAAATTCTGTGACAAACAACTCGAAGTTAACTTCCGACCTGAACGATGCTGTTTGCGAACCTTTGAAGGTAAGGAATGATTAGTCGGCACGCGCAAATCCAACCTGTAAACCATCGATCTTTCCCAAGTGAACGCTCCTTCAAATGTTTGTCTACTCTCAAATGTCTCTAATCCCAAGAACTGGTTATGGCATCGACGACTTTCTCATTTGAACTTCAAAAATATCAATCGCCTCTCCATTCACGGGTTAGTCATCGGCTTACCAAAGATAACGTTTGACAAACCTCACCTATGCGAAGCATGCGAGATGGGAAAGATGAAGAAAGTTTCTCACAAACCTAAGGTGGAACATAACACAACTCGACCTCTTCAACTCATCCATATGGATTTGTGTGGCCTAATGCGGACTCGTTATGGTTGACAATTTTTCTCGATTTACGTGGGTTAAATTTCTTCGCTCAAAGGATGAAACCCCCGACACCATCATAAATTTCTTGAAATCCATACAAGTCAAATTGGAACTCACTGCTCAAACCATCCGCAATGATAATGGAACCGAGTTCAAAAATTGCTCTGTTGACGGCTATCTCGAATCAGTTGGAATTACACAAACATTTTCTGCGGCTCGAACTCCGCAACAAAATGGTGTGGTTGAATGCCGCAATTGAACGTTAGTTGACGCTGCTTGAACCATGCATGCATATTCCAAACTGCCGCACTACCTTTGGGCCGAAGCAATCAATACCGCTTGCTACACTCAAAACCGTTCGATCATCAACAAGTGATTCAACAAGACACCCTATCATTTGGTCTACAACCGCATTCCATCCATCGATCACCTTCACACCTTCGGCGGTCGCTGCTTCATTCTCAATGAAAAGGAAGATCGTGGAAAACTCAAGCCAAAATCCGATGAAGCCTACTTTCTTGGCTACTCTCCGAACGCATCAGCATATCGGGTCTACATGAAACAAGCACATTGTGTCAAGGAAAGTGTCAATGTTCAGTTTGATACTAAAGCCGAAATGGCTCCTGAACAAGATAGTTCTGGACCCGCACTCACTGATATATTAGCTTCCGAACAACTCCGTTCAGAACCTGCTCACAACGCCGCTCAAGCTTCCACTTCCAATAATGCTTCCTCAGATCTGGATGATTTATTCGAGCACTTTGATTCGGATTATTTCGGCTCTTATACCGAAATTCCCAAACAAATCACCCCGCCTACCTTGGAGGTTGCCGAGACTACCAATCTTTCTGGACCGCCAGTTACAACAGAAACCGTCTCAACTGCTGCAACTCCAAGCTCATCTGCTCCTGCTACCCCCGCTCAACCACATTCTCAACCTAGTGTTGACCCGCTTCCTACGGAACCGGCATCCTCTCCACCACCTTCAGCTTCATCTCTTAAGGATGTCACCAGTTCCACAAGATCTTCTGATGTGGCTCCAGCCTTGGAATCACTTCAAGATCTTCCCATTGGTACATATGAAGACGATACCCCGGACCCCAACGCGCTTCAACCGCTTTCCCACACCACCAAATGGGTCCGTTCTCATCCATCCGATCAGATTATTGGGGATCCAACCAAACCAGTCACAACGTGATCCGCCTCAGCCAACAATTGTCTGTTCTCTACTTTTCTAAACAAGGTCGAACCCACATCCATTCAAGAAGCAATGAACTATCCTGATTGGATTATGGCCATGCAAGACGAACTCAATCAATTTGAAAGCCTGAGAATTTGGCGTCTCGTTCCCCGTCCACAAAACAAAACCATCATCTGTACCAAATGGATATTAAAAAACAAACAAGATGAAGATGGGATTGTCAAACGCAACAAAGCCCGACTTGTCGCAAAAGGCTACCGCCAGCAAGAAGGTATTGATTATGACGAGACAATTGCACCCGTGGCCCGCATTGAAGCAATTCGGATGTTCTTAGCTTATGCGGCACACAAGAACTTCGTCATCTTTCAAATGGATGTCAAAACTACCTTCTTAAATGGCATGCTACGTGAAGAGGTGTATATCCTCGATAAGGCTCTCTATGGCTTGAAACAAGCCCTGCGCGCATGGTATGACAGTCTTTCTGATTATTTGGTGAAAAATGGATACTCCAAAGGTAAAATTGATCCAACTCTTTTCATTAAAAAGGAAAATGTGGACGACTTTATTTTCGGTTCGACTAATCCACAGCAATGTAAGAATTTCTCCGAGCTCATGATTGCCAAGTTCAATATGAGCATGATGGTAATGATGAATTTTTTCCTCGGCCTTCAAGTCAAACAATTTTCAATAGGAATATTCATCAACCAATCAAAATACATCTCAGATATATTACGTAAATATAACATGACGACATGTACACCGATTGGCACTCCCATGTCTCCGGGTTCGAAACTACACGCCGATCCCTTGGGAAAAGCGCTGTATTCTAAAACCTATCTGGGAATGGTTGGTTCTTTAATGTATTTAACGGCTAGTCAACCGGACATAATGTTTGCCACATTCTTATGCGCTAGATATAAAAAATCTCCTAAAGAATCTCACCTTAGTGCTATAAAACATATTTTTCGGAATTTAAAAGGTACTACTGATCTTGGCCTATGGTATCCCAAGGATACGGGCTTTGAGTTAACTGCTTTTTCAGATGCTGATCACGTCGGGTGCATTCTTGATCAGAAAAGCACGACGGGACACATTCAGTTCTTAGGAGATAAATTGGTGAGTTGGTCCTCGAAGAAGCAAACTTGCGTCTCCACTTCTATCGCGGAAGCCGAATACATTGCTGCCGCAAGTTGTTGTTCTCATGTCTTATGGATGCGCACGCAACTCAACGACTATGGTTTCTGATTTGATAAGATTCCCATTTATTATGACTCCGAAAGCTCAATCGCCATTTCGAGCAATCCTGTTCAACACACCAAGACAAAACACATCGATGTCCGGTATCATTTTATTAAATACCATGTCGAATGAGGTACGATTTAACTATATTTTGTAAATACAGAACTTCAGCTTGCCGACTTATTAACAAAGGCATTGGATGAAAAACGCTTCCAGTTCCTAGTGTCCAAGTTTTTGCATGCTAAATCTCAAAACCTGATTTCCAATCAGCATTATCAAAAATACATAAAAAGCCCATTCAAGTTTTATGCAAAATTCCCTTCTTCAACTGAATTTTTCATCATTCTTGAATTCTCATTTTGTGAATTTCTTTTACAATTCAATGTTCTGTGTTTTCAAATTTATTTTTGACTCGTACACTTTTTCGTCATTCTGTGTCTTTTTCCTTTTTGTCTTGATGATGTTATCTACTCTATCTTCATTCAAGGGGGAGCGGTCAGGTAAGTTTTTCTTCTTAATATTTTATTACCATAAGCATGAATCAAGGGGGAGCACATAGAAAATTTCTTTCTGTCAATTTTTTTTCAAACACAGTTCACTTGTCGGCTCTTCATCACCCGACAAGATTTCTTGTCGCATGACTCAGACCCGACAAGCTCTCGAACCGACTTTTTTCTGATGTCGGCTGCCCGATAAAATTCTGCCACGTGTGATCCTCTGATGACCCCATTATTTAAAACTCGGGCCCCCACCCACACTATTCACAATTTCAAAAGTGTTCTTCCCTCTGTTTCTCTCAAAACCCTCTCGACATCCACTATTGCACGAAGCATTTTTCAAATCATCGAGTTTTTCATATCCGAAGACAACACCAAGTTCGCTTTCTGTTCCTAATCAACTTTAATTCTTGCACTTTTCACTTTAACAAATTGCATGATAGTCAATTTAGGGCTTAACTGTTCGGATTCCAAAACCATAGGAATCCCGATTTTGATTGATTTTTGCATGTTTTGGGGTTATTGGACCTTAGGCTTAGTTTTAATAATGTTAGGAGACACCCATCGATCCTAGATCTAGGCTTGAATCTGGTTAAATACTCGTTTTTTTAATCTGGGCAAAAGTTGGAATTATCGGACCTTATGAACACTTAAGTTTTTTTAAATTTTTTCTTGAAAACTTGTCGACTCCTTAAAGCCCGACAACTTTTCTTGTCGACTGATAAAGGATCGAAAAATTCATCCTCATGAATGTTCAAGTGTTCTTCTCGCCATGGTATATCCGACATTTTTTTTGTCGATTCATCTTGGGTCGACATGATTGCATAATTTCAAATTTTGCAAAGTATTTATCTCGGACATGCCTCTCTCGACAACTTTTTGTCGATTGTCACATGTTTGATTTTTACAATATTAACAAGTCTTCTTGTCGCACCAGTACCTCTCCACATAAACTCTTGTCGATACATAGGTACCCGATATAATCCCTTGTGCTTCTCAAGAAACATCCAAGTGTTTATATCGATCCTTTTCCACCCAACATCCTTCTATGTCGACCAATAAAGGATCGACATCCTCACTTGGCCTTTTCTTGCCAAACTACAAGTCATTATATCGATCTATATGGCCTCGACATAGTTTGTTATCGATCCCTTTGTGCTCGATATCCAGACTTGGCAGCTTTATGTCACCCGACATTTATACTTGGAAGAATTTTTTTTCTCAATATACTGACTTTCCATCCATGGTTTACCATTGTGCTTTCAGTTCTAATGGCGGCTCACCATGATCCAAATATGTCTGATGACGAGAACCCGAACCCGATGCCTTCTGAGCGTTCCACTGCACCGAGATGATATCTTACCCCCCCCCCCCCGGGTACCTCGCGAGAGCTCAAACCGAACAATCATCGTCTCAACTTCGATATGCGCCTAGATCACCCCATCGTCATGGAGATCATACGAAACCATCCTCTTTGATTTGCTTTCATACTCGAACATCGGGTCCCTGTATTCTACTTGCAACAATTTTGGTACACCTTGGAATATCACCCGGTAGAAGGCGACCACCACTTTACCGCGCAAATAGATGAGTTTGTTACCAAACTCACACCAACTAGACTCCGGCGCATTCTCCATCTTCCGGCTGCTAATTCCGTCCCCGGCCTTGACACCTTTGAAGATCCACCAAGCGAGGACGAAACGTGCCGTGACTTCCGAGCTCTTGGCTACAACGACAACGAGGAACTTACTTCCCCACCTTTATTTCACTATCTTTTCACTGACCAACCGATGTCTCATAGGCAAGCACACCGAAATGGATCGGGCTAGCGCATCCGTGCTACGCATCTTTCACGGGTTCATCTACAGTTGTCATTACGACTATACGTCCCTGATTTGGAACCATCTTGTTGCATTTACCGCCGATATATCGGACAATGAATGGATGTGCGGAAATTCCAAGACGCAATGGCTCTCTACTTGGACCATCATTCGTTCAAAAGTACTTAGAGCACAACAACACTCGATTTCCTTTCATTATGCCTCTACCCGAAGCCTTACTATCCCTTGTTGATCAAGATGCACCTAGTGTGATAGTTTATAGGGAGAGTATCGGCTTAATGGCTCCCCAACAACCGGGACAGCCTGCTCAAGAGCCAATTCGTGAGGAACATCAAGAAGTGGCCGAGGGTCTTAGATTAGATGAGCAGGTTCAGGATCAAGGGGATTCTGAGCAGGGTGTTGAGAGAACAGAGGATGCAAGGGGAAATGTAGTGGGAGGTACATCGGATCAGCAAATCCCTATTCCACCTACCGTTGCCCCAACTGTTCCATCTATCGCTTCATCCACCTGCCGGTTAAAGATGCGCGTTAGCCGAAGTAGAGTGTATCAACCATCGTCCGAATCTGGTACCTAAGACACTCTTTCTGATGACCTTGTTTGAAGAAAACGTCAATGCATTGATGTTGCGGAAGATGCTGCCCTGCACCGTATTGGCCGACAACCTTCTGTTCTTGAAACCTCATCGGAGGATACTAATGATTTGTTTGACTTTGAAAAATTATCTGAACCTAACCCTGACCCTACCGCTTGACCAAATATTTGGAGAGATAAGGAGAACGGAGGGAGAAGTAGTTGAAAATATTGACATGCGAGTGAGTGAAGGAGAGGTAAATATTACGGAGAGTGAGATACCTGTCACCTCTAACCGGGTTACCGAGTCTATTGTTGTTACTCATTCGTTGAGTTCCAACACTGGACAAGACGTTGTTAGCCCAACAACGCAAATCCACACCCCTCCCAGCCACTCCGTAAGCTCACAACAGCCTACGGTTTCAGATATACTTGTGAGTTTAGCTCCTCATCAAGTTGCTCTCTCTTCAAGAAACACAACTATTAAACCAAGAAGCAGTAGCTCACCTGCTTCGACTTCATTTGAGTGCACATCGAGTCTAGAGCCTCGTAGAAACACATGTATGTACACACTGAGAGCCCTCGTAGCCCAGTCGGAACTCCCATATTGATGTCCATTCTGGACATTCCACTAGGATTGGGAGATAATCCTACCAGCGCTACATCATTGCCAATGCAGAACGTAGGTCATACAGTTGATCCAACTGTGATGGATGCTCAATTCATGATCTCTCCCGAGGCTCAAGCTCTTATGGATGCTCAATTCCAACGAGCACAAGCCTCTTTGTATGCTCATGAGGCACGAATGACTGCTGAAAGACGGACTTTTGTTCAAGAAGTACTTGAAGCTTCATGCTCCCGACACCCAGATCCGAATCAAGCCAGTTCTTCCCGACCAAGCAGTAGTCGTGCTCCACCTCCGCAACCTCAGCATCCTGATCCGCATCCGGATCCTCGGAATCGACCACCGTCACCACATAGATATGAGTACAACAATGATGAACTCATGTCCATGTTATATGCTAACTTGTATCCTGAAGCTACAACTCGAGGCTTACCGGAAGATACACTGATGGGTCTTCTTCGTCACAACCTTGAAATTCCGAATGTCACTCGCTATAAGTTTGACCTGTTCAAGGCTGATATTGAGTCACAACTTCTTGACATGGCAACCAAACAAAAGCAAGCAACTGATGAGATTCTTGGTGCCATCACTGTTCTTCGCACTGAAATTCAAGAGTCTTTTCGTCCAACCGCGTCTGTTCCACATCGTCGACCTGATCAGGACGATCCGGCCTCTGGTCCAAATCGCCCAGAGGGGGAGACGCGCGGCCGGATTACAAGAACTCAAACTCGATCTCGACCATCTTCTGCTACAACTTCTGGTCCATCTTCGTCTACAGTTCCACCGTCAAGTCAACAACACTCTACTCCACCTTCCACACAACAACAAGCAAATCCACCAACGGTTGAAAAGCCCGCGGTAGAATTTGAAATTGGGGGTGGCTCGCAAGCTGCTGAACCAGCAAATGATGAAGAAGTAAATGATTAGCATTTGAGAGACTCAGTCCGAAACTGGTTTCGTGATCTATATGAACCCGTGCTGAAAGAAGAAGATTATGTGAATTTAATGCACACGGAAATAAAAATTCCTACCAACAAATATTGACCAAACACCGTGCTACCGCATCAGATTCGTTGGGAAAGAATTCTTTCAAACAGCAAATGGGTAAATCCACAAGTCAGAACATCGTACTTTGAAGAAACCATGCAAAAGATCTTTGTGGAAAAGAAGAACCCGTGCTGAAAGAAGAAGATTATGTGAATCTAATGCACACGGAAAAGAAATTCCTACCAACGAATATTGACCAAACACCGTGCTACCGCATCAGATTCGTTGGGAAAGAATTCTTTCAAACAGCAAATGGGTAAATCCACAAGTCAGAACATCGTACTTTGAAGAAACCATGCAAAAGATCTTTGTGGAAAAGAAGAAACCAGAGGATATATCTCGAATACATCTGATCATGGAAATTGATCCGCTTCAAGTAACGGAATATGTGAGCATACTGAAGACTAAAGCAAAGGATCCGAAAGAAGTTGATTCTAGACACAGAATTATCACTATCATGGAGATCGGATGTGATAAAGCCTTTCAAGTAGAATTTCCAACTTTCAAAGTAAGAAGATTTGATGGAAAGGTCTATTGTTTTTCTGAGGCTGACTTTGTCAGACTGGATGTGACGGATATGGAAACTCTGTATACTGAGCTTAAAGACAAAACCAGAAGATCGGAGAATGAACAAAGAGCTTTAAGAGCAATTGTGAGGTATATTCAAAAGGAGCTTCGGTACAGCTATCTTCATGATTTCCAAAAGTAAACAGAAGAAAGTGTATCTGTCAAAGCCTGATCAAGATTTACCTGGCCTAAAGAATTTGAAAGTGACACAAGTGATGACCCAGCCAGCACATGGAGTTGTATACATGAAGCCTAACGGAGAAATGAGGTTCTTGAGATTTGGTGAAGTTGCTTCTTATTCTGACGAAACTTTATTAGCTAGTCGAAACAGACTTTCTGCAGAAGCAAGTGCTGATCAAAGAAGAAGTAAAAAGCAGCTGAAGGCGAATGAAAGAGAGAATCTACTGAATGCAATCGAGTTAATTGACAAGCGTATCATCTACCGACAGACCCTTAGAAGATTTGAAGGAATGTTCGAGCTGAAGAAAAGATGATGATTCATTTTGACACAAAGGGGGAGAATGCTAGGATTTAATTTAATTGTGTCAAAATAAGGAATGTTGCTTTATTGTAAACGTGGCAAGTGTATAATGCCATTCTCTTTGTTTTCTTATAAAGTTTCAATCTTTTAATATAAATAGGCGCATAGGGGTCATTGAATTAGAGTGTGCGATATACTGAGAGCTAAACTGCTAGAGAGAAATTCGATATATTATATTCAATACAAGTGAGATATCCGAATCCTTATGTTAAGGTAATGCGTGGTGGAACCTTGGGAACCATCACCGGATCTTCATTAATTGTGTGTTCTTCGTGTTCGTATTAAAAGCTTTAGTACTTGATCATACTCTGGGATCCACATTATACCTTATTTGTGAGGTTTCCTTGGTTCAAAGGCAAACTAAAGTAGATTTGAGGCGTTTTTGAACTATATGGTAAGTTTTAACAAGAATGTTCACTTATTTGCTTTCTTTCGTTTTTTTTAAATTGCTTGGTACTTCATCTCATATAGCTCTTTATGTCATTTTCTGACCAGGAAGGAATTATCCTAACTACATGTTTTAATGTTCGTTAAGTTGTCAAAAATGTGTTGATGATGAGAAATTTGAATCCAGGTTTTGGTTTGTTTTGACCATTTCTCTGTATGAAGGAGGCAAAGAGATAGGCTTAGATTGTTTACGGTATTAATTTGTTTGAGGTGGTTCAATGGGGACAAGTGAGGGTCCTGGTTTATTCCATATAGCCATTTTGGCTTAATGGCTTGGCTTATGGTATTTTGGACAAGTTGTTGGTTTATTCCATATACCCATTAAAGGGTCGCATGTTTACATAACTAGAGTACACGTGCCACACGCCCTTGTATATGTATTTGAGATAAAATCGTAAATTGGAAAGCACTCAAATTCTTTTCGCTGGACTGATTTAAAATAATGGCTAAACAAGGTTTCAATAAAATGTCAAACAAAATATAAATTTAGAAAAAGCAATGTCCAACAAACTGGATCCAATTTTAATATAATATTATAATAGAGTGTTTTGAATTTTAAAAGTCTCTAATTTAGGGTTCCTATTGCAGAAGAAGAAGCAACCATATGTTATCCCAAAAGAAGTTCTGGAACAAGAAGAGATAGAAGAGCCCTAGCAGAAAAAATTTGGAGGTGATCATTAGTAAGATGTATTTGTATGGTTGCATCACCACAGGGATGGTATGCTCTTTGTTCCATTTTAATTAGATGTATATAAACCCCTCTTTCAATTGATATCTTTTCTTTATTCATCTTCGTTTTAATTTTACTCTTTGTATATACCCAAGTTTAAATTTATGTCTTCAATTTTACGTGATCATCTATACGGCTTTTTGGCTAGATATTTTTTAGGTTCGTAGTGTTTAAGCTTTCAAATTCTTTGAAAAATATGATCAAGAAATGTTCTCCACTTCATCATGGTTTGTCGTGTCTTTTAATTATCATACTTTTACTTAAAATTATGCAGTTAGGGAGCCTAACCGACGCTTTTATCCAAGAAGGTGATAATGCCAACAAGCAAGGGAGCCTGTTATAAGTTGTTACAATTTTGACATCTGTTGAGCAAAAGAGTTTGGAGGATGGTTCATGGATGGTACATATGTTCAATAAACCATCTTTTTGGAATTATTATTTTTTTCACTTTCTAGGCTCTAAATATGATTTTTTTTTCTCAATAAATTGCAGTGATTATAGCTTATTTTTTAGGTTTCCTTGGTTCAAAGGCAAACTAAAGGAGATTTGAGGCGTTTTTAAACTATATAGTAAGTTTTAACAAGAATGTTCACTTATTTGCTTTCTTTCGTGTTTTCTGAAATTGCTTGGTACTTCATCTCATATAGCTCTCTAGGTCATTTTCTGACAAGGAAAAAGTTATCCTAACTACATGTTTTAATGTTCGATATGTCGTCAAAAATGTGTTGACGGTGAGAAATTTGAATCCAGGTTTTGGTTTTTTTGTTTTGACCATTTCACTGTATGAGGGAGGCAAAGAGATAGGGTTGGATTTTTTATGGATTTTTTGTTTTGACCATTTCACTGTATGGATTTTTTGAATCCAGGGTTGGTTTTTTTTTACATAACTAGAGTGCACGTGCTACACGCCCTTGTATATGTATTCGAGATAAAATTGTAAATTGGAAAGTATTCAAATTCTTTTGTCTGGACTGATTTAAAATAATGGGTAAACAAGGTTTCAATAAACTGTCAAACAAAATATAAATTTAGAAAAAGCAATGTCCAACAAACAGGATCCAATTTTAATATAATATTATAATAGAGAAATAAGAAAATAGATTTTTACCAAGGGGGACATCAAAGTGTTGTTGCAAGTTGGAGCATCTTTCATTTGGATTGATAAACCAAGATTGGAATTATATGACTTTATTAGAAGTATCAAACCCATTATAAATTCATAATTATGTTCTGAGTAGCAACTTTAATCGTATGGTTCTTCATATACTTCATGAGTTTGCAACTTCATGTTGTTTCTATTTTGGAGCTTATATTTGGGTTCGGTTAAAAACTTGATGGATGGACCTGATGTTTATCTCGATTGTTTATTGTGTCTTTTATCTTTGCCTTTACCAGGTTGAGTTGTTGCCTCCTGAAAAAACTATAAAAAAAGTCATTACTATATCAACCACTAAGGCACTAAGTATAACTTTCTATTTTGTTTTTACCTTTATTTTATGTTTTATATAAATCTGTCAAATTTAGGCTATTTTAGGCAAATTTGTATTAATGATTTATGTTGTGCTACATCACTTTTACTATAATTGATTGGGCTGGAGTTAAAATGAAAAGACAACCAATATTCTGGGTTTGGGTTAGGTTCAAGTTATTAGGCAACATATTCACTCAAAACAAACAGTGGGTTTCTACCATTGGCAATGCCCAATGATGAAAGAACCTTTTTTTCCGAACATAAATTTCTGATTATCTTTTTTTAATTAGGAATTGCATTAATTTTTCATTTTCGGTTGATCTTGTTGAGGTAATAACTGTGTAAGCCTTTTCGATTATGCTGTCAATTTGCTTTTCTTTAGACTTTGGTTTTGCCAGATTTGTTGTGTAGGTACAATGGCATGATTTTCAATTCGACAAATGCTTGAGATTTACCTGTCCTTTAAAGTTAGAAAAAGTCAATTTTCTTGCTATGTTGTTTGGCTACAAAGGAAAAGCTATCTATATTCAACACGTAGGGATATTTGATTGATTATAACATTGTTTTTATTTTGTAAATGCAGATAATGAGGAATGTGGATGTGGCTTTTTTTTCTCCCGTGATCAATATTGGTATTTTCTGTTCATGGTTGGAATGAATATATATATATATATATATATGGTATTTGATGGCTGTTATGTTTTTCATTATTCTTTTCAAAGTCAACATCTTTTTTGTGAAGGGTATCTCAGGCCGTCTAATTTCGTCAAAGTTTTTTTACTGCAATAATCAGCCCTAATAACTTTAGTGGCCACAATTGATGAGAGCATCTGGATTCGAATCCTAGGTGGCTGGGATATTCCTTCAACCTCCAGGCATTCGACCAATAAGCTACAACCCTTGTGGTTTAGTTTAAAAGTCATCTATTGCAGTTTTCTATTCTCAATTGGGTAGAGTAGAGTTTAGGATGATGTTTTCATGTTTATTTCTCTGGTGGTTTCTGATTGCCAGATTGTAATAATACTATTATATGGATTAGTCAGTTGGGATGCTGCTGAATCTGCCTTACGTATTTGCAATTGCCTATGGCCAAATTGCATCAATTCTATGGTTGTAGTTCATGCTCAGTTTTATGCTTTGACCTCGGCATTGCATCGGGCACATAACTAGAAATGCAGCGGGTAGTTGGCAACCTTTCTCAAAACGTGGGGGTGACTGGCATGGGATCTTTTAGGTTGTTTGTTTCTGGTTTAAGGGGCTTAATGGTTTTGGGTTTATTTGGTTGGACGTACATAAGTGTTTGTTTCAGGGGCGTAGGGAGTAAGGGGCAGGCGAGTGCCCAGCCTCCCCCAACTCAAGGACAGAGTAAAGCATTCATCCAACAATTGATTTAGAAAAATGATTTTTCCTTAATACAAAAAACTGCAGCCACCTCTAACCTAACAGCCATGTTGTTGTGTTTATGAAAAGATCGTTATTATTAAAAGAATTTCTATTTTAAAATATAAAACTTCAAGTTTATTTTTCAATATGAATTTTTTTAATATCATATACATATAAATAAAGTATTTAGGTAAAAATGTTAAAACAACATTCTAATGTTAGGTTCAATTCAGTAATACGATAAATTTGAAGTATACAAGTAAATTGATGTATATGTACATTTTTTTAAAACCCTTTGAACTCTAAAACACCAACTAATAATTAACCGATAAACACGTTATATAGAATAACTATAGAACATAATCAAAACTAAAGTATCTTTAGTAAAAACCGATAAACACGTTTTATGGAATAACTAACAAAATACCCAAGTATCTTTAGTAAAAACTACTTCTTAATCAAAACTAAAACAAATTACATCTCCATTTTTTAAATCAAGAACGTTTAAATTATAATAAAATTTTGAATTAAACAAATTATATCAAATCTGAAAAAAATTACATCCCTATCTTTTTTTCTTGTTCTTTCATTGAGTCTTCAAATTAGCAAGATATATTAAACTGTCACTTATAATTTCTATTTTATTTAGACAAACGTTTCAGATTTATGATTTATGACTTTTTATTTTTTATTTGTATTAATTTTCATTTTCAGTTTTACACTAAACATTTTGCATCGCTTTGTATCGCATGAATACACAACTAATTACAAGCAAAACGACCTTGAACAATAGGCCCCCCTTAATGTAAATTTCTAGCTACGCCCTGGTTTGGTTGTGACTTAATGATTAAGTCTGGGGTTTATTTTCTTAGCAATTTTAGGGGATGTTTGGTTGTTTTTGCATTAAACTATGTATGGTTGAGCTCAGGACTGGACCGGTACCAAAACCGAAAGTGTCAAAATCCAATACCGAACCGATTAGTGAAATTAGGTACCGGTACCGGGATTTTCAGAACTAGAACCGATTGGTACCATTTTTTTGAACGACTAAGTTTTTTCACCTTTTACCATTACGCAATAACAAAAGTCAATTTAACTTAACCAAAACGGTACCGAAATCTCGAACCGAACCGGTACCGAAACCGAAAATACCGAAAACCGAAAGTCATAAATCCCAATACCGAATCCCGAACCGGTAGTAAAATTCGGTACTGGTACCGGTTCGGTTTGGGATTTTGGTCCGTTCCGCTCATCCCTAAAACTATGTATCGGTTAAGCTGTCTAGATAAAGTTAAATTGTGATGTTAGAATAATTGACTATTTTATTCTTCTAAGTTTCTTTTTTGTTGTATTATATTAGATTAAACTAAAGGTTTTATTTAGTAAAAACCTATTAGTTACTCTTTTTAATCATTTGATCAAAGATGTTGTAACATCCTTTCCCATTTCCATCCATTCTCACATTTTCTAAATAAACCTACCAATGTTTTATTTGGTGAAATGGAATTTATAACTTAAGTTTTTGTTTTTATTTATTTGAATTTATATCAATCAATTCACACTTGATAAACATACAAAAGTATAAAACCATAAAAATAAAGAAGTTGAATTAAGGATTTGAGTTTACGAATAAAAAATCACGCCGCAACGGCGAGTACTCTACTAGCATCATCGTGACAACAAATAAAAAAACATAAAATATGAGTTACATTTTCATTTTTCTGCTTTCAAACTCGACAATTTGTAGATCTCAGCTGCATTGTAGCGGGTACATTTTGTAGTGTTTATAAGAAGTATTTTGCTACAGAGGAGTTTTAAAGTTTTTTGGGTGCTTTAGATTTGGGTTTTGTCTTCAATATTCAATTGTAGATTTATTATTAATAAAATTGAGCGATTACCATTTTCTACAAAACAGACGAAAAAAAAAAACAGGAGTCGGTCTTGTTTGGGAGGAATAAACAGTCCCGTATCCTTAACGACGTCTATTTCGATCCTACTTCGACCCGATTATGATCTGCCCCAGAAATCTGCTCCATCAATACTTTGACCCGACTTACCCAAATCTCACTGCTGCTACTGTTCCGATGGGGACGATAACCAACCAGTCCAATCCATCGTCGACTTTTTGTCTCTCATTTTTATCCATTCAAACACCATCCTTTGAAACTCAGAAAACCTAATCCGAAATATTGCGGCAAAATGTAGCTTCTTACCACATTTATTTTGTCTAATTGTGACTCGTATCTTCATTTTCTATCCTAATTCGAATACACATAAATCGTTATTAGCATATTTTGTTCACACGTGCATGCAAGTGTGAACTGAAAAAGACAGTTGTTAATGAGGGTTGGAGTTTGGTGGGTAGATGTGGTTGAAGGTGGTTGGACAAAATATTATATCTATACAAGACTCATTCCTCGTATCCTATTGTCTTTTTTCCAACAAAACAATTTATGTGTTTTTTAGTTTTATGCATACGCAACTAAATTGGGGTGGATATTACTAACTGCCCCTCTTTAATAATAATTTTTTTTCTATTTCAATTATGGCTTTATATATTTTAAAAAATATCAAAGTTAAATTTATTAATCCTTGGAAAAGATGATTTATGTTTTATCATTTGGGTTTGAAATTTAGGAACTTTAAGCTTTTATATAATTAAATGGGATGTTAATGTGTGGAGAGGGGATCTATACTTTTTCTTCAAAAGTGTTACAAAATAATTTTTATAATATGGAAAATATTAAATTGTCTTAAAAGTACGGTTTTATGGTTTTGTTAAAATTAGTAAACAAGTAGACTTAATAATTTTTTTATACAAGTCTTTATTCATTAGAAGCCATTAATAACATCGTTGTTCATACCATAGATTTGAATAGGGTCCCGGAAAAACGCGCGCTACGGCTTACGCAGTTGATCGGATCAGATAGCCCTTCAGGCAACCAACCAAACCCGGCGCATCAAATTTAGGGGTATCTTACTTGTCACAAAACTATGTATTTTTTTAAATTATCAGGCAATGGGAATAGAAATATGGGATAACAGCCAACGATAGACAATAACTCCCCCCCGAACACAGTTTTCCTCTTTTCGGATGATAAATATTTCTCAGTGTGAATCAAACCCCGTATTTTATCAGGGCAATCTCCGCATCCGAATAATCATCGATTTATACACCCTATATTTGGTTGGCTGGTCAGGGAGGGTCAACCCTAACCCGATCCTCTTTAGCTAATCGTGTCATGATATGCAACCCTAACCCGCACACACTCGGGTTGGCGGGTTGACGGGTCGTAAACGGGTTGGCGAGTCACCTAATAATACAACCAAATTCAAACACTCAAATTTAAACAAAAAGTCCAAATACAAGCAAATTCACCTAATAATACACCCAAATTCAAACATTCAAGTTTCAAACAAATAAAAAGTACAAAAACAACCAAATTGAAACAATTCCAAGTTTCAAACAAATTAAAAGTCCAAACGCAACCAAATTCAAACAAATTCATTTTGACTATCTGAGACTTTTAAGTAAAATATAAAATATATATATTTGTTTAAATTATTTTTTTTTTAAAATTATTTATTTGGCGGGTTGGCGGATCAACCCGCAACTCGTTTGGGTCAACACGAACACGATCCGTTGATTTGGCGGGTTGGCAGGTTGACGGTTTGGCGGATCAGAAACTTTAACCCTAACCTGTTTATTTTTATGTCGGGTTTCATGTCGTGTCGAAAATTGTCACCCTAATCAAATTCCATTCCGATGAAGGTAGATTATAAAATGTTTTTTTTCCAATGACACAAATGATTGTTTCGTTCAAAAAATCATCACCAATTGTATAATTTTATTATTATTATTAATTGTCCCACACACAAAATATAGTGATGGTACCGTTAAAGATATACCTGTTAAACATGTCATGTCATGTCAGGTCGGCCTCAAAGTTAAACAGGTTGAGAATGCCTAACCTTAACCTGGTCCATTTAATTTTCGTGTCGTGTCGTGTTAACCCGTTTAATTTTCATATCTTGTCGTGTCAATCCATTTACTTAAACGGGTTTAAATGTATTAGCCAAACCCATTTAATTCGTGTCGGGTTAGCATGTCGTGCCAATTTTTGTCAGATCTCCATGGAATGAACAATCATTTTTTATTATTATTTCGTATTTAATTTGTTAAAAAAACTATAAACGGTGGGTTGTTGACGCCCATTGCCTAAGGGACTAAGAGGCATAATATAAACGGGTTATTCGGGTCATTTTCGAGTTGAAATTTCTGCTCCTGACCTTATCTGTTTAATTTTCGTGTTGTGTCGTGTCAACCCGTTTAGTTAGAAAGGTTGAAATGTATTTGTTGATCCAAATTCTTTTCAGTGATTTGAATATGATTCCTCTTGTATTTAGTGAAAATTCCATTTATTGGATAGTGTTCAGAAATCAGCGATAGCACACATTGACTGCATTCAGTGATCGCTGATGATCAGGAACAACATCTTATCCCTGAATATCTGAAGAGCAACACTCACACCACAAAGTCATTCAGCGACTGTCGAAGGCATAACTGAAGAAAAAGATGAATAGCTCGTGATCTGAAGCGGTTCAGTGATAGCAACGTTCATCTACATGAAGTGTGACATCTTGCAATAGCCTCAATGATACCTAAAGAATTCATCCTTGAAGCTTTTGGTTTAGTGATCAAAGTGGGGCCTATTCAGCGAGATAAAAGATCTTATTCTCGATGCACAAAAGTCAAAACCTCTCATACCTTGTCAGAAGAGGACGTACGAACTGTCTCTTATGTCCCCATCAGATCTGATTTGGTTACTGTTCATATTCGGCCAAAAGCATGGTTGCTTTATGAACAAAGGACAAGTCTCAAATAGAAACTTGGCACGTGGCTTATACCTTTTGTTTTGCATTTAATGCAACGGATATAAATAGATGAGGAACCATTCTTCATCTTTATGCAAGCTACTTTCTGTTTCTTAAACCTCCGTCGTTTTTCTATCTCATTCTTGTGCATCACCTTTCTTAGTTGTAATAGAATTAGGTTTCATATTTGTTCTAATTCCGCATACAACTGTAAATTTGTTTATTTAATATAAACTCATTTAAAAACCATAAAAGTTTGTGTTTGTATTCAACCCCCCCCCCTCTTCTACAAACTGTTTCTATATCCATTGAACTCTTGTAGACTTCTTTGGGACCAACAAGTGGTATCAGAGCAGTGTTTTTTTGCTTCAAGCTTCTAAAATCTTTAAAACGAATTCATTTCTTATTTTCATTTTAAAATGGCTAACACAAACACAAACTATATAGACAATGGATCTTTAGCTAAACCTCCAAGATTTAGCCGTGATAACTTCCTAGTTCCAACAATCCAGGTTCAAGCAGTACCTGCCACTTCTACAACCCCTACTATTCCTGAAAGAAGAAGAATTCGCAAAGCTCCACATCAATGGAGTGAGGAAGATAGAAAAGAGCTTGCTGTTGATTCAAAAGTTAGATTTATCATTGCCATGTGTCACACCCCGCTAAAGCGGAAACACGAGGCGTGATAGTTCTTGATTTCATAGCAATAGGGCAGAAATAACACCAATCGTCCATTCAAATACATAACAATTTAAACCGGAAATTTACATCATACAAGTCCATAGTTTAAAACAAAATAAAAGAAAACAAGTGTTCAAACAAAACGATTTAAATTGTAAAACATGATTGATGTTGACGCGCCCAATTAATATGCATTTCAGTTCATCTTTCTTACCCCTGAAAAGCGTGAATAAAACAAGGTCAACTACAAAGAGTTGGTGAGTTCACATGTTTTCAATATTATAAACATCTTTTGTATAAATGAATATTGAGCAAAATAACTTTTATAGCACTTGGTAAATCTTTAAATCTTAAGACGTTCAAGACATTTTGTACCCTAATTAATAGTAAGTAATGAGCCACCACTAAACCTTTCAACCACAAAACTATTTTTAATTCTACCTTAACGGTGGGACTAAAACCCCACATATGTAGAACCTTTAATTTAAGTATAGTGCACCCCTACCAATAGTTTTTAGGTGCGATTGCTATCCGCACCCATACTTGTCGGTTTTTAGGTGGGATTGTCCGTCCAATAGCGCTATCTACAAATACCCTCAGCTCATCACTTGAGTTAATAGTAGTGTACAAACTTTTATGGAACATTTTACTCAATACAATCTATTAGTGTACATGCCTTAGTACCCATAACAACAATTTCATAATGTTTCACATTCAGTAAAGCAAATAGCTTAAATATTACATTTAATAATTCTTTTCACCCTAAAACGTATAAAAAAACATTAAAAGTGGGGCTGTGAATACTCACCTTATAGCAAAAGCTTCAAATTAGATACCCGAGACGCTCATTTACCGGCCTAGTGCTTTCCTATCAAGGCAAAGTACTCAAATGATTACTATAAGTCCAATGGTTACCAAGAGAATACTTATAAGTCCTTATACGTCCAACTTGATTATCTATAGTCCCATTATACATAATACACATATGCTCTTTAATATAATAATTTATACCGAAAAGTAATGTTCTAATCCTTCAAGTGATCAAAATTCATGGATTCAAACAATTCCAGAATTTCACTTTCGGACAGAAACTATAAGTGCTAAAAATGATTCAATTACCGTGATATCCAAAATGACAAAATCTACCATTTTTTTATATGTGATACATTACTGTGTTAAGTTCATTGTGACCAAATTTCATGCATTTTGGACATATAAAAATGGTTCAAATAATTTATACAAAACAAGGTGTCACAACAGGTGTGGCAGATTACACCCTGTTAGTAAAGCAACCATTTGAGAAGTTTTACTAAATGTTTTTAAGAAATTCCAGTTGGATTGTAAGAATAAATCATAAAGGAAACTTTTAAGATAAGAATCACTCATTGTGAATGAGTTATGAGGAAGATATGGCGCCTCAAAGTTGCATACACAGATATGTCATTGGTTGACAGTTTGCACACTCAACATAAATAAACTGGTTAATGCCTCAAAACTTCATATTTTTGAATGAAACCAGATTCATATGAGCCCTAACTCATAAAAGAAAACTCTAGAAGAAGAATTATGCATTATGGACAAATAATCAAAGATATATTAACAAACAAATTAGGGTTTACCTACTGGTGGTTTTACAGTTTGCATACCTAAAATGTTTTAGGTGTTTGGAGGGTCAAAACTCCATATTTTCATGTGATTCTACTTTTAAACATAAGATAACTCATAAAATTGACTCTCAAAATAAAAATCATCCTTTTGAATTGAGTTTTGAAGGAGATATGGTCATTTGAACATGCATGCACAAATCTGTCAGCTTTGGACAGATTGCGCACTCATTTTGTTTTGATTAATTGAAACCCCGAATCACCACATCTTTGAGTGAAACCAATAGTATTTGAAAGGTAACTCATTAAATAAATTACAGAAGAAAAATCAAGTAATTTGAATAAAGACTCAAGGAGTTATAAGCATAAAAAGTTGGTATAAGAATATGTCCAGTCAACAGATGGGTTCCAAACTTGTTTCTAGGGTTTGAGAGTTTAAACTCATCATCATCATTTTCACATGAAATCAAGTGGAATATGTTCCATCCCAATTAATATGAACCCCAAGAAGAATATAAACAATTTAAAACATGTAAATGATCCCAAATGATCTTCCAAAGCAAACTCATTTTCTTGACAGCAACTCTAAAACAATAAAATGTAGTTTTTGAGCATAAAACACATAAGAATGGTGGTTCATTTCTCAAGAGTCGATCCCCACCATTAAATATTTTGTTTATCATAATGAAATACCCAAAATATAGCATTGATGATGCATGCATAACCTTCAAAAACTCAGATTTCATGCATGAAAGAAAATGCTCATTTTGAAGGGAAAAGAGAGATGAAAGTGTCTCTTCAATTTTAGAGAGAGAGAAAGATGAGAGAAAATTTGGGTTTGAAAATGAAGTGTTTGAAAAAAAAAACATATAGGGGGGAAGAGAGGGGGGGCCGGCCATGGGCCCCTTTCTAACCCAAAAATTAATTTTTTTTAACAAAAGCCCAAATTGTTTACAATGTCATTTTTCTCTCAATTGTGACATCTCTCCTCAAAATGTAAGCCCAATAGTGATTAAATTCTATAAAAATAGAAGTTTTATATTTTAAATACTAAAACTATATATTTTATATAAATTGAGTATAAATTAGAGCATTTGGCACTATGTAGGACGTTTCAGATAGTTATGGGTCAGAACCGGACTTTCTAAGCAATTACCGGTAACTCTAGAAATTTTCGGTCAACCTAATCTAACTAACTCTTATTCTTATAACTTATCTAAAATAACACTAATATAAACTTAAAAAGAACTAACCTGGAAGCTTAAATTTGACAGTTGTCACACCATGTGTCTTCCAAATGATGTCCATCATTCTGTGATGAAGATGAGGACTTCAAAATCCATGTGGGATACTCTCTGTATCCAATATGAAGTAACCGATGAGGTTCAGATTACTCGTAATATTAACTTGGTGAGACAGTGTGAAAGTTTCATATGTCTGCATAATGAAACTCTTTCACAAATCCACCAACAGTTTAACTGTCTTCTCATAGATATGAAAACTGTTAATAGAGAGTATTCTTACTCTGAAATTCTGACAAAATTCATGGAAGCTCTTCCTGAACATTGGGAAGTGTTCACCACGTGTCTAAAATTGTCAAAGAACATTGAAACTCTTTCTTTAAGTGCTTTGTACGGAATATTGCTTAATCATGAGCAATCTTTAGCATTAAAAAGAAATCTCATAAAAGACACTAAGTCAGCCAAAAGTTCTTATTTGGCTTTAGTGACCTCAGAGATAGGTTCTTCTAAACATATATCTTCTTCTATTACCTCTATCAGTGAGTTAGATAAATCTAACCCAGAAGATATCACTGATGCCGATATATCTGAATTTGATAATTCTCTAGCCCTTCTCACTAATAATTTCAGAAGATTCGCTAGAAAGAGTAATTTCAGAAAGACTCCCGCCATCACTGACTCTGATAAGTCAAAGACTGTCCCAGCTTATAAAGCGTCAGCGATCTGCTTCAACTATCAACGCAAAGGTCACTTTGCTAGTGAGTGCATATCAAAGAAAGTTGTTGCTCCAACAACCTCTCAAACTAGTGATAAAAATAAGAATGAGAAATATTCTAAATTGAAAGAAAAGTATCAGAATCTGAAGAAAAATAACCATCGAAAACGCAAGGGCCTTGTCGTTGAAGAAGTTGATTGGGATCAAGAAGAAGATTGGGCTCAAACCACTCATGAATCCGGATCAGATGAAGAATACATAGCCTTCCTATGTCTTATGGCTAGAAAAGAATAAGCTGAAGAGGCCTCTGACTCATCCTCTTCAGAGTCTCCATCGACTCAGGTACCTATTCCTTCTAACTCCTCTAAACCTATACATGATAGTATGTCAGCTCTCGATTTTATGACTATTGATTTTTACAATGCCCTTAATGGTAAAATTAAAGCTGAACAAAGTAATATAGATCTCTCTGAACAGCTTAAAAGTTGTCATCTAAAAATAAAAGAGCTTACCAAAATCGAAGAAGATTTTAAAGACCAAATATTTGTAAATCAGACAATTAGCATCGAGAAAGAGCAAGCTATAACTGAGCGTGAAAAAGCCATCGCTGATCTCAAGGCTGAAAAAGATACCAGTGAATCGTCCTAAGTCGGGAAATATGATCCCTGGATCGGTTCAGAGATCAATCCCCAGAATTAAGATTGATCTCACTCCAACAAAACCTGATAAACTCATAGTTCCTCCGAGGACGATGGATAAAGGAATTCATAGTCATAGTCCTAAAATTGTTTTGACCTCCTCTCTGAATGCTTCCTGCTCAAAACATTTTCATAAATATAGGAAGTGTTATCACTGTGGTGAGACTACCCACATAGCTAGTAAATGCCCTAATGTTACTAAAGCTGAAAGATTGGCTCATGGTAAGAAAGTAGCTCTCACTGAAAAATCAGCTAAAGCGAAATACACTTAGGTTGGTAAAACATCCAAGGTGAAGATAACCACTGAAGAAAATTCCTCGACAAGTAACATATCTGCCAAACCTGTTGTTTCCACTAACAATGCAGGACCCAGATTAGTATGGGTACCTATGAAAAAATAATCCTCTTGTCTAATGCAGAGTGCTAAAGGTATTTGGTATCTCGATAGTGGTTGCTCAAGGCACATGACTGACAGAAAATCTCTGCTCTCTGAATACAAGGAGGAAACTGGCCCCTCAGTGATCTTTGGTGAAAATGGCAAATACACCAAGGGTTATGGCGTTCTATCTAATGGAGCAACCTCATTCAGTCATGTTGCTTATGTTGAAGGACAAAAGCATAATCTCTTAAGCATTAGTCAACTCTGTGACAAAGACTTCAAAGTCCTATTCACAAAGACCAGATGTGCGGTCATTGATAAAAATAATAAACTTGCCGTAAAAGGCAAAAGATCAGAAAACGTATACGTCATCAATATGGATAGTTCTCACTCTGAGAATGTGTGATTTTTCTCAAGAGCCTCCTCTGAAATTAATTGCCTCTAGCACAAGAGATTATCTCATCTGAACTTTAGGATGATCAATGATCTATCTCAAAAAGAACTTGTCACGGATCTCCCTAAACACTCTTTTACAAAGGAATCTCTTTGTTCAACGTGTGAAAAAGGAAAGCTGACTAAAGCTTCTTTCAGATCCAAGCAACTCTCCTCAGTGACTACTCCTCTACACTTACTTCATATGGACTTATTTGGACCATTCAACATCCAGTCCATATCTGGAAAGAAATACACTCTAGTGATTGTGGATGAATATTCCAAATATACATGGGTATTCTTTCTTCGATCAAAGAGTGATACACCTGATGAAATTATTTCCTTTATCAAGAAAATGGAAGTCCTGAACAATCTAACTGTTCGCTCCATGAGGTGATCATGGCACTGAATTTAAAAACAGTACTCTGTTTACCTTCTTTGAAGAAAAAGGAATCACTCATAATTTCTCATCAATAAGAACCTCTCACCAAAATGGTGTTGCTGAAAGAATAAATAGAACGATCATTGAAGCTGCTCACTCAATGCTCAGTGAATCACGACTACCAACTCAATACTGGGCTGAAGCAGTTAACACTGCATGTTTCACTCAAAATCGATCCCTGATAGTTAAATGATTCAAGAAAACCTCCTATGAATTATTTCATGGAAGGAGACCCACTCTGAAATACTTATGTATCTTCGGATGTAAGTGCTATATTCTGAATGACAGAGATCATTTAGAAAAATTGGATCCAAAGGCTGACGATGGAATCTTTCTTGGATACTCCTCAATATCTAAGGCGTTTAGGGTCTTCAACAAAAGAAAATAACATGTAGAGGAAACCATGCATGTCAAATTTGATGAATCACGCTCATCAAGTTCTATTCCCGTCTCTGAAGACGACGAAGAACTAGATCATTGGATGACATCTCACTACGGGGAACCTTAATTTATTTCAATGCACCTCCGGTCACTAAAAATAATGATGATGAAGGACCAAACTTCATTCCTACTACAAGTAACACTCCATCCTCTTCAGGGATAGATGTTACTCCCCTAAATCAAATTCTTCCTTCTGATTCCTCAAATGGCGATGCTTCAGTGAATAACCAAGTCCCTCCCTTAACTCAAGAGAATCTGATTCCTTCAGAGTCTCCTCCAGGGATGTTAAGAAATGATGAAGAACCTACAGTTGATGCATCTTCTACTCTTCCTGAGCAAGTCGCTGAATCTATTGTTGATCACTCACCTCAACCTCCGGCTCAGCGATGGACCACAAATCACCCTATTGATCATATCATTGGTGATCCCTATACAGGTGTAAGAACCTGTCATGGTCAAGGTAACATCTTTCTCTTTGTAAATTTCATTTCTATAACCGAACCTAAAAAGATCGATGATGCTATCACTAATCCTAGTTGGGTCAATGCTATGCAAGAAGAACTAACTGAGTTTCGCAGGAACAAAGTTTGGAATCTTGTACCTCGTCCCTCAAACAAGACTGTTATTGGAACCAAATGGGTTTTTCATAACAAGTTAGATGAACATGGTATTGTAACTCGCAACAAGGCTCGACTTGTTGCTCAGGGATACAAACATGAAGAAGGTATAGATTATGATGAAACCTTCGCTCCTGTAGCCAGGTTAGAAGCCATAAGACTTTTCTTAGCCTATGCTGCCAATAAAGACTTCAAAGTTTTTCAAATGGATGTTAAAAGTGCTTTTCTAAATGGCAAACTAAAAGAGGAAGTTTATGTTGAACAACCTCCTGGTTGCTCTGATCCTAAATACCCTGGCCATGTTTTCAAACTACAAAAAGCTCTTTACGTGTTAAAACAAGCTCCTCGTGCTTGGTATGATACCCTTTCCAAATACCTTCTTAAAGAAAAATTTGTACGTGGAAAAATAGACCAAACCCTCTTTCTTCGAAAAAGTAAAGGTCATACCATTCTGGCTCAGATATATGTCGATGACATTATCTTTGGTTCTACTAATCCCAAACTCTGTACTCGATTCGCTGAACGCATGAAGAAAGAATATAAAAAGAGTATGATGGGCGAACGAACATATTTTCTTGGTTTACAGATTAAGCAATCTGAGAAAGGCATCTTTATATGTCAAAGTAAGTATGTTAATGATATGCCGAAGAAATTTGAGATGACTCAAAGTTCTCCAATGAAAACTCCTATGGCATCTCCTCTGACTCTTAACAAGGATCATCATGGAACACCTGTTAATGTTACTACCTATAGAGGAATGATAGGCTCTCTGCTATATCTCATAGCAAGTCGCCCTGATATTATGTATTCTACCTATCTTTGTGCAAGATATCAAGTTGAACCCAAGGAATCCCATCTGATCGCTGTAAAGCGAGTCTTCAGATATCTGAAAGGAACTCCTAAGCTGGGTCTTTGGTATCCCAAAGGCTCAGGGTTCGATCTAATTGGTTACTCTGATATTGATTTTGCAGGATGCAATATTGACAGGAAGAGCACCACTGGTGGCCGTCAACTATTAGGTGGTACGTTGGTAAGTTGGACAAGTAAAAAAGCAAAACTCAGTGTCCACATCAACCGCTGAAGCTAAATACGTACCCGCTGGAAGTTGCTGTGCCCAAATCCTATGGATGAGGAACAAACTCAAAGACTATGACCTCAAGCTCTTTAAAATCCCTATCTATTGTGATAGTACAAGTGCTATTGCTATCGCCATTAACCCTGTACTTCACTCTAAAGCCAAGCATATTGAGATCAGATATCACTTTATCAGAGATCACGTTATGAATGGTGAAGTTAAACTTCATTTTATACCCACTGAATATCAGCTCGGTGAGATATTTACTAAGCCTTTTGATGAGACTAGATTCAATATCTTAATTAACGAACTTGGTATGGTGAACGTTGAAGAATGAAAATTCTCATTGATCAACTATATTCAGTGAATACTAAAATTTACTTCAAAACCACAAATCATTCCTTGAACTATGACTCAGTGATACATATATCTCGCCAAGGTATATACTTCTATTCCTTACGCTCACTAAATTCTTTCTTATTCAGAGAATGGATCTCAAATAAGAAAACCCATCACTGACATTCTTTTAATGTTAATGATGAGGATATTAAATGGATACTGATTAACACTTATTATTTAAATGATAATCTTATCATTTCTCAAAAGAAAAGGACATGTTAGACGTTTTTCTGACACACGACGGACCTTAACGTTTCCTATCCCATCGACCCCTAGGAACGTGTGCTAGGTCATCATTACTTTTTCAAAAAGCTAAAACCGTAATTTAGTTTTCTTCTCTCTCCTCTTTATCACTCATCCATCTATAAAAGTAAAATCCTTCTCCTTTCACTTTTTACGCGCTCATTTTTTCTCAACGCAGAGGATTTAAAATTCTCTCTGCATTTCTCAAGAACACGTACTTGTGTGTTTTTCTCACTCTCGTTTTTTCTCAAGGTTTGATCTTTCTTTATCTTATTATTGTATGAACAACAACTTGAATGTTGTTTATAAGTTCTCATCTTCTATAACTTCTTGTTATAGATATCTATTTTTGCTTTATAACTGTCTTAAGAACACCATCTTCTTAAAACCTGTTCTAAGTTTTTCTTTTAGAACAGAGGATGTTTTGGTATCAAACTTTATTTTTGATCCAAAATCTCATCTAAACCTTTTATCAAAATAAATAATCACTTTGGTATACTTTTCTAAATTTATAAAACACCTATTTTAAAAGATCCTCCTAAATCAACAAGTATTTTGATTTTGTTCATTAAAACACCTGTTTTTCTTAACATTGTGGTATTCTTCATACCAAAAATCTGGTTTATAATTTCTCTTATTAAACCATGATTTTCCTATTTGGTGTTCCCATCTTTGAAACAGCAATGGCATTTGCAAGCTCCCAGTTCAAGTATGTTGAAGGTGAAGTTCTTCCAGTGACAAACTTTGTTGGGGCTCCAGAAGCAAAGTTCACCCCTGAACAAGCAATATTCAAGGCAAGCAACTTCATAGCCTTGGTTGATATCCCCGCTGACAAACCACAGTTAGCTGATGGTGAAAAGTTTATCATGAAGTACTCGTTGATGTACGCCTTCACTCTTTCTCCCGTTAGAATCACTGCTGATCTCCATCATTTCTGGTTTACTGCTCACACCGCCACTGTAGCCACTGAAAAAGGAATTGAACTCCGCGTTGTTGAGTTCACTACTAAAAAGGGAACATATGCCATTACCTCTCGTGTTGTACGCTCGGCTCTTCGTTTCCCGTCAAGAGGTAAGAATCAGATATGGGTCTCTGCACCAACCAAGGAAGAACTCATATCCTTCCTTGACCACATCGGCTACGAATGGGACTTTGATGTCAAGACCCTCACCAAAACTGAGAAGAAGCGAACGCCAGCTAGGTGGCAATATATCTTCACCTAGGTGATTCAGTTCTTAGGCACTAAAGACTGGCTCACATGATCAAGCCAGCAAGCCATTTTTGGAGATGGCTTGATCTCTATGCCATGGTAGAAAGTTGAATTTTGCTGAATACATCTTCAACGAACTCTACAAAAGGGTTCAGTCACCCAAAAGGGAGAAGACTATTCCTTTTCCAAGAGTCGTGGCAACAATCTTGGAAAACGTCTATGAGGGATACCCTAAGGTTGGGAATCAGATTTCTCTCAGGTAGGGAAGAAATATTTGGAGAGACACCCTAAGGAGATGCCCCCTACCTCCCCTACATGATGGATCTCATCAGGGACGCTGCCCCTGTTGCTACCTCTACACCAACTCCTACCAATCAGGTAGTTTCTATGTCTAAATCACTGACAAACCCATCATTGATTAACCTTGACACTACTTATCCTTCCAAACGCAAACAGCCGACTGACGGTCATAAAAAGACCGTCGCTCACAAGCCCCCTACAAAGAAGCAAAAGAAGAGTATATCTCAGTAATCTACTCCTCCTAGCTTCAGTGTACAACCAACGCCTCCACTCTCCTTATCCACAACAACGGCTTCTACGTCTGTTGCCATCTCCTCTTCATCAGCACTACCCCCATTCTCAGCGACTTCGCTCACTGAAAATGTAATAGCCAGCTCCGCTGAAGCTGGATCAGGTATAACATGCACAACCTTCTCTTCTTCTTCTATCTACTCTTCTTTGGTCCGCACATCAACTCATGATTCAGAGATGGTTGTCCCTATCTCTGATGAGGTTGAACAGCGTGCTATCCAAGAATCAGTTTTGTTTCCACAATCTGAATATCGGAAAACCATGTGCATAGGACCTGAGAATGTCTCTCTCAAACATTCTCAGATACAGGCCAGTGATCCACACGGCACTGCCGTCGCATGTACCATCCCTGAGAGTAATCCTCTTGATACTCTCAAGGAACCTGTGGTTATACATACTACCTCCCATCATATATCTTCTAACCTAGAGCTCTTTTTGGTTGCTCTATCTTTAATGTCAATAGGTGCTGCTGCTACTACCTTCTCATCAACAACCACCACTGCTGCGTCCGTCGTTGCTCCTCTCAGCGGACCTAACGTCTCTCCTACTCCTTCCAACAACCCTACTTCTTCTCCATCTCCGAAGATCAGAAAAGCTGCAGATCTTAAGAAGGTGAAGACAGAGAAGCTTTCAACTCAGCATCCTCCTCTTGTTGCTGAAATCCGAAAGATCTCTCTGCCTCCTCCCTCATTTCCAGCCATGGATTTCTGGGTAATTGAGTGTGCCCTGACAAGGCACAGGGCGGATGCGTTGTAGGTGTCGTTAGAAATTATCTTCAAACAAGTTAGTGGCGTTCCTGGCATGAAGGCAACCATCAATAACATCTACACTAATATTCCAATAGTGAAGGATGATAACTCTGCCAATGAACGAGCCATTGAACGTCTCGCCAAGGCATTTGAAGAACAGGCGAAGATAATCGCTGAAATGAAAAAGACACGAGCTGATCTTCTGTGTATCGTTCAAGGTCTTGCTGACAGAGCCCCCTCATTCACTAAGGCTGATAGAGGGAACCTGAGTGTGGTTGCTCAGACTTAGACATCGCAGGCGAAGACTCTCTCTGACATGGGTTCTAATGTGCACACTCTTTTGGTGCACACTCTCCCTATTGGTAATAAAGAGGGGGAAAATTTTGCCAGAGAGCTCGCTGATGAGCTTATTGGTCAAGCAAACACAATGCTTCCTGGCGAACCCCTGCCTCTCTACAATCAGATACCACCTCAACAGGATCCAATCCCTGAAGATGTTGATGAAGACGAAGAAGAAGAACATGATGAAGAAGGCTAAGACATCCCTCATCAATCTGTTGGTGGAAATGATGATGATGTCGATGGAGAAGGCTACTCAAGATTCTTCGCTCAAAATCGTCCAGTTGTTTGTCTACCAGGAGTAGTTTTCAGAGAACCTTTGGGGGACAGGCGACCTCCTAGCCAGGAGCAGTCTGATCCCTCAGGGAAGAACAAGCAAGTGATGGATCTAGATACCACTTCAACATCTTCTGAGGGGGAGCTCTCTGTAGAGGTATGCCTTCCTCTAGTTACTTACATTCCTCCCTCTGAAAAACAAACTTACCCCTCCTCTTCTCCTCCAAATCTCGGCTCTGATGAACCTTTCTCTGATTCTCCCATTCTCAGTGTTAGGTCCGATTCAACAAGATCAATAGAGGAATCATATGCAAATCATCGAGTCGTATTTTTACTATTTAAAGCATTAACGAGCTACAAACGCGAAACTACTTTAGACGACTCTCATTAACGAAACCTCTACCTTGGACTCCTTTATATAGCAGATGTCTATTACATAGTAAGCCCAAGCCCATAAGATAAAAACACAATATGGAATATTACAATAAATCGTTTCCTTCTTTATAAAACATTCCTAACTTAGGACTTATGGTCCTATCACTCAGTGACCCCTGTCCCCCAAAGGACTCTCCATTTTTGAAGGAACCTTCCGCTGAAGATCAGTTCTTGTACATATCTGACAATGAATCTGAAGAGGAAGAAAGCCATATCCTAAGGCGTGTACATAGGCAAACCATCCTTAAACCAGAAGAAGAACAAAGAAGAGAAAACTTCATAAGAGATCACGAGATGGCTAGAGTAAAAATTCCTTTTCGTACCTCTGAGCCCGAAGCTCCTGTTTCAATAAATGTCTACGATGAATTCTCCTTCTTGTCACCTGAAGAACGAGAATAGGCTCTAAAAGCTCAGCGACTAAGAGATCAACAAATAAAGCAAGCTCAAGAAAGTCTCAAAGTCGCTCAAAGAATAGCAAGAGAAAAAACAATAAGTCTCAATCGTCAGAGACATGAAGAAGAAAAGAGCAAAAAGCTAGCTAAAAGACTAGCTGAGAAGGAACTGACCAGAGAAAACCTAAGAGCTAATCATGTCATAGCTCAAGAGAAAATTTTACAAGCCCTGAATAGAGAAAATGAAGAACCTAAGGATGTTTAACCAGAATGGTGTATCAACAAGGTTGATTTCCGCGTTCGCTCTGCAACAATAACACGTGAAACTATCCAAGGACGCAATCGAAGAAGAGGTTCGAAGATAACTGTAACTATGTTCAAGGGCGATAGAAGCAAAGAAGAAGAACCTCAATTCCTTAAGTTCTATGGATTCTCTTAATGGCTCGAAATCAGAGATGCCATTCAAAATTCCAAATTTCAATTCAAGGGTGTAGTGGAAAGACATCTTGATCAGCTACTGGCAAAGGATGTCCCAACATGTCAGCGTTCCTCCTCTCCCTGAGAAAACCAATAAGAGAATATCAAAGTCTGATGCTGAAGAAAGTCCATCGTTTAGAAATGAACATGAGACTAAATTTGACCTTGACAGTCTCTTAGCCAACCTCATTATTCCTGATATCTCAATGCTTAATATATCTCTACCCGAGGCGAGAAAGTACGAAGAAAATGAAATTACTACTCCCCCTGAAGCAGGAATGGCCTTTCTAGGAAATGATGGGCAAACAAGGTTTCTCATAAATAAGGAGATCAAGAAAGCTCCTTCAAAACTCATAAAGATCATGTATTACAACTGCCTGACCACCTATGGTCCAAAGTGCCTTCAAAAGACGATATATGAGAAAGAATTACAAAGAAGAACATAAAAGCTCTCTGACTAGTCTAGATTGTTCTTCAATTCCTTTGTAATCCTTCAAATTATATTATAAATGAAATACAACGAAGTACTCTACTCCATCCATGTACTGAAAAAATCCCTGAAAATAGTAAAAAGGGACAATGAACATAAGAGTTATATTTTCTTTAAAACCTTCATACTCACTGATATTACACTTTGTAATCAAATCAGTAAATGTACTTTATAGCCTCTATTTGTAAAAATTGTATTTTCATAAACTTATAAATGAAACTCAATTTAGATAATTAGACTAGCTGAAAAGAATCTCATAGATTAGTACTTAGATTTCTTTACTTTAAAATTTTCTAAGTCCTTACTAATCTCTTCAAGCAATTTTCTATGTTGCTTAATCATAATCAAATAGGGGGAGATTGTTGATCCAAACTCCTTTAAGTGATTTGAATATGATTCCTCTTGTACTTGGTGAAAATTCCATTTATAGGATAGTGTTCAGAAATCAGCGATAGCACACACTGACTACATTCAGTGATCGTTGATGATCAGGAACAACATCTTATTCCTGAAGATCTGAAGAACAACACTCAACCATAAAGTCATTCAGCGAATGTCGAAGGCATAGCTGAAGAAAGAGATGAATAGCTCGTAATCTAAAGCGGTTCAGTGATAGCAACGTTCATCTACATGAAGTGTGAGATCTTGCAATAGCCTTAGTGATACCTGATACCTGAAGACTTCAACCTTGAAGCTTCTGGTTCAGTGATCCAAGTGGGGCCTACTCAGCTAGATAAAATTTGATCTTATCCTCGATGCACAAAAGTCAAAACCTCCCATGCCTTGTCAGAAAAGGATGTACGAATTGTCTCTTATGTCCCCCAACATATCTGATTTGGTTACTGTTCATATTCGGCCAAAAGCATGGTTGCTTTATGAACAAAGGATAAGTCTCAAATAGAAACTTGACACGTGGCTTATACCTTTTTCTTTACATTTAATGCAACGGGTATAAATAGATGAGGAACCCTTCTTCATCCTTATGCATGCTACTTTCTGTTTCTTAAACCTCTGTTGCTTTTCTATCTCATTCTTGTGCATCATCTTTCTTGGTTGTAATAGAATAGGTTTCATACTTGTTCTAATTCCGCTTACAACTATAAATTTATTTATTTAATATAAACTCATTTAAAAACCATAAAAGCTTGTGTTTGTATTCAACCCCCTTTCTACAAACTGTTTCTATATCCATTGAACTCTTGTAGACTCCTTTGGGACCAACAATATTAATCAAACCCGTTTAATTCATGTTGAGTTCGTGTCGGGTTAATTAGCGTGGCGTACCAGTTTTTGTAAGGTTTAGTTAAAATCATAAAAGTTGAGGATATTCCTTTGTCTTTCAACATTAGATGTTCATCATAGTGAATCCGAAGTATTTCAATTAGTGTTCAAACTACATATAAATTTTATTTACAAAATAACTAACCCTATTATGAAGATTGTGTTCGCCTAAATTTTCACATTATTATCATATTCTTTGTAATACAGCAAAGTATATAAGAAATTTTGTTTTTTTTTGTTTTTGTTACATATGAATGTTTTTCACAATTAATAAAACAAATGTTTTTTTTTTGTTTTGAGCAATAGATAGTTGATTTTATAAAGAGTGAATTATACAATTGTTTCTACAGAATATCAATTAATTTTTTCTCTACAATTTTGTGGGATTTTTTTACCGGATTTTGTCTATCCTATATATACAATACTTAAAATATGCAATGAGTCTATCGTGTAAGCTTGTTTTTTGGTCTAGTTTTTGGTCTAGTTTTTGGATGTGGAGTCAATTAGTTTTATTTGGGCATCTTGGGTAACACAAGTTGCATTGAAGTTATTTTGGATTTTAATGATGTGTTGTATGCAAAGTTTATATTAGGTTACTGTTGCTTCATTTTTATTTATAATTTTCTCTCGACCCCAAATATACTGATATTTGTATCATGTTATTTGTGGTGTTATCATGATCGAGAAACCTTTCGTCAAAAGACTGGCTAGGACTCAAGAGTATCCTTGTTCGAAACAATACAGATAAGGAGTGATTTCTTTTTTGTAGTTCGGTTAAATGTGGTATTCTAAATATGGTTTTTGGTTTTGACATGTGGTTTTTGTGGATTTCATTAAAGGTAAGCAGGTAACTATTCTTTATTGTTAATAACGATTTATTTCTTTTTATAAATTTTAGTACCCTTGCAACAAATTGTGACTTGCGTCTACGAGAATGTTTATTTTTGAAGGACAATATGGTCGAGGCAATGTATTCATTGTTCCTGCATGTTTTGAATAAAGTTTAGTAAATTGCATTATTTGTCTCTGTATTGTATTGGTTTAATAGTTTGGGTTCCAAACTAAAATAATTACGGATTGCATACTCGTGGTTTCCATTTTATAATGTGTTAGATTACACATCGAAACTTTCCAAAACTCCAAATCTGAACTTAACAATGAAAAATCATAAATCAATTTGAAACAAAGCCTTAATTCTAAACCAAATAATAAAAAACCATAAATCAATTTCAAACAAAAAGACTAAAATCGAATGTAGAAGATGGCGAAGAATACATGGATTTAGATTAGTTATGATCGGGAGGCAGCCTCGAATCTGGGATCCGGTTACATGGAGCAGGTGTTGTTGTGAACCCCATAATTGTCGTGGTATGGTTTTTGTTACATGCAGCGGTGTAGAAGAAGAAAAAACCCTTCCGTCTCTTCCTTGTTGTTGTTAACCATCGAACAAGTCGTGCAAAGGGGTAGTTTCTCCAGCATGCGATGGAAGGCGACAAGGAGAAAAGATGAAATGGAATGGGATCAAACCCTTCGAATCGAACAGGTTTATGCAAAGAGAAAAGATGAAATGGTATTTCCCCGATGGGGTCCTGTGGTTTTATATTTGGTATTACATTATTGGTCCCTGTGGTTTTTAATAGAAAATTAGAAAGAAAAAAAAAGGTAAAATGACTAAGAATACCTCTTTATTTGACCTACTTAACAGAAAGAATTTAACACAAGGACCCAACAAGTTATAAAAAGGAAACCACGAGTATCCAATTCGTAATTATTTCACTTTAGGGACCCAAACTATTAAATTCCATATAACACATGGACCAAGAATATAATTTACTCAGTAAAGTTTGATCAACAGTGAATCTAAAGAAGGTTTACCCAGGAAAGCGCAAACCAAGTCACATTATCTTACCGGATGCATATGACAAAGATAAAATATTGTTGATCCAAACTCCTTGAGTGATTTGATGATGACCTTGTATACTTAGTAATATTCTTAGGATTTAGTTTGTGGTTTGCTTCAGTGAAAGTATCACTGATTACGCTCATTGATCGCTGAAACAAACCCTGGACAGTCTTTGAACCTAAATGACATTGAAGATAAAACTCACACCAACGAAACCTTCAGCGAGGTCGAAGAATTAGCTGAAGATAGAGACATGACATTTCGTGATCTGAAGCGGTTTTTCATGAGAACAAGTTTGTTTACTACAAGTGTGAAATCTGACAAGATTCAATGATGCTTGAAGTATCCTCAGTGAAGTCTCAACATCAACGATCAAATGAATCTTGCATAACAAGATGAAGTTTTGTTTATATGCACAAAGGACAACCTCCTGACCTGTGAGATAACATGTACTATGTTTCTTTATTTCTCCCCACATGCTTACCAATCCTAAAGGTCAACTGTTCATAAGCGGCTAATAGGCTACTCACTCTATGAACAACGGACAAGCTCTCCAACAGATGCTTGACATGTGGATGGTACCATCTGACTTGTGTTTAATACAGTAGGTATAAATAGGTGAGGAAACCCTTCCTCCATCTTCATGCATCCATATCTCTTCTTAAACCTCTACTTTTGTTCCCTCTTTCTCGTGCATCATCTTAGTGATTCTTAGATTGTTTAGAATAGGTTTTAATACTTGTTCTTATTTTGCAACAATATGTAAAAAATACTATTATCAAGAAAGTCATTTAAAACTTAAAAGTTTGTGTTTGTATTCACCTCCTCCTCCCTCTACAAACTTTGTGATATCTATACACTCTTGTAGACCCCTTTGGGACCAATAAGTGGTATTAGAGCAGTGTTTATCGCTTTATTTTCAAAAATATTAATACTCTCCAATTTTTTAAATGACTAATCAAAATAGAAACTATAACGATAGTGGATCTCTTGCCAAACCTCCTCATTTCAGCAAGGATAACTTCATTGTCTAGAAGGAAAGACTGAATTTGTTCCTATAAGGTGTGGCTCCTCAGATCCCCTACTATGTAGAGAACGGACCATTTATTCCTACAGCTATTATGCTTGCTGTTCCTGAGACTTCCACCGCCCCTGCTATTCCTGAGAAATGTATTCCAAAAGCTCCACATCAATGGAGAAAGAAAGTAAATAAAAATGTAGTTATTGATACTAAAGCTCGATCAATCATAGCTATGTCCCTTCCTAGCGATGTATATCACTCCGTCATGAAGATGAGAACTAATTTGAGTTAGATCAAATTAGCCCCTAATTTGATGAATGTTTTATAAAGATTTGTATTTTCGGCTTTTGGGTAGTATATGGGTTTGGCTAATTGTTTTGTAAATGTGCCCTACAAATAGATGCCTATGGGCTCATTTCCATTCTGAGACCTGGGAGAGAATACACTTTACACGCACAAACTTAGTGAGTTTGAGGAGAGTCGATTAAACGTTTAGTGTAGTATTCTGTACAATTTCCCCTCTATTATTTAATCCAACCATATGAGATGAGATCTTTTATACAACCATCCTTCATGCTATCTCTTCTGTAATTTTATATGCAGTTTCTTCAATGGTTGTCAAATTAGGATCTAACATTTGGTATCAGAGCCTCTTGAAGAAACCTTTCTTCAATTCGGTCATCTATGGCAACAATTGAAGATTTGGTGATTGATTTTGATGTTTTGGTGCTTAGATTGTTCAATCACATGAGCCTAAACTCAAATATCATTTGTTTGATTTATTTTCTGTTGTGTGCTTAGTTAAGATCTAATCTTTCTTTTGGATGAGATTTGATATTAAGTTTTATGGATTTTACACACAATTTGATTCTACACTCTAGGTATATGAAATGCCTATGTGAATAATTAATTTCATTTTGATTGATTCTGATCAGATTTATTAGACGGGTGTGTGTATCTCTGATCCCCCTCCTTTATTGGTTTAATATCTAAGTTGCTATTTGATGGTTGGTCTATGATCCGACCATGATGTAAGCTTTAATCCAAATTTTTTTAAAATTGGTACCATGACTGTTAATCTCATATCTTGTTAGAACAACTACCAATATGAGACTCTCTTTCTGTTTAAAATATGATCAGTTTCTACACTCTAGTTTCTCGATGAATTGCATGAGCAAGATTTGGTTCAATTTTGTAATGATATAATGAAAATTAGCATGCTGACAGATTTGCAATGTTGTAGTAAATTAATCATATATCACTCATCACAACACCAATTCAGGAGATTAAAACGTCCCAGGATAGAAACCAAAAGGATCTACAAGTTTCATTTTTTGAGTTTTCATTGATTCGATATATAGAAGGGCCGAAAGTATCGTTGAAGTTGAATATAGTGTGCTGAAGCAAAGTTGTTGTGTATCAAACCAGATATGCTTCTTTACTGAAGAACCAGAGCTTCTCTGTATCGGAGGACAAAAGACTCTGTACCAAAGGACCAGAGCCTCTGTACCAAAGGACCAGAGTTGTGTATCAGATCATTATATGTTCTCGACAAGAAGCTAAAACGTTGAACCAAAATTTGCTAGACAAATATGTGCGATTGTACTAAATCGATCATATCTCATGTGTCTGAGCTCCAAAACGGTGAATCCAGTTTCTATGGAAAGCTAAAACACTGATCTATAATGTTTATATGTTTAGAGTTTTCCCAAAATCCAAATATTTCACAACCAGAAGCATCATAGAAGTTAGTGCAATGTTGTTGGCAGAAACCTTCTGTGTTAATTCATGTTTCAAAATAGACCGGGGGGACTGCAGGTAGACCAGAGACAAGTGAGACAGACCAGAGATAATTCTCATGCAGAGTTCTTTATGATGAACGAGTGGCTCTGGTTGTATTGACCAGACCTTTGTATGGTGCTCTGCTTATGCTCCATGCAATCAAAACCTCGAGGACTAGAGCTCTAGACAGACCAGAGCTCTAGACGAACCAGAGATCGTGATGAACCAAATATGAACCACAGATGGACCAAAGATTGAAAGACAGAGGTCGGGGGCCCAAAGCTTGCAATGAACCAAAGCCCGTAGTCTAATTTCTTTTCAGCTTTTCCACAACATTGCATTGTTTCATAAACACGTGCACAACTTTCTCCTTGAAGGTCCAAATTGCACGAATCCAGTTGCGTTGGAACGCTAAAATATAGATGCACAACTTTGAGGATTTGTTTTTTCTCAAATTCCGTGGGCTGATATGTATAATTCACTGTCAAAGTCTACGGAAAGGTGTTGGACCTAAAGCATTTCAATTCACTTTTGCTCCTTCCGATTTCAGAACGGTGTTCCCTTGTCCGTTATTCATCGGTTCAAGCTACATTTGGGACATATTTCAATTCACTTTCTCCCCTATTTTTCAAGTCTAAATCTCTGAGCTTAACGTTTACTCAACGAGGTTTGAAGAGTCAAAATTTTATGTTTTTATGACCGTTTTGTTCAGCTGAGGAAAAACTTGCACAATTCACTCAATTTTCATCCTAAATGAACAAATAAAAGCTTCTTAATAAGCTAAGAGGATGGAGTTCAATGTGCATGTTTTAGGTTTTCTCTTCATCAGGCTCCGTGATGGTAAAAAAAACAAACAGTAATGAAGTTGAATAATGAAAGTTGGACAAAAAATGTGAATTGTCTCGGTTTTTCAAGAATATGAGACTACATTTGAGGATAAGCTTATAACGCCTTGAAGACACGAAAAGTGGCACATAGAAGCTTCTAAAGAAAGAAAGGTGGAGTATATATGATTATGCTTTCTTTATAAAACATTAGAGGGAGATTGTTATATCAAATTAACCCCTAATTTGACGAATGTTTTATAAAGATTTGTATTTTGGGATTTTGGGTAGATTATGGCTTGGGCTAATTGTTTTGTAAATGGGTCCTATAGATAGGTGCCTATTGGTTCATTTCCATTGTGAGACTTGGGAGAGAATACAGTTTACACACACAAAATTGGTGAGTTTGATGAGAGTCGATTAAGAGATTTGTGTGCTATTCTCTACAATTTCTCCTCCATGGTTATTCTATCCAAGCATATGAGATGAGATTTTCTATATAATTGTCCTTCATGTTATCTCTTCTCTAATTTTATATGGAGTTTCTTCAATTGTTGTCAAATTGGGATCTAACACAATGAGGTACAGGAGTCTAGAAAAATTAACCTCGTTAGACAATAAGAAAGTTTTATTTGTGGTAAAAATGAATTTGTCTTAGGTACATGAACGTTTTAATTCCTTAACAATTGACCTATGAACTGTTGGACGAGAATATTCTAATTCTAAAGTTCTGACAAAGTTCATGGAATCTCTTCCCGACCACTGAGACACATTCAAAATGTCCAAAGACATTTCTACTCTTTCCCTTAGTGCTTTATATGCGATTTTTCTCAATCATCAAGAATCTGGTCAATGATTCAAAAAACACTAAAAGCTCTTCTTTGGCTTTACAGACCGATCCTTCAAAGACAATCTCATCCTCAATTTTGTATATCACTAAATTACAGCTTTCTAACTCTACGGACTTATCTGACCCCGACTATTTAGAGTTTGATGAGTCACTAGCTCTTCTAACTAATACGTTCAGAAAATTTTCTAGGAAATGAAACTTTAGGAGAAACTCTTCTATTGCTGACTCTGAAAAGTCCAAGTTTTCTTCTATTGACCGGCGACTTGCTTTAACTGTCAACGTAAAGGTCACTTTGCAAACGAATGCAAGTCAAAGAAAGTTGATGCTCCATCCTCCTATCACACCTCCTCTAAACGAAGAGATGATAAATATCTAAGGTTAAAGGCGAAGTATCTGAAGATGAAGAAAACCCAGAGAAAAGGAAAAGGCTTGATCGCTGAAGAACATGACTAGGCAGATACTACTGATGAATTTGGATTAGATGAAGAAGACTTAGCCTTTCTATGTCTTATGGCTAAAATTCAAGAAGTTGAAGAACCATCTGAATCTTCTTTATCTAAAGTTTCTTCCAACTCTACTCAAGTATCAAATCTAAATGAATTTTCTTCCTCAGGGAACGATAGCTTGTCAGCCCTCGATACGCTGACTGTTGATCTCTACAATGCTCTAAATGGTAAAACTAAGGCTGAACAACTTAATTAATAAAACTATATGCATTGAGAAACAATAAGCTATAATTGAGCTTGAAAAAGCCATCGTTGAACTGAAGGCTGAAAAAGCTACCATTGAAGGATGGTACAAAGCCTCTATTAAAGCCAATGAGATCATAAATGCTCAGATCCCAGCTAAGACTAAGAGTGGTCTGGGATACTCTTTTGATCCTGAAGAACCTCTGCCATGCTGAAGTTTGGAACGTTTGTCTCTTCTATTCCTAACACCTCGACTCAGTGTTCTTCCACATCTGAGTCAAAACCTTCTGAATCTAGTGTTCTTCCACGTGTGAGTCAAAACCTTCTGAATCTAGTGTTCTTCCACGTCTGAGTCAAAACCTTCTGAATCTAGTGTTCTTCCACGTCTGAGTCAAAACCTTCTGAATCTACTGTTCTTCTACATCTAAGTCAAAACCTTCTGAATCTATTTTTAAGGGTTTAAAGAGTGTGGATAGAGGCAAGTGATTTATTCATATTCCTAAGGTCAAGAAATCTCCTAAGCTGAAGAAGAATCCTTCCACTCCTTCAGTGAGTCAACCTTCTTCCTATGGGAAGAAGACCTATAGATTTATTCAGAGATCCACTCCTAGAACTAAAGTTGATCTCACTCCATCCGAACCTGAGAAACTGGTTGTCCCTCCTAGGTCTATGGAGAAAGGAATCTTTGATTGTGGTTGTACTCGCCTTAAGCTTTCTAATGATTATACCCTTGGTACTAAAGATTCTTTCAGATATATGAAGTGCTACTACTATGAGGAAAAAACTCACATTGCATGCAAATGTCCAAAGGCCACCAAAGTTGAAAAGCTGGCTCATAGAAAGAATGTAGCCAAAAATGAGATACCAGTTAAGGTGAAAACCACCTAAGTTGTTAAGACAATGTTAGGTCTGAAAATGTTGTATTTGAGATGATAACTATTGAAGACGTGAAGGGCTAAAGTGTAAAGTCAACAAAGTCATTAATTAGGAAAGATTTAATGTTTAAATATAAGGAAACATTCTATTTTGTAAATAAGGCAAGTGTATAATGCCTTAATCTTTACTTTCCTTATACCGTATTTCCTATACATAAAAATAGAAGATTAGGGCTAGCTTTAGAGAACAAGAACATTAGTGCGAAATATTGAGAGCTAAACTGTGAGAGATAAATCTGTTATTATTCAATACAAGTAAGATATCCGACTTCGGATCTTCATCATATTCATAGCCTTGTTCGTGTTCTTATTGATTATTCTTTATAAAGCACATCGTTACCTGATTTACTGGGATCTACAAGTGGTATCAGAGCAGACGATCTGAGTTTTTGCGTTTTTCTGAAGTTATCCACGAAACAAAAGGTAACTTTTCGATTTCTGCGTTTTTGAGTTTTTATCGATTCATACTGTGTTAGCTTTACCCGATAAAAACTCATAATTTTTTAAGATCTGTTTTTCTCGATTCACTTTTCATTCGATTAAATTTTTGTCGATTCAGTTAAGATATCCTTGATTTATATTCAAACTATTAAATCAGTTTTAATTAAAATTATTTTTGTTTATTTTTATTACTTTTTGAAACTCTTTACATAAGAAAACTCAGGAACTAGTGACTCTTGCAGCTTTTTTTACTAAAGAATTCTTGAGTAAAAATAATAAACTCTAGTAATTTTGACGTTTATCCTTGACTGAACAAAATAAGAAACTCGAGAACTTAGACATTCTTGTCCATAAAAAGACTTGTTCTTTTTAGTCAAGAACCTTTTGTTCTTGTTTTCTGGTTTATCGGTTAAGAAAACTAAGATTAAGTATTTTTGATTTTTTTATCGAGTCCTTTTAAATCGACGAAATTTATTAATCGAGTCAACAGGAATCGATATAAATTTTTATCGATTCATTGTTTTATCGAATTTTGATTAATCGAGAAACTTGAAGTTATCGAGACCCTTGTGATTGATAAAACTCTTCTTATCGATTCAAAATTTATTAGAAGTTTTATCGAGTCTCCTTTACCCGACAATAATTGTTATCGAGTCTCATACATCCGAGAAATCTTCTTATCGAGACCATACCACTCGACAATTTATTTTTGTCGATCCTTCGTCACCCGAGAAAAATTCTTCTCGGCCCTTCATCACCAGAGAAAAATTCTTCTCGGCCCTTCATCACCCGAAAAAAACCTTCATCTATCAAGAACACCTTCTGTTTTCCAAAGAAATCTCAGAAAATTGCCAAAAACTCACCGATCGAGATCACTTTATCAGGTAACAAGTACTTTAATTTTTTTTTCTTCAAAGATGAGTTCTCAAAATCAAGTTTCTGAGCTAAATGCAAAAATTTCTCAACTTGAAACCAGACACACAAACAACATGCAAGTATTGAATGAACTTATAAGAGAACATGTCACTCTCAAATCTAAGTTTAATAACTCAGAAGAATCAAGAAAAGTTTTGCAAAATCAAAATGAATTTTTGGAGCAACAACTCACCGAGTATTCCAGAACTGGATATTATACATATGAAGAGTTTTGCAAAAAGACAAATCTGATAAAAATAAATTTTGATCTGAAAAACAAAATTTCTGAGTTAGAAAAGTTTATAGATCATGAGACTTATAGTGTGGTTCTTAAAAAAAATTAACTGAATTTTTGGAATGTGAGAAAGAAAGGATATTAACTTCTGATGAGAAACACCAGTTTGAGATTGAGAGAAAAGCCTTTGAAAGCAAAATTAGAACTTGTGAACTGACCATTCAAAAACTTTCTAAACAAGTGTCTAATTTTGAGCAAATTGTGATTTTAGAGAGAAAATCTTCCGAAACAAAAAGTCTGGAGTTTTCAAAACAAATTTCTGATCTTGAGAAACTTTTGAGAGATGAAAGAAATGCGTTTAAAACTGAGAAAACGAATTTAATCAAGAAATGTAGTTTGATCATTGCTAAAAGCAAAAATCTGGAAAAAGATTTTGACAAAGAGAAACAAGTCTTTGAAAATAAACTTGACAAACTTTCATACAAATTATCTGTTTTAGAAACAACTCTTGTAACTGAAAAGAATTTGAGATCTGAATTTAAAAATAAGTATGATTTGATCACAAAAGAAAGCGATGATTTATCCTGCAAAATCAAAGAACTTGAAAACGAGCTTTCAAAACAAAAACAAATGAATTCAGAATCAGTCAAACAACTTACTCCGAGCATTTAAATGCGGAGTTAGATGATTTTGAAATTTTGATTTTTCTTCATGATTCTGATTCTACTTCAAGTTCAAAGCAAACTCCTCTTTCTCCTATCTGTAACAATAACTGTTCTTCAAGTGTTAAATCAAATAGTTATTCTAACAGCTCCAAATCATATAGTTTTTCAAATTCTCGAACTCATAATTCTAATCAGTTTCAAAATGATTTTGTTGCTAATTCATGTAATTTTAAGGAGTTTAAAATGGTTTGGAAAAAGAAGTCAACTACAGATGATAGTATTGGAAACATGTCACATACATCTCCTGTAGTTGATGCAAAATCATTTGTTTCCAAGACTGATTTACCTTATTCTATCAAGTCAATCAATCAGTTAATCAGTCTAAGCACCACAAATCTTTTTTGTTCTAGTTGTGGAACAAATGATTTTGTCGATCAACGGTATGTTCATAAATGGTATGGTACTTACAATATCCCCAATTCCCAATTTATTGCATCTAAAACTAACCTCCGAGGACCCAACAAAGCTTGGGTACCAAAATCCTTTTAATCTGTTTTGTAGGTACGTCATGTGTGTTCTAAATTCCGAATATTCACATCACATGACAATCTTTCAAAAGGTTATGCTACATTTGAGGGGGAGTACCACATTTTTTGTTTTTCCATTTATTTTAGTTTCATAGTATCTCAGCTATGAACCTGCTCTTAACATTATGACTTCTGACTACATCAGTTCAGAACTCTGACTTCAATATTTCAAAACTCTTTGTGTGATAGGATTTAGACGTTTCAATGGTCGATCCAAAGCCGGAAGGACCTACCCATGAAACACATCCCTAGGTTAGATATTTTGAAAGGGTATGACTAAAATAAAATTGAGTGCTTGTGAGATAAAATAAAAATGTGAGAGTGTGACAAAACTTAAAAGAAAATATTTGGTCTTCACCAATCCTAAACAGTTATCCGGGTAGCCACATAATCTATTCATTCTCAATTCTTTGGAGATGAATATTGAAATAGACATGGACCCAATGTCGATCACTTGTGTCACCCCACACAACTACTCAACTGTCTCATAAAAGATATTTGTTTCATAAATCACGGAGAATGAGCATATCTGCTATCTTTTCTTCACTCGGAAGATTAAGATATTGAAAAAGGAAGACACACCTCCGGTCTCTGAACTTCACATTCAATGCATATTGAGTCTGTGAAATGTATTTTCACATTTTGAGCCTTAAAATTAGCTTTAATGCATAAATATTTTTCTACACATTGCACGAGTCTTTGTGATTCCAAAAGCATATCTTTGTGTGTATGCCGTAACTGTTTGAGAAGTTAGTTTTATTACTTACTTCTGTGATAACTGGAAGTCCTATCAGTGCCAACCCGCTGCCAACACTGAATATAGGGCACTTAATTAAATTTACTTTGATTAAGTGATAACAGTTGCTTCACGTGCTTTTATATGTTAGTTTTACACGCTTCATTAATTAAATATATTTTTTGTCTTTGGTTATTCATAATGATTTGGATTCTCCTTATCATTCTGAGGGGGAGAGATTGTATATCAAAGACACATCATGAGAAAAGGAAGATGACAAATGCTGATTTGTTGAAGATAAAGTTGAAGACTTATCGAGTGCTTAAGACCCTACATAAATTTTCATCGACTCATCTTGGCCCGACATCAATTCTTGTCGAATCTACCTGGCCCGAGATCTTTTTTTCATCGACATCACCTAACCCGACATGCTTTTTGACCCAACAAGTTTTATACCCTACGACATCGCGGCTCCTTCGATTTTTTTTCCATGCTAATGTTAAGGGGGAGCTACGGAGCTTACAAGAGATCATTTTCGTAGGGGGAGCAAAAGAATCAAGAAGAAAGAATTTTTGATAAAAGTTTCACCGTCTTCAAAAGAGTGCTGATTTGCTGAATTGTAATCTCGAATACTAAGGGGGAGATTGTTAGGTCTGAAAATGTTGTATTCGAGATGATAACTATTGAAGACGTGAAGGGAGAAAGTGTAAAGTCAACAAAGTCATTAATTAGGAAAGGTTTAATGTTTAAATATAAGGAAACATTCTATTTTGTAAATAAGGCAAGTGTATAATGCCTTAATCTTTACTTTCCTTATACCGTATTTCCTATACATATAAATAGAGGATTAAGGCTAGCTTTAGAGAACAAGAACATCAGTGCGAAATATTGAGAGCTAAACTGTGAGAGATAAATCTGTTATTATTCAATACAAGTAAGATATCCGACTTCGGATCTTCATCATATTCATAGCGTTCTTCGTGTTCTTATTGATTATTCTTTATAAAGCACATCGTTACCTGATTTACTGGGATCTACAGACAACAAAGGTGAAGAATGCCACAAAAGCTGAATCATGAGATGAAGTGAATGAAGTCCTATCTAACATTTCCACTAACTCAGCAGGACCCGCTGTAAAAATGGGTACCAATGCAAAATTAATTTTCATATCTCATGCAGGATGTTAAAGGTATCAGGTATCTCAATAGTGGATGCTCAAGACATATGACAGGATCTAAGTCCCTGCTAACTGAGGACAAAGAAGAAAAATGTCCCGTAGTGACCATTGGTGGAAATGGCAAAGAACACACCAAAGATTTTGGTGTTCTGACCAATAGAGTAACCACATTCAAATGTATTTATTGCTTTCCTTCATTATTCATTCTGAATATGACACGTGTTGCGCTCTCATTTATCCTCACGTTCAGGGGCGGAGCCAGGAATTTTTGTGTGTGTGTGTGTGGGGGGGGGGGGGGGGGCACCATATAAATACAATAAAAATAAAAATAAGTCAACATTTTGAAAATAACAAAAATAGCGATGTTATATTGTCATATTGATGATATCTAACCTTTACAATGGAAATTACATTAAATTGTTTATATTTAACAGTCACCACGACGAGTTTTCATTTTATGGAACTTATCTAGGATATCTTCGTTATCAAGCTCAACAAAAAGATATCTTTCGATATAAGTAACCAAGCAATCCTTCATCCATTGATCTCCCATTCTATTGCGCAACCGATTCTTCACGATGTTCATGGCTGAAAATGTCCTCTCATATGTCGCAGTCGCAACAGGTAATATCATTGCCAGTTTTATAAGCATATATACAAGACTGGACACCTTATCCCTTTTTGTTTCAACCATTTTCTGCGCAAGCTCACTGATCCCTTTCAGATTAGAAAACTTCTCTGTAGTTCGCATATCACTGATATAAGTCTCAAGCTGATCATCAAGTATCAAAAGTTCCATTTCAGAGAAATCATCCGGATAGAAACGAGCAAGATGAATCAATTTGCTTTTATCAAAAGCAGAAAAAGAGTTGCTTGGATTTAGACAAGCCATGGAAATAAGCAACTCAGTGCTAGTCTCTGTAAACCGATTCTCCAATTCCATAAGCTGCAAATCGATGACCGCATAAACTAACTCAACATAATAGTAGTGCAAGTTTGTCATTTGCGGAGCTTTTCGGCGTGACCTTCCAGAAAGTAAGAACATTTCGTCCATGTTACAAACATCAATATCATGTTTTTCACACAACAAGGTAACTTGATTGAGTAGAGAATCCCACCTGTCATCTTCAGACTCATTTCCTGTAATTGATGTTTACAAACTCCAACCAATTTTATCGCATTTACAATATCGTGTTCTTTCTTTTGCAATGCTTGGGATAATTCGTTGGTGACCCCCAATATCATCTTCATAAAGTGTAGACAAAACACAAACTCAAATGAGTATAAAGATTTAGATAGAATACGAGCTTCAGACTTTTGTTCACATGTTAATCCATATTTTTCTATCATTTGAAGGACATCTATCACAGATGGAAACGATGCAATCATGCTAGCCAAAGTACCATAATGTGATCCCCAATGCGTGTCACCTGCTCTAGCAAGAGAAGTTTCTTGATTGAGGCCTCAACCACTTGAGATTTCACCAGAATTAAGTGCTTCAAAAACTTTGGCAGTTTGTTGTTCCCGAAGCATATCACGACGTTTGCATGAGCCTCCAACAACGTTCACAACATTGTTTACCAAGAAGAAGAAATCAGAGATCTTTGAGTGCTTTTTCGCCACGTCAACAAGAGTAAGTTGAAGTTGATGAGTAAAACAATGAACATAATGTGCACTTCTATTTTCATTCAAAATTAGTGTCTTAAGATCACCAATGTCGCCTTGCATATTACTTGCTCCATCATAACCTTGCCCACGTAATTTAGAGATACTTAAACCGTGTCTTGAAAATAACTTATCAAGTGTCGCCTTAAGTGAGATAGCTGTTGTGTTTGGAACATGCTCGATACTTAAGAAAACGCTCAAATATGCATCCTTTAATATCCACATAGTTCAAGACAACACTCATTTGTCTTTGGTTGAAACGTCGCGAGATTCATCGACAAGAACCGCGAAAAAATCATTACCAAGATCACTGATAATAAGTTTCGATGTTTCTGTGGCAACAACATTAACAATGTCCTTTTGGATATCCGGTGAAGTCAACTTCAAATTCTCGGTAGCATTATTGAGAGTAACTGCTTTGATGCTTTCGTTATGATCGCGCAGAAATTTCAAAATTTCAAGAAAGTTTCCTCTATTATTTGAATCTTCACATTCATCATGGCCTCGGAATGCAAGGCCTTGTCTCAAGAGAAACCGAATGCAATCAAACGTAACTTATAATCCCTCGTAGCTTGGTTTGAATGCTTGATGATAATAGATTCAATGTGTTACATTCTGTTCAACAAAGCTTCACACTTTCCCCATGCTTAGTTGTGAGAACTATTAACACCTCCAATATGGATCATAAGTTTTTCTTTTTTCACCCAATTTGTGAAGACTAAACTAACAAAAGAATCACCACCTCCTTGATCCCCAACACTTGGTTTAAAAAGATAGCAGCATAAACAGTAAGCGGCATTTTTACTTACACTATACTCAAGCCAAGTAGAGAACTCGTCAAACCAAGCAGGGTTGAATCTTCGTGGTTTTTTCCCAAATAACGTGTAAGGAAAATCATGGCTCCGAAGCTGATAAGGCCCTTTTAACAGATATGCTTTACGAACTTCATCGCGAATATTAGAATTGTAATCTAAAATCCTTTTGCGTAAACCAGGTCAGCGGGAAGATCAGTTAAGTTGGGTTCCACACGACTTTGCTTACTTTTATCAACGTCATTCTTTTCCGGCATCGATGATGAATCCCCAGTTGTTTTTCTTTTAATTAAATATTTATCCATAACTGTTAAAAAATATCTAAAATTAGCTTGAGACTTCAACAAAAATTGAAAATTGAAACATCAGCTAAGCATTGGAAAATACAGTGAATCAAATAGTAGCTTGAGAGTTGAGACCTCCACAAAATTGAAAACTGAAATCACCACAATACAAATACACAACATAATTTATATAAATATATAAGATCATTCCGGGCGAATATGAAGCGCATGGATACAAGTTAGGCCTTGGAATGAAAGACAATTCCGAATCCTCATAGTCATACCTCACATAATGAATTTTATCTCTTTGATAGGGATAATAACAGTTTTTTTAGGAGCTACTTTAGCTCTTGCTCAAAAAGACAAATCTTTGCCTGTTAGGTAAGAGGATAGCAAGTTACAAATTCTGTCTCGATAGGACATGTATCTCTATTACTATGAATTTCATAAATGAAGTAGTTAATGGTGGGGTTACCATTATCCTTTTTGTAGTGACGAATCCTGTATGTGTTCCTAAGAAAAGGAATTTGTCCATTTTTCAGGGTCTCAAAGAAGCGTGAAAACACATAAGAACTCTTGAAGAACAACAGCTGAATGCCTGAACAGAATAGGGGAAGCTCAAATACTGAAATAAGTCAAATAACTCACTATGATGGAAAATTGGCAATTGGCAAAATGGTTGTATTCAAGTAATCAATCCCCAAACTGATTTAAACATAATCAAAACATAAAATCGAGTTCTAAACAAATTCAAAACAGAAAATCGAACCTTAACCCTAAGTCCCTAACCTGCTGTTTAAATGAAGATTTTGAGGAGTGGTTCAGTGATCAGTGGTCGCCGACTTGCTGGTTGCTGCCGAAGAGTGGTTCAATCGTCACCAGTGAGAAGCTGTGGTGCAGTCTGGTGTGGCAGTGGCAGCGAGCGTATGCGTCACAGCATCAAAAGCTATAATCGTGAAAAGGTGAAAGGCGACAAGCGTTTTTACTGTCTTCTAATTCAAACGGGCATTAGAAAAAAAAAGTTACTGCTGGTCTGAGCTAGCAAGGAGGGGCCCACTTAAAAAAATTGGGTTTCCTTTTGGGCTATATATATAAATATATATTAGTAAAAAATTTACAAAAGTGAGGGGGAGCGCAGGTCCATTCTGGTACCTGTCAGTATGAATATTATTTTGATTATTCGGTCTGAAGAATTAACATTCAGACACGTGTCGCGTTCTCATTTGTCCTTACGTTCACAACAAAATTTGAGTTCGCATTTGAACTTTCCTCTCTCTCTCTCTCTCTCTCTCTCTCTATATATATATATATATATTAATAAGATAAGAGTTAAATCAAATAAAAACCAAAAAAATGTTGAAAACAATCTAATCCTTAATTTGGTTTTGATCATATGGTTTTAATTGAAATCTATTTTTAGTTAAAAAGAACATAATCGTCATTTTGAAACAAGATTTACTAGATGAAACATACATATTCACTCACCATATGAACACATCGATTCACCATATGAAATACATACTAATTTACCATACATGAAATACAAATAGTATTGATCGCTCTTTATAAAACACCTACAAATTCACCGGATTCACCATACGAATCCATAATAAATACTAGCTAATTCACCAGATTCACCATATAAATTCAAGTGTAGTCAACGAAAAAATTAGAAAAATCAAATATGATGGCTATAACAAAATCACTATTACGCTTTTCTCTTGTTATTAATACTACAAATCCCTTTGTGGCCACAGAGGTGCGGTGAATCTAGGCTACCCGCGAAGCGGGTGGTTGCTTTGGAATTAGTCGGCTCACATAGCGGATTGGATATCCAGGTTAATAAAAAAAATGTCACCATGATTAGTAATATTTGATTAAACTCTTTAATGGTTGAGGTTAGTCCTCACGTTCCTTAACCTTTATACGGTTTTTAATTAATTATCGCCCTAATAATATATATCTCTATACATGATATATATATATATATGGGAATGATCAAATGAGAACCACCCGTCCTTAAAGGAACAAATGAACAAATTGTGGACCACATATGATGTGAGTCCTACATAATATTAAATCATTGATGATTTAATATTAAATCATTATGTGGGACCCACATTCATATGTGATCCACAAGTGTCCCTTTGTTGCTTTAAAAATGCAAAGTTTTCATTTGAACCTTCCTCTATATATATACATACATATATATATATATATATATATATTAAATCATAAATGATTTAATATTATGTAGGACCCACATCATATATGTGGTTCACAATTGTCCATTTGTTTCTTTAAAAATGCAAAGTTTTCATTTGAATCTTCCTATATATATATATATATATAAATTAAGAGAAAATTAACACCACCTCACAAAAGAAGACAAAAAATGAAAAATTATCCACTATTTACCAAACCATCTTTGTCAAAGAGTTAGCTGTTATAATCAAACTGAAAGAAGACTAATCCTGGTGTGGCTGCTTGTTGAAGAAGGTTTTGGGGTATACAAAACCACAAAGGGGGTTTCCCCCGTTAATAGCTGACCACATTTCTCCTCCACTCCAACCACCTAATCGTACTTTCAGGCCAGCCATGAAAGACACCCTTCCTCCTGGCTTCAGATTCCATCCAACTGATGAAGAACTCATTACGTTTTATCTCTCTCAGAAGGTCTCTGATTCCAGTTTCACTTCAAAAGCTGTTGCTGAGGTTGATCTCAATAAATGTGAACCTTGGGACCTGCCAGGTATTTATATATATAAATTCTTACATCAACTTCTTTATATTGAACAAATTAAAGGCCTTAGATTTGATGTTTGTTTTATATGTTTTTCTACTCTTATGGCTTATACCAAACCAAATCTTATGAACATGGGTATCACACCCGAAGATATGGTCTTCTAAATGGATATATAGTATAAAGATCTGACAACTCTATACAACAAAATTGACTTCATTATCAATTTCTAAGTTTTTTTTTAAATATTGTTTTATGGAAATATAGTATAAAGATCTTATAGGATTCTTTTAAACGTTTTAACAAGTTAAAGAAGTTTTTTCAGGACATTTTTAACACAAAGTGTCTTGTAGCTATTTTATATGACACTATTTGAAAAATGTCTTATAAAAATAAGTGTCCTAAAAAAATATGGTTTTATTGGACGTTTTTTCAAAAATGTCCTACAAAATAGCTAATGAGACGTTTTGTATTAAAAGTGTCCTAAAAAACTTGTTAAGACGTTTAGAAATGTCTTATAAACTTATTACAACGTTTTAGATGTGATCTTTTATTTTTTGATCCTACAAATTAGGTCTTATAGTCTACTAAAACGTTAGCGTCCTGTAAATTTAATTTTGTTATAATGTCTATCTAAAGAGTAAATGGGTGTAATTATGTGGAAATTTTGTTTAGAGGTTGACTTCTTATAATATATACAAAGTTCGGTTTGGTTATTCTACCTAACGTTTATTCAAATTACCATTCCAAAATGGGAAAATATTTTGTATGGTTTTAGATGGTTAATGATTTCGATGGTCTTTTTCTTACAGTTATTGCTACTCTTGGTGAACTACAAACAAAAGGGACATTTTAGAACCTATATGTGTACTAGTTGAGCTAATAGAGTACTTAATAATATTTAAATTTATCAGACCTATAATTTTGAGTCTGGCATCAAGATAATTTGTTGAAACCAACTTGCACCATCTAACAACTTCTATTCACAAAGTTGGACATACTACTAGGGCTAAAGCAAAAAACTATCTGCTTTTCTATACGACAGTTTGAAAAGTAATATATTAGTTTTTTTGTACGAGATGTTTTAAAAATAATTATAAAAAAGATCAATAAAACAATGTATTTCTTATGTCAAATAAGCCCAATTTCGTGTATAAAATTTGTTATGTATTCTAACTTCATCCTAACAATTTACTTTAAAACTTTGTATTTGTATATCGCATCCAATTATTATTTCTAAAACTTAAAATCATTATAGGTATTCTATTAAGACACACAAGTACCGACTAAATAACTTATAAGACCCTTTTTATTGTAACGATATTTATTTTGCTATTTTATTAAATTGGAATTTTAGGATGTAAGCTAAGTTCTATTAGCTTTCATGAGTTTCTCCTATGAGAGTTTATAAGTGATAACAATTTTTTAGCATATGATATCCAAATGGCCCCATTGGACTAAACAATTAAAGAAAACGAAAATGAAAAGGATGAAATGACTTTTCACTATTGCAAGCGAAGATATTGGGATGCTTATTACTTCAATTAGCCTTCATGTTTCTTGAATGGATCTAAAGGTTGCACAAAAGTGCTATATAAGCGTAATGGTAAAACTTACAAATTAGTTTAATTTTATTTTTCTGGGATTAATGTTTGAACAAGTGAAAACTTAATGAATGGATTGAACTGTAATGCAGCCAAAGCATCTATGGGAGAAAAAGAATGGTATTTCTTCAGTTTGAGAGATCGTAAATACCCGACTGGACTACGAACCAACCGTGCAACTGTGGCTGGTTATTGGAAGACAACTGGAAAGGACAAAGAAATCTTTCGTGGCGGGATCTTGATTGGGATGAAGAAAACCCTAGTCTTTTATCGGGGTAGAGCTCCAAAAGGAGAAAAAACCAACTGGGTGATGCATGAATATAGACTTGAAACAGCACATGCTTTTAAACCGAATAAGGTACATGAAAGACAAGTGATCAACCGTGACCAAAACAATACAAAACAAATGACTTTTATCCAAGAAAATTTCCTTCGTTGCCCAACAAATACTAATAATTTCGTAGAATCGATGTTTTTTCAAAAAATACCAAATACCAATGAATTCCGCAGTGATCTATCACTAACTTGAATTACCGACCAACAATTTGTCCACCAACTTTTGTGACGGTTTGTGAATAATCACCCTTTAGCAATAGATTTCTGAGGGAAATCACTACTAAATGAAAGTCTTTTACCTACAGACGTTTCCGTGGAAAATCTATCACTAAAGGGTGATTCTTCACAAACCATCACACCAACTTCAAATCAGTGACAGATTACCCGGGGATATCTGGGTAATCCGTTAGTATTTTTTTGAAAAACATCGGATTTAACCGAACGACTGGTATTTTGTAGGTAATCCGTGGGTAATCACCGACGGAAATTTCGCTGGTTAATTTTTGTGGGTAAAAGTCATTTGTTTTGTAGTGAATGTCCGTTGGCAAAAGTCTTTAATTTTGTAATGAGAAGTTATTCGAACTTGATTAGTGTATATGTTTGATGGTTTTAATACCTTGTTTTGCAGGAGGAATGGGTAGTTTGCCGAATCTTTCAAAAAAGCACGACGGTCAAAAAGCCAATGGCCACGGCATCATCGCCCCAATCGTTGGATTCACCTTGTGATACTAACGCGATGGCGAATGACTATGGTGATATCGAGTTGCCAAACTTAAGCGGCATTGCAAATTCAAATAGTAACATTATTTCACTTCAGAATTACGGCATAGAATCTAACCTGAATACAAACATGAACCTGAATATGAGTCTGGCAAGCGGTCTTCCATCGCTTGCATGGCCATCTAGCTTATTCAGTTCAAATCTTTCAATGAATGCGTTGCTTCTTAAAGCATTGCAACTTAGAACTTACCAACAAACAGAAGCTGCAAATTTTGATTACCAGTTCATGCCACAAGGCAATTCCAGCTTTCTACATGACGCAAGTCCAAGCTTACAAGCTTCTTCCTCTAGAACTTATGAATCCCTACAGCAGCAAGTACAGCAGCAAGAGGAGCAACCATTCAACTTGGAGTCCATGTGGTAAGCTTTGATGGATAATATTTGGGACTAACAGTTTATGACTCATCATGGGGTTAGATCAAGAGGCATTTGGAGGTTAAAATAATGAATTAATTGAACCTCTTTGCTTGAATCATTAATTTCTAAGATGTAAAATATTGGCAAACCAAGAAAACCTATGGTGATTAATTACTGTAATCCTTAAGATAGTGTATTCAAAGTAGTTAAATAATTGTTGATTAACTTATATATAACATTTGTTTCTTCTGTGTATTTTTGGATTATAGTCAAGGTTTTAACTTCAAAATTTTACAAATAAGTTTCGATATGGGATCAAAGTCGTTGTAGTTTATCAGCAAGCAATTGCATTGACCATGTTATGTAATCGCATGCAAAATCACATGTGATTTCCCTGTATTGTTCTCTTATTTTGATAATGTTCCCTATTCTCCTCTCTCCCTCTCTCTCTCTATATATATATATGTATGTATAGTTACATATAGGGGCATACGACATATGGTATATTCATCAGCAATATGAGCATGCTATTTAATGTTATGATAAATAACATGTTCATATTCATACTGACGTCTAATTCATGATAAATAAACGCTCACATTCATCATAATGTTTTATTTAGGAAAATATTCATCTTGTATGTGTTGTGGGCAGTTCCGGATTCTCAAGAAAAAACAACATAACTTTCATCTATATGCATATAAGTATGTGTGTGTGTCTATATATATATAGAGAGGAAGGTTTAAATGGGAACTTTGTAAATATAAAGGAATAAAAGTACACTTGTGGATCACATATGATGTCGGTCCCACATAATATTAAATTATTTCTGATTTAATATTAAATCAGAAATGATTTAATATTAAATCAGAAATGATTTAATATTATGTGGGACCCACATCATATATGGTCCACAAATTGTTCATTTGTTTCTTTAAAGAGGGGTGGTTCTCGTATCATTCATCCCCTATATATATATAGGGTCAGGTTCACCGGAAAACTTAAAAAAAAACTGAAAAACACGTGGGAGCCCTCCATCTAGACGGTATGCACAACTGCATACTGGTAATTTGTAACATGCATTTGTGCATATGCACTAATGCATAATATGCATTCGTCCATAGGAAAAAAAAGCTTCGATCGCTTGTATGCGCAAATGTATACCGTCCAAATGGAAGGCTCCTAGGGCATTTTTCAGTTTTCTTTTCCTTTTTGAGGTTTTCCCCATAACCTAAATCTATGTATATATATAAGAACATAATCAAATGAGAATCACAAAAATGTTACGGAGCACTGATCATGGGTTGTTTCGGTTTGTAACGCAATTAATACAGTGTTGTTTCACAATGTGAATCTATGTTAGGATTCACAAGTCCACATATGAATCTTAAATTGATTCCAAATCTCGACTATAAGTTTTGAATTGATTCATCCACGTATATTTTATGATTAAGATTAACATGTGAACTTATATATGTTATGATTCACACGTGAATCTATATTATGATTCACATCTTCAAATATGCACCAATATACACCTAATTATCATTGTATGATAATAGTTTGTTGTCCTCTTTTGCATTTATTTACATTTCAAACGTAACTTGATTTTTGTGTTCAAATATGAGATTTAGTCCGGTTTATAGAATGTAATATCAAATGATATCAAGGTGGAAAATTGATAAAAACTCGATGATTATCAATATCCAAAAAATGTTATGGTGAAAACAAAACACGAGATAAATTAGAATACTTGATTTTATCATAGTTAATTAAATTAGTAAAAAAAAAGAGTCATGGAATACAAAATCTTAAACTAGTAGTTGAGATTGCTTCTCCCATTCTCATATTTTTTTGTGTTTCTCATTAGAACCTAACAAATATATATATATATATATATATGTGTGTGTGTGTGTGTATGTGATACCCCAAAAGTTAGGGACTGTGACGGCTTAACAATCAAAATCTACCTCAATCGAAAAGTAACTTAAAATCGAAAATCTAGCAGTGGAAGTCTTTACATCAATGCCAAAAGTATTAAAATAAACAATATCATCTAAAGAAACTTAATATCAAACAAATAAAACTAAACTTTGGCTAAATCTTCTCCTCTCCCTTCGAGCTTTCAACCTTATTGATAGTTTCCGTAGATCAAGATGAAATAAGAACAATATACAAGATATAAAATTGGAGCAGCGAAGTCGGATGTATTATTGATATTGACAAGATTTACAAACAGTATATTGTGAAAGTACAAGTATGATCACTTACTATAAACAGACTAACAGACTTTCTATTTATATACAGAAAGAGATACTATATTAACATGTAGTTACAACACAAACCAATAGTATCTATACACGTGTAAGCTTCACTTCATAACCTATTTAGAATATGTCTTCAGAACTACTTCAGAACTTCTCAGCAATCTTCAGAACTTCTGAAGTTGCTGCTTCATAAGTTATGCCTTAGGCTTTTCTTCTAAGTTCCCCTTCTGAGAACTCTTCCTCAAACTTCTGATCTTGGACTTCTGAGCTTTACTTAGTCGTTTGTCTGTTCATCACTAGTTCAGAAGATCTGAACTATCAAACTTCAGAACCCAGTCTCTTTTGAAGCAACCTTTATATATCTAACACTTATCGAAACCTAAGATACATGCTTGGGTCAGCTTTACGCTTAGTGAGTTCATGATTTACGTAACAAAACATTTCAATCTTTCGAAACAATATAACTAAGCCTCGCATGGGAACTAAATATGCAGAGCATGAGAACTGGTGTCCAGACCAGTCAAGTGATGCAGAAACCATGTTCTATGGAATGGCTATATCAAGTGATGAAGAAGATCAGATCTCTGAGACACCGGTTTGCACTACTTCTGAACTTGAACAAACAATTTTAAACTTGACTTTCGATTTTGAAAATCTGAAATAGAAGCTTCAAAATGAAAGGAAAGTCAGAAAAGATCTTGAAAATGTCTTTCACTCTTATTGAAAAGGAAAGAGAGATGGATATTCTCACTAAAGACAAACAAGAACTCTCTATGGAAATTCAAAATATTTCTAAACTTAAGAAATCCACATAAAGTTTTTTAAAAGAAGAAATAAATGAACTTAATAAACTTCTGAAGGCTAAGGCCAAAGAGCTTGAAGCAAAAGAGAGTGATAGATTAAACTCTATAGCACTCAAAAATTATTTTCAAAAAGAAAGGGAGTTTCTGCACATTGATCTTCAAAAGAAGGAGCTATTAATTAAAAATTATCAAGATGCTCAGAAGGTGCATGAACAAATAAACACACAAGTTGGAAAAACATGTCTCGATTTTGATGATCTGGATCCATATACTTGTAAAAAGAGATCTACTTTAGATTCTGTCTTCTGTACAGGAAAAGAACAAAAACCTGATTTTCCTGGTTTATATGAACAATCTGTTTTCAAAAGATCTAAATATGAGAATGGACATTGAGTTAGAAAACTCAAGTATAAAAACATAAAGTACTCTTCTGAAGGAAAGATTTCTAAACCAAATCAAGATGATTTAAAACAAAACCAGAAGAAAAACATTTTTTTCAACTTTGGTTCATTCACTCATACTACTTTGAATCCAGAAGCAGATGAGTTCATACCCACAAATACAGAAGAATATTTAAGAATCAAGTTTCAAACAGATCTTCTTAAGGCTCTGGACGAGTGTACTATTTAAAACAGTACTGATAGAGATCATGAAATAGCTTCAAAGAAGACTGGGTTCTAAAGCTACATAGTTCAGATCTTCTGAACTAGTTCTAAAGAGACAAAGGAAGAGAGCTTAGAAGACTAAAGTCAGAAGTCAAGTTATTAGAAGTAAATAAGTCAAGGAAAGCTTAAGGCATAACTGCTGAAGTGTCTACTTCAAAATTTCTGAAAATTCTGAAGATGTTCTGAAGAGGTTGTGAAGAGGTTCTGAAGAACTTCTGAAGACAGTTCTGAAGAAGTTCAGAAGTGGTTTTGAACTTTATGTTGTACACTTGCATTGATTCTATTGGTCTGTCATGCAACTATCTGTTATTTTAGAATCATTTCTTGTATATAAATAGAAGGTTAGTTAGTTTGTTAGAACTAACATTCGTAGATCTTACTTGTACTTTCATGACATATTCTGTATTGTAATCTTGATCAGTTTCAATAACACATTTGATTACGTTGCTCCAATCCTATTCTTAATTCATTCAATCTTTCTATATCTTGAATCTTGGGATCTAACAATTGGTATCAGAGCCAATTCATCTGATTTGATAATTTTGTTTATGAATTTGTCATATCTGACAAGATTATTGAATCTCTTAATTCAAGATGAATTGTAATTCAATTAAGGTGAATTGTCGATCATCAAAATTCAAGATGTCGAAAGAAATTGTCTCCATCGGTTCTGAAACAAAGCCACCTACTCTGTTCTTGGGCGAAATTCAACAAGTGATCTGGATGCAAATTCAATTAAAAGATTATGGCTATACTTTCAAGAAAATACCACTTTATTGTGATTCAAAAAGTGCCATTGCCATCAGAGCAAATCCTGTTCAACATTCCAAAACCAAACATATTGATGTCAGGTATCATTTTATTAAAAATCATGTTGAGAAAGGCAATATAGAAATGTTTTTTGTACAGACAAATTATCAATTGGCTGATTTGTTTACTAAAGCTCTTGATGAGAAAAGATTTAACTTTTTAGTAAGCAAATTAGGCATGATGAATCTTTCTGGATAAGTCAATCTAATAGGTTTAAGTGCTTTTGTTTATATCTGAACTATATTTATGTTAGATTCTGAAAATCCAACTTCAGAAGTTCTGGGGTTTGATTCTCAGAAATTAACATCCTATATTTCAGAAGTCAACTTTTTACACTTCTATTTTTGACTTTCTTATTTTCACATTTTTATATAGCATTTTTCGAAAGGAAGTTTTTCATAATAATATCTCAACAGATGGACACTCATTCTGGAATTACATATCTTGGAAGTATGGACAAACTTCTAATGATACTTAACCATTTTTCAAATTGTTCAAACAACTTCTGATATACAAACAGAAGTATGTGTTTTTAAATGTTTTTCATGGATTACAAGATATATTATTCAAGTTCTGAAAGAAATTTGCAAGTTCTGAATCATTTCTGAAGTATTCGCTCAAACTTCTGAACTCTTTCTCAGAAGTTCTGGACTTCCTGTTAAGAAGATGATTTTATTCACGCGTGTGACACGTGTTTTAATTTCATTTGAGAAGCAATAACCACGTCGCTAAACAGTTCAGTAATCAAAATTAATCATGATTACTTTGCTAATCGTCATTACTTTTTGCTTCTTTTTCTGCCACATGTCCTACCCCGATTATCCACATCATAAAACCCATGGATTCGTCATCTTCTTTTTCTTTTCAGCGAATTTTCCCTCCGAAATTTGTTTTCTGATATTCTCGAACTTCATTCTCACTCAAATCTTCAACTTCTTTCAACAATGTCGACTTCTAATGTTGATCAGCCTATTCAAACTACGAAATCATGTTTTAGTGACAGTGATGCATCATCAAACGGAGATTCATTCAAAATTGTTCCTACAAAGCTCATGATTGGTTCTATGGGAGTGACTATGAATGATGATCCAATGCTAGAAGATACTGCCACGAAAGGAAATACTAAAGCTGGTCCTTCGAACCCCAATCCAAACCCTAACTCTAACCCTCATTCAACTAAAATTGGGGGAACACAAGTTGAGCCAATATAAGTTGTTTCTGAATCTGTTGGAGGTGTGAATGATTCTCAATCGATTGCTGGTACTGCTCAAGAAGAAAGTTATGGTCCTGATCTTACAAAACTGTATGTTCAAGAGAACAAGAGGATGGAGATAAAGAAAAATAATTGTGCTCTCAATCTTAGATCAACAGATTTCAATGATGACCAAAAGATTTTAATTGAAATCTTGAAGAAACATCCTTTTCGAGCTCTACTTACTAATTTTTTTTTTGTTCCTGAGTCATATTTGCAACAATGGTGGTTCTATGCAGAAATTGATGAAGAGGAAAATGATTTTTCTTCATATGTCAATGGTTATAGGTTTTCTATCAAGGATTCATATATCAAGGAGATATTTGATCTTCCAAAGGCCAATGCAGTAGTTGAGAAGTCTACCTTTGATGTTATTCCTTCAAATTCTGAACTTATTACAGACATAATGAAGTTAGGCTATTCAGAAACTCTCACTGCACTTAGTTCTTTCAGAAGAAAGTGTCTTCCACCAATCTGTTATTCCTTGTTTACCATTATAAACACTTGTTTATCTGGTAAGAATTCAAGTTTGGATCAAGCATCAACAAATGTGAGAATCATCTTCCATGGGATTGCTCATAACAAGCATTATGATTATGCTTCTCTAATCTTTGAAGAATTGAAGACATCCATTTCAAGGAAGTCTACCTATTCCTATATTCCATACCAAAGATTCTTCCAAATTTTTATCAAAGGAGCTATGAACACTGTTGAAGACATTCCCAGACTGGATAATGAGGTATTTGTTCCACTATTTTCAATGGATAACTTGAGACCACCAAGTGCAAAACTCAGATTTCCCAATTCAGTGCCACTTCCAGCAGAACTTCTTGCTTATGTAAGTTCTAAAAATAGGGTTTTGATTGAGTATTGTGAATCAATGGGACTACCTAAACCTGTAGTCTCTTCCCTTAGATTCAACCCATAGTGGTGAGAAAGGTGAGGGGTCTAGACTGCATAGTGAGAAATGGGAGGAAGTTCAAGGTGGGGAACAACCTCAGAGTGCTAAGAGGCAAAATGTAAATGAGAGACAGGGTAGGAATGTGAGAAAAAGAATTGATGAGGGGAGATCACAGGAAAAAGAAAAGGAATCCTGTGCACTAACTGTTAGAAGCCGGGCAGCCACACAATCTATTACTCCACATTCTTTGGTGGGTAATATTGAAACAACCAGTGAGCCTATGGCAACTTTTGTAAACTCCCTCAGCCACTCACCTATCTCTCAACAAAAGGGTGTTTCAACAACACTAATGGGGCACTCAGCTAATCTACCATTAGGTCCCCACATGGAGTAATGTTGAAAATGAAGGATATATCCCCCCTTCAGACATATGAGCACATAGAGTCTGAGAGTCCACTCAATGTTGAGCCCAATGCACCACATGATGTGGGATTCCTTCACACATGCACACATCTTTCAGATGTACATATGCAAAGTGTTTGTCACATTGCAACAACATCTATAGATATTCCTATTTTAGGAAATCAAGGATTCGATGGAAGTTCTGGTGGAGTGAACATCTTTAAAGCTCCATTAAATGAACCCTCTGTGATTCATGATGTGGTGACATCAACAGGCCAGCCTACTTATGTAGGACTGCAAACATGACCATCTATTGGTCTTGGTTCTCTTACCCAATCTTCTGAATCTCTAAATTCAAAGATTTATGTACTTCTGAATTTGAAAAGATTCAGAAGGACATCAAGGAGTTGTCTGAAAAATCAAATAAGGTGTTGGAGGATAGGGTGGATAGTCAGGAGAAGAAGTTAGATGAGAGACTAAGTGAATTGAAGAAAGTCTCTGTATCTACCAATGACCTTAAAGCCTTTCAAGAGGTCATTCTAAAATCTTTCTCTAAAGGTGTTTCATCAGTGGCAAATCACATAACTTCTTTGCCATCTACTTCAGAACAACCATATCTGTCTCAATTAGCCACAAAAGATGACATTCAACTTATTATGAATAAATTAACTTCTATTCAAAATACTCAAGTAACTCTTGATCAAAGGATCTTTGTTTTAGAATGCAGACCACAGTCTGACACTTTAAAGAGAAAACATGATGATCAGGACTTTGATGATCATGGGGGAGAGAAAAGGAGAAAAGTCTCTCATTTTGAAGATACCCTTATGATAAAAGCTCAGACTTCTGAAAGATCTTCTGAAGATGTTAAGAAAGATGCTGGTGCTGAAAAGGCTTCTGAAGCAATTGAAGATATTTTATCTTCTGAACCTGAATATCAAGAAATTCCTTGTTCAGAACATGTTCATGAAGTTGTCCTTATTATAAATGAGCCTGTTGTGGCTATTTCTGAAGATTTTGTTACTGACAAAGTAACTTCTGAAGAAGTAGATGAAGGATATGAAACTGAAAGATTATCTATTAATTCTGAAGATAAAGCTGGTACAGATGATACAGATATCATTCCTGATTCAAATGAAGAAATGCTTAATGAGTATTTAGCTTTTGAAGAAGAGATTGGAGAACCAGGTGATCTGTCAGATGTCATTATGTTTGATGATGAAGAAAAAGTAAATGAAATAAGGGATATAGTTGTGTGGAGACCTCTTGTTATTAATAGAAGAGAAGATGAAGAACTTCTGAATATTATGTGCTGGTTAATAAATCAAATACTTATGAAGTATGTATTTCTGAATTCACCAAGGAATCTGGAGTGTAGATTCTTGGATGAAAGACTGTCTATATTTAGAGATTTTTACAATCAACAAAGCAAGTATGCATATGTGATAGTTGATCTATTTCATATGAGTGATGTTGGATTCTCTGAAGAAGTGTTAATGGCCTATGTTGGTGAAATTGAAGTCAAGTACAAAAAAAATCATTCAGATTCCCAGATTCAATTTACCACTTCTTGAAGAACCTATCATTGATCAAGTTTTCACAAAAGACACAATCTTTGATGAACTTGAACACGTTATCACTGTCTTTCCTGAAGATACATATGTTTTCTTGTACAAGAAGAGTTTGAAGTTTGCAACTCTAGAATGTTTTATAAGTGATCAATGGGATAAAGAATTTGCTTCTGAAGTTCAATCTTTTCATCAGAGACATGGTATTCAAGACATGCATGATTCTGTTCCAATCAGACATTTCAGAGGTATTAAAAGATCAATTGAAGAAGATTTAAATATTGTTAGGATTGGTGCTGAAAGAAGAGATGGTACTTTAATAGAGTTCACTCAGTTTAATTTTTATAATCTAAGGTTGCAAGATTAACTCTCTCTTTTGAACTATTGTGTGAAAAGAGAGGACTCAGATATGGTACAAGAATTAAGAAAAATAATTGGTATCTATCTCAGAAACTTTGTGAAACATGATTTCCAACTTGCATTGGAACATGGATTGAAGAAAGTGAACTTATTGGAACCAGCTACAATTAGTCTTGAAGGGATCTCTACTGTTTTCACTAAACCAGAACTTGGTTTTCATTATGAAGCAGAAGGATTAAACAAAAGAACCTTCATTGTTTCTGACATTCCAAAGTACTCTTCTGCAACATTGAAATGGTTTTGTGAGTGTATGGATTGGATTGCTGGTCCTAAAGAATTGAAGGATGAAATTATGTATCTGATCAAAGAAAGAATAAATTTTAGAGAACTGGTGAGAAGAAGTATGTCTGCTGGGCATCAACAGATAAACTTAAGAAGAGATGCAAATTATCTGTTAAGTAATGTTTATGACTTCCATATTCATGCCAAAGAACAAGGGGTTGAATTTGAAATTTTAGAAGAAAATCAACCTTCAGAAGTTCCTGTTTCTGAACATGTTGGTACAAGTTCTGAGAAAAATAAAGACAAGAGTGTGGAAGTTGTTGAGGAACAAATGCAAACTACTCAAGTCTCTCAAGCTGAACAATTGCAACTAAGTAGAATTGCTGAACATGCTTATACTTTATTTATTGAATGTGTTCATCATGAAATATTCATGGAACATGAGCAGAGGTTCAACTACATAGATTGTTGGCTTGATAAATCATTTGGATGGAAACAATGGTACAGTAAAATAATCCAAAAGTTGAAATTACCAGTTTCTGAAGCCAGAAAAGAGAGTCCCATTGTGAATGTAATAAATCTTAATCAAAAGACAAAGTTGAATTACAAATATTCTTATTTTACTGTGGAAAGAGAGAGTGGAGAAGTGTGCACATTTTCTGAGGCGGACTTCCAAAATGTTCATCTAAGGGATTTAGTCAAGGTCTACAAAAGACTTAATCCATTCCATGATAACATTGCCAAATTCAGAAACGTATTTCCTGTTATAGAAGGGGGAATTTATAGAGAATTCATATGGGCAGCCAATAAAGATTTTCAAGTTGCTTTTGTGCTTGGTAAAAAAAAGTGAATCTGAGTAGGCCAATTTTGAACTTCAAGGACAGTGAATCCTCCTGGTTTTCTGTGCAAGTTCAATTCAAAGAAGATTTTTGTCAGATATGAAGAAATCCATAAGTGCAGTAAGGGTACATTATTGGCAATTAGTGAAAGACTTGTCAAGCGACAGAAGCACATGCCAACGAAGCTAAATGATGATGAATGGAGTGAATATAAAAAGTTTGCTAAAGATATGCACAAAAGAATAGAACAGTTGCTTGAGTATAGAAAATTAATTCTAGGTGAAGTTATATAGAGAAATTTTGATGTATGGGGGGTATAACTTGAATTTTTGAAGCTAAGGGGGAGATTGATAGAGATCATGAAATAGCTTCAAAAGAGGCTGGGTTCTAAAGCTACATCTGAACTAGTTATGAAGATACAAAGGAAGAAAGCTTAGAAGACTAAAGTCAGAAGTCAAGTTCTCAAAAGTAAAGAAGTCAAGGAAAGCCTTAGGCATAACTTCTGAAGTGTCTACTTCAGAAGTTATGAAGATTCTGAAGATGTTCTGAAGAGGTTCTAAAGAACTTCTTAAGACAGTTCTGAAGAAGTTTAGAAGTGGTTCTGAACTTTATGTTGTACACTTGTATTGATTCTATTGGTCTGTCATGTAACTCTCTGTTATTTTAGAATCATTTCTTGTATATAAATAGAAGGTTAGTTAGTTTGTTAGAACTAACGTTCCTAGATCTTACTTGTACTTTCATTACATATTCTATATTGTAATCTTGATCAGTTTCAATAACACATCTAATTACGTTACTCCAATCTTGTTCTTAATTGATTCAATCTTTCTGTATCTTGAATCTTGGGATCTAACAAGTACAGAACTTCAAACTTTATCTCTTCAAGAGGAAAAACAAGTAAAAGCTACATCTTTTGAAAACAATCCAGAGATCACTCCCTTTTCATTTATAGATCTAAATCTTTCCCAAGAAAAGGATAACGATGAGTCTGATGTTTATCCCTGGGAAAACGAGGATCAAAATTATGATGATTTCTTTGACATGTCAGATAAATTACTCACTAAGTTTGAAAATCATATGCCTTCTACTTATGTTCCCGTCAAACAGTGTATAAAGAATAGCTCTACTGCTTTTTTATATACAAATGAAACGCCAGAAGTAAGGGCTGCTGGACCAGAAGTTGAAAAACTTCTGAATGGTATAACTCTAAACTCAGCTCCTCCAAAGGAACAGAGAAAAGAGTTTCCCATTAATCCAGATTTCCTTGATATGTGCATTCAAGCTAAGTCTTGTCTTGATCTAAAAAAAGAGGCAGAACTCAAGGAAAAACAGAAAAATGAGAAAAAGCTTCAGAAGCCACAGCCTCAGAAGAACACAAAGTTCACCCATGAACAAAAAGAAAAATTGGAATTTAATGCTCGACCTTCTGTTTCAGTGAGATATCCAAAGGATCAAAAGAAGTGGATAGCCAAGAAGAAGCCAACAGAGAAGAATTCACACGTTCAAGAGAATAAGTCTAGCCTAGATAAGAAGTTCACTTTAACAACTGATGCTAGAATAGACAGAAATAAAAATTCTTATAATTATCATTCCAGAAATGAAAATTCAATGAAATCTGTTATATCTCAGAACTCTGAATGCTTATCTCTGTAACTAAAATTAAAACAGTTCTTCTTAAGTCCATACTGCTTTTTTCCTGACTTCAAGACAAACACAAAATTTAAAAGTCAGAAGAAACAAAAGTTTCAAACCAAGACAGGCAAACCAGAAGTCTCTGGAAAACCTGTAAATTCAAAAAACCAAAAAGAAAAATCAACTGTGAAATCCAAATCTAACTACAAAGGACCCATTATGAAATGGGTACCTAAATCTCTTTAATTCTGTATTGGAGAAAGAGCGTGTGCACATCTGGTATCTTGACTCTGGATGCTCGAGGCACATGACTGGAACCAGAAACTTACTCTCCAAGTTCAAAGACAAAACTGGTGGAGCAGTAACATTTGGAGATAATGGAAAGGGTCAAATAAAAGGTTATGGTACGCTATAAGAAGGGAATGTCACTTTATCAAAAGTGGCTCATGTCTTCGGACTAAAACATAGTCTTCTGAGTGTAAGTCAACTTTGTGATGCTAAGATGAAAGTTCTCTTCGATGAAAAGCATTGTTACTTACTTCCTCCGACAGGAAAAAAGTTATGGAGAGCCACCAGAAAAGGTAACCTTTATATGATGAATTTCACTTCTACAAGATGGAACAACAACTCTCAGTCTCATCTACAAGAAGAGTGAAGTAGCTTGGCTCTGGCATCATAAGCTTTCTCATCTTAACTTTCAAAATCTTGAGTTTCTTGTGAAGCATAATCTGCTTGAGGGTCTACCAGAGGTTCACTTCCAGAAGGATCATCTTTGTCCAGCGTGTGAAATGGGTAAAATCAAAAGAGCTTCCCAAAAGACAAAGAGTGATCATTCTTGTCCCAGACCTCTGCATATGCTACATGTTGACCTCTATAGTCCCATTGTTGTGCAAAGTCTGTCTGGTAAAAAGTATATACTTGTGCTTATTGATGAATTTTCTCGTTATACTTGGCTTGCCTTTGTAAGACAGAAATCAGAAGTCCCAGTTGTATTAACTAACATGATGAAGAGGATTCAAGTGCTTCTACAAAGTAAAATTCATAATCTGTGAAGTGACAATTGTAGTGAATTCAAGATTGCCAAACTTGATGAGTATCTGACTAATGAAGGAATATGACAAAACTTCTCAGCTGCACGAACTCCTCATTAAAACGGTGTGGTGGAAAGAAGAAATCGCACTTTGGTTGAAGCTGTAAGAACGATGCTTGCAGCTTCTGGACTACCCACACACTTTTAGGTTGAGGCTGTCTCAACTTCTTGTTTTACATAGAACATATCTATCATTATCAAGAGACACCTCAAAACTTCTTAAGAGCTTATCAATAATAGAAAACCTACTGTTAAATTCTTGCATACCTTTGGCTACAGATGCTATATTCTCAATGATAGAGAAAAACTTGGAAAAATTGACAAGAAATCTGATGAAGCCAAATTCTTGGGATATTCAATGACCTCAAAGGCTTTCAGAGTTCACAATCTCTGAACCAAGACGGTTATGGAAAGCATCAATGTAGACTTTGATGATCAGGCACAATTGACTTCTGATTATTCAGATTCAGAACTCAAGCTTAACAAAGTAACTTCTGACAATCTCTCCAGTACAAGAGAATCTGAGATCGATGCAATATTCGAATGGTGAAGAAATTCCTTCTGGAGAAATAGCCAGAAGTATCCCAACAAGACCAACAGAGGAACCACACCCTTCTGAATCAATCATCTTTGGTCCCTCTGTTTCACATTCCACTTCTGATGCAGGCAGAGGTACCAACTAACCTATCCATTCCTACACCTATTACTTCAAATGAAATCCTCGAGGACACTCTGTCTCATCCTGATGCAGAGAGCTTTGTTCTTGATCCAGTTTCCTCCGTGCCTTCATCTGAGGGGGAGAAAATTGGATCCTCTCAAATCCAGAACCCTGCACCAGAAACTATCCCATTACATGAAACAGAAACTGTATTCCTTCCTGTCTCCCAAACTCGAAGGAAACGATGGACAAAAGACCATTCTTCTGACCAAATCATTGGTGATCCTTCTGACGGTGTAAAAACCAGATCTGCCACAGCAAATGAAGCCTTCTTTGTCAATTTTCTGAGCATGATCGAACCAAAGAAAGTTCATGAAGCCCTGCAAGATCCTAGTTGGATTGATGCAATGCAGGAAGAACTTCATCAATTTGAAAGAAATGAGGTATGGAAGATGGTACCTTTACCAAAAGACAAAACAATAACTGGTACAAAGTGGGTCTTCAGAAACAAGAAGGATGAATATGGAAATGTTATAAAAAACAAAGCCAGACTTGTTGCAAAGGGATATTGTCAAGAGGAAGACATTGATTATGATGAAACCTTTGCTCCAATAGCAAGGCTTGAAGCAACTCAACTGTTTCTAGCTTTCTTTGCTTACAAAGATTTCAAAGTCTATCAAATGGATGTCAAATGTGCCTTTCTGAATGGCAAATTGAAAGAAGAAGTCTATGTTCAGCAACCCCCTGGTTTTGAAAGTGTAACGCATCCAGACTTTGTCTATCTCTTAGACAAAGCTCTGTATAGACTAAAACAAGCTCTAAGAGCCTGGTATGAACGTCTATCCAGATTTTTGATTGACAATGAATATGAGAAAGGTAAAAATTGATACTACTCTGTTCATCAAACATTGCAAAGGTGAGTTAAATATGGTTCAAATTTATGTGGATGACATTATATTTGGTTCTACTAACCAAGAAGAAGTTGAATTGTTTTCAAAATTAATGGAAAGTGAATTTGAAATGAGCATGATGGGAGAACTAAGTATGTCTCTGACATTTTAAATAAATTTAAATTTCACAATTCCACAACCATGTAAACTCCAATTTCACTAAATATGAAACTTGACTCTGATCCTTTTGGAAAACAAGTAGATGTCAAGAATTATAGAGGTATGATTGGATCTCTTCTGTACTTAACAGCAAGCAGACCAGATATAAGGTTTGCTACATGTCTTTGTGCTAGATATCAAGCCAATCCGAAAGAATCACACTTGGCTGCTGTGAAAAGAATCTTTAGATACCTAAAGTGAACACCTTCATTGGGTCTCTGGTATCCAAAGTATTCTGACTTTGATTTAATCGCTTATACTGACTCAGATCATGCAGGATGTAAATTAGACAGGAAAAGTACCTCTGGAAGCTGTCAACTCCTTGGAAACAGGCTAATTAGTTGGACGCCTAAGAAGCAAAACTGTGTGCCAACTTCCACAGCAGAAGCAGAGTATGTTGCTGCTGCAAGTTGTTGTTCACAAGTGATTTTGATGAAAACCCAACTAAGAGATTACGACCTTCTATATGATAAGATATCTATCTTGTGTGATTCTGAAAGTGCAATAGCCATCACAGAAAATCCAGTTCAGCACTAAAAAACCAAGCACATCGATGTCAGGTATCATTTTATAAAGGATCATGTGGAAAAAGGTACAATTGAAATGTACTTTGTCCCTACTGATTACCAATTTGTTGACATTTTCACAAAAGCATTAGATGAGAACATGTTTAATTTTCTAATCAGCAAGTTGGCATGCTTAATATGTGATAAAAGATCATAATCTATTGTTAAATAGTGTTATACCCAAAATTTATACCGTTAACTTCATTAACTCTGTTAAGGATTCTTCCGTTACTATCGTTAGTCTCGTCAGAAGTTAACATAACTAATGGAACATTAGTAAAACTCAACTAACGGCAACACAGACGACCGTTATGTCCATTACGTATATATTTATGTTATTTTCAGTTACAAGTCAACGACATTATGGCAACCATGAAGACTAATCATCAAGATACGAACGTTATAGCCGTTAGAGATCAGTTAAAGATGGAATCTCAAGATCAAGTATAAAATGAAGATTAAACAAGCAGGATAGGAGGACTGATTAGAAAAAGAATACCGGAGAAAGCATTCTGAGAACATTCATACAAGCTCACGACAACGTCATCAACAGTCTCGGCAATTGTAGCACGAGTCACGACACCAGTCTTAGACTCACGACTGCATATTCACATACTTTTGCTTTGTAACTTTATTTACTTGTTCTAAAGGCCGGCGTCCCTGTTTGAAGTCCATAATACACCAACGATCCTCTTTACGGTCGTCTGCGGTTTTTTCCCTCCGAAGAGGGTTTTCCGCGTAAACAATTCTTTGTGTTGTCTATTTTCCGTTATTGGTTTTTAGAAGTGATTTTCCTTTCTTTAGTTGATTAAGGTCCGAATCATCCGGCTACCATTAAGTCATTTTTTAGCATTAACAGTTTGGCGCCATCCGTGGGACCCAACTAGAGAAAAAATCTCTTCGAGAAACCCTTCTTTTTTACTAATCTGTTTGAATTTTCTGTAAGCACAGGATGGTGAGAATAGAGGATGTTCAAGGCGGAAATATGCCTATCGACCTAGAAGCTATGCGCCAACGGATAAATTTTTAGATGAACAAAACCGAGGAGCTAACCAAGAAATCCAGGCCCTAAGAAACACAAATGACGCTTCGACGTCGACATCGGTACCTGTGACCAGATCTCAAACTCCTTTCCCACCGCCTCCGCCTCGAAGTACAACGCCCTCGTCGTTTCCGGTCGTAACACCACCACCGCCACCACCACCGCCTTGATCCTCTCCACAGGCATATCCGTCTATTCCAATTCCTTCATCTGCTCTGCTAACATACAAACCAATTTCTCAAGCGACTTCACAAGCATCTGTGACCGTACCGATCCCACCGTTGCTTGAACATTTGTTCACGACCACATCAGCTCCTCAGAATACCTCACAAATGCATACACCCGCACCGAATAACTCTGTTACAGAACAACCATATATGACATATGTACCGCCCTCTCAACCAGATAATCCTTTCTTGGGACAAACATACATATCCACTCCTACCCCAAGCACCACCATATACACGTACACCGTTAATACGAATATGACTATTAATGGTGAAAGTCATGATTCTACTCATCGGAGCATACCATTTTCGACCAACCACACGTAGATCCAAATGACGAACGTGAATAATCCATTCAATACCTTCGAAATTCCATTCGACGGCTCTGTCGCCAGAAAATTTAGACAACCTGTAGAACAAAACAAAAGAATGTTGTCGATACTTGGAAAACTTCCTGGACCATCAGTCCTGGTCAACATCGAGCCTCCAACAGGATTCCAAGCCTCACCATTCGCAGATTCGAACGCCCTAGCAGACGTTCCTAAGAAATACAACATCCCTACATTCACGCCAAAATATTCGGGTATCACATATCCCAATGAGCACGTCGCACAATATAAACAGCTTATGTGGACAGCGTCGATACCCCATAACTTCCAAGAGGTTTGCATGTGCAAAAGTTTCGGAGCATCTCTCACTGGTGCTGCATTGCAATGGTTAATCAACCTCAACCCCAAGTCGATACACTCCTTCGCCGATCTAGTTAATCAATTTTTTCAGCAATTCGCTAGTAGTCGCAAGATGGAGAAACAAACAGGCGATATTTATTACGTGATTCAGAAGGAAGGCGAATCCGTCACAAGTTACTTCAACAGGTTCAACATGGAAATGATCGGAATTCGAAACTGTGACACCAGGACAACGATCGAAGCTACAAGAAAGGGTGATACAATTGAGGACGTGAGAGCTAGGACTCTCGCTCACATGAGAGTCGAAGACGACGCTGTGTTCCGACAAAGAACTTCGACTGATAAAAAGATTCTTGGGGTCAAGAAGCCAAACTTCAAGAACTCGAAAGTCGTCTCTAACGTCCGATTCGACAAGAGAAAGGCTGAAAGCAAGGTAGAACCTAAATTCACCCAATATCCGAAAATCTCTACGTATGGTTTTGCAGGCACCCCCAAGGAATTGGTAGAAATGCCAAAGAATGCTCAAACCACGATTCGATGGCCCAAGAAAAGCGATCGACCGAACGATTAGAAAGACATGACGAAATGGTGCGACTTCCACAGTGACCATGGACATGACACAGACAACTGTCACGCTCTGAAGAAAAAAGTTGCATGGCTATCACAGAAGGGTTATCTTAGCGATTTGCTTTCGACGCAAAACCCAGGTAAGATCTCTAGACCCACATCTCTTGCATATACTAAAGTCGTGAATTGTGTGACAGGAGGATCCGACGTTTGTGGATTGACATATTCTGCCGCAAAGAGACACGCGGGCCAAAAGTACGATGAATCCAGCATTCCCGTCGACCGCCAAAAAGAAGACGACGGAGAGCTCAATTCCATGACGATAACGTTCGGTGATGAAGATCTCGGCAACATCAGACGACGACACCATGATGGTCTTGTCATCCAACTAACTATCGGGAATTGTCTTATCAAAAGTATCCTTGTCGACAGAGGCAGCTCAGCCAACATTATCTTTCTTAACACACTCAAAGCAATGGGGATAAGCGAGAAAGAGATCGTACGACGCTCGACAGTCCTAGTCGGCTTCAATGGCGACGCTTCCACAACAATAGGGGAGATCACACTGCCAATCTTTGCAAAAGGAGTTAATCGATCGACTCGTTTTAATGTGGTCGAGTGTTCCTCAGCCTACAACGTTATCTTGGGAATACCTTGGATACACGACATGAAAGCAGTCCCCTCGACCTTTCATTAAACGATAAAATTTCCCACTCCATGGGGAATTCAAGAGATAAAAAGCGAGCGCAAGGACGCTAGAGAATGCTACAAAGTAGCAATGAAGCCCCAAAAGCAGAACATCTAGCAATTACAGAGCCAGGCGGACGATGCGTCCCCTGAAGATTATGGACTTTAAGAAATTTCCTTGGATCCCGCCAAGCCAGAACGAACAGTATTTCTGCGGGCATCCCTGGACGAAGCAATAAAAAGTGACCTCATAAACTTCCTCAGAAACCACTCCGACTGTTTCGCTTGGACGCACGAAGATATGGTCGGCATAGACCCGAATATCATATCACACAAGTTGGACGTGGATTCAAACTTTCCTCCGATCAAGCAAAAGCGCAGGAAGTTCGCTCCGGAAAGGAACAAAATCATCAACGAAGAGGTCGACAATTTGCTAAAGTCGGGAAAGATTCGAGAGGTCAAATATCCAGGGTGGTTGGCCAACGTTGTCGTGGTCAAAAAGAAGAATGGGAAATGGCGAGTCTGTATCGATTTTACAGATTTGAATAAAGCATGTCCTAAGGATCCTTTTCCTCTTCCACATATCGACGCTATGGTTGACGCTACTGCAGGACATGAACTATTGACGTTCATGAATGCGTATTCCGGGTACAACCACATACTTATTCATTCCGACGACCAAGAAAAAATAGCTTTTATGACGGACAAAGGCATCTACTGTCACAAAGTAATGCCATTTGGCCTAAAAACGTAGGATCGACATTTCAACGACTTGTAAATTTGATGTTCAAGGATTATCTTGGAAAAACAATGGAAGTTTATATCGACGATATGCTCGTCAAAGTTAAAGCATGCGACCGATCATATCGGACACCTCGTAGAATCTTTCGAAATGCTCAGCAAATACGACATGAAACTAAACCCGACTAAATGTTTCTTTGAAGTTCGAGCCGGAAGATTTCTGGGTCATATGGTCACACGACAAGGCATCGAGGCAAGCCCTGATCAGATCAAGGCTATCCTCGGCCTGCGATATTTAACCGGACGGATTTATCTGTGCCGATTTAAACGACTACCACGGGACTCCTTATGTTGACGGATCTTCTAATATACAAAGAACCGACCTAGGTCTCGTGTTAAAATCACCACAAGGGGACATAATAGTGCCAAAAAACATGAGTATGATGCAAGTCAAGTCGAAAAAACACATTCAAAACATAATAAAAACGTAAAAACAACGGAAGTCTTTTACAAAAGATTGGCTCGACTGAAAGTATCGACCATACAAAGAAAAGAGAGAGCCTAAGACTACGGCTGATTCATAGCAGAGTTGATTGCAGAAGAGACTACTGGATCCTCTTCGTCAACTTCCTCCCAGTCCTCCATGTCCAAGTCGACATCAGTTCCGATTTCCTTGAGAAAGAAGTCCACATCACCCGCAGCCGTCGCAAACACATCCTTCCCAGCCAAATGACGACGGAAGAGAGCTACCTTGGTCTTCCAGCGGGTGAAGGTATCAAGGGCCGCCATCTTTTCCCTCAGACGGGCATTCTCCACTTGGAGCTCTCGGGTCTTTTCCTCGGCAGCCTCTGCCCTACTCGACGCCTCTTCAGCCTTGGACTGCCAGATGTGGGCCCCTTTCTCACTCTCGGTCAAAGTCGCCTTGGTCGAGGCCACCTCCAACTCCAGCGATGAGACCTGGAACTGGGTCTCCTTCAGCCTGTTCTCGACCCCCCTCCGCATGAAGACCTCATGTTCCCAATCGTCTCGAACATTTTTCAGACGAAGGGAACAGTTCTCAACCTTCTTTGAGGACTCTTCTTCTCTGGCCAACGCCTTTGTGACCAAGGATTTCATCCTGTTCACGTGAGAATGCATGAAGAGGGACGACTGGAAAGTCTGAAAAATTAAAAGAGTCACTATAAGAGTTGACAAATAAAAGACTATATGGAAATAGATGTGATTAAAAAAAATCTCACCAGGAACGCCAGACTGGTGGTATGAGCATCCATATCCTCTATGGATTCATTGTTATAACGATTCCAGAGGTTGGGAAGCATGAGCTGATTCAAATGAGGGTATATCACCTCCTTCGACGGGATGTCGTCAGATAAAAACTCTTTGGGGAGTTTAAGGGTTATCGTCCTAAAATCGGACGATGCATCCCCTTCGTTTCTCCCAGAAGAAAGGGGCGTTTTCCCCAAATCCCTTCTTGGGGAAATCGACGACAAAGTCGTCTTCTGAGCTCCCGACACCGATAACGCAGCCTTCGCCCCTGATTCGGGAGGGGCAACACTGATAGGCTCGGCGTCGATAACACCCATGGGTGCCCACAACAGAAGGAGCGACGCTAGAAGGGCCGTTTCCAACCCCTGGGTGGCGATACCAGACTGTCCCATCCTGGTCCTCTTGGTCGACGGACCGGTGGACGAATCTCCCAAGGCCAGGGCTCTACCTTGTCGGGCCAAACACGCCTCTCTTTCCCTCTTGGACATCCTCTGAAGAGGAACTTCACCTGGAAAAGGAGAAAATTAAAGAAGGAAAGAATCACATGGAAAAAACAAATCAAACGTCATTACCTGCCATTTCTTCCTCCTTTTATTCCCTCTCTTCTTCTTCCCGACGTCAGTCCTCTCCGATTGATCCCGATGTCTGGGAAATACCTGCAGTGACGTCCTCAATGCTTGGACGGATATAGAAGGACCTTTCCTTGACTGAAAAGTCTTTCAAAAATTTCTCAATCATGTCCGTAGTATTATCGACTACGAAGGGACTTAAATCTATCTCTGCGAACAAAAACGATTAAATAAGAGTAAATAACGAGAAGTGGAAAGGAAGGTAATATCTTCTATAAATAAAGACAAAAATACTCACTAACGGCATTCCACACTGGTACTATCCATCGACTATTGTTTGTTGGGGTTAGCCGAAAATCAAAGTACCTCCCTATTACCCAAGACGCATCAGCAAGTGCAATACACGAATTCATGAATCGTGTGTTATTCACCCTAAATAATACATTATTCATGAGAATAATACATGAATAACCCGTGAAGGTGTGGATACATGACACGCTCTCTTTTGTTCCCCGGTTCTCAACCGAAACTCGATAGGTTCTCAATTCATCTCGATAGGAGTTAGATTACAATGATGAAAAATGCGATGTCTTATGACATTGACGAAAGTGTTGAATAACGTGATGTCGAGTTGCAGACTTACAGTGTCGAGGTATTGTACATATTTCAACGTACATAAATATTCATAATGAATATAACACATATATAACACCAGCAATTTCAGACTTCTTTTATGATTAGTTCTTCTAAGGGTGATTAAGTTGTTAATAGATGAAGATTTTCATATAAAAAATTAAAGTCTGGGATTCAAATTGGCTCGAAAACTCGAAAAATAACTAGAAATGGCCTTCCGCAACCTGACTGTAATACCGGAGATTTTAGAGGCTTATGTCAATGGTTATAATGGACTTTTTTCGACCAATAGGATATGAATTTTATAAGATTTTATGTTTTTATAATTATGGGTTTATTAAGGATCAAATCTTATGTGAAAATCGTGTGAAAAACGCGAAAAACGGAGTTTGGGAGGCCATGTCGTGCAAGTTGCGCAAGTCACGGTTTTAGTGTATTTTTTAGATGTGCGGCATTCCCGTGGCCTTAGGCCGTGGGGAAGGTCGGGCAAGTCACCAGATCACTATAAAATTGAGATTTTGGGATTTTTCTTCATTTCACTGTAATTTTCTCATCTCAACTCCGATTTGGGTGATTCTTTTTGCTATGGTCTCTATTTTTGAAGCTCTTAAACATGAGATAAACATAAGAAAACCGTTTTTGGAGGATTAGATAGTACTTTGGAAAGGTAACCTCTTCATCTCCTTACTTTTAAGCCAGGGTTTGGTGTGTTCTTCATCTCCACTCTTTTTTTTCCATCTTTGTCTTAGGTTTTGGGTTCTTGGTAGCGGAGAAGATGTTTTGGTAAATTTGAAGTTAGTATTTTGAATATCTACTTGTGGTTCTAAGTTCTCCACAAAAAGAAGCTCAAGATTGGGGTAAAACCTAGATTTAGCGTAAATCTAGCAAGGTGAGTTCATGTTACTTTGTGAAAACTATGCACATGCCAAAAATGTCTATTTTGAGGTATTAACATGTTTACTTACTATTTATCTAACGTGTTGAGTATTTGATGAAATTTACATACATGGTGTTCTTGTGTTAATACATCTTGAAAATGGATATATTTTGGGTCTTTGCATATTGTGTCAAATAAATCATAAATGTGGGTTATTTTAATGTCTTACTGCATAAATGGGAATCTTAGTTCATGTGCATCAGGTCTTCGTTGGTGTTGGTTCTAGTGACACCGTGAAGAGTTTAGTGCTAGTTAAGAAGCTCAGGAAGATTTTAGTTATTCGTTGACGTCTTCTGCAATTAGAGATAGCGATTGTTATTGGGTTTTGTAATACCTAACCTTAAATTAGTCTTTATATAAGGCTTGATTTATCTTTTGTTGACGTTTATATAGATTGGATATTCAAGGTAATTCAGGTGTTGATCAATAGAAAAGGGATTTACCTCTATTTGTTGTATTAATGAAAATTTTAAATTAGTTTCTTTTTCCAAGTTTGAGGGTGTTACATCTTGATGAGTGTTGGATTATAGTGATGAAAGTGTTAAAGAATGTGATGTTGAGTTACGGACTTACGGTGTCGAGGTGTTGTACACATTTGAATGTACATAAATATTCATAATGAATATAATACATATATAGATTTCACGTAAAAAACTGTTAAAACAACACAAAAAAAACTATATCGAGATGGATGTCATATCGAAGAGCACGAAATTTGTTTGATTAAAATATTAGTAATTTCTAAGATAATTTATTTTAAATTTTAAGTGGGTAAAAGTTTTTAATTAAAAAAGAAAATAAAAAGTCAAATATGGTAGGCGTGAGTTAAAATTATCTTCCAATTTTACCCTAATAATTTTAATTATTAATTTTAATTAAAAACTCTATCTAATATGAGTTGTTGGATCAATAGAGTTGGAATGGTTGAGATTCGTCCTCGTATACACAATGAAAATTGAGTTTTCATTTGAACTTTCCTATATATATAAAGAGAGAGAAAAAAGGTTAATGCGAGAATCATAACAATTTAAGAAAAGGAGAAAAACTTTTTTCCTATATAAAATCTGGGGAAGCAAATGGCATCCTTGCAAAACGAATCCTCCTCACACACATCAAGGGGTGCCATTAGCACTCCCCATAAAATCACCTGTGATTTTGTACCAACGTCAAAAAATGTGATTTTGTACTAACATCAAAAATCACATGATTTTGTACATGAAAAAAGTGTTTATGTTTTCTTAATTTATTAGCATTCTCGTATGAACCTACCTTTATGTGTGTGTGTTTGTGTGTGTGTATAGAGAGGGCCTTCTTTTGGGAACCCTAAATTTTGTGAGAACTTAGAGATCCATTTTCAGCCAATACATTTAGTTAATTAAGCAAACTTGTAATTTTGGTAATTTTTAATTACAAAATTAATAAAAGGGCATTATAGGTATTCTCTAAATTTTATCTTTCATGTCTTTCTCTCCTCATCCGTTAGCCACCCCAGCGAAGTGAACACAATGAACAAAGATTGTGCACAATATGTGAATATAGGTTGTTCACATTGTGCATTTTGCTTGTGAACATGCAGATGAGAGAGACCACCGTGAACACTGCAATCTGTAATGAATAATGGGTAGTGTAACACCCCATTTTTTTTAAATGAAATGCCACGTCATAAAAAAACACTCCAATAAATACTCCAATTAATAAACTAAAAACGTTATAGCGGAAGTCTAAACATTCAAATTAGAAATAAAGCTTAAAAGATAACCCGTCCCATACCGGGCTGGTAAACTCCAAACCAACACAACTCCGAAATAAAATAGTTGTACGCTGATAGCAAAAATAACACACTTAAAGTGCGTCACAAAAATGGTGCAAGTATACACCACTAATGAGTTCGCTTTACAAGTAATATACCGGTAAATTCCGGGATCGTCCAAGGACTGGTCTTACTAAGATTCAGAGATTTGTCCGAGCCATCGGTGCAAAGTTTCGGTTTTAATAAAAATAATGCGTTCGCTTTACAAGTAATATACCGGTAAATTCCGGGATCGTCCAAGGACTGGTCTTACTAAGATTCAGAGATTTGTCCGAGCCATCGGTGCAAAGTTTCGGTTTTAATAAAAATAATGGTTTGTTTGTTGGAATATTTGGAAACTTTTGTAAATAATAACAATTAATTAAAAGCGGGTATGGGTGTAAGTTTTCCCCAAGAGTTGTTATATGGTTTACATGGTTAATAAAACCGGTTACAATATAGTCCCATACAATTTTCTTCTCTCGAAGTTCCATTATAAGGGTTGTAAAAACGATTTTATTATAAAGTTACAACTAATGCTAACCTTCGGTTTGCCAATCGTAACTAAGTAGATCTCTAAGATCTTGGCTCCGCCGGATGTGGAGGGATGCGCATATCTCTGTGACACACCCACTCGGCCGACATCTGAACCTTAGTACAATTATGCAAAAATCCATATCTCTATGCGATTATTAAAGATTTTCTCAAACCTTCTTGCATCATTCAAGCCGTATTTCGGATCCGCCCCTCTCGAGGTCTAAGATCTAATATTAACACTTAAACTGATCAGCTTGTCCGCGTTGAGATGAAGCTTCAACTCGAATGACCAAACCGAGAGTTAGCAAAAAGTCGTAATACCCAAGTGTTACATTTGAACTCTCGGGTTTGGCTTACACCCACACCCAAGGGGGGGGGGGTTAGCTATGACACATACTTAAAGAAATACAGAAACAAAAATACTGAAACATAAATTGCATTCAAACGTAAATGGCCACAGTGGTCAGTGCCCGCTGTGGTGGACGGGAAAGTAAACTGCAGAAAATTAAAATTACAAGAAAGTTAAATGATAGAAGTTGAATTATCAGCTGAGTTGGTCTCTAGCGTGCTTCTCTCAAATGCATGGCCTTATGTCTCCTTTTATAGTTGAAGAGGAGAAGGGTGATGAAAGTGACAAAACACTTGGGATGGTGATGGTAGAGAAGAAAATGACTTGTCATTGCTTGTCCTTATCCCTTGTTGTCTTCTTCCTTTTAGCGCCATCTTACTTATTTTGTTTTCATCATTTGACTTCTCTTCTATTGTTTCATGAAAGCATAGTCCCTTGATCCTTACTGCAGCCTGAATTTCTTAACACTGAAATGGAAACAAGTCCTGAAGAGTTCTCTGCAGTTGATGCCTTGCCATAGTGGTGACTTGCCACTATGGTTTAAACGTTCAAAACTGACTTTTTAGTTATTTTCCAGCCATGGGACTAATTTGGACCAAAGAAAGTAGATAAGGCTCAAATGGGTGTTTATGTGGGTGAAAAGGATTGAAAAAGGTTTAAAAAGATGACAAATAACTCTAATATTTGAAGGTTATCATACGCTAAATAAACTCGAATAAAATAAAACTAAAATCCTCAAACATGTCCCTTGCCCTTGTCGATCTCTGAACCTCTTGATCCTGAGATGTATACTATAGTCAGCTAAAAGCTCAGTGAGTTCACGGTTTTCGTGCGATCATTCAACACACATACAATCACATATAAACATCAAATAATTATAATATGCAATTTCACCAATTATAATTATATGCACCCAATGAGATCTCTTAACTCCTCTCCATTAGGTAGGGACCTGCCATGTCCCAGACATTCCCCGGGAGATATCACATACCCTGGGAGATCTCTTACTATTCGAGCCGATATCCCATACCTCGGGTTACACATCATATAGGCATGTTGACCCACACCCCAAACCCTTTGAATGCAATGTATACAAAAATTTATAACATAAATAGCATGCTACACCATAATTTAACCACATGCATGTAATCACAAATTTAAAATAAACATGCAATAATATCACCTTATCAAATAAACATATAGACATCAACACCATATATATAAAATACATTTCATACATATGTATACATCCTAGTGAAATCTCGTGAAAGACTCACCTGAAGTTGTAGATTTGATTCCGCTCCAAGTGGTACCCTACAATTTATAAACGAATAGCCAATTATTGACTAAGTTCTCTCCCAAAAGCTATCATGGTCAACAACCAACTTAAGATCAACTAAGTGACTATATAACCCTCCCTTTTACAATCGTGTAAATAACTCTACACACATTTAATCGCTTAATATACCTTCCCCGAATAGTAAGCAATTATTAGAAAATATATCGAAGTCGTCCCTCTCGATTAAGGCATCATCATAATGGTTAAATTTGTAACTTTAATCTATTAATTAAACCCAATAAATTAAATTAATGATCTAACAATTTACTCCTTAAAATACATGATTAAATTAATATAAATTCCTAAATTTAATTAATACATTAATTAAAGAAGATTTAATCTAATATATTAAATAAATAAGAATTTATTTAATTTAATACTCTTAATTAGATCATACTACCAATTAAATAGAAAACCCAAAATATAAGTCTTATGTGAATAAATTGGATTTAATTAATTTAAACCCAAATCAATTAAATCTGTACCCAAATCAATTAAATCTGTTGGGCTCTCTTTTCTTTAAATAAAACTAACCACCCCATTTAGGATATCAGACCCGGCCCAAATTCCAGATCAGACCCGGCCCAAAGTCCAGATCAGATCCATACGCACCCTTCACCCTACCAGTTTTCTGCGGTCAAAGAACAACCGCATCTTTCGTTCGATTAGGGTGTTTCTCGACCGTTTTTGTTGATTCTTTTTGCACAATAATATCACTGCAATATTTTACATCCAATAGAACAAGAATCATTTAAAATGGTTCAATAATAATTTCCAATTTCGAGGTCAAACTACTGGACGTTTGACTTTCATGGTTTACGATCCTTTTTTTCCAAATCGGTGGTGTTTTGGACATCTTTTAAACCTCAAATTTTAATAGGACACTATACATATATATACTAACACTCACTAAGAGTTAATTTCAAAAAATATTAGAATAACTACCTCAATTTCGTCGCCAAACTCCGAAAATGTAACCTCTTTTCTTGGCCGAAATCTCCTTCTATCCTTGCTGCAAAACCGAAATTGACTGAGGGTTTTCATTTTTCTAACTACGGCGCTGCTAACCCTAAATTATTGTGGCTAAACATCAAATTTAAAGGCTCCAATTTGACTTGGAGGACAAGAGATGCAATTTGGGGAAAGTCAAAATCTCCATGAATCCTTTCCAAATTTCAGCTTCCCTAAATTAGCAGAACAGGCCCCTCCACCTTGATTGTTCACACTTTCACCCCCAAGAGACGTTTACACTTTACATATATACAATTGAATTATTATTTTAATATTAATATTATTTAAATTTAATACAGTTATCATAATGACATGTTTGGTCTCTCTCTATTATTTCCTTAACATTTTTGGTAAAAACAACAATTAACCCAAATGCGATTTTGTTTTCATTCTTACACCCGTTTATTAATTAAATTTGCCAAAGTTTTTGAGGTGTTACAGGTAGTGTGCATCTTGTGAACACCGTTAAACACACTGTGAACACCGTCAAACACACTGTGAACACCGTTAAACACACTGTCAACACCAAATAACATCCATAAAAATTAAAATGTGAGGCTTAGATTTATAATAAATCGAACAAAGAGGATGAATCTGCCATGTCTACAAGCTATCTCCAGCCATTTCATTCCATCGGCCAAAACATCCATCCCATTCCGTCTCCTCCAGCCCCTTTCTTCTCCACACTCTTCATCTTCTTCATCTCCCTCTGTTTTCTCTAAGCAGCAGCAGTGGCCTTCAGTATGTGTGAGATCCAGAAGTATAAGCTTTCGGGATCGAGATGTATCTGAGCCATGTATCATACAAGATATGTAGAAAGCATACCAGATAGGGTGATCAAGAACGTAAACATCGATAACCCAAATACGGAGGTTGAGAAGAAGTAGTCCCCTGTTGATCCAAAACTCCTTTCAGTGATTTGAATATGATTCCTCTCTATACTTAGTGAAAATTCCATTGTATAAGTTATAGTTTAGGTTCAGCGATAGCAAACGCTGATTGCACTCAGCGATCGCTGAACATCAGGAGCTCCAATCTTATCCCTGAAGATCTGAAGAACAACGGTCACACCACAAGTCCACTCAGCGACAGTTGAAGACCAAGATGAAGATAGAGATGAACAACTAGTGATCTGAAGCGGTTCAGTAATAGCAAAGTTTATCTAATCAGAAGTGTGAAATCTTGCAAGGCTTCAGCTATACCTCAGTGATTTCATCCTTGATGTCTCCGGTTCAGCGATCAAGTGAAGCTTTCAAACAAGATTATTGTTGATCTTATCCTTGATGCACAAAATTCAAAGCCTCGGCACCTTATCAGAAAAGGACGTACGAATTGTCTCTTATGTCCCCATCAAATCTGATTTGGTACTGTTTATAGGTGGCTAAAAGCATGGCCATCCTATTAACTGAAGGACAAACATCCTCCACATGTTTGACACGTGTCATGTACCTTTACTTTGCATTAAATGCAACCGGGTATAAATAGATGGGAAACCTCTTTCCGTTTTCATGCATGCTATTCTCTCTAAAATCCTGTATTACTATTTCTTTCTATCCTTGGGCATCAACTTAGTGATTTCTTTAGTTACAATAGAATAGGTTTTATACTTGTTCTTGTTCCGCTTGTAATTGTAAATTTGTTTATTTATATAAACTAATATAAAAACCAAAATCTACTTGTGTTTGTATTCAACCCCCCTCCCCCTTCTACAAATTGTTCTATATCCTTTGAACTCTTGTAGACCCCTTTGAGACCAACAAGTGGTATCAGAGAAGTGTTTTCTTCTTACTTATCTTTAAAACAACTTTTTAATCAAGTTATTTTAAAATAGCTAACACAAACATCAACTACATAGATAATGGATCTTTTGCTAAACCTCCAAGATTTAGCCGTGATAATTTCCCTCTATGGAAAGAAAGAATGACTCTATTCCTAGAAGGGTCAGATCCTAGGATTCCCTATTATCTAGAGATTGTACCATTTGTTCCTACAGTCCTGGCTCTTGCAGTTCCTGCCACTGCTACCTCTCCTGCTATCCCTGAGAGACAAATTGTCAAAGCTCCAGTTCAATGGAGTGAGGAAGACAAAAAGGAACTAGCTGTTGATGCTAAGGCTAGATATATAATAACTATGTCTCTTCCTGATGAAGTTTATCACTCAGTGATGAAAATGAGAACTTCAAAAACCATGTGGGATATTCTTTGTATACAATATGAAGGAAATGATGAAGTTCAAATCACTCGAAGTATAAATATGGTAAGACAGTATGAAAGCTTCATGTGTTTAAAAGATGAAACTCTTTCTCAAATTCACCAAAGTTTTAATTATCTCTTAATCGATATCAAATCAGTTAATAGAGAATATTCTAACGCCGAAATACTGACAAATTTCATGGAGGCACTACCTAAACAATGAGGAGTGTATACTATACGGCTAAAAATGTCAAAGAATTTTGAAACCTTATCTATAAGTGCACTATATGGAATGCTACTCAATGAGGAGCAATCTCAAGCCTTAAAAAGAAACCTTATAAAAGATATCAATAGTGCCAAAAGTACTTCTTTGGCACTAGTGACTTTAGAGGTGGAACCTTCTAAACGTGTCTCTTCTTCCATCACCTCTATCACTGAGTTAGATCAAGCTGATCAGAAGAATTAACAGATGCAGACATTTATGAGTTTGATGACTCTCTAGCACTTCTCACTAACAATTTTAGGAGATTTTCTAGAAAGAGTAAGTTTAGAAAAACACCGGCTATCACTGACTCTGATAAGTCAAAGACTCTTCCTGCTGATAAGTCCTCGGCAATCTGTTATAATTGTCAACGCAAGGGTCACTTCGCAAGCGAGTGTAGATCCAAGAAAGTTGCTGCACCAACAACTTCTCAGATCTCTGATAAATCTAAAAAGAAAAAAATATTCTAAGTTAAAAGAGAAATATCAGAATCTAAGAAGTAATCAGCGAAAAGGAAAAGGCCTTGTCGCTAAAGAGGCAGATTGGGATCAGGAAGACGATTAGGCAAATACCACTGATGAATCTGAATCAGAAGAAGAAGACATAGCCCTAATATGTCTTATGGCCAGAATTGAAGAGGCATGTGACACATCTTCTTCAGAATGTCCATCAACACAGGTACTCGCTTTTTCTAACTCCTCTATACTTAAAAATGATACTCTCGACTCTATCACTGTTGAATTTTACAATGCTTTAAATGGCAAGATTAAAGCTGAACAAATTAGCATTAATCTAGCTGAAAAACTCAATAATTGCCATCTGAAAATCAAAGAACTTAGTAAGATCGAAGAAGATCTTAAAGACCAAATCTTTGTAAATCAGACCATAAGTATTGAAAGACAACAAGCTATCACTGAGCGTAAAAAAGCAATCGCTGATCTTAAGGCTGAGAAAGCCACCATTGAAGGATGGTGTAAATCTTCTGATAAGATAAGTGAGATCATAAAAGCTCAGATTCCTACAAAGGTCAAAAGTGGTCTTGGATATTCCTTTGACCAAGAAGAAACTAACACTGACCGTTCCATGCTGAAATTTGGAATGTTCGTTTCTTTTATCCCTGACCCCTCGTTTCAGACTGCTTCTATCTCACAGACAAGACCTTCTGAACCTATTCCTAAGGATTCAAGGAAAGTGACAAAAGACAAGTCCATTAGTCAAGTTCCCAAGGACAAGAAATTCCCTTCACAGAAGAAAAATCTTTCTTTTCCTTTAGTAAGTCAAACTTCTAAATCCAAGAAAAAGCTCCCTGACTTCCCTCAGAGACCAACTCCAAGGATAAAGGTTGATTTGACTCCACCTAACCTGAGAAACCAGTGGGTTCCTCCCAGGTCTATGGAAAAAGGAATTCTTGGATCCTGTCCTGAAAACATGACCTCCACTCAGCATGCTTTTAGTTCAAAACCTATTTTCAAATATAGGAAGTGTTATCACTATGGTGAGACTACCCACATTGCTAGCAAATGTCCAAATGCCACTAAAGCTGAAAAGTTATCGCATGGAAAGAAAATTGCCCAAGCTACGAAATCAGCGAAGGGTAAAACTGTCAAATTGACAAACCAACTAAGTCAGTAATGACCATGAAGGATAAAGTTTCAGCTAGTACATCCACAAGTCTCATGTTACTTCCACTAACAATGCAGGACTAATAATAGTATGGGTACCTATGAGAAATTGATCCCCTAATTTTTACAGCGTGCTAAAGGTATCTGGTATCTAGATAGCGGATGCTCAAGGCACATGACAGGAAGAAAATCTCTGCTGACTGAATATAAGGAGGAAAATGGTCCTTTAGGTAGCGTTTGGTACGCAGTCATAATTGGACAGGACGGGAAGGGACAGAATCGAACGGGGCCCGGACGGGGACGGGGACAAGAAGGGTGGGACGGGGACGGAGCGGTGGACGGAGACAAGGATGTGTTTGGTACACCTAGGACAGGACAGTACAGAACAAAACTAGACAAGTTGTCACATAAGTTGTTTGACGATTTTATATATTATATAATAGTTATAATTACACAAAAAAACAAACAATTAAATAATTTAATTTATAAGCATTTTTACTCAACTTGCATACATATATATACACACACACACACATACATACATACATATTAGTAAAAAAAATGAATGAGAATCACTACTAAAATGAAAGACTCACACCTATATGGACAATTCCCTGGGAAATCCGTCGTTAAAGTGTGATCCGTCACAAAACCATCACAAAAATTGGTTGCTAAATTGTTGGTGGGTAAATCAAATCAGTGACAAATTACCCAGGAAATTCCAGGGTAATCCGTTGGTATTTTCTTGAAAACATTGGATTTCGGTGGAACCATTAGTATTTCCTCGGTGATTCGTGGTAATCACCCACGAAAATTTTCCTGGGTGTTTTTTTGTAGGTGAAAGTCATTTTTTCTGTAGTGAATTTTGTTATAATTGATGATAGCTTGAAAAACCCGATTCACACAAATAATAAGTTATGCTTCATTCTGATGTTAGTATTGGTGGCGGCGATGGGCCGCGGTGATTAGTGGCCGATGTTGATTATAGATGACTTAAGATGGTAGTGGTGGTGGTGGTTATGACGGTGGTGGTTATGATGGAGGTGAGATGGCCCATAGTGGTGGTGGTTGGCAGCAGTAGTGGTGGTTATGGTGGAGGTGAGGTTGCCCACAATGGTGGTGGTGGTGGAGATGGACGGTGGTGGTTGTGAAGGAAGTGAAGATAGTACTAGATAACGGTGACGGTAGAGTGGCAGCGATGAACGGTGGTGGTTGGTGGCCAACTATAGTTGTAGAGGTAGTGGAGGAGGTTGTTGTTCTAGAGAAGAAGGTGGAGGTGGCCAACGGTGGTGGTAGTTGCAATGGATGATGGTGGTTGGTAGCCGACTGTGGCTACCGGTGGTGGCCGGCGGTACCAGCGGTCGTGGCTAGTGGTGTTGACCATTAAAACAAGTACCATATTAATTTTATATATCAAATGAGGGTAGATTAGTGATATTTGATTTTCTATCTCATTCTTGTCCCATCTTGTTCCACCAATTTTGGTGGAACAAGAAAAACCCCTTTTTTGTCCCACTCTGTCCCACATTGTCCCGGTCCTGTCCCTGTCCCATGTCGCACCAAACGTGGGACAGTGAATTCTTGGCCTGTCCCATGCTGCACCAAACGTGGGACAAACAGTTTTGTCCCGTCTTGTCCTGTCCTGTCCCATGTACCAAACACACTCTTATAGATCTTTGGTGGAAATGGCCAAGGATACACCAGAGGTTATGACATTCTATCCAATGGAGCAACTTTCTTCTCTCGAGTTGCATATGTTGAGGAACTAAAGCACAATTTATTGAGCGTTAGTCAACTCTATGATAAAGACTTTAAAGTTTTGTTCACAAAGACTAGATGTGCGGTCACTAACAAAAATGATCAGAGAACGTATGTATTATTAATATGGACAACACTCATTCGGACAACTCCTCTAATGTCAACTGGCTTTGGCATAAGAGACTCTCTCATCTTAACTATCAAAACGATAAATGATTTATCAATAAAGGAACTTGTCAGAGGCCTACCTAAGCATGGCTTTGCAAAAGAATCTCTTTGCTCAGCATGTGAAAAAGGCAAGCTGACAAGGGCCACGTTCAGATCTAAGCAAGTATCCTCAATAACCTTTCCTCTTCACTTACTCCATATGGATCTTTTTGGACCTGTCAATGTCCAATCCTTATCAGGGAAGAAATATACTCTTGTGATAGTAGATGAATATTCCAGATATACATGGGTATTCTTTCTACGATCTAAGAGTGATCCCCTGATGAAATAATTTCTTTCATCAAGAAGATTGAGTTGCTGAACAATGTTCCAGTTCGTTCCATAAGAAGTGATCATGGTACTGAATTCAAAAACAGTACCCAGGTAAGTTTCTTTGAATAAAAGGTATTACTCACAATTTCTCTTCAATGAGGACTCCTCAGCAAAATGGTGTTCCTGAAAGAAGAAATCGAACTATTATCGAAGCAGCTCACTCAATGCTTAGCGAATCTCATCTTCCAACTCAGTTCTGGGCTGAAGCAGTTAATACTACCTGCTACACTCAGAATTGATCCCTGATTGTAAAAAAGATTCAAGAAGACTACTTATGAATTATCTCAGGAGAAGTCACCCTCAATAGAACACTTACATATCTTCGGATGTAATTGTTATATCCTGAATGACAGAGTTCATTTGGGAAAGTTCGATCCCAAAGCTGATGATGGTATATTTCTTGGGTACTCTTCAGTATCCAAGGCATTCAGGGTCTTCAATAAACGAAGATAACATGTCGAAGAAATCTTTAATGTCAACTTTGATGAATTTAGACCTTCAAATTCCTCTCCCATCCCTATAGAAGATGAAGGACTAAATAGTTGGATGAAATCTCACTATGGGAAACCTGAATCTTATTTCAATACACCTCCTGTCACTTAAAATGATGGTGATGGTGATGATGATGATGGTCCTGTTCTTATTCCCAATTTGCTGAATAGTAATTAACAATACATCATCAAGGATGAATGTTACTCCATTAAATTAGATTCCTCCATCCAGTCCCTCTATCGATAATTCTTTAGTGAATAATCAAACATCTTCCTCTTCTCTAGGAAATGAAATTCCCTCAGGACCCCCTCCAGATATGATTAGAGAAAATAAAGAACGTCCTGAACAGGCCGTTGAATCATCAGTTGATCCAAATCCTCAGCTACCAACTCATAGATGGACCCAAGATCATCCCATCGATCAAATAATCGGTAATCCCAGTACCGGTGTTCAGACTAGAACAGAAGAGGTAACCGGTGCATCTCCAACACATGGAGCCCCTTGTCTTTCGTGTTCAGAGAGGCCCTCATTCACACCTGTATTGACGTTGAGTGTGGAGGGACTTCCAACCTGTTTTCGAGGGCTGTTATTCACAAACACCTCTTCGGTTGTTCTGATTGGTGCAACTTTTTCCCGATCACCAGAGGATGGGGAGCTGAACACAATATGCATACCTTTATGAAGAGTAAAGACCCCGGTAAGTGGTGCATTATGTGGCTGTAACCCCTCTGATAGGATTTCATCAGCATCTAAACTAACAGAGGGTATGGACGTACCCTCTGTTTGCCCTAAGACATCGTTGGTCACGGAGACATCAACGTTCTGTGTAGGTAGAGGCGAGTTCTGGGGCGATAGAACTCTTATATTTTCATCTTCACCCTGTTGAGAGGATGATGAAGATGAGGTGGATTCCCCTGTTGTGCTTGATTCAGAGGAACAAAGAATATCCTTTGATCGGTTTGGCTCTGGGTGGTTTGGACTGGGTTGTCCTTTTTCAATGAGGTTCGCTTAAATCTGTCTCGATGGACATCTTCTGTACCCTCTTGCATTAAGAGGTCTGGATGGGTAGAAACACTCGGGTTGTCTTTCAAGTTTTTTTCATGCTCATTCTCGCTTGACCCCTCACTACCTAATCTGGGCTCTAAGTGCTCTGCGGTAGATAGTAAGAGAGGTTGAAGGAATAAGGTTTAGCATGTACCTGGAGAGTTCTCTGGGTGCAGGATAACCATTGTTATCAATTGTTGGCTTGTGGGAGCTCATAGAGGCGATTTTGCAGAACGGCTGAATGAGAGGAGCTTTCAGAGCACCAATAGCTGGAAAGGTGAACAATGATAGAAATAGTGGGAACATTAAAGCAGGAAGAGCTTTCCCTTGGCTCTGGAGGGAAACTTTTGTTTGAACAGCAACCTTCATTTCTTGAAATATGAGGCTAGTGTAGTCTAAAGGTCTGTTGAAAAACATCCCAAACATGATGGTGAGAACATTCTTACTGGCTTGGTCTAGGGAACCAATTTTGCAAGTGAGGCTCTTATTCAAAATGGAGACTAGTACATTCCACATCGGGGGCAACTTCTTTCTTTTGAACTCAGATAGCCTATTGAGTTGTTCATTGTAACCTAAGAAACGAATGAAAGCCAGTAGAGCTTCTGGTGTTGGATTAGGTTCTAGGTCAGGGTTGGGGATAGTTTGACCTTCAACTTCAATATAGAGTTGAGGAAAATGAAAGTACCTTGCTATTTTCTTACGTGTGATTGGGATTTGGACGGCAGTTTCTGGTTCTGTGGAGTGTCCAAAGCTTCCAAGTAAAGTATTGTCATTCTTGATGAACATTGTCTGCCACACCTCTTGCACATAGATGTCAGGAACATTTGGATTCGTCAGGGTTAGGGTTCGGTTCAGGGAGTGGTTTTGCAGGAACTCAATCATGATCCTGAATTCAGACAGATAAGTGTTTGGATCGAGAAGAACCTGAACATTGTTGGGTTTCAACGGTAGCTCGACGATTGGAGCACTGTCAGCCGTTGATGCGACTAAATTACCGTCATCGTTTTGGGTATTCGGATTTGCAACTGGAGACGCCATTGATGAAGGGTTCGTGAGGAAGACGATGAAGCACAGTATTGTTAAAATTCTAACTCGAGGTTTATATATGAGAGAGAGAGTACTTGAATGATTTGGGAGTGGGAAGGGTTTTAGTTTGGGGACTAACAAAAACGGTTCGTGTTTTCGAGTGATGGGTAGGCGTGTCATCATGCACTGGCACGATGACTGACACGAGTAAATGAAGACTGACAGGGAAAAAGGTTTTAGCGCTTAAAACGATCGAGTATTCCCCCCAAATTTTTTTTAAAAGAAAATTAATTAAAAAAAATTACAATTTAAACAAACAGATAAACTGTTGATTAAAAAATAATTTTAATGTAAGTAATTCCTTTTAAAAATTAATAGCAGACATTTGGTTAGAAAACATATTTGCACCAAATGAAAGTTTAATATTCTAAGCCAAGTATTTATTTAAGAAATATCTATGGAAAAAGAATATTTTGATTAACCTTGAAGGAAAGAGTTAAAGAAAATGATCTTATTAAAAAGAATTTCAGAAAAAACAAAGCAGAGAACATCTGGTCTTGGAAAACGATTTTTGACCAAGAATGTCAACGAACATCTTTTCAGAAGAATTTAAGTTGAATATGAAAAGTCTTTGTAACCTTGACGGCAAGAGTTATTCAGAAGAAACAGATTCAAAGAAAATTATTAAGTAAAGAGAGGTTCAGAAGACAACTAACAGATGTTAGACTTGATATGCTCCCCCTCGAAAATTACATTATGCTCCCCCTCGAAAATTGCCTTCTGTTCCCCCTCGAACATGTAAGATTTGCACCCTTTCTGTTGTCACTTGGATCACAAATGTAAGATGTATTCGTTGTGGAACAGAGGTGTCCAGAGGCTTCTGTGTGCCTCTGAATTTAACCATCAGAAGTGACCAGAGGCTTCTGGACGGTTTTGATTTGTGTGAAACAAAATTTAAGATAAAACAAAACAAAACAATATGCAAAAAAAAATATGTACAGAAATAGGTAATTTTGACAGAATCCTAAGAAGATCAGAGAATTAAGTAAAATTACATATTTAACATGTCCAACTTGCTGACTAAGGAATTGAATCGTGATCGATGTCAGAAGTAACTTCAAAAGAAGACTAGGTTCTGAAAAGAAAGATTTAGAAGTCTGAAGACAAATGAATAAAAGCCTATGGCATAACTTCTGAAGTGGCTACTTCAGAAGTTCTGAAGATTCTGAAGAAGTTCTGAAGAGGTTTTTGAAGACACCTCTGAAGAAGTTCTGAAGATGTTCAGAAGTAGTTCTGAACATGTCTGGTATTTTTGTACCGTAACTTTAGCCTTTCCAATTGTATATAAATAGATAGTTTGATAGTTTGTTATAACTAACGTTGTTAGACAGAGCTTGTAAAGATACACATTTGTAATACAGTTCAGTGATCAATACTACATAAAACTTTAGTGATCTAATTCTTGTTCTTATTCTTTAATCTTTCACACATTCTTGATTGTTTGGGATCTAACAATTGGTATCAGAGCCAATTCATCTGTTCTTGACATTCAGAGAAGAACTTGTCAGATCTGACAGTTCTTGATATTCTTGATTGATAAATTCAAGATTCAATTTCAGGTGAATTCTCGATCTATTTTCAAATCAAAGATGTCGAAAGAAATCGTCTCCATCGGATCAGAAACTAAACAACCAACTCTGTTTTTGGGTGAATATCATCAGTGGCGAATCAGGATGATTCAATTCTTGGATAATGTTGATGAAGCTTTAATGCTATCAATCGTAAACGGCCCTCTGGAGGTCTATGTGGAAATTCCGTCAGTACTGATATACCTGCATCAAGAATCAAGAAAAGCCCAGGTATGTACAGTACTGCTGAGAAAGCTGAAGCTAAAGTTGACAAAAGGGCATTAACTCTTCTTACAATGGCTATTCCTAATGAGATATTCAATAGGGTAGATAGCTTAACATCTGCTAAAGCAATGTGGGATGACGTTGAAGCTCAAATGCAGGGTAGTACAAAAGCCCAAGCACAAAGATTGAATATCTGTGTGGGTACTTATGAAAACTTCAGGTATAAAGAAAATGAATCTATTACAGAAACTTATCATAGATTCAACAATATCCTGAATGATCTGAGAAGAAATGGTGTTCAGAAATCAAACTCCGAGATAAACAACAAATTTCTGAAAAACTTGGGTAATGAATGGTCAAGCTTCTCTGACAACATGGTAACTAGAAATTTATCTAGAAAATCCATTCATGATGTCTATGGTATTCAGTTTCAACAAGAAGACAAAATCAAAACTTGACAGAATGAACAAAAGAAGGCAAATGAAACAGTAGCCTTGTTAAGCAAGAAGTATAATAATTCCATGACCATTTCTGCTAAGAGCAAAATCTGTGATATCCCAGAAACAAAATGTTTGATGGGGATGAATCAGATGAAGAACTTAAGAGACTTTATGATAATATTACTTTTATGACAAGGAAATTCACTCAAAGATATAATCAAAAATATTAGAATAAACCAAAATCTGAAGTTGGTCTCAAGAAAAGTCAAGATGCTGGTCAAACTCCGACATCTGAACCAGCAAGGTGCTTTAATTGTGGTAAGCCTGGACATTATGCAAGACAGTGCAAAATGCCCAAAGTAAAAAACTAAGGCTACTATGAGAAAAAGCATCTTCTTGCTAAGAAGAAGGAGCTTAATCCAGCTTTGGTAACAAAATATGAAAAGGATTGGTTAAATTGGAGTGATGGTGAATATGATGAAGAAGTAGCTCACTATGCCTCAAACAGCTATATGTGCCAAATGGATCCAGAAGACAAACATGCACATGATTCTAAGGTAATTTCTTCATCTTCTGAACTAAATTCTAGAATAGATTACTCTTCTGACCCAAATTCTGAACAACTTTATTGAGATTCTGAAATGCAAAATCAAGTTCAGAATATGTATTCTGAATTTGAAAGTCTCAGAAACAAAATTAAAGGTGAAAGAATATTGGTAAATCAATTTAGAGCTGAAACTCAAATCTATAAACAAAATTTCCAAGAAGCTGAACAATCTCTTGAAAAAATTTCTGAAGAAAAATTATTGTTAAAAGAAAAGATGGAAAGTTTACAAAAAGATATCATAAATGAAAAATCTGAAAAAAAAAAATTTGAATGTTAAGATGAACTTTCTGAATCAAGAAAATCTTGATCTTTACAAAAAGATTAAGAAATTGGAAGATCTGAACTTTAAAAGAGGACAAACAGAACAGACTCTGAATATTTTGACAAACCAGGCTCAGAATTCAAAAATTTACAACCTAAAGGCAGGATTGGGATATAATGAAAGTCAAATTCTGAAATAAAGAAAATTTACAAAAAATAAAATCTATTTTCTCAAAACTAATAAAATCGAATTATAACATTGATAAAGACAAAAAATAAAATACAACATTGAAATTAAAATTGATTTCGCTGCATTGCGCGAGTACTCTTCTAGTTTTGGTAAAACAGAGACAATTTCTGAAACAGAAGTAACGCATAAGAATATTATAAACATTTCTGAACTTACTTCTAAATCATAAACTATTTCTGAAGAAAAATCTGAACCATCTATTAAAATTGAGAAAATTTCTGAATTATCTTCTGAACATACTTCTGAAAGTTTATCTGAAGTTCTAAAAGAAGATAATTCTGATAATAAATCAGAACATAAAGAAATATATGATGAATTCTCGGATGTTGAATCTTCACAAGATAATAACGAGAATTCAGAAATTATTTTTGATAAATCTGATGATGAGTCTGAAAATATTTTAAATCAAATATCTTTTGCATCTAACATGACTCAAGACAAATTCTCTGATTTAATGAATGCTTCAGATTCAGAAGATGATGATCCTATGTTTCAAGTTATTGATAAAGATGGATATTTGGTTTATAAATTACAATCAAATATGACTAAAGAAGAAATTTTAAAATCAAAAGAACCAAAAGTTCCTTCTGACAAGTTTAATACTATTTTTCTGAAACCTGAATATCTGAAAACTGAAACTTCTTCTACTTTATCAAATGATATTCCTATATCCACAAAGACATCCTTATCATCATCTGATTTTGCAACCAGAATTAAAAAGTTTGAAAAAGGACAATCTTCAAATTCAACTTCTAAAGTTCAGAATACAAATCCTAAATATGAAGTTACAACTAAAGTAAGTAAAAGAATTTCTTATACTAATCCTCATTTCTTATATTTTATAGAGCTATCCACTTTAGTTTGGAGAAAGAAAGGAGAAAGACTATCAAAGAAAGACAAATTAGATAGTTTTTTTCAAATTTAAATAAAATTGATGTACCAAGAGTTAATAAAGTGAATAAAAGAATCCTATTGACAAATCAAACAATATTGGTTCTTGTTCAGCTATTGCTTTATTAAATATTTTGAAGAATCATATTCACTGCATTAACTGTGGTCATCATAATTTTTATCTGAACTCCAAAACAAATAAGACACATCTTGAGAAATCAATTCAGAAATTTTCAGCTACATTGGCAAACAATTACAAAAATAAAAAGAAACTTCAAAGTAATACTAAAAGTGACAAATTAAAAAAGTCTGAACTAACTTCTGAAATTCAGAAGATTAAGTCAAAATTCAGAGATTCAAAGTTTTTGACTAATCTCACAGGACCCATTCTTAAATGGGTACCTAAATCTCAATAATCATTTTTGCAGACATGTCATGTGTTTGTAGATGAATATTCAAAGCATGGGTGGAAAGAAGTATATTCTTATGATTGTAGATGAATATTCAAGATATACTTGGGTTGAATTCTTAAGACTCAAATCTGATACTTCTTAAAGACTCATTCCTTTACTGAAGACAATTCAAGTTCTTCTTCAACTACCAGTTCAAAAGATCAGAAGTGATAATGGCACACAATTTACTAATTCTACACTTCAGAATTTTTTGGAATCTGTTGGTATTTCACATAATTTTTTCGCTGCCAGAACTCCCCAACAGAATGGTGTTGTTGAGAGGAAAAACAGAACTTTGCTAGAAGCTGCAAGGACCATGCTAGCATATTCTGAACTTCCTTTATCTCTATGGGCAGAAGCAATTGCAACTGCATGTTTTACTCAGAACAGGACAATTCTGAATAGAAAACTACTTAAAACTCCTTATGAAATTATTAAACATAGAAAACCCTCTATTGATTATTTTAAAAAATTTGGTTGCAGGTGTTTTCTTCTGAATGATACACAACATCTAGATAAATTTGCACCTAAGGGTACAACTGGTATCTTTGTTGGCTATTCTCAAAGATCAAAAGCATATAGAGTACTTATCAAAGGAACACAAAGAATCATTGAGACTTTAAATATTAGATTTCATGAGCCAACAATGACTTCTGAACAAGCCAGTTCAGAACTCAAAACTTAATCAAGTTTCTGAAATTTTGGATTCAGAATGCAACAAAACAAATCTCATTTTTGAATCTAAAACTTTTCTTAAAACAAATTTAGATACTTTATGTCAAGACTTATTTGATATTTCTGTGAATGTTTCTGCAGATTATCAAAATCCTTCTCTACTCAGAAGTATTCCAAAACAAGAAACTACAGAACCTACAATATCAAATACTTCTGGACCACCACTCTCAACCTCAAATTCAGAATTTCCCATTTCTGAACCAGTACAAATTATTTCAGAAATAGTGCAAGTTACTTCTGAACCTATTGTTCCTGTTTCTGAACTTGTGCAGATTATTTCTGAACCAGTACCGAATGTTCAATTTGAGGGGGAGACTGCAGATCTACATTCAGCTATTAATCATTATACTGAAACTCAAGCAATCATTGATGATTATGATTCATTCAACAATGTTTCATCTGTTCAACCATTGCCAAATGTGAACAAATGGACATCAAGTCATCTAATTCATCAGATTATTGGTGATGCATTAAAAGGTGTACAAACAAGCTCAGCCACAGCAAATGAATGTCTGTATGTGAATTTTTTAAGCACTATGGAACCGAAAAAGCCATATGAAGCCCTTCAAGATCCAGACTGGGTTTTAGCTATGCAAGATGAGCTAAATGAATTTGAAAGAAATAAAGTCTGGAGATTGATTCCTAAACCAAAAGGTAAATCAATCATTGGCACCAAATGGGTTTTCAGAAATAAAAAGGATGAACATGGGAATGTTGTGAGAAATAAAGCAAGACTTGTAGCTAAGGGGTATTGTCAACAAGAGGGCATTGAATATGATGAAACTTTTGCTCCTGTTGCAAGACTAGAAGCTATCAAAATATTTCTTGCATATGTTGCTCACAAAAACATGAAAGTTTTTCAAATGGATGTTAAGTGTGCATTTCTGAATTGAATTCTTCATAAAGAAGTGTGTGTTGAACAACCAGAAGGCTTTGTAAGCAAAGAATTTCCAGATCATGTTTACATTTTGGACAAAGCCTTATATGGTCTTAAGCAAGCACCAAGAGCATGGTATGACACTCTCACAACTTTTCTTCTGAATTCCATGTTCAAAAGGGGTACTGTGGATACAACTTTATTTCTGAAAAAGGAAGGTAATGATATGATCTTAATACAAATATATGTAGATGATATTCTATTTGCTTTTACAACTCCAAAATTTTGCAGAAATTTTGAGAAAATCATGCAAACTGAATTTGAAATGAGTATGATGGGAGAATTAACATTTTTTCTTGGTCTCCAAGTAAAACAACTTTCCACTGGCATATTCATTAATCAATCTAAGTATATCTCTGATTTACTTAAGAAGTTTGACATGACTGACTGTTCTAATATTCAAACTCCAATGGCCACTGCAACAAAATTAGAACCTGATTTGAATGGAAAATCTGTTGATCAGAAAACGTACAGAGGCATTATTGGATCTTTGCTTTACTTAACAGCTAGTAGACCTGATATAATGTTTGCTACATGTATTTGTGCTAGATATCAAACTAATCCTAAGGAATCTCATCTTCTTGCTGCTAAAAGAATCCTTAGATATCTCAAAGGTTCTCCTTCATTGGGACTTTGGTATCCCAAGGATTCTGGTTTTGAGCTAACAGATTTCACAGATGCAGATCATGGTGGTTGCAAACTAGACAAAAAAAAGTACATCTGGATCCTGTCAATTTTTAGGTGATACACTTGTGAGTTGGTCTTCAAAGAAGCAGAATTGTGTTTCAACTTCTACTGCAGAGGCTGAATATGTTGCTGCTGCAATTTGTTGCTCACAAGTTATTTGGATGCAAACACAATTAAAAGACTATGGCTACACATTCAAAAAGATTCCTCTTTATTGAGATCCAAAAAGTGCCATAGCAATTACTGCAAATCCAGTTCATTATTCAAAGACTAAGCACATTGATATCAGATATCATTTTATCAAAGATCATGTTGAAAAAGGTAATATTGAAATGTTTTTTGTTCAGACTGATTATCAATTAGCTGATTTATTTACCAAAGCACTTCATGAAAAACGTTTTAATTTTTTGGTAAGTAAATTAGGCATGATGAATATGTCTGTGTAAGTATTAAGCGTCAATTCAAGTTTTAAAAAAAATTCTGTTCTGAGTTTATTTCCTTAAATTTCTGAGAAATCTTACTTTCAGAGTTTCTGTAGTTAAGTTTTTAGAACTTTATTTTTTTTTAACTCAGAGGCATAATTTTTCAAACAAATTGATTATTTTCTAATACTTAATTTTTTTTTTCATTTCTCTATCTTTTATTTCTAACAATTTTGATGTCTAGCATTGTTTAAGGGGGAGAATCATAATGTTTCTTGATTCAAGGGGGAGTTAAACTCTATTTCAAGTATTTTCCACTTCTCTATAACATTCATGATCTGAAATGGTGGACAACACATTCTGTTGTATACATCTAAAGAATTTGGAGAAAATTCTGAAGATAAATTGTTTTTCTTCTTGTTGAAACCTACTTCTGAATTATTCAAATGTTTTACATTTTTCAGAAGTTTATGGTTTTAAATGAGTTTTATGATTTTGAAGTATTCCAAGTTAAGTTCTGAACTTATTTCGAAAGTTCTGAAGTATTTCTGAATCATCTCTTTCAAACTTCTGAACTTATTCTCAGAAGTTCTGAACTTCTTCTGAATTTTTTTGAACTTGTTCTCAGAATTTTTTTCCCGTTATAAAGACTAATCGTGTGCCACGTGTTTTAATTTCATTGGCTAATCCTTAAGCACGTCGATTAAACGGTTCATTTATCCGAATAAATGATGATTACTACTCTAATCACTCCTACTTTTGGCCACATGTCCATCCACGATTATTCAGTCATTTATAATCCATGATTCCATCTTCGTCTTCACTTTCTAGCAATCTTTCCCTCCGAAACCTTTCCCTGTTCATTGATCTTGATTCAAACTCAAGTTTTTCCTCATTTTCAACTATGTCGACTTCAAATGTTCAATCTGCAAAATCTCGTTTCAGTGACAGTAATGGATCATCAAGCAATGATTCATTCAAAATAGTTCCTAAGAAGATAATGGTTGGTCAATGGAGATCAATCTCGATGATGAACAGATTTTAAAAGACACTGCTACTACTGTGATTTCTGAAGCTGGACCTTCAAATCCAAATCCCAAATCAAACCCTAACCCTAACCCGCGAACTGACAAAATTGGGGAAACTCAAATCGAGCCTATTGATGTGGCTTCTGAGTCAAATGTTGGTGTTGCTGACTCTCAATTTCGTGCACAAAGCAGTGATGGTCCTGATTTTTCCAAACTATATGTCCCTTAAGAGAAGATACTTGAAATAAAGAAGAACAACTGCGCCCTGAATCTAAAGTCTACTGATTTCAATGAAGATCAAATGATCCTAATTGAAATTCTGAAGAAACATCCTCTACGAGCTTTGTTATCCAGGAAATTTTTGGTCCCTGCCTCTTATCTACAACAATGGTGGTTTCACGCAGAAGTTGATGAAGAAGCAGATGATATTTCTTCATATGTTCATGGCTACAGAGTCTGCATTTATGTTGAAGACATTAGAAGTATCCATTTTCTACCTAAGGAGGATGAAGTTGTTGGGAAAACTTCATTTGATCCTATTCCATGATACTCTAAGCAACTCAATGCATTAAGTTCATTCAGAAGGAAGTGTTTACCTCCTATCTAGTATTGCTTGTTTACAATTCTGAACACTTGCCTTTCTGGTAAAAGCTCAAGTCTGGATCAAGCATCTACAAATGGAAGAATAATTTTTCTCTTATTTTTGATGAACTCAAGTCTGTAGTTTTGAAGAAGTCTACTTACAACTATATACCCTTTCAAAGATTTTTTCAAACCTTCATCAAAGGGTCAATGAAAGTTGTTCCTGCCATTCCTGTTCTGACACATGAGGAACATGTTCCCCTTTTCTCAATGGATAATCTCAGACCACCAAATGCTAAACTGCAATTCCCAAATGCTTTACCTTTACCACCTTATTTACTTGCACTTGTAAAAACATCAAATAGGTATTTGAATGAGTACTGTGAATCTATGGGACTACCTAAACCAATAGTCTCTTCCCCTGATTCTAACAAGAGTGGTGAGCATTGTGAGGTGTCTAGAATCCCTAGGCAGAGTGGGGAGGCTGTTCATGGGGGAGAACAACCTCATGGTGTTAAGAGGAAAAATGAAAATGAGAGGGCGGGTAGAAGAGTGAGAAAAAGAACTGAAGAGGAGAGACCACAAGTAAAAAATAAAGAAACTTGTGACCTAACTGTTCTAAGCCGGGCACCCACATCATCTATTACTCCACATCCTTTGGTGGGTAGTATTGAAAAATCTAGTGAGCCCATGGAAAATCTTGTTAACGCCTCCAGCCACTTAGCCATCTCTCAACAGAAGGGTGTTTCATTAACACTCATGGGGCACGCAGCTAATCTACCAATAGGTTCCCACTTGGAAGAACCTATTGTTAAAAAAGAAGGACATATGTCCCCCCTTCATAGTTTTGAGCACTTTGAGTCTGAGAGTCCACTCAACTTTGACCCTTCTGAACCACTTAATGTGGATTTTATTCACACAAGCACACATCTTTCAGATGTCCACAAGCAAAGTGTTAGTCACCTTGCCACAACAACCATAGATATACCTATTACAGGGTATCAAGGATTGGTTGGAAGACCTGGTGGAGTGAACATCACCAAATCTCCATTAACAGAATCACAAGTGATTCATGATGCTGTGGCATCTACAGGCCAGCCTTCTTCTGAAGGACTGCAAACAAGACCATTTGTTGGTCTTGGTCCTTTCCCCACATCTTCTGAATTCTCAGAATTCAAGGATTTTTGTACTTCTGAATTTGCAATGATTCAGAAGGACATAAAGGAATTGACGGATAAAAACTGTAAGGTGATGGAGGATAGGTTGGATGGACAGGAGAAGAAAGTGGTGGATAAACTAAATGAATATCAACTTACAACTACTTCTGATCTCAGCAACTTTCAAAAAGCCATTCTGGATTCTTTCTCTGAAGTTATTTCAACAGTTCAATCCTTGAAGACGTCTATGTCATCTTCTTCTACTCAGACAGCAGTTTCTGAATTTGCAACAAAGGATGACATCTCTCGGATTCTGAATCAACTAACCACTATTCAGAATTCACAGGTATCCTTGAACAATAGTATTTCTGCATTAGAGTATGGTTCACAACAAAGAATTTAAAGCGTAGTCTTGATGATCAGGATGATCTTGAAAATCAAGAGGGGGAGAAGAGACAGAAAGTCTTTGAAGATGTTGACATTCCACAAGGTCAAAATTCTGAAAAATCTTCTGAAGAAGCTCAAGTTCAGACTTCTGAACGATCTTCTGAGAAAACTTCTGAAGAAGTTCAGACCACTGAAAATGACGAAACTAATAGAACTTCTGAAGCAATAGAAGATATTTTACATGCAGGAGATGAAGGTCTAGAAGTTGAAAAAGTCACTTCTAAAGAAACTATGGAAGAAGGGTATGAGACTGAGAAAGTGTCTCTGGGTTCTGAAAATAAGCTAAGTTCTGAAGACACAGATATCATCCCTGACTCAAATGAAGAAATGTTGAATGAGTATCTTGCTTTTGAAGACATTATTGGAGAGCCAAGTGATTTATCTGATGTAATTCTCTTTGATGAATAGATGGAAGTGAATGAAGAAATGGATAAAATAAATGAGAACAGAGATATGATTATATGGGAACCTCAAGGTCTGAGAATAGTTGAAAGAAATGAAGTTTCTGAAAATTTGTATATATTGGTTAGTCAATATTGTTGGAGATACATTATTTTGAATCATCCAAGGAATCTAGAGTGTAGATTCTTGGATGAAAGACTAACAATTTTCAAAGATTTCCTTAATCAACCAACTGAGTGGTTTGAAATTGAAATTGATTTAAGTCATATGGAAGCTTTTGACTTTACAGATGAAATTTTGATGATTGCAGCAGATTAGCCACATGTAAGATTCAGAAACTGCATAAATATCCCTCAGATTGATTTTCCTATTCTTGAAGAACCTATAGTTGATCAAGTCTATGAAGGTGATATGATTTTTGATATCTCTGGAGAAAGTCAGCTTATCTTTCCTGAAGATACTTATTTCAGCATGTATTGAAGAAATCTCAGGTATCCAACCTTAGAAGACTATGTGAATGATGAATGATCTAAGGATTACATTTCAAAAGTGAGTCTTATGTACAAAGATATGGGGTACAAGAGCTGCTTGATTCAACTTTATTCAAGAAGATCAGGTGTATATCTAAAGCTTTTGAAGGTGATATGTATATAATAAAGTTTGGAGCTGAAAGAAGAGATGGCTCTTTAACAGAATTTTCATTATTTGATTTTTAAAAGTTAAGGTTGCAGGATAAACTCACTGTTCTAAATTTCTTTGTCAAGAGAGAAGATTATGAAGCTGTTTCTGAGAAAAGAAGAATTCTAGGAATCTAGGTCAGAAATCTAATTAAACATGATTTTCAATTAGCATTAGAATTCAGATTAAAAAGTGTCAATCTCTTGCAGCCTGAAAGTATAGAAAGACAGGAAATTACAAAGATTTTCACAAATCCAGATTTGGGATTCACTTACAGAATAAGAGCATATCTTTCAAAGACATTCATTGTTTCAGACATACCAAAGTACTCAACCTCTACTCTGAAAGGGTTAATAGAATATGCTGAACAATATCTTCCTTCTTCTGATGTTGTAGAAGAAATAATATACTTGATCAAGGAAAGGATATTTTTCAGAGATTATGTAAGAAAGAGTTCTGTGGCTGGGCACACAAGAATAAACCAAATCAAAGGAGCTGATTATCTTCTAAGCAATGTCTATGAGTTTCAGATTCATACAAAGAAACAAGACATTGAAGAAATTCAGAAGCTCTCTCAGAAGATAGAAATCTCAGAAGTGAAAAGCAGAAAAAGGAAAAGAAAAAGTTTCTGAAAACACTCTAGATGAAGTTGTTCCTATTCCTCAGAAGTCTGAATTTGAACAATTACAAGAGCAAAGAATAGAAGAACATGCTTTGACAATGTTTCTTGAGTACTTTCATCCAGAAATGTTCATGGAATATGAACAAAAGTTCAATTATATTGATTGTTGGATTCAGAAATCCTTTGCATGGAAACAATGGTATTCAGATATCATTAGAAAAATCAGACTTCCTGTAAGTGAAGTAAGAAAAGAGAGTCCAATAATGAAAGTAATCAAAGTTGATCTGAAGCAGAAGAACAATTACAAGCATGCTTACTTCACTGTTGAGAGAAAGATGGTAAGATCTCAACTTTTACAGAAACTGATTTTCAAAATGTCTATCTCAGAGATTTGATAAGAGTATACAAAAGTTTATATCCTTTCCATGATTCTATTGCCAAGTTCAGAAAAGTTTTCCCAGTTCTTAGAGATGGCCTATACAAAGAATTTATTTGGACAGCGAAGACAGATTTTCAAGTGGCTTATGAGATGAGCAAAGAAAAAGTTCATATGAGTGCTCCAAATCTAAGCTTACCAAATATTGAAAATCTAAAAAGCAGTACTCTAGTCATTCAGCCTCCAGGTTTTGTGTGTAAATGCTTTGATAGATTACTATTTGTAAGATTTGAAGAATTACACAAGTGCTGTAATGGAACTCTTATGATTATAAGAGATAAAATTGAGAAGAAGAAACACAAAAGACTGAAGAAGCTTAGTGATGAAGAATGGGAGAAGTACAGAAAACTGGCAAAGTAAATGATAAAGATCATTGAATCTATTCTGGAGTACAGGAAGCTTATTCTTAAAGATGTTAGAGAAATTCTGAACTTCTAGAAGTATGACTTAAACTTTTGAAGCTAAGGGGGAGATTGATAGATATCAGAAGTAGCTTCAAAAGAAGACTAGGTTCTGAAAAGAAAGATTCAGAAGTCTGAAGACAAATGAAGAAAAGCCTAAGGCATAACTTCTAAAGTGGCTACTTCAGAAGTTCTGAAGATTCTGAAGAAGTTCTGAAGAGGTTTCTGAAGACACTTCTGAAGTAGTTCTGAAGATGTTCAGAAGTAGTTTTGAACATGTCTGTTATTTTTGTACTGTAACTTTAGCCTTTCCAATTGTATATAAATAGATAGTTTGATAGTTTGTTATAACTAACGTTGATAGACAGAGCTTGTAAAGATACACATTTGTAATGCAGTTCAGTGATCAATACTACATACAACTTCAGTGATCTAATTCTTGTTCTTATTCTTTAATCTTTTCACATTCTTGATTGTTTGGGATCTAACAAATCGTGTCTTATCCAGAGCTTTTATGAAAATGTCAGCAAGTTGATAATCAGTAGAGACAAAATACATTTCAATTATGCCTTTCTCTACATGATCTTTAATAAAATGATACCTGACATCGATGTGCTTGGTTTTTGAGTGCTTAACTGGATTTTCAGTAATGGCGATTGCACTCTCTAAGTCACATAGGATAGGGATTTTGTCGTATATTAATCCGTAGTCTCTGAGCTGAGTTTTCATCCATATTACTTGAGAACAGCAACTGGAAGCAGCAACATACTCAGCTTCTGTTGTTGATGTTGAAACACAGTTTTGCTTCTTGGATGTCCAACTTACAAGTCTGTTACCTAGAAGTTGACAGCTTCCAGATGTACTTTTTCGATCCGACTTGCATCCTGCATGATCATAATCTGTATATGCCATTAAATCAAATCCAGAATTTTTTGGATACTAGAGACCTAGTGATGGAGATCCCTTGAGATATCTAAAAATTCGTTTAACAGCGGCCAAATGTGATTCTTTAGGATTCGCTTGATAGCGTGCAAAGAGGCAAGTGGCAAACATAATATCTGGTCTACTAGTGGTCAGACACAGAAGAGATCCAATCATACCTCTATAGCCCGTAACATCCACTGAGTTCCCAGAAGGATCAGGGCCAAGTTTCGTTCTAGTAGAGATAGGAGTTTTCATAGGTGAGGATTTTTGAAGATGAAATTTCTTAAGCATGTTAGAAACATACTTAGCTCGATCTATAAAAATGCCAGAGGCATTTTGTTTAATTTGGAGTCCTAGAAAGAACGTTAGTTCTCCCATCATACTCATTTCAAATTCTTGTTCCATCAATTTAGATAATAGATCAACTTCTGATTGATGAGTAGAACCAAAGATTATGTCATCCACATAGATTTGGACAACAGTTAGCATACCTTTTCCTCTTTTGATGCAAATAGTTGTATCAATTTTACCTTTTTCATAGCCTATACTGATCAGAAACGTAGATAGGCGTTCGTACCAGGCTCTTGGTGCTTGCTTCAGCCCGTATAAAGCTTTGTCGAGAAGATAGACATACTCTGGATGTTTAGTATCTTTAAAGCCAGCAGGTTGTTCAACATACACTTCTTCTTTGAGAGACCCATTCAGAAATGCACATTTAACATCCATTTGATACACCTTAAAGTTTTTGTATGCAGAGAAAGCCAAAAATAGTCGTATCACCTCAAGTCTTGCTACAGGGGCAAAGGTTTCATCGTAATCGATTCCTTCTTCTTCACAATATCCCTTAGCCACCAGTCGAGCTTTATTTCTGATCACTATTCCGCTTCATCTTTCTTATTTCTGAAGACCCACTTAGTACCAATGGCTACTTTGTTTTTTGGTAAAGGTACTAAGTTCCAGGCTTTGTTTCGATCAAACTAGAGCAGTTCTTCTTGCATAACTTCCACCCAGCTCGGTTCTTGCAAGGCTTCATGAACATGCTTTGGTTCGATCATGCTAAGAAAATTTACATAAAAAGCTTCATTTGCAGTAGCAGATCTTGTTTTAACACCTTCAGATGGACTACCAATTATGAGATCTGGGGTGTGTGATTTAGTCCATCTCGTCATCCTAGATTGAGATACTGGTTGAGCGTGAACTTCTGTTTCAGAAGATTGAATCACCTCTTCTGGAAGGGATTCTGAAACTTGAGGATCAACTAAAGTTTCCCTCTCAGATGAAGGCACAGAAGTGACTTCTAGACAGTTACTAGATGAAACAGGAATGACAGAAGGTTCTGATGGGCTCTCAGCAAGTGATTCAGGACCAGAAAGTGTAATTCCAGAAGCTTGAAGAACTTCAGTAATACTTAATGATTGATTGGTTGGTCACTACTCTGAAAATATCTCTTCGCCCATGAAATCTTGAAAAATAGCATCTATTTCAGATTCTCCGGTACCTGAAAGATAATCAGATTTTACTGTGTTAAGTTTAAGTTCAGAAGTAGAATACTCAGAAGTTAATTGAGTTTGATCGTCAAAATCGATGTTAATGCTTTCCATTACAGTCTAAGTCCATAAATTAAAAACTCTAAAAGCTTTTGAATTTAACGAATATCCTAAGAATTTAGCTTCATTTGATTTCTTGTCAAACTTGCCAAGCTTTTCTCTGTCATTTAAAATAAAACACCTGCATCCAAAAATGTGAAAGAATTTGACATAGGGTTTTCGATAATTAATAAGCTCATAAGAGGTTTTGAGATGCATCTTGACAATAATGGAACGATTCTGGGTGAAACACGCAGTGGCTACAGCTTCAGCCTAGAAATGGATGGGAAGTCCAGAAGCTGCAAGCATCGTTCTGGCAGCTTCAACCAATGTTCTGTTGCATCGTTCTACTACACCATTTTGTTGAGGAGTACGCACAGCAGAGAAGTTCTGTGTAATTCCATTTTCAACAAGGTATGCTTCAAGCTTGGCATTCTTGAACTCAGTACCGTTATCACTTCTTAGCTGCTGAATCTTTTGGTGTAAAAGAACTTGGATTCTGGTCATCATATTTTGCAAGACAATCGGCACTTCTGATTTCTGTCTAACGAATGCGAGCCATGTATACCTGGAAAATTCATCAATAAGTACCAGTATATACTTTTTACCAGATAAACTTTGAATTGCAATGGGACCATAGAGGTCGACATGTAACAATTGCAAAGATCTAGTACAAGAATGATCACTTTTTGTTTTATGAGATGCTCGTCTTATTTTTCCCATTTCACATGCAGGGCAAAGGTGATCCTTTTGAAAGTGAACAACTGGAAGACCAGTTACCAAATCGTGTTTGACAAGCATCTCAAGGTTATCAAAATTTAAGTGAGACATTTTGTGATGCCATAACCATGCAACTTCACTCTTTTTGGAGATAAGACAGAGGGTTTCTTTACCGTCCTTTGATGTGAAGTTCATCATATACAAATTACCTTTTATTTCTGCTCTCCAGAATTCTTCACCTACCTTAGAAAACAAGTAACAGTGTTTTTTATCAAATACAACAAGTATTTTAGAATCACAAAGTTGACTTACACTCAACAGGTTATGTTTAAGTCCAGAAACATGAGCTACTTTTGATAAGGTAATATTACCTTCTTGTAAAGTGTCGTAGCCTTTTATTTGACCCTTACCATTGTCTCCAAACGTTACAGCTCCACCACATTTGTCTTTGAATTGGGAGAGTAAGTTTTTCGATCCAGTCATGTGCCTCGAGCATCCAGAGTCAAGATACCAGATGTGCACACGCTACTTCTGCAATCACAATCAGAGTGTTTTAGGTACCCATCTCATAATGGGCCCTTTAACGTTAGTTTTAGACTTTTCACTCTTTTTATCTTGCGCATGATTTGATATAGCAGGATTTAAAGGTTTGGTCATTTTATTTGTTGTATTTTTGTTTTTCTTTGGTTTAGTCCTGAAGTGTGAGAAATTATCATAAAAACGATCAGAGGGCCTCGAGAAAAGTTCCTTTACTTTTAAGAATAAAGAAAAACATTCAGAATTCTGAGACATAAAAGATTGCATTGAATTTTCATTAGAATAATGATAATTACAATTCTCTTTATTTCTGTCCATACTAGTATCAGAAGTTCTATTGAACTTCTTAGCTAGGCTAGACTTATGCTTAGAATCATAAGTGTTCTTCTGTTGAGACTTCCTCCGATAAACCTTCTCAGGAGTTTTCTGAATTACTGAAACAGAAGCAGAAAGATTAGATTTTCATTTTCCTTTTTGAGCAGAAGTAAACTTTGGATAACATGATTGCGGTGATTTTTGTTGAACAAAAAATTTCTTTTTAAGACTTTCTTTTTTCTCAAGTTCAAGACAAGATTTCGCCTTAAGACACGTCCCAATGAAGTCTCGATGAATGGACACCGGTTTTCTGTGTTCTGTTGGAGGAACAGAGAGTATTGGTATTCCACTTGAATGTTTTTCAGCATTCAGACCAGAGGCCCTGATTTCCAGAGGTTCCTTAGTAAAAAAGAAAGGAGCTTCCTCATTCTTAGTTACTTCAGGAACCTTTTTGTACTCAAAAGGTAATTGATTTTCTAAAATTGAGAGATATTTTTCTGAGTTAAAGAAATCATCACCTTGATCATCATTTTCCCATGGATATGTAATCTTTTCAAAACAATCTTGTGATCAGAAAGATTTAAGTCTACAAAAGAACAAGGAAATATCTCTGGATTGTTCTCTAAAGAGATTTTCTGAACATTTTCAAGTTCGAGCTTAAAGAATTTGTCCCAGTGGAGAGAATATCATTTTCAAAGCTGAGTCGTAGCTCTTCTTCTGCTTGTGAAGGAATAAATACATCCGCCTCTGGATTCAAAGTTATATGAACATTTGAGCCAAATCTGAAAATGCCATCTTTCTTCTGAACTTTATTCAGATCAACGTTTGTTTTTCCAGATGAATATTCGATGATTTTGAACTTGAGTTTTCGTTGATGATGACCATTTTCAAGTTTTGGTTTTTTAAAAATAGATTGTTCATATAAAATTGCAAACACGGGCTTCTGTTCTTGTTTTTCAAATGGAAGAGATCTAATAATCAATAGATTGATTATCAGGCTCTAATACCAATTGTTGGAACCCGGATCCCTTTTCTAACAATTAATCGATAGATCAAACAAGTAAATATGAGCGGAAGCAAACAGATCTATGATAAACAGTAAGATTAATAAGAACAGAATTGAAGAACAATCGTTAATTCATATTGAATTACTTGAACCATAATAACAGTACGCACAATTTAGCTCTCAAATATGTATTCTTCAAATCACACTTTTACAATCAATAACTGAGCTATATATACGATTACAATAAGAAAAGTCAACTATCTAGCCTATTACATCTTGACACCAAAGCTAAGTGAATAACTAACTTAGTTACACACGGAAGATGTGCCTGCCACATCATCAGGGGCGCATGTACTTGCATAATTCTGATTCATACTTCTTCCGAAATGAGGTCTAACAACTATCAAAAATTCCTATTATTGTGACAGCACCAGTGCTATCGCAATTGCAAACAACCCTGTACTTCACTCTAAGACCAAACACATCGAGATCAGATATCATTTTATCAGAGATCACATTATGAATGGTGAAATTGAACTTCATTTTATCCCCACTGATTTTCAGCTCCCTGATCTTTTTACAAAGCCTCTTGAAGAATCAAGATTTAATATGTTAATCAGCGAACTAGGAATGTTAAACATGGAAGAATAACTTCTTCGGTGTCTTACACCTTCAGTGATCATAAAAATGACTTTCAAATTCTTCAGTCATTCGTTAAACTCTAAAACGGATATCACTCAAGTATGACTTCAAATCTCTTATACTCTTTGAATGTCTTTCTATTTAGGGAATGAACTCTAAAAGGAAAACCCATCACTGAGAACACCTTTGTTCTTAATGATAGGAGGAATTTAAGGATAACGATTAACATTACTTTATTGATAATCGTTTTATTTTTTGAAAAGGACACGTCAGAACTTTTTCTGACTCACGACGGCCTCAACGTCTCCTATCCATTCAAACCCTAGGAACGTGTCGTAGGTCATTATTGCCTTTTTATCAAAAAGCTAAAACCGTTGATTCATCTTTTTCACTCCGTATCTTCTCTCTCCTATATAAAGTGAAATCCTTCTCACTTTATACTTTACACACTCAAAATTGTAAAAGCAAGAATCCTCTCGAATCTTCAAAGCTTCCCATGAATACCAAGAACACGCACTTGTGCGTTTTTTCTCCGATTCTCACTTTTAATGTTTGATGTAATCCTTTTTCTTTCCTAAAAACAACAGCAATGTTGTTTATATCTATCTTAAATCTTTTTTAACATCTTGTTATAAAGATTTTTTCTTTAAATCTGGATTAAAACCCTAAAACTCAAAAACCTGTTCTAAGCCTTTTCTTCTTAGAACAAAAGATTTATTGGAAAGATTAATCCAAATTTTATTTTTCAAATCCTCTAATACTTGTTTTTGGTATACTTTCTTTACCAAAATCACTAATATGTGGTCTTTTTGTTTAAATTTTTAACTCAGCCAAATAACAAATATTTTGGTTTTGTTCATCAAAACACTTGTTTTCTTATTATCTTCTATTTTGGTAACCTTTGTACCAAAAATACTTTGGTTTATACATGTTGTTGTATTAAGCCATGATTTTTCTATTTGGTGTTCCGATTTTTGAAACAGAAATGGCAAATCCAAGCAACGTATCTCAATCTGAAACCGAGGTCATCCCTGTCATTACCTTCATTGCTGCACTAGAGGCCAGCTTTCCTCCTAAACAAGCTATGGTGAAGCCGAGCAACTATGTTGCTATCACCGACATCCCTGCTGAACGTGCATATTTAAGGGATCGTGCCAGCTTCATCAAAAACTGCCCACTGAAGCACGCCTTCAACCACGTCCCTGTGGGGATCACTGCTCACCTTCAGCAATACTAGCACACAGTTCATTGCACCACCCTCACCAACAGGAAAGGAAGAAAGCTTCCTGCAATCGAGTTTACCACTGCCCTAGGCACCATCACTATCACTGCTGGTGTGATAAGGAATGCTCTACGTCTTCCAACTAAAGATGTTAGGTCTATTATTATTTAATTGTGACAAAATAAGGAAAAGATATGCTTAATTGTAAAAGGAAGTTTATAATTCCTTAAACTCTTTGTTTCCTTAATTAGATTAGACCTAGCAATATAAATAGAATGTTAGGGTTTTTCTTTGAGTGCTAGTCGATTTCATATTACTTAGAGAGAGAGCTGAAACTGTGAATTACATTGTAATCGATCTTAACATTCAAGAGATATATGACCACGTAAGTTCGTTAATCTTTGTTCGTGTCATATTACTTTGCTATTAACTGTTTATTGTCATTGTGCTTATTATAATGGGATCAACAAGTAGTATCAGAGCCTGAGATCACGAGTTTTTACGATTTTCTGAGCAAACCACGAAACAGAATGTACTTTTTTCGATTTCTGCAAATTCTGCTGTTCATTGAATTTTTTGTCGAGTCCTACTGTTTCATGCTTTACCCGATAAAACATCATACTGATTATTGTCGACTACCTCATATCTGATCATTGAATTTTTCTCGAATCTCTCTTCTGTTGATTGAATTTTTATCTATTCAACTGCTTAAAATCTTGAATTTTTATCGACCCCTACATAAAATATTTAAATCTGTTTAATTAAAATTACTTTAGTTTATTTTTTACTTTTGAATATCTTTACATAAGAAAACTCAGGAACTTGTGACTACTGCAGCTTTTCTTACTAAAGATTTCCTTAGTAAAATCATAAATTTTCGTAATCTTGATAATTTCCGTAATTGAACAAATAAGAAACTCGAAAACCCAGACAGTCTTGTCCATAAAAAGACTAGTTCTTTTTAGTCAAGAACACTATGTTTTTGTTTTCTAGTTTATCAATCACAGAAAACTCAGAATTAAAGTATTTTTTTTCGAGTCCTATTGAATCGAGAAGAAGTTTGATCGAGTGGTCAGTATTCGATAAAATTCTTTAATCAAAGTTTATCGAGCAAATTTCATTCGACAACAATTTTTATCGAGTCTTGTTCACTCGATAACAATTTATATCGAGTCTATTTAATTCGACAACAATTTTTATCGAGCCTTGTTCACTCGATAACATTTATTATCGATCCTTTGTCACCCGATAACAATTTTCATCGAGCACCTCACACCCGATAAAAATCCTAAATCGATAATTTTATCGCCCTCCTTTGTCTCTCGAGAAAAACCTATTGTTTCGTGAGACAACTCAGAAATTTTTAAAAACTCATTGTTCGAGGTCCACCCAAAAAGTACAATGACCACCCGTGAAGCAATGGCTATTGGATCAGACACCAAACCTCCAATTCTCTTCCCGGGAGAATATTCTCAATGGAAGGATAGATTCCTTGATTTCGTTGAACGCCATGACTATGCCGATGAGATCATGCGTTCAATCAAAGAAGGTCCTCCTCCAATTTTTTATTAGGAGTTTCCGGCTATGCCAAACAATACTCCTCCTACGCTCGCACGAAGGGAAGTTAAACTCAAAAATACATGGGATGCAAACGAGAAGAGGATAATGAGAGGTGACCAACTTGCCTGTTCTTATCTACTTATGAGCCTCCCAAATGAAATCTATATAAGCATTGATAGCCACAAGAAGACAGCTAAAAAAATGTGGGAGGTCATAGAGAAGTTCATGCTTGGAACGAAGATTGGCACACAACTCAAAATCACCAACTGCATCTCTCAATATGAAGAATTCAAGGCAAAAGATGGAGAAAGTCTTACGAACACATATACCCGTTTTGTACAACTAGTAAACGAACTAAGCAAGAACGAAATTCGTAAGACCAAGATCGAAAACAACGTTAAACTTGTTAGCAATCTTCAACCGGAATGGCGCCGGTTTGCTAATCAAATCAAACACAACAAATATCTTGCTGACCTTGATCTTCATGAAGTCTATGAAACCCTTCAACAAGACGAAGAGGAGGTTCTCGAACTAATGGGGTTAAATTCAAAGAAGAACCCAGATCCAATCGCATTGATGGCAAAAGATTCCTCTTCCACTCCTCAAGAGATGTTTCCCGAACTAGAAGACAAAGATTTATGATCAAGAAATTTCCAAACTTCAACAACAGCTGGCCTTCCTTACGAGATCTTTTCAACAAAAGTTCTCACGTCGCTCGAATCCCAACCAACAAAGGTATGCCTCGGGATCTAATAATCATGAGCGAAAGGCGCTGTTTGAACCAAAACCAAGAAGAGAAGAACCACGTCCGACACCCAAGCCAAAAGACAAGTTCAAGGGTGAGAAAAGCCTGTGCTACAACTGCGGCAAATCTGGTCACTATGCAAGGGAATGCAAGAAGCCAATAGTGAAGGACTCCAACTACTTCACTTACAAACTGATGTTGTCTAAACAAAAATAAGTCGGTAAAGTTCTTCTAGCTGAAGATGAACAATGGCTTAATCAAGATGATGAAGATGACATGGAAGGGGATACTCAAGCACATTTCAGCTTGATGGCTTACTCTGATGACACTCCTTCTCACGCTTCCGACTACACACCCGAGGTAAGCCCTTCTGACTATGACTCTTTTGTATCTCAAATGCATGATTTAATGTGTCAATTAAAGGAATTACACTCCAAATTGAAAACCGAGAAACTCTTGGTTTCCAATTTAGAAGCAAGCCTAGAAAATAATCATAAAGAATTGCTTCTTATGCAAACCGACCTTGTCAATTCTCAAAGTATAGCACACAATCTCGAAACGGAGAAAATGGTTTTAAAAGAAGAAAATGATCTTTTTCAACAACAAATATCTGACCTCACACTTCAACTTCAATCATCTAGGAATGAGACTGCCAAATTTTTATCAAAGTTTGACTTTGTCAGTTTTCAAAGACAAGATCTATTAGAAAAACTCGAAAATTTGGAATTAAAACTTCACAAGCTTGGTCAAACTGAACACACTATTCACTTAAATGCACCGAAAGATTTAAGCTCTAAAGCCGGATTAGGTTTTGAAAACCCGAAACACTTAGCAAAGGCTATCTATAGTACTCCGACGATTTATAAATTCGAATATCTGAACCTTGGTCCAGATTACCAAATTCAATTTATGAAGCCGGACCCTAGTGTTAAGGAAAGAGAAGATTGGAAGAGACAAAACAAACACTATTTTCAAATACCTTTCTGCTATCCTCAAATAGTAGAAGAGGAATCTTCAAGTGAATCTCTTCCAAACAACTACTTTCCATCATATTCAGCCGAAGAACTTCAAAACAAGATTCATGAATGTAAACCGTACATTCTCACTCTATTTTTAGAAAAGAAAATTATTCAACTCGAACGAGTGTTGGAATCAGTACGTTCTTTGGCGGAAAAGGAAAAGGAATCATTTTTATTTAAAATACAACAACTTGAGAACGAGACTTTACAATTGAACAAAACTCGTGAAAATGATACTATTTCAAACATTTCAACTTGTAATGCCTTCGTTAGCAATTATTTAGATAATTGCGAAGAGTTGTTTAAAATGGACCCAAATTCCAATATTCCAAAACAAAAATGTTCCTATTCCGACGAACAAATCAATGCTGAATTAGATGATCTTTCTAACCAATCTTCACTTGAATCGGACGAGTACTTAAATGACATGTGTGATGAGTTTGACTTCAATCCTGTACTTCCAAAGCACACAGAGTTTTTAGACAAAGGCAAACAACCTATGTCTTCAAAAACCATACTAACCGTGTTCCTTTCAATGTTTCAGCGATTCATACTTTAGAAACCAAGTCGGTTTGGGTCAAAAAGTGCACACATACTACAAAGCAAACACCCCGCAAAGAAGACAAGTTTTTACATTCTAATATCAAAAGAAACAATTCTAGATTTCGTTTTCCTTATCAAATTCGTTCCTTTAGACATTTAATCAAATTTTCTCCCAATAAAATTTGTTGTTCTAATTGCGGTGTGGATGATTTTGTTCGTAAACCTCCTATTGATTATGGTTATGGTTATTTTTCGGACATGCATAATTCATTTAATCACAAATTTTATCATTCATCATCCATTTCTAAATCGGATCCGAGAAATCAAATGACTAACGCCCATAAGTCTCACCACAAGTGGGTACCCAAGGGTGCAATGTCAACTAACCATGATGGACCCATTTACAAATGGGTACCTAAATCTGCATCATTTTGTGCAGATCGGTCATGTGTGGTACTTAGATTCCGGATGCTCCAAACACATGACCGGACAAAAGGAGTTGCTTGCCAACTACACTGAAAAGAAGGGCGGATTCGTAAAATTTGGCAACAATCACTTGGCACCGATTAAAGGATATGGTGATATCATTCAAAACAACATCACCATTTCCAACGTCTCTTATGTACAAGGGCTAAGCCACAACCTGTTGAGCATTGGAAAATTCTGTGACAAGCAACTCAAAGTAAATTTCAGACCCGATAGATGTTGTGTTTGCACGTTTGATGGTAAGGAGCTTCTAACCGGCACACGCAGGTCGAACCTCTACACGATCGATCTTTCCCAAGTAAACGCCCCCTCAAGTGTTTGTCTACTATCAAACATTTCTAGTCCAAAGACCTGGTTATGGCATCATCGCTTATCTCACTTGAACTTCAAGAACATCAATCGCCTCTCCATCCAAGGATTAGTCACCGGCCTCCCAACTGTTAAATTCGACAAACCGCATCTCTATGATGCATGCGAGATGGGAAAGATGAAGAAGGTCTCTCACAAACCCAAGTTAGTTCACAGCACAACTCGACCTCTTCAACTCATTCATATGGACTTGTGCGGCCCAATGCGGACTCAAAGCATACATGGTAAAAAGTATGTTCTAGTAATGGTGGACGATTTCTCTCGATTCACATAGGTAAAGTTCCTTCGATCAAAGGATGAAACCCCCGACACCATCATCACGTTTCTCAAATCCATCCAAGTTAAGCTAGAACTTACTGCACAAACCATCCGCACCGATAATGGAACTGAATTCAAAAACCGTACGCTTGACGGTTACCTCGAATCGGTTGGTATAACCCACACGTTCTCTGCAGCTCACACTCCGCAACAAAACGGTGTGGTCGAACGCCGAAATCGAACTCTAGTTGAAGCCGCTCGCACTATGCTTACTTTCTCAAAGCTTCCTTTCCACCTTTGGGCCGAAGCTATCAACACAACATGCTACACTCAAAACCGCTCCATCATCAACAAACTCTTCAACAAGACACCTTATCACTTGGTCTACGATCGCGTTCCTTCCATCGAGCATCTTCGAACATTTGGCACTCGTTGCTTCGTACTAAATGAAAAGGAAGATCGTGGGAAACTCAAGTCGAAAGCTGATGAAGCTTACTTTCTCGGATACTCACCAAACGCATCATCTTATTGGGTCTACATAAAACACGCACGTTGCATCACTGAAAGCGTTAATGTTCAATTCGATCCAAACGCCGAAATGGCTCCTGAACACGACAGTTCTGGACCCCCACTCACCGGCATATTAGCTTCCGATCACATTCATTCGGAACCTGCTCCCAACCCCGCTCAACCTTCAACTTATTCGAGTACTTCTACTCGGATTACTTTGGACCATCCACTGATACTTCTCTCCAGATTCCCCCGCCTACCTTGGAGATTGCCGAGACCTCGGATCTTTCCGGACCGCCAATTACAACAGAAACCGTCTCAACTGCTGCATCTCCAAGCACATCTACAACTGCTCCTCCCGATCAAACTATTTCATCGGATGCTCCTCTCGTTCCACCTGAACCTCAACCGGCTGTTCAACCAAATTCTTCAGAACCGACATCCTCTCCCCCACCATCCACTTCGACCCCTACGGATGTCACAAGTGCCACAAGATCATCAAACGTGGCACCAACCTTGGAATCTCTTCAAGATCTTCCGTTAGGTTCTTATCAAGATGACACCGCGGATCCAAATTCTTTTCAACCGCTTCCTCATACAACCAAATGGACCCGCTCTCATCCTGTTGAACAAATTATCGGAGATCCGAACAGACCAGTTACAAGACGTTCCGCCTCGGCCAATGATTGCATGTTCTCTTCATTCATAAGCAAGATTGAACCCACATCCATTCACGAGGCAATGAATGATCCTGATTAGATTGTGCCAATGCAAGAGGAACTCAATCAATTTGAAAGCTTGAAAGTTTGGTGCCTTGTTCCCCGTCCACGAAACAAAACCATTATCGGCACGAAATGGATATTCATGAACAAGCAAGATGAAGATGGAGTCTTTATACGCAACAAAGCTACACTTGTCGCCAAAGGATACCGTCAACAAGAAGACATTGACTACAACGAAACATTTGCACCCGTCGCCCGCATTGAAGCAATCCGAATGTTCTTGGCTTACGCGGCACATAAGAACTTTGTGGTTTTCCAAATGGACGTCAAGACGGCCTTCTTAAACGGTGTTCTGCGTGAAGAAGTCTATGTTTCTCAGCCCGACGGGTTTGTTGACTCCTCCAAACCGACTCATGTCTACATTCTGGACAAGGCTTTGTATGGCTTGAAACAAGCCCCCCGCGCATGGTACGATAGTTTGTCTACCTATTTAGTGAAGAACGGATACTCAAAAGGTAAGATCGATCTAACTCTTTTCATTAAAAAGGACAAAGGTGACATTATGCTCATTCAAGTCTACGTGGACGACATCATCTTCGGTTCGACTAACCCACATCAATGCAAAGAGTTCTCCGAACTCATGATTGCAAAATTTAACATGAGCATGATGGGAATGATGAATTTTTTCCTTGGTCTTCAAATTAAACAATTTTCTACGGGAATATTCATCAACCAATCAAAATACATCTCGGATATGTTGTGTAAATACAACATGACGCCATGTTCTCCGATTGGTACACCCATGTCCCTGGGTTCAAAACTACACGCTGATTCTTCGGGAAAAGATATGGATTCTAAAAATTACCGGGGCATGGTTGGTTCTCTCATGTATCTTACGGCTAGTCGTCCGGACATAATGTTTGCCACCTGTCTATGCGCGAGATATCAAGCATCTCCAAAGAAATCTCATCTTAGTGCGATCAAACGGATTTTCCGGTATATAAAAGGTACACCTAATCTTGGCCAATGGTATCCCAAGGATACGGGTTTCGAGCTAACTGCCTTTTCAGATTCGGATCACGCCGGAAGCATGCTCGATCGCAAAAGCACTTCGAGCCACATTCAATTCCTCGGAGACAAATTGGTCAGCTGGTCCTCCAAGAAGCACGCTTGCGTCTCCACATCTACCGCGGAAGCCGAATATATCGCCGCCGCAAGCTGCTGCTCTCAAGTACTGTGGATGCGCACTCAACTCAAAGACTATGGCTTCTGGTTCAACAAGATTCCTATCTACTGTGATTCCAAAAGCGCCATAGTCATTTCAAGCAACCCGGTTCAACACACGAAGACAAAGCACATCGACGTTCGATATCACTTCATCAAGGATCACGTCGAAAGAGGTACAATTGAACTATATTTTGTTAATACGGAACTTCAGCTTGCTGACTTGTTTACCAAGGCACTGGATGAGAAACGATTCCAGTTCCTAGTATCCAAGTTGGGAATGCTCAATCTTAAAACCTGATTATCACAAATCAGTCTGTCTCAAAATCCTCAAAAACGTCAATCCAAGGGTTTATGCACATTTACTCTTCGAGTCAATCTGCATAACACTTGGGTTCTCATTTTTTTAGATTTTGACTTTTATCTTACAGTTCCGTATTTTCAATCTTTCTTTCATTTTTCTTTCTACCTCGCTGTATGTATCACCATGGTTCATCGTTCAAGGGGGAGCAACAAGGTACGTTTTCCTATCCTTTCACATTCCTAGGGGGAGCACACCACTTTTAGCACATGTTAAGGGGGAGCCTTATGTTTTCTGTCTTTAAGTTCTTTAATCAAAAAAAAATTATTTATTTTTCAAGTCAGGTTCTCGGCCCCTAAGGGCCCGACAACAGTGGATTATCGACCCCCTCTAGCTCGATAACCTCCCCAATCGACATCTCGATAACGGGAAATTTTTCATCGGCCCTATCACACACTGCCACGTGTCATCACCCGATGACCACTATTTAAAGAAATCGGGTCCCACTCTCACAGAACCTTCTCTCACAAGTTTGAATTTCCCTCTTTCTCTCTGAAAAACCCTTCAAGTTCTTGGCAATCCAAGATCCAATTCTCAAAACTTCGAGTTTTTCAGATCGGAAAGCACCACCAGGTTCGTATTTCTCCCCTTATCATCTTTAATTCTTGCACATATGTCTTTTATCCATTGCATGCTTCGATTTCTGTGGGGAGACTGTTCGGTTTTCTTTTTGGGGTTTAGTATAGGTTTTCCGATTTTGACTGTTCATCAGTCAAAATCGTGGGTAGATAATGGTTTTTAGCCTTAAGTCCTTTATTAAACTTGTTCACTATCACTAATCGCAGTTACCCATAGGATTTTGCCTTAGTTTTAGGCCCTTTTTTGGAATTTGAGCACTTAGAATTTGTTCGACTGGTTTATGGGTTTTTATCGAGTCTTATATGGTCCTTTGAGTTTTTATCGAGTCATTCTCTTCTGACCAAGAACACCTTCGTCCTCACTAAGGCTTTTTATCGAGCCCTTATGACTCGATAACATTTGTTATCGACTCAAATAAGATCGATAAAAGTCACTAAGTATTTTTATCGAACCCTTATGACTCGATAACATTTGTTATCGACTCAAATAAGATCGATAAAAAATCACTAAGTATTTATATCGAACCCTTATGACTCGATAACATTTGTTATCGACTCAAATAAGATCAATGAAAATCACTAAGTATTTTTATCGAACCCTTAGAACTCGATAACATTTGTTATCGACTTGCAAAGGATCGATTAAAATTACTAAGGGTTTTCATCGAGCCCTATAAGACTCGATAACATGGTCTCTCATCGTCCAAGTTGTTTTATCGAGTACTTAAGGCTCGATAACATAATCTAGTGCTTTCATCGATATCATACTTTAAGTTTTTTAATCGACTCTCAAAGGATCGATAACCTGTGTTTCTCGATTCCCAAAGACTCCTCATCCATCTTACAGATTCACAGACTTTTGATTATCGATAACCGGCTCTCTCGACAAACTTTTGATTATCGATAACCCGGCTCTCTCGATAAACTTTTGATTATCGATCCCATTGCACTCGATAACAATTTTTATCGGCCCAATGGGACTCGACAAAAAGACTTAGCATTTTTTTAAAAGACTCAATACAATAACTTTACACTTGGTTTGCCTTACTGTCTTATTTCAGCAAGCAATGGCAGCCATGAATGATCCAAACCTTTTAGATGATGAACACCCGATGCCTTCCGAACGCTCCACAGAACCAAGCATCAACGCGGCTAACCGGGATGACATCTTGATGCCTAGAGCACATCTTCGAAAAATCAAACCGAACAACCACCGTCTAGACTTTGGTATCACTCTAGAACACCAAGTCATCCTCGACATCCTTCAACGACATCCGCTTCGTTATGCCTTTGCACTGGACCAGCGGGTACCCCTTTTCTACCTCCAGCAATTCTGGTACACACTGACATACCATCCGGACGAAGGTGACCATCATTTCACTGCTCAAATCGATGACTTTGTCACCTGCTTAACTCCTTCTAGGATTCGCCGCATCCTCCGCCTGCCGCTCGCCACAGCCGAACACCCATACGACGCCTTTGCAACCGACCAACAGCTGGTTGCCGACATCCTACCCCTTGGGTATGAATCCCCTGAACCATTCACAAGCCCCGACCAATTCAAAAGGATGTACCTGCCTCAGATTTGGTTCATGCTATTCACCATCGTCAATCGATGTCTGACTAGCAAACACACTGGCATGGACCAGGCCAGCACTGCGGTCCTTCGAATTTTTCACGGCATCGCTTTCAACCGTCATTATGACTATGCGATGCTCATCTAGACAGATTTTGTGGAGCTAGTGGAAGACAAGTCCAACTATCGTGATCGTGCATTCGTACCTTTTCAACGGTTTCTTCCACTTTTTATCCATGCCATGATGACTTCCCGACCTGCCATCCCTAGACGAGCCGGATCACCCTTAGGACCAACCAACTCACTGAAGTTTCTACGCCTAAATGACAATCAGTTCAACTTCATCATGCCAATCCCTGAAGATCTTCTAGCCTATGCTGATCAGAATGCACCTAGTGTGATAGCCTATAGGGAGTGACATGGCTTAATGGCCCAACCACCTCTGGTTGCGCCTGCCCAAGAGCCGATCCATGAGGAAAATATTGAGGGAGGTGAGGGTCCTAGAGTAGAAGAGCAGGTTCATGATCATGGGGATTCTGACCAGGGTGATGAGCGTAATGCGAGGGGACATGACAAGGGAGGTGCATCTGATCAGCCCCCCCAACCCAACTGCTTCCAACAACCCCCGTACCCGACCCATTATCCCAACTCCCCGATTCAAAACACTGGTCAGCCGACAACGTGTCCGCCCCCACTCTTCATCATCGGATGAGGATGATTCTGATAACCAACCGCTCTGTCGTCTCCATCGAACTGTAGAAATAGAAGAGCAAGCCTTAAGTCGCATCGGCCCACAACCCTCTATCACCGATTCCAGTTTTGGTGAGGAACCTCGAACCAAACCCCTAACCAATCATCCGTACACCCACCTCCGCACCAATCATACCTTCTGATGAGGAACCTCAACTCGACTTTGACTTTGAAACCAATCAATCCTCCCCATCTATGTCTGACATATTCCCTGAAACCTCAATTGGAGAAATAAGGAGAGAGGAGGGAGTACAAGTTGAAAAAGAAATAGTGAGCATGAGCGAAGGGGAGACAAAAACGATAGAGAGTGAGAGTCCAATATCCCCCAACCAGGTAACCGAGTCAACTAGCCCTACTCATTCGTTGGGTATGACTAGTGGACACGTCGCTGTGGACCTAGCAGCGCAATTGCACGCCCCCCTAGCCACTCTGAAGGCTCCCATCAGCCAACAGTTTCAAAGATACTTGTGAGTCTAGCACCTTATCTAGCTCCCCTCCACTCGGGAGGTATAGCTATTGAAACAAGAGGCAGTAGCTCACCTGCTTCGACTTCGTTTGTATGCACATCGAGTCTAAAGCCCGCTAGGGGACACGAGTCTACACAAACTGCGAGCCTCCGTGGCCCAGTCGGAACTCCCATAGTGATGTCCATTCCGGACATTCCACGAGGATTGCGAGGAATTCCTACCAGCGCTACATCTATGCCAATGTTGAACGTAGGTCATAAAGTTGAATCAACTGTTATGTCAACGGGCAATCTAAGTGATCCCGGTGTTACCCTTACAGCAACCCCATCTCCGTCGTTCTCTATACCCCCGGAAGGCGAATCGATCATTACCGCTCACTTACAGAGGGCAAGAGACACCCTTGCTGAACATGTTGCCTTAATGACAGCCGAAAGGGAAGCCTTCGTGCGCCAAATTCGTGAAGCCGCGCGCCTTAAAGAACCGACTCCTTTTTAAGCCGACCCTTCACAGCCAAGCTCAAGCCGTCCAAGCACCAGTCGCTCTCCTCCGCCACCATCACCCCCCGAAGATCGACCCCATTCCCCACATCGATATGAGTACAACACCGATGAACTCATGTCGATGTTGTATGCTAATCTGCTAGCCGAATCCAATGCAACCGGCCAACCGAAGGATTCGCTTGAGGGTCTTCTTCGCCGCAACCTTCAGATCCCCACTGTCACTCGTCATCAGTTCGATGTCTAACGCACTCACATTGACCAAGAGCTCACTGACTTGAAGACCGCCCAACAGCGCCTAACAGATGACATCTTGGGTGCTATTACTGCTCTACGAACCGAAATCAAAGAGTCTTATCGTCCGGCCGTTCGTGCTTCTACATCCAGACCTCACCAGGACGACCCGGGCTCCGCTCCAACTCGTCCTGAGGGGGAGACACGCCAAACGGAAATATCACGACCAAGAGCAGCTGCTGCATCAGCTTCAAGACCACCCGCTCATACTACCCAACAAAGGCAACGCATTACAACATCTCAAGAGGACGATACACCAACGGTTGACAAGCCTGCGGATATCGAACTCGAGAGTACAGCCGAACCAGCCAAATCTGCCGAACCCGAACCCGAACAAAATGAAGAACAAGTTGATGTTCAAGGTCTGCGCAACTCAATACGAAACTGGTTCCGAGACCCGTACGAACCAGTACTTCAAGAGCAAGACTATGTGAACTTGAGGCATACAGCAAGGAACTATGCTTTAAGGGAACAGAACGAACCAAGACTGCTACCCCATCAGATTCGGTGGCAAAGAATGTTGACGGAAAGCAAATCCAAATGGGTAAATCAGCAGATTCGTGTGCCATATCTTGAGGAAACTATGGAGAAGATCTTCCGCAAGGAAGCAAAACCTGACGATTTGGCACACATTCATCTCGTGATGGAAATGGACCCTGCTCAGGTTAGAGAGTATCTCCATATCCTGAGGATGAGAGATTTACCTCTAGCTGAAGTGGTCTCAAGGCACAGGGTTGTCGAGATTCTGAAAATTGACACTGCAAGGATCTATCAAGTCGAGTACCCAGTTTTCACTGTCCAAAGAGAAGATGGTAAAACGTATTCCTTCTCTGAAGCTGATTTTGCAAACCTTGATATAATGGACTTTGAAATCATCTACAACGATTTGAGAGACAAGCGCAACCAAAACGAACACGAGCAAAGGGCATTAAGGGCAGTGGTAAGGCATGTTCAGAAAGAGCTTTGGTACAGCTATCTTCATGATCTTCAACGTGGGATAGAAAGCGAGCAAAAGAAGATACATATTACTAAGCCTGATCAATCATTACCTGTACCAGACAGTACTCTAGTTGCCACCGTCATCACTCGTCCTGTTCATGGAGTAGTTTGGATGCATGCTTCTAGAGAAAAACGGTTTCTCAGGTTTCACGAAGTGGCTGCATATTCTGACGGTACGTTATGGGGAATCCGAAACAGACTTGCGTCAGAACTTGCAACTGATAGAAAGAGCGCAACAAGGATGAGAAACAACAAAAGAAACTCTCTCATAGAAGCTATCAAGATAATTGATGACAGAATTATCTATCGACAAACCCTACGAAGATTTGAAGGCATGTTCGAGCTAAAGAGATGAACACTCATTTTGCCACAAAGGGGAAGATTGTTAGGTCTATTATTATTTAATTGTGACAAAATAAGGAAAAGATATGATTAATTGTAAAAGGAAGTTTATAATTCCTTAAAACTCTTTGTTTCCTTAATTAGATTAGACCTAGCAATATAAATAGAACGTTAGGGTTTTTCTTTGAGTGCTAGTCGATTTCATATTACTTAGAGAGAGAGCTGAAACTGTGAATTACATTGTAATCGATCTTAACATTCAAGAGATATATGACTACGTAAGTTCGTGTCATATTATTTTGCTATTAACTGTTTATTGTCATTGTGCTTATTATAATGGGATCAACAAAAGAGGACAATGAAAGGTGGGTTGCTGCTCCAACTACTGAGGATATTCAGGATTTCCTTGATGCCACTGGCTATGTCTGGCCAGTTGACAAAGAAACAAAGCAGGTTGTCAAATCCATCACTAAGGTGGAGAAGAAGCGCATGCCAGCGAGATGGCAATACATTTGGACTCACGTCATTCAGTGCCTGAGCTCCAAATTCGGCTCACAGGATCAGGCCAGCAAGCCCTCACATGAAATGGCGGTTGTTCTCTGCACAGGAAGGAAGGTGAACGTCACTGAATATATATTCAGTGAAATGTACAACCGAGTGAAATACTCGAAGAGGGGCAAAACTATCGCTTTCCCTAGGTTCGCTGCAATGCTCTTTGCAGCTATCTATGAAGGATACCTCACTAAGGGAAATCAAAACTTCTCTCAGATTGGGAAGAAGTCCCTCGAGGTGGATGAAAAGGATGGAGATGTTCCTTATACTCCATAGATGCTCAAGGTTATTCAGGGAGCTATTATTGTTGCTGCTGCTGACTCTACCTCTTAGGTAGCTACTATGCCTACGTCACTGTCAATCCCTCAGTGACTAGCCAAGGCATCTCCCCTCTCGCTGCAAAGCAAAAACAACCAACCGATGGACATAAAAATTCCATCGCCCAAAAGACAGCTTCCAAGAAGCTCAAAAAGGGTGTCTCTCAATCAAGCACTCTCATTGACTTCTGGACTCTACCTACCTACACTACAGCACCTCTACCTTCAGCTACGACAACATCTTCTGTCTCTATTTCCGCTTCATCAGCACTACCACCAGTTTCAGTGACCTCGGTCGCTGAAACTGTTTTAGTCAGCCACGCTGAGGCTGTATCAGGTATCACATGCACTTCCTTCTCTTCTTCTTCTATCTCATCTTCTTTGGTCCTCACATCAATCCATGGTTCAAGTATGGTTGTCACCATCCCTGATGAGATTGAGCAACCTGCTATTCAGACATCAGTTTTGTTTCGACAATCTGATCTCTGGAAAGCAACGTGCACAGGACCTGAGAATGTTTCTCTCAAGAATTCTCAGAAACAGGTCAGTGATCCTCATGACACTACTATCGCAAGTAACATCCCTGAGAGTAATCCTTCAGTTACTCTCAAGGAACCCTTATGTAAACACTTTACCTCCCCTCATCTTTTTGCTAACCCTGAGCTGTTTTTGGCTCATCTTTCTTTGTTATCTACAGGTGTCGCTGCTCCATACTTCAGTTCAGCAACCAGCATCACTACCACATCTATTCCCATCAGCACCCCCCTTCCTCAAAGGCACCCACAACTGTTGATCTCAGGGACGTGAAGAGAGAAAAAGGTGTTCAACCGTTTCTTTCTCTTCCTGTGGATATACCTCAGATCTCTCTGGCACCTCCTTCATTCCCAGCAATCGATTTTCTGGTGCATGAGTGTGCGACCACAAGGCATCGGGTAGAAAAATTGTGGTTTGCTTCAGAGAAGATCTACCAGAAAGTGGTTGGGGTCCCTGCCATGAGGGTGGCTATCAACAACTTCACCGCTGATCTTGGAACAGTGAGGGATGATCAGTGCCCCATTGAGAGGCAAGTAAAGTCTCTCATTGAAAAGGATGAAAGTCAGGACAAGGCCATTGCTGAAATAAAGCGGGAAAAAGCTGAAATTATGCGCCTTGTCAAAGCCATTTCAGAGAAAGCTCCTTCTTTCTCTGATGCTGACAGATCACAACTGAGTTTGCTTGCTCAAACTCAAGCTTCTCAGGCTGAGGATCTCTCCAAGCTCAGCTCTAATGTGCACACTCTTCTTGTGCACTTTCTCCCTATCGACAACAAAGAGGGGGAGAAGTTCGCACGGGAGCTCTCTGAACAGCTCATGGAGAACCAACCACCACCTCAACCTCAGCAACCTCATCAACAACCACAACTTCATTAACAACACCCCACCTCTGAAAAAGTTGATGAAGATGATGAAGAAGAGGAAGAAGATGAAGACAACAATGAACCTGAAGACATCCCTTATTATTCCCTCAAGGATAATAATGATGATGATGATGATGACGATGATTCCTTCTGGACCAACAATAGACCAGAAACAACACCATCAGGGGGAGTTGTTTTCAAAACCCTTTAGGGGACAGAGAAAATCCTAAAAAGGATGAACCGGGGTCCTCAGAGAAGAATAAAGAAGTTGTCGAACTTGATTCTAATCCTGTAAATTCAGAGGGGGAGCTCAATACTGAGGTATGCCTTCCTCTCGTCCCCTCCTTCTGAAGCACAATCTCCTCCCTAAACTTCTGTTGCTGATGAACCCTTATCCTCTCAGTAATCCCTGTTCCCCAAAGGGTTCTTCATTCATGAATGAACCTTTTTCTGAAGATCAGTTCCTATATATATCCGACACTGATTCTGAAGAAGAAGAAGGCCTTCTTCAAAGGCGTGTACATAAAGAAAAAATAAGGGAGCCTGAAGGAGAAGAAAGAAGAATAAACTTCATCAAAGCCATGGAAGCTACCAGAATTCAGATCCCTCCTCATTCATCTGAGTTAGAAGCCCCTGTTCCAATCAGGGTGTTCGATGAATTCTCCTTTCATTCAAAAGAAGAAAGACCAGAAGCACTTGAAGCTCAGAGACGAAGGGATGAAGAGATGAAGCAAACTGAGAAAGACTTAGAGATTGCTCGACAAATGATCATAGAGGAAAATCTAAGAGAAGAAGCGAACAAGAGGCAAAATGAAGAAAGTATAAAGGTCGTTGAAGCTCTAGCATAGAAGGAACTCACAAGAGACAACCTAAAAGTGAATCCGATCATAGCTCAAGAAAGAATTCTACATGCTTTGAATAAAGAAACTAAGAACAATGGAACGATGAACTCAGATGGTGTACTGAACGGTTAAAACAGCGTATGTCTGACTCAACCATCACTCGTGCTACTATCGAAGGATATAGTTTCAAAAAGAAGGGTCTGAAGGTATTCGTACAAATGTACAGGCATTCAAGGAGTGAACGTAAAGAAGCCAAGGTTCTGAAGTTTTATGGATACTCTGAATGGCTGGAAATCAGAGATGCCATTCAGAAATCAAAATCCAAATTCAGAGATGTTGTAGAAAAAATTCTTGATCATCTACTATAGAGGATGTCGCAACACGTCCAAGTTCCTCCTCTCCATGATCAGACAAAAAGAAGAAAGTCAAGATCAGCTGCTAAAGAAGGCCCCTCCTCAATAAGTGACCATGAAACCAAATTCAACTATGAAAGCGTCCTTGGTCATCTTGAACTCCCTGACATCTCTATGCTCAACACTTCTATTCCAGAAGCTAGGCGATTCACTGAGCATGAAATAATTACAATCCCTGAAGCAGGTATGGTCTTTCTAGATAACCAAGGGTTACTAAGATTTCTCAGAAACAAAAAAATCATGAAAGCTCCATCAAAACTCATCAAAATCCTGTACTACAGTTGTTGGTCTACTAATGACCGTGTTCTACTACAAAAGAAGATCTATGAGAATGAGCTACGAAGAAGAAAAGAGAAACTCACTGACTAGTCATTAGTTTCTTTTCCTTTGTAACATTTTTCAGTGTATTGTACTTTACCAAATTTTTGTAATTTCATTCTCTATGTAATTCTTCAGATTAACTATTAATGAAATTCAATGAAGTACTCTACTCCATCTGTGTACTGAAAAGATCCCTGAAAATAGTAAATGGGACAATGAACATAAGAGTTCTATCTTCAATAAAACAACCTCACTCACTGATATTATACTCTGTAATTAAATTAGTGAATGAACTTTATAGCTTTTAAACTTGTAAAATTGTGATTTCATATCCTTATAAATGAAACTCAATTTTGTAAGTAGATTAGCTGAAAAAGATCTCACAGGTTAGTACTTAAAATTCTTTACTTTAAAATTCTTAAGTCTTTACTAATCAGTTCAAGCAATTTTCCAATGTTACTTAATCATAACCAAATTGGGGGAGATTGTTGATCCAAAATTCCTTTCAGTGATTTGAATATGATTCCTCTCTGTACTTAGTGAAAATTCCATTGTATAAGTTATAGTTTAGGTTCAGCGATAGCAAACGCTGATTGCACTCAGCGATCGCTGAACATCAGGAGCTCCAACCTTATCTTTGAAGATCTGAAGAACAACGGTCACATCACAAGTCCACTCAGCGATAGTCGAAGACCAAGCTGAAGATAGAGATGAACAACTAGTGATCTGAAGCGGTTCAGTAATAGCAAAGTTTATCTAATCAGAAGTGTGAAATCTTGCAAGGCTTCAGCTATACCTCAGTGATTTCATCCTTGATGTCTCCGGTTCAGCGATCAAGTGAAGCTTTCAAACAAGATTATTGTTGATCTTATCCTCGATGCACAAAATTCAAAGCCTCAGCACCTTGTCAGAAAAGGACGTACGGATTGTCTCTTATGTCCCCATCAAATCTGATTTGGTATTGTTTATATGTGGCTAAAAGCATGGCCATCCTATTAACCGAAGGACAAACATCCTCCACATGTTTGACACGTGTCATGTACCTTTACTTTACATTAAATGCAACCGGGTATAAATAGATGGGAAACCTCTTTCCGTCTTCATGCATGTTATTCTCTCTAAAATCCTCTACCGCTATTTCTTTCTTTCCTTGGGCATCAAGTTAGTGATTTCTTTAGTTACAATAGAATAGGTTTTATGCTTGTTCTTGTTCCGCTTGTAACTGTAAATTTGTTTATTTATATAACCTAATTAAAAACCAAAATCTACTTGTGTTTGTATTCAACCCCCCGTTCTACAAACTGTTCTATATCCTTTGAACTATTGTAGACCCCTTTGGGACCAACATCACCTGTGGTGACGTAGAAGTAGTCATCATCTGTGGTGGTGGTTTCGACGAAGAAGCCCTCGATCGTAACAGTAATCGTAGACAACGCAGAAGAGGGGATGTGTAGTCGTCATCGGAAGAAATCGTCGCCGGTGGTTGTGTTTTCGATAAAGAAGGTCTCGGTTGTAGCCGTAATCAGAGACATCGATGAAGAAAGGATCGTGTAGTGGTGTTCCGAAGAAGTCGTCACCTGTGGTGGTGGTGGTTTCGACAGAGGATAACCCGGTTTTGAGGGTGGTGTAGTGGTGGTCGTCGACGGCTATGTGAAGAGAAAGGGATGCCAGAATTTGAAATACCTAATTAATTTAATTGGCTCTTACAATTAAAGGTGAGGTCAATTAAAGCCATTATCAATTTAGAATTTTATATTTATTATTATGAGTTGTCAAATAATGTAAATGCTTACTTTACCCTTTCATATTTATTTAACAATTTTTTTTATCTAAAGTGAGTGGTTTAGAAGAGTTCTCAAGTCCTCAGAAAAGATGAGGTTCTCAAAAGATTAGAGAGAGAGAGGTTCATGCGAGGACGGTAACAATTTACGAGAATACGAGGACAATCTTCAGCCAATCATTTTGTACATGAAGTTTTTTTTAATGTACAAAATCGTATGTGATAAAATCGTGTGTGTGTGTGTATATATATATATACATATATATATATATATAGAGAGAGAGAGAGAGAGAGACAACTTCAAATGCAAACCAATCAAAGGTACAAGCTATACAAACCAAATAATTAAGATATATATGGAAATGATGAATGTTCATTTATTATTAGCTGAATATTTAAGGAATATATTAGAGTTTATTAATTGTGATTTACATTTTATATTAGCAAATAATCAATGTATTTATGAGATCATATATATATATATATATAGAGGAAGGTTCAAGGGAAAACGCTAAAAAAAGAGAAAACTGAAGAACACCTTGGGAGGCATCCATGTGGATGGTATGCACTAATGCATACCGGTAATTTTTGTTCCTATGCATCTATCATTACAGATGCATTGATGAATATTCATTAATGCATGTTACAAGTTAACGATATGCATTAATGCATACCGTCCACATGAAAGCCACCCAGGTTGTTCTTCGGTTTTCTCTTTTTTTAGCGTTTTCCCTTGAACCTCCCCCTATATATATATAGGGGCTGGTTCATACGAAAATGGTACCTATTTATGGAAATAAGATAAACAGTATAAAATCATATATTATTTTGCACTAACGGATAGCAGGCGACTTTTGGGGCAACTTAGGTGGCATGAAAAAGTCGCCTGAAATCATGGGTAATGAACGACCATTCTCCTATTCTCTCGAATAGGTTTCATTCTTGTTTGAACATCCCTATATATTTATATGTATATATATAGAGAGAGGGAGACTTAATCTTTTGAGAACCCAAAAAATGTGAGATCCATGAGATCCATTTTAAACACTCATTTAATATAATTAATTTTAGTTATTATTTAAATTTTTTTTTCCTGAAGTAGTTATTATTTAATTATGTAATGTTAACTTAATAATTTTATTCATTGACAACTAATCAAAATATTTAATTGATAGTGTTACCTAATTTGTAGGGAATGTTTTTGAAACCTGAATCATAACCCTAAGCATACAAGCCTTTTTTTGGTACCTCCAACACCTTCTTCGTCTCTTCCAAAACATCTACTTTTTCTCTTTCAAGCATACTCTTTTTCTGGAACCCGTGACTTCTTCATCTCTTCAATTGACGCTCAATTTTGAAAAACGTCGGATCTCCCGATAAAAAACTCTAGGTCTATCTTCCCTCCTTTTCTGATCAACAATATGGTCAAGTTTCGTCGAACAACAACGAAAAAAGAACATCATCTTTTCCGGTTGCCACGGACAACATCTCCTTTCTCTCCGGCAAATGACGAGAAACCAAGAACATCCGCCACCAGGTTCATCTTTTTTTTCTTCCGACATTGACAACAACCCTCTTCGTTTCATTCAGACGATGACCGATCTTTGATTTAAAGATGCCCTCCTCCGAGTTTTTAACATGTGTTTGGCATCACATATCGACATTAGAATATGATAGAGATGACCATCTTCGTCGAGAATTTTTTCTCGAGATGCTTATGTTTTATCAAAGGAGTTTCTTTTGTTTATCTTCTTGCACAAATTTACAATAGTGTTCACATAATGTTCAAATCATGTTCACAACCTTCATTCCATCTCTATTGACCGCGTTATTGTGCATAATGCCATTGGGGTGGTAGTTGTGCACACTGTCTTCACAAAAATTAGGGTGGAGGTGTAGGATAGAGTTGGGGATGAAGAAGGAGATGTGAGAGAGAGAAGAGAGAGAAAATTTATAAATACCCATAATATCCTTTATTTGATTTTTTTTTAATTCAAAAATACCAAAATTAATAATTTCCTAATCATTTATAATTATTTTGTTTAAACATGAAAATAAAATTGTTTCATGAAATTCTCAATTTGATGAAACGTATTTCGCGTATTCATTATTAATCAACCCCCATGTATTCTTTATGAAAAAATTTCACATATTATTAACTAATCAACCCTCTTAATTAAGAAAAAGTGAAAAAAAAAATTAAAAAAAATGATTGGTTGATGAGGTTTGTACAAATTGACGTGGTTTGTAACGGAAATCAACCATATATATATAAACATCTTCAAATACAAACCAATCAAAGGTTACAAACTCATACAAATCAATATAAAAAATAATTTTTGTCATGATTTTTTTTTATCAAATGCTATGATTTAAGATATTATTACACATATGTTTGTTTCACCTTGTGCAAAAATTATATGTGAAACTTTTACATTATAAAACAAATACATGTGAAACTTTTTCATAAAAAACTGTATGAGAAACTTTCAACTTATGAAAACAAATACATGTAAAACTTTTACAAGGTGAAACAAACATATGTTAATAATGTTTTAAATCATAGCATTTGATGAAAACAAATCATTAAAAAAAATATTTTTTATATTGGTTTGTACGAGTTTGTATAGTTTGTAACATTTGATTGGTTTTTATTTGAAGATGTGTCTATATATATATATAGACACATCTTCAAATACAAACTTATATCTATATAAGGGCGGGTTCATACGAGGACGATAACAATTTACGAAAATGAGAGGAGCTTTTTTCATGTACAAGATCACATGTGATTTTGCACTAACTGTAGCGGGCGACTTTTGGGCCATTTAAGTCGCATGAAAAGTCGTCCACATCATTTATGATTTTGTACAAAATCGCATATGATTTTGTACATGAATCATATGTGATTTTGTACATGAATCATATGTGATTTTGTACATGAAAATTTTCATGTACAAAAATGATTGGCTGAGAATTGTCCTCGCATTCTCGTAAATTGTTACCGTCCTCGCATGATCTCGCTCTGTGTGGGTGTATATATATATATATATAAACGTTGGTTCATATTTTAAATCATAGCATTTGATGAAAAAAAAATTATTTTTATATTGATTTGAACAAGTTTGTATAGTTTGTATCCTTCAACTGGTTTGTATTTGAACTCCCCCCCCCACCCGAGGCATCTTAAAATTGATACGGATCCGTATACGAATAGGAAAGGTGCTAGAAATCCCTAGCGAAGAATACCTCCTTCGGCCAACCGAAAAGAGAAGAACGCGAACGTTCGAACCTAAAAGAATAAACTCTATTTTTCAACAATCCAACCAAGAGTTTTACAAAGCTTAAATAGAAACAAAGAAGAGATAAGAAAGGCAGAGATAAACTCAATCCCTTAAACAAAGGGATTCAAATAAAAGAAAAGATAATGACAAAATACTAAATTAAAATAAACTCCTTATGCCGGTTGGATTTGGTCTTCACGACATGGGTTTGGGCCTAGCCACTTTCGGTGGCATTCCCCTCTAGCCGAGCACCTTCAAGTGGGTCACCATCGAGTCTTGGATCCGTATCATCCGCCCCCCCTAAAAATGACTCGTCCCTGAGTCATCACCAAAATTATCGTCGTTACTAAACGGAGCTAAGTCAGCCACATTAAAGATTGCGGAGACACCATAATGTCCGGGCAAATCAATCTTGTGGGCACTATCATTGATTTTCTTGAGGATACGAAAAGGTCCATCTGCCCGTGGTTAAAGTTTACCAAAACGGCCTTGAGGAAACCGGTCCTTGCGGAGATAAATCCAAACTAAGTCACCTTCTTGAAAAACGACCTTTTGCCTATGCTTATTAGCCCGAGCTTGATATTGAAGATTATGCTTAGTGATTTGCTCCCGAACCTGTTCATGTAATAACATGATTTGGGCAGCCCTTGCATCCCCCTCAGGGCTAATGGTGTAAATGGATTCCGACCAAACACGACGAGAAAAGGGCTACGTCCCGTGGAGCTGTGGTTAGACCGATTATAGGCAAATTCCGCCTGGGGTAGCGCAAGATCCCACTGCTTTTGGGTGATTGCCAACAAGACACCGAAGGAGATTCCCGATACTTCGATTCGTAACCTCGGTCTGTCCATCAGTCTGCGGATGGTGGGAACTACTGAACTGTAATTTGTGCCCAAACGTTTCCATAGGGTGCGCCAAAAATGGCTAACGAACTTGACATCCCGGTTAGACGTAATTGTTTTTGGTATGCCATGTAAACGAAGTATTTCCGTGAAATAAAGGCGTGCAACCTGGGAAGCATCATATGTTTTGGAACAAGGAATAAACTGAGCCATTTTGGAGAACCTATACACAACCATCATGATAGAGTCTTTCTTCCGTTGTGTTAATGGTAAATCGAGCACAAAGTCGAGAGTAACATCCTCCCACGGGCCATCGGGAGTTGGTAACGGAGTATATAAACCTTGGTTGGTATGATGAGTTTTAGCGACGCGGCAAATATGACACGGGTTTAGAACCTTGAGAACATTTTTAGCAATATGCGGCCAATAAAAACATTCACCAACCAAAGCTACTGTTTTGTCCCTTCTGAAATGCCCCACTAAAGCTCCTTGGTGACACTCGAGAATAATGGCTTCTCGAAAAGAAGATAATGGAACGCACAAACGTCGGCCCTTGAAGAGAAACCCGTCACGTCTTACATAATCTCGGAACGGGGCTGTTGCACAGTTGGCCCAGAAGTCTTTGAAATCGGGGTCTTCCTGATATATAAATGTGTGAAAGCTTCAAAGCCCGTAACGTGTATTTTTGTGGAGGTGACAAGGGCTGGGCAGCGACTTAGGGCGTCAGCGACCGTGTTGGCGGAACCGGCTTTGTGTTGAATGACAAAAGAAAAATCTTGTAGCGTTTCAACCCACTTGGCGTGTCGTGGATTGAGCTTAGCTTGCCCTTGGATAAACTTTAAAGCCTGGTGGTCGGAGTAGAGGATAAACTCGGCCGGAAGTAAATAATGACGCCAATATTCAAGGCTCCGGATGATGGCGTAAAACTCCTTGTCGTATGTGCTATATCGACGCCGCGTTTCGTTGAATTTTTTGCTAAAAAAAGAAATCGGCCGATTGAGTTGGCTCAAGACCCCACCGATTCCCAACCCCGATGCGTCACATTCGACTTGAAATATGTTAGGTCTATTATTATTTTAATTGTGACAAAATAAGGAAAGGATATGCTTTATTGTAAAAGGAAGTTTATAATTCCTTAAACTCTTGTTTCCTTAATTAGACTAGACCTAGCAATATAAATACAAGGTTAGGGTTTTACTTTGAAAGAGAGTCGATTCATATTAATTTAGAGAGAGAGCTGAAACCGTGAATCTGATTGTAATCGATACACATACGTTCAAGAGATATATGACTACGTAAGTTCCTTAAAACATTATTCGTGTCATGTTAATTTACTATTAACTGTTTCATGTCATTGTGCTTGTTATAATGGGATCAACAAGTGGTATCATAGCCTGAGATCACGAGTTTTTACGATTTTCTGAGCAAACCACGAAACAGAAGGTAAAAAAAAATTCTGCTAAATCTACTGTTCATTGATTTTTTGTCGAGTCATACTGTGTCACGCTTTACCCGATAAAACTTCTTATTTTTTTGTCGACTAACACATATCTGCTCAATGAATTTTTCTCGATCATCATATCAGTTTCTGTATGTTATTCTCGATTAGGTATATCTGTGTTCTTTTCGATTTAAATTTTTTCTCTCGACTTATTAATTTTTTATCGAATATACCTTCCGTTGATTGAATTTTTATCGATACAAACTGCTTAAATCTTGAATTTTTATCGACTCCTCTATAAAATATCTAATTCTGTTTAGTTAAAATTACTTTAGTTTATTTTATTTACTTTTGAATATCTTTACATAAGAAAACTCAGGAACTTGTGACTCCTGCAGCTTTTCTTACTAAAGATTTCCTTAGTAAAAATCATAAACTCTCGTAAATTTGATATTTTCTGTGATTGAACAAATAAGAAACTCGAAAACCCAGATAGTCTTGTCCATAAAAAGACGAGTTCTTTTTAGTCAAGAACACTGTGTTTTTGTTTTCTGGTTTTTCAATAAATTAGAAAACTCAGAATTAAAAATTTTTATCGAGTCCTATTGAATCGAGAAAATTTTTGATCGAGTAGGTCAGTGTTCGATAAATTTCTTTAATCAATTTGTTTCTCGAGTATTGTTCACTCAAATTTTTTAAAATCTTTTTTAATTCGAAAGCTTTTTTTATCGAGTCTTGTTCACTCGATAACTTTTTATATCGAGTCCCACTCAATTCGATAACAATTTTTATCGAGTCTTGTTCACTCGATAACATTTTTATCGCGTCTTATTCACTCGATAACAGTTATTATCGATCTTTAGTCATCCGACAACAATTTTCATCGAGCACTTCACGCCCGATAAAAATCTTTCAATCGATATTTTTTCTTTTGTCACTCGATAATAACCTACTGTTTCCAGCGACAACTCAGAAATTTTTAAAAACTCATTGATCGAGGTCCAACCATGATAGTACAATGACCACCCGAGAAGCAATGGTCACTGGATCAGACACCAAGCCTCCAATTCTCTTTCCGGGAGAATATTCTCAATGGAAGGATAGATTCCTTGATTTCATTGAACGTCATGACTATGCCGATGAGATCATGAGTTCAATCAAAGAGGGTCCTCCTCCGCCTTTTTATCAGGAGTATCCTGCTATGCGAAACAACACTCCTCCTACGCCCGCACGAAAGGAAGTTAAACTCAAAAGTTCTTGGGATGCAAACGAGAAGAGGATAATGAGAGGTGACCAACTTTCGCGTTCTTATCTACTTATGAGCCTTCCCAATGAGATCTACATGAGCATTGATAGCCACAAGAAGACGGCTAAAGAAATGTGGGAAGTCATAGAGAAATTCATGCTTGGAACGAAGATTGGTACACAACTCAAAATCACCAACTGCATTTCTCAATATGAAGAATTCAAGGCAAAAGATGGAGAAAGTCTTACGAACACATACACCCGTTTTGTACAACTGGTGAACGAACTTAGCAAAAACGAAATTCGTAAGACAAAGATCGAAAACAATGTCAAATTTGTTAGCAATCTTCAACCGGAATGGCGTCGGTTTGCTAATCAAATCAAACACAGCAAATATCTTGCTGACCTTGACCTTCATGAAGTCTATGAAACCCTTCAACAAGATGAAGAGGAGGTTCTCGAACTTATGGGGTTAAATTCCAAGAAGAACCCGGATCCAATCGCATTAATGGCAAAAGAGTCCTCTTCCGCTCCTCAAGAAATGTTTCCCGAATTAGAAGACGAAGACTTTGACTATGATCCAGAAATTGCCAAACTTCAACATCAAGTAGCCTTCCTTACAAAATCTTTTCAACAAAAGTTCTCACGTCGCTCGAATCCCAATCAACAAAGGTATGCCTCGGGATCTAATAACCATGAGCGAAAGGCAATGTTTGAACCCAAAACTAGAAGAGAAGAACCTCGCCCTACACTCAAGCCTGAAGACAAGTTCAAGGGTGAAAGAAGTTTGTGCTACAACTGCGGCAAAACTGGTCACTACGCAAGGGAATGCAAGAAGCCAGTAGTGAAGGACTCTAACTACTTCACTTACAAACTAATGTTGTCCAAACAAAAAGAAGCCGGTAAAGTCCTTCTAGCTGAAGACGAACAATGGCTTAATCAAGATGATGAAGATGACATGGAAGGGGATACTCGAGCACATTTCAGCTTAATGGCTTACTCTGATGACACTCCTTCTCACGCTTCCGAATACACACCCGAGGTAAGCCCTTCTGACTATGACTCTTTTGTATCTCAAATGCATCATTTAATGTGTCAATTAAAGGAATTACACTCCAAATTGAAAACCGAGAAACTCTTGGTTTCCAATTTAGAAGCAAGCCTTGAAAATAACCATAAACAATTGCTTCTTATGCAAACCGACCTTGTCACTACTCAAAGTATAGCACAAAATCTCGAAACGGAGAAAATGGTTTTAATGGAAGAAAATGATCTTTTCCAACAACAAATATCTGATCTCACACTCCAACTTCAAACATCTAGGAATGAGACTGCCAAGTTTTCATCTAAGTTTGACTTTGTCAGTTTTCAAATACAAGATTTATTAGAAAAACTCGAAGCATTGGAATTAAAACTTTACAAGCTTGGTCAAACTGAACACACAATTCACTTAAATGCACTGAAAGATTTAAGCTCCAAAGCCGGTTTAGGTTTTGAAAACCCGAAACACTTAGCAAAGGCTATCTATAATACTCCAACGATTTATAAATTCGAATATCTGAACCTTGGTCCAGATTACCAAATTCAATTTACGAAACCTGGCCCTAGTTTTGAGGAAAGAGAAGATTGGAAGAGACTAAACAAAAACTATTTTCAAATACCTTTCTGCTATCCTCAAATAGTAGAAGAGGAATCTTCAAGTGAATCTCTTCCAAACAACTACTTCCCATCTTATTCTGCCGAAGAACTTCAAAACAAGATTCCTGAATGTAAACCATACATTCCCACACTATTTTTAGAAAAGAAAATTCTTCAACTCGAACAAGTGTTGGAATCCGAACGTTCTTTGGCGGAAAAGGAAAAGGAAACATGTGTGATAAGTTTGATTTCAATCCTGTTCTTCCTAATCATACTGAATTCTTAGACAAAGGCAAACAACCTATGGAAACAGTTTCTTTAACTACTGAACCAACGGAGTGTTCCACAAGTCAAAATCCGATCACTCATAATCAAACGAAAAACAATCAAGTTTTCAAAAACCATACTAACCGTGTTCCTTTCACTATTTCCGCGCTTCATACTTTAGAAACCAAGTCGGTTTGGGTCAAAAAGGGCACGCATACTACAAAGCAAACACCCCGCAATGAAGACAAGTTTTTACATTCCAATGTCAAAAGAAACAACTCTAGCTTTCCTTTTCCGTATCAAACTCATTCATTTAGACATTTAATCAAATTTTCTCGTAATAAAATTTGTTGCTCTAATTGCGGTGTGGATGTTTTTGTTCGTAAAACTCCTATTGATTATGGTTATGGTTATTTTCCGGACATGCATAATTCATTTAATCACAACTTTTGTCATTCATCATCCATTTCTAAATCGGGTCCGAGAAATCAAATGACTAACGCCTATAAGTCTCACCTCAAGTGGGTACCCAAGGGTGCAAAGTCAACTAACCATGATGGACCCATTTACAAATAGGTACCTAAATCTTCCTGATTTTGTGCAGCTCGGTCATGTGTGGTACTTAGATTCCGGCTGCTCCAAACACATGACCGGCCAAAAGGAGCTGCTTGCAAACTACACTGAAAAGAAGGGCGGCTTCGTCAAATTTCGCAACAATCACTTGGCACCGATAGAAGGATATGGTGATATCATTCAAAACAACATCACTATTTCAAATGTCTCTTATGTACAAGGGCTAAGACACAACCTATTGAGCATTGGAAAATTTTGTGATAAGCAACTTGAAGTCAATTTTCGACCCGATAGATGCTGTGTTCGCACGTTTTATGGAAAGGAGCTTCTAACCGGCACTCATAAGTCCAACCTCTACACGATCGATCTTTCCCAAGTAAACGCCCCCTCAAGTGTTTGTCTTCTATCAAACGTTTCTAGTCCAAAGACCTGGTTATGGCATCGTCGCTTATCTCACTTGAACTTCAAGAACATAAATCGCCTCTCCATCCACGGATTAGTCACCGGACTCCCATCTGTTAAATTCAACAAACCACATCTTTGTGACGCATGCGAGATGGGAAAGATGAAGAAGGTCTCTCACAAAACCCAAGATAATTCACAGCTCGACTCGATCTCTTCAACTCATTCATATGGACTTGTGCGGCCCGATGCGGACTCAAAGCATACATGGTAAAAAGTATGTTCTCGTGATGGTGGACGATTTCTCTCGCTTCACATGGGTCAAGTTCCTTCGATCAAAGGATGAAACCCCCGACACGATCATCACATTTCTCAAAGCCGTTCAAGTCAAACTAGAACTTACTGCACAAACCATCCGCACCGATAATGGAACTGAATTCAAAAACCATACCCTTGACAGTTACCTCGAATCGGTTGGTATAACCCACACGTTCTCTGCAGCTCGTACTCCACAACAAAACGGTGTGGTCGAACGTCGAAATCGAACTCTTGTTGAAGCCGCACGCACTATGCTTACTTTTTCAAAGCTTCCTCTCCACCTGTGGGCCGAAGCTATCAACACAGCCTGCTATACTCAAAACCGCTCCATCATCAACATAACGCTTCAACAAGACACCGTATCACTTAGTCTACGATCGCGTTCCTTCAATCGAGCATCTTCGAACGTTTGGCACACGTTGCTTCGTACTAAATGAAAAAGAAGATCGTGGGAAACTCAAGCCAAAAGCCGATGAAGCCTACTTTCTCGGATACTCACCAAATGCATCATCTTATCGGGTCTACATAAAACACGCACGTTGCGCCACTTAAAGCGTTAATGTACAATTCGATCCAAACGCCGAAATGGCTCCTGAACACGACAGTTCCGGACCCGCACTCACCGGTATACTAGCTTCCGATCACATTCGTTCGGAACCTGCTCCCAACCCCGATGAACCTTCAACGTCCAAAACTGCCAAGTCAAATCTGGATGACCTATTCGAGTACTTCTACTCGGATTACTTTTGACCGACCACTGATAATTCTCTCCAGATTCCCCCGCCTACCTTGGAGATTGCCGAGACCTCGGATCTTTCCGGACCACCAATTACAACGGAAACCGTCTCAACTGCTGCATCTCCCAATCAAACTAGTCCATCGGATGCTCCTCTTGTTCCACCTGAACCTCAACCGCCTGTTCAACCAACTCCTGCGGAACCGACATCCTCTCCCCCTACATCCAATTCAACAACGCCGGATGTCACAAGTGCCACTAGATCTTCAACCGTGGCCCCATCTTTGGAATCTATTCAAGATCTTCCCTTAGGTTCTTATCAAGATGACACCCCGGATCCAAATGCCTTTCAACCTCTTCCTCATACAACAAAATGGACCCGCTCTCATCCTGTTGAACAAATTATCGGAGATCCAAACCGACCAGTTACAACGCGTTCCGCCTCGGCCAATGATTGCATGTTCTCTTCATTCATAAGTAAGATTGAACCCACATCCATTCATGAGGCAATGAATGATCCTGACTGGATTGTGGCCATGCAAGAGGAACTCAATCAATTTGAAAGTCTGAAAGTATGGCGCCTTGTTCCCCGTCCACGAAACAAAACCGTTATTGGCACGAAATGGATATTCAAGAACAAGCAAGATGAAGATGGAGTCGTCATTCGCAACAAAGCTAGACTTGTCGCCAAAGGATACCGTCAACAAGAAGGCATTGACTACGACGAAACATTTGCACCCGCAGCCCGTATTGAAGCAATTCGAATGTTCTTGGCTTACGCGGCACACAAGATCTTTGTGGTTTTCCAAATGGACGTCAAGACGGCCTTCCTAAACGGTGTTTTGCGTAAAGAAGTCTATGTTTCTCAGCCCGACGGGTTTGTCGACTCCTCCAAGCCAAATCATGTCTACATTCTGGACAAGGCTCTGTATGGATTGAAGCAAGCCCCCCGCACTTGGTACGATAGCCTGTCTACCTATTTAGTGAAAAACGGATACTCCAAATGTAAGATCGATCCAACTCTTTTCATTAAAAAGGACAACGGTGACATTATGCTCATTCAAGTCTATGTGGACGACATCATCTTCGGCTCGACTAACCCAAGGCAATGAAAAGAGTTCTCTGAACTCATGATTGCCAAATTTAACATGAGCATGATGGGAATGATGAATTTTTTCCTTGGTCTTCAAATTAAACAATTTTCTACTGGAATATTCATCAACCAATCCAAATACATCTCGGATATGTTGTGTAAATACAACATGACGTCATGTTCTCCTATTGGTACACCCATGTCCCCGGGTTCAAAACTACACGCTGATCCTTCGATAAAAGATGTGGATTCTAAAAATTACCGGGGCATGGTTGGTTCTCTCATGTATCTTACGGCTAGTCGTCCGGACATAATGTTTGCCACCTGTCTTTGCGCGAGATATCAAGCATCTCCAAAGGAATCTCATCTTAGTGCGATCAAACGAATTTTCCGGTATTTAAAAGGTACACCTAATCTTGGGCTATGGTATCCCAAGGATACGGGTTTCGAGCTAACTGCCTTTTCAGATTCGGATCACGCCGGATGCATGCTCGATCGTAAAAGCACTTCGGGCCATATTCAATTCCTTGGAGACAATTGGTCAGCTGGTCATCAAAGAAGCAAGCATGCGTCTCCACATCTACCGCGGAAGCCGAATACATCGCTGCCGCAAGCTGCTGCTCGCAAGTACTATGGATGCGTACTCAACTCAAAGACTATGGCTTCTGGTTCAACAAGATTCCCATCTATTGTGACTCCAAAAGCGCCATAGCCATTTCAAGCAACCCGGTTCAACACACGAAGACTAAACACATCTACGTTCGATATCACTTCATCAAGGATCACGTCGAAAGAGGTACAATTGAACTATACTTTGTTAATACGGAACTTCAGCTTGCCAACTTGTTTACCAAGGCACTGGATGAGAAACGATTCCAGTTCCTAGTATCCAAGTTGGGAATGCTCAATCTTAAAACTTGATTATTCAAAATCCTTAAAAACGTCTATCCAAGGGTTTTTGCACATTTACTCGTTCAGTCAATCTGCATAACACTTGGATTCTCATTTTTTTAGATTTTGACTTATATCTTACAAATTCCGTATTTTCAATGTTTTCTTTCCTTTTTATTTCTACCTCGCTGTGTATATCACCATGGTTCATCATTCAAGGGGGAGCAACTAGGTACGTTTTCCTATTCATTCACATTCATAGGGGGAGCACACCACTGTATGCAAACATTAAGGGGGAGCCATTTTTTTATGTGTTTTTTGTCTTTAAGTTTAAAAAAAAAATTATTTAAGTCCAGTTCTCGGCCCCTAAGGGCTCGACAAAAATGGGATTATCGACCCCCTCTGGCTCGTTAACGGGAAATTTTTCATCGGCCCAATCTCTCACTGCCACGTGTCATCACCCGATGACCACTATTTAAAGAAATCGGGGCCCTCTCTCAAAGGACCTTTCCTCACAAGTTTGAATTTCCCTCTTTCTCTCTGAAAAACCCTTCAAGTTCTTGGCTTCCAAAATCAAAATCTCCTAACTTCGAGTTTTTCAGATCCGAAAGCACCACCAGGTTCGTAATTCTCCCCTTATCATCTTTAATTCTTGCACTTTATTCCTAAAACTGTTGCATGATCATGTTTTTAATGATTGACTGTTCGGTTTTTGGGGTTTTATATGGGTTTCCGATTTTGACTGTTCATCAGTCAAAATCGTGGGTAAATAATGGGTTTTAGACTTAAGTACTTTACTAAAAGTATTCCCTATCACTAATCGCACCTAGCAATAGGATTTTGCCTTAGTTTTAGGCCCTGTTTGAAATCTGAGCACTTAGAAGTTCTAAGTCTGGTTTATGCATTTTTATCGAGTCCTTCATCGTTCCTTGATTTTTTATCGAGTCTTGTTACAGTGACCAAGAACACCATCACTTTGTCCAAGTGTTTTTATCGAGCCTTTATGACTCGATAACCTTCTTTGTCGATTATCATAAACTCAATGAAAAACACCAAGTGTTTTTATCGAGCCTTTATGACTCGACAACTTTTGTTATCAAATTTCATAAACTCGATGAAAAACACCAAGTGTTTTTATCGAGCCTTTATGACTCGATAACATTTGTTATCGACTCTCAATTGATCGATGAAAACTACTAAGTGCTCTCATCGAGTCATTTTGGATCGATATCCTGCCCTTGCATTGTCCATGTAGTCTAATCAAGCCTCATAGAATTGACATCATGCTATACATAGATCGATATTTTTCTAAAAAGTTTTCAAGTACTTTCATCGACCCTTAGGCAATCGATAAACTGTTCTTCTCGATTCTCATTGACTCGACAACCCCTCCACAGGTTTGATCTAATTTTTTTTTCCAAGTCTTGTTGTCGATTCTTCTTCAATCGACAAACACTTTTTTATCGATCCCATTGCACTCGATAACAATTGTTATCGACCCAATGAGACTCGATAAAAAGACTTAGCAATTTTTTTTTTGAAACTCACAACACTAACTGTACACTTGGTTTGCCTAACTGTCTTATTTCAGAAACCAATGGCGGCCATGAATGACCCAAACATGTCCGATGATGAAAACCCGATGCCATCCGAACGCTCGACCGAACCAAGCATCAACGCAGCAAACCGGGATGACCTCTTGATGCCACGAGCTCACTTTCGAAAAATCAAACCGAATAACCACCGACTAGACTTCGGCATCACTCTCGAACACCAGATCATTCTTGACATTCTTCAGCGACATCCGCTTTGCTTTCCCTTTGCACTAGACCACCGAGTACCCCTGTTCTACCTCCAGCAATTCTGGTATACATTGACTTATCATCCGGACGAAGGTGACCATCATTTCACTGCTCAGATCGATGACTTTATCACCCGCCTAACTCCAGCCAGGATTCGCCGCATTCTCCGCCTACCGCTAGCCACAGCCAAACACCCATACGAAGCCTTTGCAACCGACCAACAGCTGGTTGCCGACATCCTAGCCCTCGGGTACGAATCCCCTGAACCATTCACAAGCCCCGGCCAGTTCAAGAGGATGTACCTGCCTCAGATTTGGTTCACGCTATTCACCATCGTCAATCGATGTCTGACCAGCAAACATACTGGCATGGACAAGGCCAGTACGGCGGTTCTTCGGATCTTTCACGGCATCGCATTCAACCGCCACTACGACTACGCGATGCTCATCTGGACAGACTTTGTGGAACTAGTGGAAGACAAATCCAACTTTCGCAATCATGCATTCTTTCCGTTTCAGCAATTTCTTCAACTATTCATCCATGCAATGATGACTTCTCGACCTGCCATTCCTAGAAGAGCCAGAACACCCATAGGCCCGACCAGTGCTCTTAAATTTCTACGCCTAAATGATCGGGTCTTCCACTATACCATGCCTATCCCTGAAGCGCTCCCCGCTTATGCTGATCAGAATGCACCTAGTGTAATAGCCTATAGGGAGCGACATGGCTTAATGGCCCAACCACCTCCGGTTGCGCCTGCCCAAGAGCCGATCTAAGAGGAAAATATTGAGGGAGGTGAGGGTCCTAGAATAGAAGAGCAGGGTCAGGATCAAGGGGATCCCGACCAGGGAGATGAGCGCACTGCGAGGGGACATGACGAGGGAGGTGCATCTGATCAGCCCCCCCCAACCAACCTACTACCAACCACCCCCGCACTCGACCCATTATCCCCACCCCCCGATTCAAAACATTGGTCAGCCGACACCGTATCCGCCCCCGCTCTTCATCATCGGATGAAAATGAATCTGACAACCAACCGCTCCGTCGTCGCCAACGAACTGCAGAAATAGAGGTGCAAGCCGTCAGCCGAATCGGCCCACAACCCTCTATAACCGATTCCAGCTCTGGAAATGATGAGTCATCAACTGAAACGAATCCTGATCCAATCATCCGTTCACCCACATCCGCTCCTACCATACTGTCTGATGAGGAACCTCAATTCCACTTTGACTTTGAAGCAAATCCATCCTCCCCATCTATGTCAGACATATTCCCTGAAACCTCTATTGGAGAAATAAGGAGAACGGAGGGAGTACAAGTTGAAAAAGAATTAGTGAGGATGAGCGAAGGGGAGACAAAAACAATAGAGAGTGAGAGTCCAATATCCCCCGACCAGGTAACCGCGTCCACTAGCCCTACTTATTCGTTGGGTGTGACTAGTGGACAAGTCGATGTGGACCTAGCAGCGCAATTGCACGCCCCCCCCCAGCCACTCTGAAGGCTCACAACAGCCAACAGTTTCAACAATACTTGTGAGTCTAGCACCTTATCTAGCTCCCCTCCACTCGGGAGGCATAGCTATTGAAACAAGAGGCAGTAGCTCACCTGCTTCGACTTCGGTTGTGTGCACATCTAGAGCCTGCTAGGGGACACGAGTCTTTACACACTGCGAGCCTCCGTGGCCCAGTCGGAACTCCCATAGTGATGTCCATTCCGGACATTCCACGAGGATTGGGAGGAAATCCTACCAGCGCTACATCTTCGCCAGTGTTGAACGTAGGTCATACAGTTGAATCAACTGTTATGTCAACGGGCAATCTAAGTGATCCCGGAGTTACCCCCACAGCTACCACCTCTTCGTCTTTCTCTATTCCCCCGGAAGGCGAAGCACTCATTGCTGCTCACTTACAAAGGGCAAGAGACACCCTTGCTGAACATCTGGTCCTTATGACAGCCGAAAGAGAAGCCTTTGTGCGCCAAATTCGTGAAGTTGCGCGTCTTAAAGAGCCGACTTCTGTACACACCGAACCTTCTCATGCAAGCTCCAGCCGTCCAAGCACCAGCCACTCTCCACCGCCACCATCACCCCCCGAAGATCGACCACATTCCCCGCATCGATATGAGTATAACACCGATGAACTCATGTCGATGTTGTATGCTAATCTGCTCGCTGAATCCAATGCAACCGACCAACCGGAGGATTCACTTGAAGGTCTTCTTCGCCGTAATCTTAAAATCCCCACCGTAACTCGTCACGAGTTCGATGTATTCCGCGCACACAAAGACCAAGAGCTCGCCGACATGAAAAATGCCCAACAGTGCCAAACGGAAGACATCCTGGGTGCTATTACTGCTCTTCGAACAGAAATCCAAGAGTCTTGCCGTCCGGCAGTTCGTACTTCTACTTCCAGACCTCATCAGGACGACCCGGGCTCCGCTCCAACTCGTCCTGAGGGGGAGACATGCCAAACGGCAAGATCACGATCTAGAGCATCTGCTGCCTCAGCTTCAAGACCATATGCTCAATCTACCCAACAACGGCAACGCACTTCAACGACTCAAGTAGACGATACACCAACGGTTGAAAAGCCTGCGGATATCGAATTCGAGAGTACAGCAGCCGAACCAGCCGAACCTGCTGAACCAGCCGAACCTGCCGAACCAGAACAAAATGAAGAACGAGTCGATGTTCAACGTCTGCATAACTCACTTCGAAACTGGTTCCGAGATCCATATGAACCAGTACTTCAAGAACAAGACTATGTGAACTTGAGGCACACAGCAAGAAACTATGCCTTAAGGGATCAAAACGAACCAAGACTCCTACCTCATCAAATTCGGTGGCAAAGAATGTTAACGGACAGTAAGTACAAATGGGTGAATCAGCAGATCCGTGTGCCATATCTTGAGGAAACCATGGAGAAGATCTTCAGCAAAGAAGCAAAACCTGATGATCTGGCACACATTCATCTAGTGATGGAAATGGATCCTACTCAAGTTAGAGAGTATCTCCATATCCTGAGGATGAGAGCTTTACCTCAAGCTGAAGTGGTCTCTAGGCACAGGGTTGTCGGGATTTTGAAGATAGACACTGCAAGGATCTTCCAAGTCGAATATCCGGTTTTCACTGTTCAAAGAGAAGATGGTAAAACGTATTCCTTCTCTGAAGCCGATTTTGCTAATCTCGATATTATGGACTTGGAGATCATCTACAACGATCTGAGAGACAAGTGCAACCGAAACGTACACGAGCAAAGGGCTTTAAGGGCAGTGGTTAGACATGTTCAGAAAGAGCTTTGGTACAGTTATCTTCATGATCTTCAACGAGGAATCGAAAGCGAGCAAAAGCAGATACACATTACTAAGCCTGATCAATCTTTGCCTGTACCTGACAGTACTTTGGTCGCCACTGTCATCACTCGTCCTGTACATGGTGTAGTTTGGATGCATCCTTCTAGAGAAAAGAGGTTTCTCAGATTTCATGAAGTGGCTGCATATTCTGACGGTACATTATGGGGAATTCGGAACAGGCTTGCGTCAGAACTTGCTACAGATAGAAAGAGCGCAACACGGATGAGCAATGACAAAAGAAACTCTCTCTTAGAAGCGATCAAGATAATCGACGACAGAATTATTTATCGACAAACCCTACGAAGATTTGAAGGCATGTTCGAGCTTAGAAGATGAAGACTCATTTTGCCACAAAGGGGGAGATTGTTAGGTCTATTATTATTTTAATTGTGACAAAATAAGAAAAGGATATGCTTTATCGTAAAAGGAAGTTTATAATTCCTTAAACTCTTGTTTCTTTAATTAGACTAGACCTAGCAATATAAATACAAGGTTAGGGTTTTACTTTGAAAGAGAGTCGATTCATATTAATTTAGAGAGAGAGCTGAAACCGTGAATCTGATTGTAATCGATACACATACGTTCAAGAGATATATGACTACGTAAGTTCCTTAAAACATTATTCGTGTCATATTAATTTACTATTAACTGTTTAATGTCATTGTGCTTGTTATAATGGGATCAACAAAATAGATGATCAAAATTCGGTAATGCAAGAACTGGTGCCTCTGTGACCGCTGAATTGAGTGTTTCAAACGCACGTTGTGCTGTTCCGGACCAAACGAACTTGCTACCTTTCAAACATTCGGTGAGGGGTGCGACGATCGTGCTGAAGTGACGGATAAATCGTCGATAGAATGACGCGAGGCCATGAAAACTCCTCACGTCATGAAGCGAGGTCGGTGTGGGCCAGGTTGTGATGGCCGAGATTTTAGTGGTGTCCATCCGAATACCGTTGCCGGACACCAAGTACCCCAGGAAGAGGACTTCCTTTGTGAGAAAATGACATTTCTTTCCGTTAGCATAAAACTTCTGTTGTCGCAACACCGTGAATATTTCCCTAAGGTGCTGGAGGTGTTGTTCCTCATCCTTGCTAAAAACCAAGATGTCGTCGAAATAAACGACGACGCATTTGCCGATGAATGGTTTAAATATATGGTTCATGAGGCGCATGAATGTACTCGGGGCGTTTGATAACCCAAACGGCATAACCATCCACTCATACAAACCGTCACGTGTTTTAAACGTCATTTTCCACTCGTCTCCAGCCCGCATTCGGATCTGGTGGTAACCACTTCGCAAATCTTTTTTGAGAATATGTGAGCGCCGTGTAAGTGGTCCAAAAGGTCATCAAATCGTGGAATAGGAAACCGATATTTAATGGTGATTTTGTTGACGGCGCGACTATCGATGCACATATGAAACGTGCCATTCGGCTTAGGAACAAGCAAAGCGGGCACCGCACAAGGGCTCATGCTTTCTCGAATAAGGCCTTGTCTAGTAACTCAAGGACTTGACGGTGTAACTCGACAAATTCTTTCGGGTTCATTCGGTACGCCAGTTTGTTCGGGATGCTAGCACCGGGTACAAAGTCAATACAATGTTGTATTTCACGCATCAATGGTAGACCTGCGAGAATTTCGTCCGGAAAAACGTCCCGAAATTCATCCATGAGAGGACGTATAGGTAGCGGTATGTCGGGTAGAGCTGCGTTTTCTTTAAGCACGACAAGCCCAAAAATGGTTGGAGCATCGAGGTCCTTAACAAGACCTACGAATTCAGCCTTGGTGACTGTGGGGACTTCAGGAGGTTCATCCCTTGGGTTAAGAGGTGCAAGAGTAATGTGGAGGCCATCTTTTTTGAAAGAATATGTGTTTCGATACCCGTCATGTTTAGCCCGCCGATCGTACAGCCACGGACGTCCTAAGAGGACGTGGCAAGCGTCCATGGGAATGACTTCACACCAAATCTCATCGGTGTATTTGTTGCCAATCGAAAATTGTACTAAACACTTGTGGGTAACTTTGACAAGATTCCCTTCTTTTAGCCACATGAGTTGGTACGGTGTGGGATAATCTTACGTAGGTAACCCGAGTTTCTCCACCATAGATTTCGCGACCATGTTCTCACAACTCCCTCCATCAATGATAACCGTACAAACTTTACCTTTTGTCGTACACTTCGTCCGAAAAATGTTGTTGCGCAACCATGTCGTATCGTCATCAGGCCCTGCGACACCGGTGTTTAGCAATCGCCAAGAGACTAGGAGCTCCCCTTGATCGGGATAGAGAACTTGTGACTCACCGTCGTCCTCCGTGTCATAAACTGGGTCGGCATCGTCTACGAAAGCTAGGACTTGTTTGTTTGGGCAATCTCGCTTAAGATGGCCTAACCCTTGGCACTTGTAGCAGCGTAAAGCATTGGATTGACGCACTGGTGGGGTGGCGGCACCCTGTGGATCGGCTTTGATTGGGCCGATGCGAGGGTTGGTAGGGGCTATTGTGGAAACGCGATGCGAAGGTGGGAACCTGGAAGCTTGTTTGGATTTGGAGGCTAATTGTTGTTCTACCCGATAGGCTAACCTGCACACATCGGAAAAAGAATAATATTGTTGTAACGAGACCACATCCGCGATCTCCGGGCGAAGGCAACCCAGAAACCGTGCAATAACCTGTTCCTCATCTTCGGTGGTGTGACAACGCATCCGCATGCGTTCGAATTCATCAATAAAGTCATCAACAGACAAGTTGTTTTGTTGTAGGTTATGGTACCCTAAGTACGAATCTTGTTTGTATGTAACAGGGAGATATTTAGCCTTCAATAGGCACTTCATCTTTTCCCAAGTGTCCACCTTATGTTTACCCACTTTATGTCGTTGAATCTGCACATGATCCCACCACAACGAAGCTGATTTCTTTAATTTAATTGCAACTAATTTTACCTTCAAGCTGTCCGGAAAATACGCTCCACCGTTTGGAGCCAATCAAGGAAGTCATCGGGTTCCAATCATCCTTCGAATTCCGGTATGTCCGTGCGAATGCCCAATGCTCGTAGGGGATCCACCGGCTGTAGGACAGGGGCAGCTGATGATTCCGACGGCCGAAATAGTTGTGGAATCTGTCATCGCCGTCGTCATCCCAAATTTCGGACTCAGTTGTAGATTGATCATCATGATAATGATTGTGTTGGTTGATCTCTAATTCACGAACCCGCTGTTGTAACCTTTCAATTTCAGCGATGTCACGAGGATCACGTTGTTCATGACCGTTGCCTCCGGCGGCGACTCTACGGTGTTGATGACGACGATCTCTCCCCTCCATAGACAACCTGAGAACCTGAAATCTGATACCACTTGATACGGACTCGTATACGAATAGGAAAGATGCTAGAAATCCCTAGCGAAGAATACCTCCTTCGGCCAACCGAAAAGAGAAGAACACGAACGTTCGAACTTAAAAGAATAAACTCTATTTTTCAACAATCCAACCAAGAGTTTTACAAAGCTTAAATAGAAACAAAGGAGAGATAAGAAAGGCAGAGATAAACTCAATCCCTTCAACAAAGGGATTCAAACAAAAGAAAAGATAAGGACAAAATACTAAATTAAAATAAACTCCTTATGCCGGTTGGATTGGGTCTTCACGACATGGGTTTGGGCCTAGCCACTTTCGGTGGCATTCCCCTCTAGCCGAGCACCTTCAAGTGGGTCACCATCGAGTCTTGGATCCGTACCAAAAATACAAACCAATCAAAGGTTACAAACTCGTACAAGCCAATATAAAAATGATTTTTTTCATCAAACACTATGATTTAAGATGTTTTCACATATGTTTGTTTCATAATATAAAAGTTTCACATGCATTTGTTTTCATAAGTTGAAAGTTTCACATGTATATTTTTCACATGTGATTTTTTCATAATGTGAAACAAACATGTGTGTGTTAATATCTTAAATCATAGTATTTGATGAAAAAAAATCATTTTTATATTGATTTGTACGAGTTTGTAACATTTGGTTGGTTTGTATTTTAAGATGTCTATATATATATATAGGGTTGATTTCCGTTACCAACCACGTCAATTCGTACAAACTGCATGCAACTAATATTTTTTTTTAATTTTTTCACTTTTTCTTAATTATTAGGGTTGATTAGTCAATAATATATGAAAAAAATTCATCAAGAATACATGAAGGTTGGTGAATCAAGAATATGTGAAACAAGATTCATCAAATTGAGAGTTTCATGAATCAATTCATTTTCATGTAAAAGAAAAATAATTCCATGAAGAAAAGAATTATATGAAACAAATTCATCATATTAAACAATTTCATGAAAAAAAATTATTCAAAAAAAACAATGAAACACGCGGTTTGTACGGTTTGTACGAATTGACGTGTGTATTTGAAATCCCCCCTATATATATATAGAGAGAGGAAGGTTCAAATGAGAACTTTGTAAATTTAAAGGAATAAAGGAACGCCTTGTGGACCACATATGATGTGAGTCCCACATTATATTAAATCATTTCTGATTTAATATTAAATCAGAAATGATTTAATATTATGTGGGACCCACATTATATGTGGTCCACAAAGTGTTCCTTTATTCCATTAAAATGGGGGTGGTTCTCGTATGATCCATCCCCTATATATATATATATATATATGTATATATATAGGGACCTTCTTTTGAGAACTCATGAAATTGTGATAATCTTGAGAACTTGCATCATGTGTTCCTTTACATATTTTTTTCATCCAAGTATAGTATTCAACGTATTGATTAACATATATTTGTTTCACAATGTGTTTGTCTCACATGTGCTCGGTTCACAATGTGAACAACTTTTATATATTTGTGAAACAAAAATACACGAAAAAAAGTTTCACATTATGAACCGAGCACATGTGAGACAAACACATTGTGAAACAAATATATGTTAATCAATACGTTGAATTCTATACTTGGATGAAAAAAAAATTGTAAAATAAAATCTTAAGATAGAAGTTCTCACGGATCTCACAAAAAAAGGATTCTCAAAAGTTTAAAAGAACATGAGAACGATATCTATTTAAAAGAACACGAGAACGGACAAATCATATGTGATTTTACACTAACATCATGTACAAAATCACATGTGATTCAGCCGATCTTTGCCCCTCGACCTGAAGACGCACCTACAAGTCGCCCGCACACTTTTTTGACTGTTAATGGATAATCATATGTGATTTTGCAAACGATTTGCCCGTTCCCGTGTTCTTTTAAATAGATATCGTTCTTGTTTGATCCTGACTATATATATGCATATATATACATATATATAGGTGGAGGTTCAAATGAGAACACCTCTATTTTATGAGAACGCGAGAACACCCTTATCACATGTGATAATACACGTACAGAGACATGGTGATGTGCGGACGACGTGCCCTACGTCTTAGGCCGCGCCAAAGATCATTTGCGTCTATGATTTAGTATCACATGTGATGGTTTTGATAGATTATAATATCACATCAAGAACACACTTATCACATGTGATAATACATGTGAAGGGCTTAATGCCTTAATGGTGTAAGGGCGACTTGGCCCGCAACCTATATCACGCCAAAAGTAGTTCACATCTTTGATTTTGTATCATATGTGATGGAATAATAGTATCACATGTGATTTTCTCTATAGTAAAAGGGTGTTCTCGTAAAATGAAAGTGTTATTGTTTGAACCCTTCCCTATATATATAATATATATATATACTATAAGGATACTCGCGCAATGCAGCGAGATATATCTCGATTTTAAGTTTCATTTTAAAACATCAACAACAAAAAAACTTACCTCGCAAAACAGCAAACAAAACAGATACCCAGAAATCGATCAAGAGTCTTGTGTTGTGCCTTGTGCGTGTGCCAAACAGAATAATAACAGATTAATAGAGGGAAGCTCAGAATTCGTTGAATATGAAATTATGGATTATAGAGAGGTAGACCGTACTGTAGATGGATTATGGAGAGGTCGACCAATATATTTATATTTATAAGGAAGGGAAAAGAAAATCAGTATCAATTAAAATCAAAATAATTTAGGAATAGATATGTGTATAAAAGTATAGAAGATAATCAATAATTAAAATCAAAATAATATAGGAATAGATATGTGTATAAAAGTATAGAAAATAATCAATAATTCAATATCAATTACTTAATTAGAAGATTAAAGATATCTATTGGGATTTAGTTAAAAAATGAATGATTCCGGCCCCAAAAATAAGGAGTTTTAAGTAATTAGCATTAAACAGCAGTATGTATGGCTTAAAATGTTGTTTTTAAGAGTTTTTGTCCAAATGTTTTATAATATAGTATATATATATATAGGGGAGGGATCATACGAGAACCAACCCTTTTTAAAGGAATAAAGGAACACCTTGTGGACCACATATGACGTGGGTGCCACATAATATTAAATCATTTCTGATTTAATATAAAATTATATTAAATCGTAAATCTTTAATATTATGTGGGGCCCACATCATATAATGGTCGCGGGTGTTCCTTTATTCCTTTAAATTTACAAAGTTCTCATTTGAACCTTCCTCTCTCTCTCTCTCTCTCTTTATATATATATATATATATATATATATATATATAAAGAGAGAGAGAGAGAGAGAGAGAGATTGAACGAGGTTCAAGGGAAAACACTAAAAAAAACTGAAGAACACCCTAGAAGCCCTCCCTCTGGACGGCATGCATAAATGCATATTGGTAATTTGTTACATGCATTTGAAGATATGCACTAATGCATACAATGCATTTGAGAAAAAAAACAGCTTCAATCGTTTGTATGCATTTGTGCATACCATCTAGAAGGAGGCCAGGTGTTCTTCAGTTTTCTCTTTTTGGCGTTTTCTCCAAAACCTGACCCTATATATATATATATATATATATATAGGGTTAGGTTCAAATGTGAACTCAATTTTGGCTGTGAACGTGAGGACGAATCTCAGCCACACATCTTCGGTTATGGTGGACGCGATCACGGAGGATTGACGCGATTCATGGGAGGGTGGAGATTATTAAAGGAGGGGAACCAGGTCAAAGCCGCCTTTATTGACCGGATAAGTGGCTGAGATTCGTCCTCATGTTCACAACCAAAAATGAGTTCACATTTGAACTTTCCTCTCTCTCTCTCTCTATATATATATATATATATATAGAGAGAGAGAGAGAGAGAGGAAGGTTCAAATGAGAACTTTGCATTTTTAAAGGAACAAAGGGACACTTGTAAATCACATATGATGTGGGTCCCACATAATATTAAATCATTTATGATTTAATATGATTTAATATCATGTGAGACCCACATCATATGTGGTCCACAATCTGTTCCTTTAAGGATATATATATAAGAGCGGGTTCAAATGAGAACTCAAATTTGGTTGTGAACGTGAGAAGAAATGAGAACTCAAATTTGGTTGTGAACGTGAGAACGCGAGACGTGTCATATTCAAACTGAATAATTAAAGAAATATTCAGTCTGAATAAGCATTATTCAGTTTGAATATTTCTTTGATTATTCTGTGTCTGAATAATCTACATTCAGACACGTGTCGCACTCTCATTTGTCCTCACGTTCGTATTTGAACTTTCCTATATATATATATATATATATAGAGAGAGAGAGAGGGAGGTTCAGGAGAAAACGCTAAAAAAAGAAAATTGAAGAACGCCCTGGAAGCCCTTCATCCGGACGATATGCAGTAATGCATACAAGCGTTTTCTTTTTCTATACACCAATGCTTCTATAATTCATATGCACAAATGCATGTTACAAATTACCAGTATGCAGTAGTATGTACCATCCAGATGAAAGGCTCCAAGGATGTTCTTCAATTTTCTCTTTCTTTTAGCTATTTCCTATATATATATATATATACATACATACATACATACATACATACATACATACATACATACCATCAACAAACAAGTTCACAACTACATGCTTTTCGACTATTATACACTTGTTTTGTGGAAAATACATCTACAAATATGGCTAGTTTGTTTTCTCTCATCCAAGAAACACCTAATGAATTCACACCACCCATATCACATTTTTCATATAGTATTATTATGTAAGGTAATTTAGGTTAATTACCAAAAATTCTAATAAACATTTTTAGCCAATTATACAAATACAATCATCTCCGGCAAGTGTGTCAGCCAATGTGCATAAGTTATGCACTGTGGCATGATCCAGCACCATTCTTTGTCAATTTTGAGGGAAAAAGTATCTGTCCAATTGGCGATTAATATGTCTTTTTGGTGATTAACCCTATTGTTATATATATACCAACTATACATACATGTTTACCCAAATAGCATCATCATCAATTACTTGAAGATCTTCTGCTGAGTGAAGGTGATGAGTTGATGATTTCTTGACCCAACTCGTTGATTTTATTAAGTAACAGCATCTGCTCCGTTTCAAGTTGGATTATGCATTCTTCTTCCACCTCTTGCAGGCTTTCCAGCTCACTTAGAGTCGATGACACTTCTTCAAGATTTTCATCTTCAATCAGAGACCGGATTTTTATCATCATTTCCTTCATCTGCCAATATGGTTTATATATACCCATAATTCAAAATGTAATCCCAAAAACTAATACAAAAAAAAAAGTTGTTCTTAGCAAATGATCCAAAAATCATAGCAAGAAACCCGTATAAAAATGAACCACAAGGGTTTTTTTTCTGGGAAGAGGGTGTCTCAGGCTATGCCTGGACTAATCCCGACAAATTATGATTGCACAACATCAGCCCTGATAAATTCAGTGGCCATAATTGTTGTGTAATAGACAGATGGGATATTCCACCACATCCCCCAGGCCTCAACCAATACGCCACAACTCTTGTGGTCAAAAGGGTTGTGGCCTCAACCCTTGGTTGTCACAACGGTTATGCCACAACCCTTGTGGTCACAAAGGTTGTGGCGTACTGGTTGAAGGCCTGGGGGATATGGTGGAATATCCCATCCGCCGAGGGTTTGAATCCAGACGTACACCACTGAGTTTATCAGGGTTGATTTCTTGCGGTCACAACTCGGACACCCTTAAAAAAAGGGATATACAAATGCAAGTTCCAACCTGGATTGAAATTTTGTGTCCTCTACTTGAGGTTGACTCAGAAGCAGAAGTCTTCTTTTGTAGTTCTGGAACCTTTCTAGTAACTTGAACATGAATCTCTCCCCTTTTAACTCCTTGAAGGGGTATCCACTTATCAGACATCTCGTTTGGAGGCAATCGCTGATATTCCACTATGCAATCACCAATACTTGATGTCGGCAAAAGGGCATTATGGTCTTTTACATGGAGAGCCAAGAGACTTCCATCATCAGGGAATTCAAAAGTTTGATGCCACTGGGGATTCAAAGTTTTAAACATAACCTGTTCAAGAAGAGCAACCAAATTCAAGACTACGGATGTAAATAGCATTTCCTCCTTAACAAAATAAATGCAACATTTTCCTTCTATTTAATTGTTTGCAACTCATCATACAAAATTTTGATGGGTATCTTAGATACTCGGTTGATAGTCGTCAAACGCGTCTATCAAACAATGTTTTTCTTTTGGAAGGGTGTCCCAGGCTATGCCTCGAGGCAAATTGTAACCGCAAGAAATCAGCAGCCACAATCGTTGTGTACGTCTAGAATCGAACCCTGGGCAGATGGGCAGATGGAAAGTGGCGGATGTATGTAGAAGGTAAGGGGGATGGGACCCCATTAAAATTTTAAAAAAAGAACTTTTTTATAACGGTTAAGAAAAAGATTTTTCTAACTTTTTACTTCTATCCCCTCACTATATATTTGTAAGGGACCCCACAATCCTAGAAAAAACCAAAAAAGTCTCTTAAAATCAACAAAATACCAATAAACTCTCTTAAAATTAATCAAAAAAATCGAAAAAATCCTTAGAAATCAACAAAAACACTAAAAAATCCCTTGAAACAATAAAAAAAACTTAAAAATCTCTCGGAACGGTGTAATTAGGCTAAAAACATATTGGAGGACTTTGCGGGCCTTTAGTCTACCTTAAAAGTCAACCCACTACGTAAAAATCCTGGATCCGCCATTGCAGATGGGATATTCCACCACATCCCCCAGGACCTCAACAAAATACCAATAAACTCTCTTAAAATTAATCAAAAAAACCGAAAAAATCCTTAGAAATCAACAAAAACACTAAAAAATCCCTTGAAACAATAAAAAAAACTTAAAAATCTCTTGGAACGGTGTAATTAGGCTAAAAACATATTGGACGACTTTGCGGGCCTTTAGTCTACCTTAAAAGTCAACCCACTACGTAAAAATCCTGGATCCGCCATTGCAGATGGGATATTCCACCACATCCCCCAGGACCTCAACCAGTACGCCACAACCCTTGTTGTTCCAATGCGTATTTTCTAGTAATTTATAGCCATTTTATAACAAATGAAATTTGGACATACCTTTATGGGTCGAGTTTATTATGATGGTTAGAATAAAAATAAAATAAAAAACTGCGCAAAGAGCAATGCAAGTGTTCCTCACCTTGGTTCTTCTCTTCAAGTTTCCATAATGTACCCTGACATAGGGATCACTAGTTCCCCGAATATCTGCAGCAACGAGATCTCTTCCTTCAATAAGCACAAGCTCAATCAAACCTCCATGTGAACCCTACACCAAAAAGAGATCGAGACTCGATCAATTTCTAAAATTAACACTCTCTTCGTCTTCAAAATGAATCCACATTTGACTACTTTTTAATTTGAACAAACTACAACTATATAAAGTTGTTTGGGGGTCTTCACAGTAATCTCTGTATGGGATTTACTAGGCCCGTTTGGTTAGAGATTAAACTATACAAAACATATTAGAATAAACACATTTTGTAGAACTAGAAGGGTACTCGTGCAATGCAGCAAGATACATCTTGATTGTAATTTTTCGTTTTATTCTTTGACTAACGATGCAGTAAGATTTTATGTGATTTTGAGAAAGCGATGATGTTTTTATTTTTAAATAAAATAAAATATAAATTTGAACATAACATAAAATTTTGAAAAAATATATCAATATTAATATCAAATTAACTATTTAAAAGCTCTCTTTTTTGTGTAGTTTCTTCAATTCAAATTTTGATTATAATTTAATTTAAATTTAATAACGAAGTAATTTAATTTTGGTTTGATAACATAACTTTTAATAACGATAATAATCAAGTATTTTGTTACAATAAAATAATTATCGTAATTATTTTTTAGATTTTTTTTATTTAAAATGAGATTTCATTCTGTTTTTGATAATGTTTATCTGCAGTTAGTTGGAAGAATCCAAACATGAAACTTTAATAAGTTGTACTTACGCACAATCTACCTGTAATCTTGAATTTTAAGTAATATGCATCAATAAGCAGTACCGTAAGAAAGAAAAAAATGGTTTTTAAGAGTTTTTTGTCAAATGCTTTATAATATAGTATAGATAAGAAAATGACAACACTTTTGTGATAATTTTTAAGGTGGATTCTTAGTTTGGAATGAAATTTTTAACATCTTTTAAATAGTTAAGGGTATTACGTTACCTTGGATCCTTCAAAATCATCTATCGTTACTGCTTCGATTTGAAGCCGCACTTCACCCTTATTGACTTTCTCAAGCGGAATCCATACATCCCTCACAACCCCATCCATTAATCCTTCCAAATTTACCCTTGCACCACCAATATTCTCATCTCCAAAGATATCATCGTTATAGCATTTTATCTTTAGATATTCACCATCGCTGATCTCTTCAAACTCAAACTTCTGACTCCAACTAGGATGTGAAGCATTTGTAGCACCTCTGGTTCTTTGGATGGTCTGTTTCAAGATTTCAGAAAAAATATTAGAAAAATATTAATTTTGGATTTCAAAATTTGGTAAAAATGTGCATCTACCTTTCCATATTGTAGTTTAACATACGACTTTACACTTTTGTCCTTCTCTAAAAGTTCTTTGGCTTCAACAACAGTCACGTAAATCTTCCTTCCAGTTCTTGGTTGAAAATTAGAGGACCCGTATAGTGATCCTCGTGAGCTAAGTTGAGAACCACTCAAGCTATGTAAACCATCAGAAAATTGCCATTCCTTCAATGTAAGTTTCACTTTCAACTGCAAACCCATATAGATAACAGAAATCAATCAAAATATTATGGTAATTCTACCGAAATGTCTCGGTAAAAAAGAGAGAGATTTCGTCTTTTGATATCGAAAAGTTTTTTCAAATCAACCATTTTTGCTATATAATCAAACCAGTATCTCAAAAAAGGTCATTCATCAAATGTCACATTATTTCTGATGGTAAAGCATAATATCCATTCAGATGTAATCTATGAATGTCATAGTGTATTCAAAACAAATGAAGATTTCTTTAAGCTCTACATTTAGCATAGAAATGAAGTTTTCTAAGTTGATTTAATTAAATAAAGTAGGCCTAAATATATATTGATTTTTTATGGCAAAAGATCGTACGTTTGCCGAGTTAATACCCTCGAATGGAACCACCATTTCAACTTCTTTTCCGCAAAACTCAGCATGCTGTGCTAACACGCTTGATTCTGCTCCAATTGCCCAAAAGATGGTCGAATCATCTGTGCAATATCTTAGCTGCACCCATTAGAAAATTTTACTTTCAAAAGAGGTACACTTTTAACTTTCAAAACCAAATAGACCATCATACTCATAGTTGACCTGTATTCGCTAAATTCAAAATAAATGACTGTTGATATCAAGTTTCTGCAACTAAAAGTACAACCAGATTTATTTATTTGACGTAAATCTGTCATAAAACCCACGTTTCTTCTCGACTCTCAAAAGTATTTTAGGGCTATGTTGCAAAGCTGATAAGTTGCTATTAGCCGAGTTAGGTTTAGTAAAGACTAGCTGATAAGCTAGATGACAAGGTTAAATGACTTAAAAATCTACGGTTTTTGGTCATTTAGAGCATCTCCAACAGATTCTCCAAAATGGAGAACCAAAAGTTAAAATCTAAAAAAAAAATTGCATTCATCTCCAACAGATTCCCCATTTTGGAGAAGCCAACATTGATTATAATATTAAAATATTCCATTCATCTATTAAAATATTATCTCTCTCTCTCCAAATATTTGTTTTCAAATTTTCCTATTGGTGGTCTCACTTTGTAATCATTTTTTGGGTGTTCTTCACATTTGGAAAAAAAAGCTCTCTCTCCTATTTTCTCTATTTTCTAGATGGTTTTGGGGAAGTTGTTGGAGCAAAATACTAGCTCAAAAATCCCCATTTTCTCCATTTTCCCCATTTTGGGGAAGCTGTTGGAGATGCTCTTATGAAAAATATAAGAGGCATAACTAGAAAAAAGAGCTCACCAAACGAGGACCTTTTTAATAAGCTCAAAAAATAAAGTAGGCCAAACACGGGCTTAATCCTTCAGACCTCAAAAGTCAAAGCATACCTTAACTTCACAGCTAGCAAGATAGTCATAATTCACACTGTCTGCACAACATTCATAAAGATTGAACTTAAGAATTCCAGCATCATCATGAAGAATCATATTGAACGTTGAATCCCATGTTGGGTTGGGTCCCGCAACCTCGAGTGTTTTTCTCGTCAAATCTTCGAGTTCAACTTCAACAAATGTATGAAAGTCTTTACCAATTTCATGATTCTCTACTACAGAATCATCAATGGTAGAGCTTTGTTGCCTATTTGTACTCCTTCCTTTAAAACTATTCCGAGAAAGTTTTCCGGCTGACACAACCGTCACATGGAGTACGCCCCCGACCGCCTTTTTACGTAGGTCCACTGGGGGCAAAGAAAGACAACGCCTCCGAGGTTCAACCATTGTTTTATTTAACGTATCGCTGCAAAGTTTAACCTGGATATGAAAACACAATCAAAACGCTATGTTTATAGAAAAACACAAGAAAAAAGTGGTAATTAAATATAAAAAATTAAAGGTTGAGTTTACCAGCCACGATGAAACACCAGGGAGTTCTGTTGCAGGTAAAGATTGGCTGCCACCACTTCCGAATGCGACACCTATTCTGACATCGGGCGTTGACACAAACGAGTATAAAAATGCCTTACCGTCTAAAATTGGTGATAGAATTAGCTGCAGAATTTAGCAACACAATCAATGGTAAGGACCATAACTCAATCATCAACATAAGAAAGTGAAATAGAAAATGGCAGCTCTATCAAGCCCCACCTCCCCTATATATATACATATATATATATATGTTATATATGTAGAGGAAAGTTCAAATGCAAACTCAAATTTGGTTGTGAACGTGAGGAGGAATCTCAGCCACTTATCCGGTCAATAAAGGCGGCTTTGACCTGGTTCCCCTCCTTTAATAATCTCCACCCTCCCATGAATCGCGTCAATCCTCCGTGATCGCGTCCACCATAACCGAAGATGTGTGGCTGAGATTCGTCCTCACGTTCACAACCAAAAATGAGTTCACATTTGAACCTAACCCTATATATATATATATATATGTTATATATGTAGAGAAAAGTTCAAATGCAAACTCAAATTTGGTTGTGAACATGAGGACAAAGGAGAGCGCGACATGTGTCCCATTCAGTCTGAATAATGAATGGCATTCAGAGTGAATAATGAAGGTGAAGTTCATACATTATTCAGTATGAATAACACGTATTCGGAGTGAATAACACAACATTCAATCTGAATATTTCCCTTAATTATTCAGACTGAACAGGACATGTGTCGCGCTCCCCATTGTCCTCATGTTCGCAACCAAATTTGAGTTCTCATTTGAACCTGCCCCTATATATATATGTGATAAATTTTGAGAACCCGTGAAAACCAATTTCAACCGTTCAATGAGTTCCATCTGAAGCTAGAATCAAGGTACGGTTTCACTATGTGAAACTTATGGACATGTATCGTTTCACAATTATTTTTTCAAAATGTGAAACCACATTGTACGTTGCACATGTAATGTTCCATTCACAACATGAAAATATGCATGTTTCTATGTATAGACGGAGGTTCAAACAAGAACAGTTTCATTTCACGAAAACACTAGAACACCCGTATCATACATGATAATACACGTAGGTGTGCAGGGGACTTGGCCCGCGACCTAGGCCGTGCCAAGGTCACCCACATCTCTAATTTAGTATCACATGTGATGACTATAATAAAATAGTGTTCTCACATTGTCGTAAAATGAGTGCGTTCTCGTATGAACCTTTCCCTCTATGCGTTATATATATATATATATACATAGGGTTAGGTTCAAATGTGAACTCATTTTTGGTTGTGAACGTGAGGACGAATCTCAGCCGCACATCTTCGGCTATGGTGGACACGATCACGGAGGATTGACGCGATTCATGGGAGGGTGAAGATTATTAAAGGAAGGGAACCAGGTCAAAGCCGCCTTTATTGACCGGATAAGTGGCTGAGATTCGTCCTCACGTTTACAACCAAAAATGAGTTCACATTTGAACTTTCCTCTATATACATATATATATACAAACACATATATGGATGTATGTTATGCATGTTTATGTATGTAGGGTATATAATCAAACAATTAGGGATAACAAAAAAGGGGTATATGAGTTTTACATACATCACCCTTGATGTGGAGGTTGTTTATGACGATTCGAGCCGTTCCCATAGGTTTTGCCAACTTCGCAAGCAACATGATACTTATGTCTGTTGTGTCCCAATCAAAGCCCATGCGTATGAATCTCTATAAAGGTATATAATATATGTTTTGAGCAAGAATTTCTCAAAAAAAATAAGATAAACAAATTAAAAACAGAAATCAATAGTATAATCCCACGGAATTTACCATTAAAAAGAACAGATTCAAAATTAATATTAAAAAAGGTTAACTAATTAAGAGATCACACCTGATCACCTGTAGTAGACCATTGAGCCCCATGCATTCCCACTATAGGAGGGCGTGAACCTAATGAAAACTCTTGCAACTCGATCCTTTCCTACAAGAAGAATGCTTTTCAACATGTATTTTATAAACACTTTCTGATAAAAGCATAAAACAGAATGGACAACTTACAATTAGCTTTGGCTTCCGATGCTTTAGGCGTTTCTGCATGAGAACAATTAATTGCCATTGGTCAATTATTCAAAACTCATCAATCACTCCACAAATCGATAATAACTACATATTCACATGTGCATCAAAACATTCGAATAGTTCCATCCTAAAATGTGTTTTTCAATTTTACCTCTTAATGACCACTTATCACTTATTCATTCAGACGTTTTTAAATTCAGACCATTTGTTTTTTTCATTTTTTCAGGCCCTCTTAAGTCTGAAAATCATCCGGGAAAAAAAGTGGTAACCTCACCACTTAATTCCTCTTATTCGTGTACACCCGCATAATTAGGGATTTATAAGTCAATGTCTGATTCAGATTTCAGACTTCAGACGTAAAAACAAACGTTCTAACTGATTTAGATTTTAGATTTTAGACTTCAGCACCCCTTCTTATAAATCAGAAGAGAAATCAGACTTCAGACTTCAGACTTCAACACCTCTTAAAAACAAACGCTACCCCAAAGTGCATGTCTTAATTCTTAAAACACAATTTAAGGGATCTAAGGGGCTGTTTGGTTGGTTTTCCATTAAGTCCTGTATGGATAAATCTATCTGTCTGAATAAATCTGTCTGTGTATATTTAGATACTTTGTTGTTTGTTTGTTGTGCTGAATAAACGTCTGAATGTCATAAATATTAAGCCCTAATTAACAAAACTGTTTGACAAATATGCTGAATGACTGTTTGAAGACAAAAACGAAACAGCAAAATCTGTTATAGGGTCTCAAAATCGATGAACAACAGATGAATAGGGGATCAAAAAGAACAACAAACATCCCCCAAATACGTTCATAAGCAGCAGCAACCAAACAGTTTCAAAAAACTGCAGAAAACGTGAATTTTGAGCCTAAAACTCAAAATCGAACAACCAAAATAGTATAATCGAAGGTTTTGAAGATCCAGGAATGTTATAGGGACCAGAACGATCACTAAGCAGCCCCTAGGATCGAACAAAACCAACAGCAGCAGCCCAGAACAATGCAGTCAGCAGAAAAACGCAAAACAGCGCCGTCTTTGCTAAAGAGACCAAATCGGACACCCAAAACCCGATTTCAGGTTGAAACAAACCTACATATTAGATGGTTCCAAAATCTTATTCGCTCAGCTCCTTGCTATATCATCAAGCCACTTACAAACAACATGGTATGGCTGACAGAATAAGCTCAAGAGCTCATTAAGCCACTACCAAACAGGCCCTAATTAGGACTATCAAAAGACATGATTTAACTCATTTTATAGCTACAAGAAAGGGTAGTCACCTCAACAATGGATGAGAATTTTAAAGAAAGCTTTGGACTGATGAAGTTGGGCCAAACTTCAATTAAGAGCTTGTTGAACCACTCACAGTGCTCCAATGGTGTTGTAGGCTGGTGAAGTAAAAATATAATTAGAATCTTTCAATGGTTCATTGAGTTCAAATTATGTTGATGAAACCAGATATAAAATAAGAGCATACAGATGTTTGTAAAATGAGTTGCTTCCACTTTTTGTTCAAGTCTTGCACAAGAATTCGCTGCCGATAGCTTCCATACTACAGATTAAAACAACCATCTCTTAGTACTTCTATTTCATGCATAATATCAATCATTTATCAGGACTCTTAGCATGGTTTGTAAGAATCAAATGTTTTATTTATGGAATTGAAAATTGCCTGTTTTAACTGCATAAAAGTACCAAATTACAGTTTCCAGATAAACAAAAAAACTGTATATTTAAACAATATGTATTTATAAATTCAAGCATGTGAAGTCTATAGAGTTAGGAGCTCTGTAATTTTTACTATGCCTTCCTTGCTGTTATCAAGAAAGTGAAAAAGGAAAAGCATTCATCCACTTGATAGAAAAAGAAAAAGGACAAAGAAAGAAGGGTGTTATTAGAAGATATGCATTTAACAATTCAAGCATGTGAAGATGCACATGGGAATTTAACAATACAACAAAGATCTACACCATTAGTCATGAGCAAAGATTCCTGTGGTAACTTGATTATTGCATGTTTTGGGGATTTTTTTTTAAGTCATTATTAGCCAAATGTCGAAAATACCATTAAAAAAATACTAAAAGCAAAATAATGAGAACAATTCATTTAACTAGTTTGATCCTTGTAATTTGTTGAAGAACCTAAGAACCCATAACCATGGAAACAATATCAATCCTGCAATTTGTGATTCAATAACTTGAAATTTTCAAGATGACTAATGCATACAACTTAACAGCGATTCAAGTGTAGAGGTTCCTTCATTTAGAAACTTTACTAAGAGTAGAAACTTTGGAAACAAGGGGAAAACCAATATAAAATAAACTTTTTCATAATTTTCTTTCATCAAATGTTATTATTCAAGAATATGTGAAAACATATATGTTTGAGTTCAAATGAATAAAATATTGTATGTGAACAAAAAACGTTGGTTTACTTTAACATATGAAACAAAATTCATACGATGAAACGAATAAATGAACCATCGTTTTTTTATTCACATATAATATAATTTTTTTCCTATGAACACAAACATATGTGAAACAATATCTTAAACCATAACATTGATGAAAGAATAATTATGAAAAAATTTATTTTATATTGGTTTTCCCCTTAATTTCTGAAGTTTCTACTCTGCATAGACTTTCTAAAAGATTATTGTCCCTCTTCAAGTGTATATCTTCTTTTTTTATCATTTGTTTTCAATTGTCTAATCTTTGGCATTAACTACAGAAACCAAACTCCAATTTTAGTCTTTGCCAAATCAATCTACTAAAAGTTTCATCATCTTTATGAAGTAAACTACAAACAAATAATCATTTTCTTTGAGTACTCACATTTGATCACCCCTTTAGGGATCATGAACTGCTGTATATGTAAAAAAATTGTAGGATTTGTTTTCTTTTCACATCCATTAAAAGAAAGAAAACTATCAGGAAACGAAGAAAATAAAAACTAATTTCATCATATGTGATAACACTAAAAACCCAGAAACTAAAAGTCGATTATAATATTTACAAAAAATTATTTCACACCCATGATTACCTTTAATAATCAAAGATAAACTGCAAGAAAATATGAAAAAAGATAGAAGAAAATTAGTGAAAATCGAACAACAAACCTGAATGGTTGCCCAGATGGCAACTGCAAGAGGAACCCAATTGGAGAGATTGAAAACCCATTTCTCAATACTCCATAAAACCAATAACAGAGGAATCACTAATGGAAAAAGTGGTTTTTCCACCGTCAATTGATTCAAGAACTCTGTTATCTCACTCATATCAAAACTAGCTTTCTTCACCTTTCTTCTATACATTTCAATATATATATAATTAAGAACAAATTTCAAAAGAAGAAGTTCAAATTTCAAGATTTCTACATATACCCAAGTTGAGATTTAAAGAGAAAAGAGAGGCTTTTTGAGGATTAAAGATTCAAATTAGAAAAAAACCATAACTTATTTCATTCAATTATGAAATAATGAGCTGATAAAGAATCGATTTCTACAGGAATTTGTAGAGACTAGAAATAGGTTTGACTTTTTTGGGAAAGGAATGATGGCCAGTTGAGGCATAAACATCAAAAATGAAAACAGTCACCAACGAATGTTCTTACAAAAGGAATTAAATGTGAAATTCATGAGATATTTTTGTAATATTAGCATAAAAGATTTGGGTTGTAGAAGAAAATTGGGGAGACTAGAGCCATAGAGAGTGGAAGGAGGGTTCCTTGATTGATGCCTTCATAGACGGTGGTCTGGGAACATTTTTAATGGTAAAAGTTGTCATGTGATTGTGCTGATCTCTTGGGTAAATCAATTAAATTCATTAAAAAAAATCATATAATGTTGTTTTTAGTGAATTATTTATTACATCATCTTGATATTATGACACTATAATTGAGTTTTTCTTTTAATTGTCAAAATCTAAAATTTCTTTTTTGGGATTAAAGTTTCAAACGCTTTTCTTCTGGTAAAAATATCGAAACAAAAACTATCATCACATGTACATTAGTATCATATATATATATATAGAAAGATAAAAAGACATGGAATAGTAGGTGTGGAATAACCTACGTAGACAATGCCATATGCGTATATATCTATATAGAGAATATGTAATAATAATAATAATAAATGAAAGGATAAATTTACAAAAATGTAATGTGTTCGGTTTTATTCCTATTTTGGATAGTGTATTTTTTAAAACTTTTATTCTGATATATGGAATTTAAAAACTTTTCCAAGTACTCGATTTAGTTATGCTTTAGATAACCGATAAACTAAAACTGACATATGTTTTTAAAAAATGACGTGGAAAACAATAAAAAGACATTAAATTTATTAAAACTCAATTTCTCGATCACATGTCATTTTAGTTTAGAGGTTACCTAAAGTATAAGTAAATCAAGTACTTAAAATTTTCAAATTTCAGATATCAAAATAAAAGTTTTAGATACCTAAAGTATAAGTAAATCAAGAGTCTTGGTCGTGTTTTGGTGAGGAAAAGTTGGGTGAAAGTCATTCGGGACATTAAGAGACCTCCCACGTAGGTTTGGTCACTTGGAAGGTCGTAAATCAACTTAAAAACACAAGAAAAGTGCCAACTTGGTTGTCAAGTGAGTTAAACTCACTTCAAAAGTCGCTTTAGGCTGATTTTTTGGTCGTAGGCAAGTTTCAACGCTAGTTTAACTAGCGTGAAACTAGCGCCAAACACTGAAACTATCGAGCTAGTTTCACCACTAGTTTAATTAGCGGTCAAACTAACGTGGAGGCCTGACGTGCACAAAAAGACTGAAAATCGGGGCTTTCCTCATTTTGGTCGTAACCCACTCATTTCTTACCCGATTTGAGCGATTCTTTTTGCTATAGTTTCCTTATTTAAAGCTCTTCAAGATGACAACAAAGATGGTTAAAGTTTATTTGATGATTTTAGAGTTCATAGAAGTTGAAGTAAGATCACAACTTTGGTCCTTCGGATCTAGGGTTTCATCCTTTTGTAGCAACAACTCTCATTTGTTCTCTTAGGTTGTTTATGTATATATTTTGGGAGTAAAGGAGGTTTTATTGAGAAGGCTTGCACCATACATTTGGATGTCTTGATAATGGATCTCAAGTCTCCAACTTTGGAAGCTAATGATGGGCTTAGATCCTAAGTTTAACTTAACCTTGCAAGATGAGTTCAAGGTGCTTTGTGAAAGTTATGTACATGCCAAAAATACGTATTATCGCTTTCGAGGTTGTATAGTCATTTGAGTTTTTGGGATTTTTACTCGGTTTTGACTTTGATGAGCCTTGGAGACACGTATCTGGTTTTTATTACTCTATGTTGAGCCTTTGGATAGGGGTGTTTATCGGTTCACATTCATCGGATGTGAGGGGAACCGATCCGATCCAATCATCCATTGGATGTTGGACTTTGACAACCGAACTGATCCGATTAACATCGGATAACCGAACCGATGCAATGGATAATTGGATCGGTTCGGTTTCATCCATTGGATATTTTTATTGGATATCCAATGGATGATCCAATGTGTTAATTCAATCCAGTTTTTAACAATGAAAGAAATTAATTATTCATTTTTAATATGTGTTAGAACAAACATCTAAAACAAAAAAAAACCTAACACAAAACAAATTTTGATTTAAGCAAATTGAAGACAAGCTAACTGGATGATAGTTGGATGATGGTTGGATGGATAACTGGATGGTCAACGGATGGTTAATTGGATGATAACTGGATGTTGGTTGGTTCTGGACTACCATCTAAGAACCGATCGATCCAAATTGGATGTTGAATTTTTCAATCCGATCCGGTCCAATTACAATTGGATGTCCAATTATAATCGGTCGGTTCTAATTGGATCGGTCGGTTCCAATTGGATCGGTTATTTTTCGAACACCCATACCTTTGGAGTTATAAGTAGTTATGGAATAATTATATGATATCTTACACGTTTTTGGTGCATTAGTCATTTAGTTAGTGTCACGTATTTTTAGATTGCAATGCAATGGATCCATAAGCATAGGAGTCGATTTGGAATGGGATAGGTATCCCTATATTGTAGTTGTCTTGATCATAACTCCTCTCAGTGATTTGAATATGATTCCTCTGTATACTTAGTGAAAATTCCATTCATAAAGGTTAAGTTCAAATTCAGTGATAGCACAAGCTGATTACACTCAGCGATTGCTGAATCTTAGGAACCTTAATCTTATCTCTGAAGATCTGAAGAACAACATTCACACAAAGAGAACGTTCAGCAAAAGTCGAACACCAAGCTGAAAACAGAGATAATCAGCTAATGATCTGAAGCGGTTTAGTGACAGCAAAGGATTATCTAATTAAAGGTGTGATATCTTGCAAGACCTCAGCGATACTCTGAAAGTTCATCCTTGAAGTTTCAAGTTTAGTGATCAAGTGAAGTCTAAAGAAAGATCAACGTTGATCTTATCCTCGATGCACAAAAATCAAACTTTATGTATTCAATATGAAGGAACTGATGAAGTTCAAATCACTAGATGTATTAATCTGGTAAGACAATATGAAAGTTTTATGCACTTAAAAAGTGAAACTCGTTCTCAAATTCACCAAAGGTTTAACTGTCTCTTGATTGATATGAAAACTGTCAACAGAGAATATTGTAATGCTGAAATACTGACAAAATTTATGGAGGCACTACCTGAACAATGAGAAGTGTACACTACATGTCTAAAACTGTCAAAGAATCTTGAAACTCTCTCTCTTAGTGCTTTATATGGAATGCTCCTAAATGAAGAGCAATCTCAGATTTTAAAGAAAAACCTCATAAATGATATCAAGGGTGCCAAAAGTACTTCTTTAGCACTAGTGACTTCAGAGGTAGACCCTTTGTTGGAACCCAGATCCCTTTTCTAACAATTAATCGATAGATCAAACAAGAAAATATGAGCGGAAGCAAACAGATCTATGATAAACAGTAAGATTAATAAGAACAGTATTGAAGAACAATCGTTACCTTGTATTGAATTACTTGAAAGATACTAACAGTACGCACAATTTAGCTCTCGAATCTATTCTCTTCAAAATCACACTTTTACAATCAACAACTGAGCTTTTTATACGATTACAATAAGGAAAGTCAACTATCTAGCCTATTACATCTTGACACGTAAGCTAAGTGAATAACTAATTCAGTTACACACGGAAGATGTGCCTGCCACATCATCAGGGGCGCATTTGATGCTTTTGTTGGAGTCTAGTGGCTCTTCCTTCCTCTGGCCGCTTCCGAGATGAGTAGTTCAGAAGATGACCTTCTGAACTTCTGTACTTGTATAATTCTGATTTACTTCTTCTGAAATGAGGTCTAACAATCTCCCCCTAAGTATGAAGTTCAGAATGTTGCACTTGTAGCTTCGCTGTTCTTCCTTAGGCTCTATAGTTGATTTGACAATAAGCACATATTGTAATTTATCAGATGGGGGCTGTTTGAGAAATGACTTTGGAGATGGCATCGTAATTTCTCTGAGCTTTATTAATTTGTCAAGTCTCTTCATAATCTTCTCTTTAGCTTATGTTTCTTGATTGTCAACTGCTACAGAGGCATAACACTTTACGATATACACAACCTCTGTAGAGTATTTATAAGCCTCTTTAATTCTGAAAAAACTTTTTCTGTTTGGCCTTCTAAACATGATCCCTTCTTCTGGTTCAGTTATCACTTTCCCAATCCTGAGTGCATTTAGATCGTATACCAGATAGGTGTTTGTTCAAACTGTGCGTGTCTGAATGATATTGTTTTGATTGGAGTATTGGAATAGGCCTCCTTCCTTGGTTGCCTGTGAGTTATGAATTTATCTTTGATTGCATCACTTACTTGGTAGTCATTTGAAAATTTTGGCATCATCAAGTATATCTTCTGATCGGCGATGGCATACATGTGCCTGTGTTTGATTTCTAGAATGGGTAAATCGAGTTTTCCCAGCTTCTGTATCTTTTCTTCATTTGAAGCTTTGAACTTTGCTGACTCCCTTCTTTGCTGACTCCCTTCTTTTTGTTTCTTCAAAATTTGCACGTGCCCTTTCACCTTCAGCCTTAGCTACATTAGCATCAGCTTTGGCTTTTTCAGCTTCTTTTCTCTCTTTTTCTGCTTGAGCCTGGGCTTTTTCCGCTTCAGCCATGGCTTTTATGCCTTCTTCCTTAGCTTTTTCAGCTTCAGTTTTAGCTTTTTGTTCAGCCTCTGATCTTATTCTTTCTTCTTCTGCTCTTACTGCCTCGGCTCTGGCTGTCGCTGTTTCTGCCGGTTGAGATTGCGTCTTTGTATTGCCAATTATCTCCAGTATAAATTTGGCAATTTCTGGATCTTTGGGTAGGGGACCTTTATGAGTAGCTAGAGTAATAGGCGTCATTGGAGTTTGTTTAGAGGAAGGAGGTGCAGAAGGTGAGGAGGCTGAAGCTTTAACTTTTTCTTGTTCCATCTTCTGACCCATTTCAGTTTTCATCTTTTTAAGATTTTCCATGTTCTCCCCCTTCTGAGAATCAGGGTCCCGATCCTCCGATCTTTTACGTTTTAGCTTCGCCTTCTTACAGGCCCGAGCTTCTTTGGCTTTCTTACGGTCTTCAAATGAGGCAGATAACTCACTTACCAGAGAAGATAACTTTGAAATAGAGGTTTCTAAAGTTGTGAGCTTTTGATCCATATGCAAGTTGCTGGAGTTGGTTTTAGATGCGTATTTGGAGGTCAAAGTGTTGATGCGTTCAATCATTGCCTTTTGAAAGTTTGCCATATCAGACTTTTTGACCAAAGATGAAGCAGAAGCACAAGCAACTTCTGAAGGAAATACAGCCTGTATGAGTTTGTGGATGTGGTCAACAAAGTTTACTTCTCAGAAGCTTTGGAAGTTACTGAAAAAGGAGCACAAAGATTAGATTTCCATTTGCCTTTTTGAGCAGAAGTAAACTTTGGATAACTTGATTGCGGTGATTGTTGCTGAACAGAAAATTTCTTTTTAAGACTTTCTTCTTTCTCAAGTTCAAGACAAGATTTTGCCTTAAGACACATCCCAATGAAGTCTGGATTAATGTGAAACGGTTTTCTCTGTCCTGTTGGAGGAACATAGAGGTTTGGTATTCCACTTGAATGTCTTTCAACATTCAAACCAGAAGCTCTGATCTCTAGAGGTTCATTAGTATATAAGAAAGAAGCTTCCTCATTCTTAGTTACTTCAGAAACCTTTTTGTACTCAGGAGGTAATTGATTTTCTAAAATTGAAAGATATTTTTCTGAGTTAAAGAAATCATCACCTTGATCATCATTTTCCCATGGATATGTAACCTTTCCAAAATTATCTTGTGATTCAGAAAGATTTAGGTCTACAAAAGAACAAGGAAATATCTCTGGATTGTTTTCTGAAGAGATTTTCTGAACATTTTCATGTTCGAGTTTAAAACATTTAATCCAGAGTGGAGAGAATATCATTTTCAAAACTGAGTCGTAGCTCTTCTTCTGCTTGTAATGGAATAAATACATCCACCTCTAGATTCAAAGTTATATGAAAATTTGAGCTAAATCTAAAAATGCCATCTCTCTTCTGAATTTGATTTAGGTTAACATTTGAATTTGAATATTCAACGTTTTTAAATTTGAGTTTTCTTTGAGGATGACCATTTTCATGTTTTGATCTTTTAAAAATAGACTGTTCATATAAAATTGGAAAGCACAGGTTTTTGTTTTTGTCCTACACAGAAAACAGATTTCAGAGTAGACCTCTTTTCATAGGTGTAGGGATCCAGATTCTCAAAACCAAGTCCAGATCTCCCTACTTGTGTATTAATTTTGTTATGAACTTTTTGAGCATCGATATACGTTTTGATTTGTAGCATTTTGTTCTGAAGTTCAACATATAAAAACTCTCTTTCCTTTTGAAAATAGTTTTTAAGTGCAACATAATTTAAGCTGTCACTTTCTTTAGCTCTAATCTCCTTTTCTTTGTTTTCCAAAAGTTTGTTTAAGTTCAATTTCTCTTCCTTGAACTTAACTTCTGTCTTTTTAATTTTTTTGGAAATCTTCTCATTTTCAGCATTGAGTTCCAATTTTTCTTCAGTTAAAAGATTTATCTCTCTTTTGTAAATTTCTCTTTCTTTTTGAGTTTCAGAGAGAGTTTGTTCAAAATTCTTTCGCAATTTCTTTTCACACTTGAGCTTTTGTTTAAGTTCTTCAAACTCATTTGATAATTGCAGAATGGTGTTCTCAAGTTCAGATGTGTCAGAGAGAGTACTTACAGGTGTTTCAGATGGATGATCTTCTGATTCATTTGTTGTTGCCATTCCGCAGAACATTGCTTCATCTTCACTAGACTCATCTCCTAACCAATTCTCTTTTTCTGCAAAATGAGCTCTTTCAGCGACGTTGTAGTTGTATTTGTTTTGATAGTACAACTTGTCTTTTTCCAGAGCTCCTCTGCAGTCTTTAGAATAGTGCACTGGCTTTCCACATCTGTAGCACACAATCTTCTTTCTTTTCAATTCTTCTTCCTTCTTCTCTGCTTCTGTTTTCTCAGATCTCTGTATCTCTTGACGAGGTGCATAATTAGGAGTAGGGCGATCAAACCTTTTTCTTCTTTGGAAAGATCTATTACGAAACTTCTTTGTGAATTGTTTGGTAATAAGTGCTAGTGACTCAGCAAAAGCTTTGATCTCATCATCAGAGTCAGAATCATCCTCTAGGGTTGCCTCTGATATGAGAGCCTTACTCTTTCCTTTCTTCTCTACTTCCTTACTCCTTCTGACTGATCCTCTGGATTCAGAAATTAGAGCCAGAGGTCCACCGATAGTAGTTTTCTTCTGAACGACCTCTTTCTCATGAGCTTGTAGAGTACCAAATACGTCGTGTAGAGACCATTATTCCAGATCCTGATTACCTTGCAGAGACATCGAGAGATTTGACCATTCTGGATTTAATCGTTTGAGGAATAAGACGTTATTGTCTTCCTTAGATCTGATGATATCACATCTTTTGCATAGATTTATCAGAGTGTTAAATCTATGAAAAGTCTGTTCCAGAGGTTCTTTAGGGATAACCTGGAAACTATTATACTCATTCGGAGCTTGGGCTCTTCTGTTTTTCTTCATTTTCGCACCTCCTTCCAGAATGTTTTCCAGTTGATCCCATAGCTCTTTGGCTGTGTCACAGGAATCGAGAGACTAGAAAATCTCATTTGGAATTGCCATGATTAAGAGGCTTTTTTCCTTTCTGGCCAATTCCACTTTGGCTTTTTCTTCATCAAACCAGTTACCCTTCTGCTTTGGAACTTGTCTAGCAGGGATCTCATCTGTAAGAGCAGTAGCCGGAATCCTCAGAATTGTAGTCATTGGAATGAATGGACCATTTTGAACGATAGGAAAGAGTTCTATATCCAAACCTTCATAAAAGTTGATTATACGGATCTTCCATTGTGGATATTCATCAGGTATTAGAGTAGGAGGTTTGGTCAGAGATCCAGAAGTATATACGGCATTCAGATTAGAATTAGCCATATTATCAGAAACAGGGATTTGATGATTACTGAAGATTTGTTGAAATTTGGAGCAAATAAATTTCAAATTGATCGAAATAAGACAATATTCTTACTAATCTCAGGTTTAAACCAAAATTACCACAGATTTAGAGAAAATTGTTATGAAATTAACAAAATCTCGTAAAACAGGGTAGAATGAAGAACAGTAGCTTAAAACTGAAAATTACTGCAAATAGAAGAGGGATTTCTCCAAATGGAAGAGATCTAATAATCAATAGATTGATTATCAGGCTCTGATACCAATTGTTGGAACCCAGATCCCTTTTCTAACAATTAATCAATAGATCAAACAAGTAAATATGGGCGGAAGCAAACAGATCTATGATAAAAAGTAAGATTAATAAGAACAATATTGAAGAACAATCGTTAATTCGTATTGAATTACTTGAAAGATAATAACAGTACGCACAATTTAGCCCTCGAATCTATTCTCTTCAAAATCACACTTTTACAATCAACAACTGAGCTATTTATATGAATACAATAAGGAAAGTCAACTATCTAGCCTATTACATCTTGACACGTAAGCTAAGTGAATAACTAATTCAGTTACACACAGAAGATGTGCCTGCCACATCATCAGGGGCGCGTGTGATGCTTCTGTTGGAGTCTAGTGGCTCTTCCTTCCTCTGGGCGCTTCCAAGATGAGTAGTTCAAAAGATGACCTTCTGAACTTCTGTACTTGTATAATTCTGATTCATACTTCTTCTGAAATGAGGTCGAACACCTTCAAAACAAGTTTCTTCTTCTATCACCTCTATTACTGAATTAAATCAAACTGATTCAGAAGAACTCACTGACGCTGACATCTCTGAGTTTGATAACTCTCTAGCTATTCTAACTAACAATTTTAGAAGATTTGCTAGAAAGAGCAATTTTCAAAAACTCCTGCTATCACTGATTCTGATAAGTCAAAGACTCTGCCCACTGAAAAAACATATGCTATGTGCTATAACTATCAGCGAAAGGGTCACTTTGCAAGTGAGTGTAGATCTAAGAAAGTAGCTGCACCAACCACCTCTCAGAACTCTGATAAAAAGTAAAAATATTTTAAGTTGAAAAATATATACAGAGATCTGAAAAAGAACCAGCAAAAAGGCAAAGGTCTAATAGCTGAAGAAGTTGACTAGATCAAGAAGACGATTGGGCCAAAACCTCTGTTGAATCAGGCTCCGATGAAGAAGATCTTGTCTTCCTCTGCCAAATGGCCAGAATCGAGGAAGCTAAAGAAGTCTCTGAAAACATCATCCACAGAGTCTCCTTCAACCCAGGTAAACATTCTTTCAAACTCCTCTATTTTTGAAAGTGATAACCTGTCAGCTGTCGATGTTATGACTGTTGATTTTTACAATGCTCTAAATGGAAAGATCAAAGCTGAACAAATCAATATTGATCATTCTGAACAACTGAAAAATTGTCATTTAAAAATCAAAGAACTAACAAAGATTGAAGAAACTTTAAAAGATCAAGTCTTTGTAAATCAAACCATAAACATTGAGAGACAACAAGCAATCACTGAAAGGGAAAAGGCTATCGCTGATCTTAAGGCTGAAAAAGCTACCATCGAAGGATGGTGCAAGGCTTCTGATAAAATCAACGAGATCATTAATTCTCAAATCCCTCTGAAAGTCAAAAGTGGGTTGGGATATAACCCTGACAAAGAAGAATCAGAGAATGATCGTTCCATGTAAAATTCGGAATGTTTGTTTCCTCTATCCTTGATCCTTCATCTCAAAAACCTCATTTGAATGAGAAGCTGCCTATTTACAATTCTAATGATTCTAAGAAAATGATCAAGAACAAGATTCTTGATCACATTCCTACCATCAAACACCTTCAGAAACAAAAGAAAAATTCCTCTGGTCATCCTAAAAATGGGAAGAAAATCCCTGGATCTATTCAGAGATCAACACCCATAATTAAGATCGACCTCACACCTGTCCCTGAAAACATTGTTATACCTCCAAGGACATTAGACAAAGGAATTCTTGGTTCTGCTCCTGATAATGTTTATTCTTGCTCTCTGAACTCTTTCAATTCCAAACCCGTTTACAAATACAGGAATGCTACCACTGTTGTGAAACTACCCACATTGCCAGCAAATGTCCTAATGCTACCAAAGCTGAAAAATTAGCTCATGGAAAGAAAGTAGCTCAAGCTAATAAATCAGCAAGAGCGAAATCCACCAAGGTTGGCAAAACTTCCAAGGTGAAGATATCCACTGAAGAGAATTCTTCAGCAAGTAGCTCATCCGCCACTTCTTCAACTGACATAGTAGGACCCATAGTAATATGGATACCTATAAAAAATTAATCTTTTTGTTGTATGCAGAGTGCCGAAGGTATCTGGTATCTTTATAGCAGATGCTCAAGGCACATGACTGTCAGAAAATCTCTGCTCTCTGAATACAAGGAAGAAGTTGGTCCCTCAGTGACCTTCGGTGGAAATGGCAAAGGATACACTAAAGGTTATGGAGTTCTATCCAATAGAACAACTTCATTCAGTCGAGTCGCTTACAGTGAAGGACTAAAGCACAATTTATTGAGCGTTAGTCAGCTGTGTGACAAAGATTTCAAAGTTCTATTCCTAAAGAATAGATGTGCTGTCACTGACTCTAATGACAAACTTGCCTAAATAGGCAAAAAAGTTGAAAATATGTATGTCGTTAACATGAATAGTTCTCTCACTCTGAGAACCTGTGCTTCATCTCCAGAGCCTCCTTAGATATAAACTGGTTATGGCACAAAAGACTCTCTCATCTAAACTTTAAGATGATCAATGAATTATCTCAAAAGGAACTTGTCAGGGATCTCCCTAACCATACCTTTACAAAGAAATCTCTTTGTTCAGCGTGTGAAAAGGGAAAACTGACAAAAGCCTCCTTCATATCAAAACAAGTTTCTTCAGTGACCTCACCTCTTCAACTTCTCCATATGGATCTATTTGGACCTGTCATTGTCCATGTTGATCATAACTCCTCTCAATGATTTGAATATGATTCCTTTTATATACTTAGTGAAATACCATAGTATAAGCTTCTGTTCATATTCAGCGATAGCATACGCTGATTACCATCAGCGATCTCTGATGATCAAGGAACAACAAGCTTATCTCTGAAGACCTGAAGATCAGCTATCACACCATAAGACCACTCAGCGAAAGTCAATGACCCTAGCTGAAGAAAGAGATAATCAGCTAAGTGAACTGAAGTGGTTCAGCGATAGCAGCGATTATCTAATCAAAGTGTGAAGTCTTGTGAAGCCTCAGCGATACTGAAGTTCATCCTTGAAGATTCAGTATCAGCGATCAAATGAAGCTTCCTTTACAAGATTAAAGATTGATCTTATCCTCGATGCACAAAAGTCAAAACCTAATACCTTGTCAGAAAAGGGCGTACGAATTGTCTCTTATGTCCCCATCATATTTGATATGGTACCGTTCATATTCGGCCAAAAGCATGGCTGTCTTATTAGCAAGGACAATCTTCCTATCCAAGCTTGACACGTGGCATATACCTTTTGTCTTGCATTAAATGCAAACGGGTATAAATAAGATGAAGATATCTTCTTCATCTTAATGCATGCTTCTTTCTAACCTAAACCCTCTTTATTCTTTCTTCCTTCCTCTTGTGCATCAAACTTAGTGTTTCATAGTTACAATAGAATAGGTTTTAAACTTGTTCTTATTCCGCTTGTAAATGTAAATTTGTTTATGATATATAAACTAATTTAAAAACCAAAATCTATGTGTTTGTATTCAAACCCCCTTCTACAAACTGTTTACTTATTATTGAACTCTTGTAGACCCTTTAGGGACCAACAAGTGGTATCAGAGCAGTGTTTATTTCTTTTATCTTTAAAATAATGTTCTTATAAACTATTTTAAAATGTCAAACCCTAATACGAACTACAATGATAATGGATCTTTAGCTAAACCTCCAAGATTTAGCCATGATAATTTTATATTATGGAAGGAAAGAATGTCTCTGTTTCTAGAAGGATCAGACCCAAAGATCCCTAACTATCTAGAAGACAGACCATTTGTTCCTACAACTATTATAGCTGGTGTTCCTGCCACTACTACTACTCCAGCCATCCCTGAAAGGAGTATCATTAAAACTCCTAATCGATGGACTGAAGAAGATAAGAAAGAAATTGCTATTGATTCAAAAGCTAGATCTATAATAGCAATGTCTTTACCAGATGAAGTCTATCATTCTGTTATGAAAATGAGGACTTCTAAGGCCATGTGGGATACTCTATGTATCCAATATGAAGGAACCTCTGAAGTTCAAGTCACTAGGTGCATAAACCTTGTAAGACAATATGAGAGTTTTATGTATCATAAAGGTGAATCTCTTTCTCAAATTCACCAGCGTTTCAACTGTTTGTTGATTGATCTTAAAACAGTCAACAGAGTATACTCTAACGCTGAAATACTGACCAAATTCATGGAGGCACTACCCGATCAATGGGCAGTGTACACTACATGTTTAAAGTTGTCAAAAAATCTTGAAACTCTGTCCTTGAGTGCATTATATGGAATGCTCTTAAATGAGGAACAATCTCAACTTCTGAGGAAGAACCTCATAAATGAACTCAAAGGTGCCAAAAGTACTTCTTTGGCACTTGTGACTTCAGAGGCAACTCCTCTTAAAAATATTTCTTCTTCCACTATTACCTCCATCACTGAATTAGGTCAAACTGATTCAGAAGATCAACTCACTGATGCTGACATCTCTGAGTTTGATAACTCTCTAGCTCTCTTAACAAATAATTTTAAAAGATTCGCTAGAAAAAGAAACTTTCGAAAACCTTCAAATCTCTCTGACTCTGAAAAGCAAAAGACAATGCCCGCTGAGAAAGGCTCAGCTATATGCTTCAACTGTTAGCGAAAGGGTCACTTCGCAAGTGAATGTAGATCAAAGAAAGTTGCAGCTCCTACCACCTCCCAGACCTCTGATAAAAAGGAGAAGTATTTGAAATTGAAAAACAAATACAAGGATCTGAAGAAATACCAGCAAAAAGGCAAAAGCCTTATCGCTGAAGAAGTTGATTGGGACGCTAAGACGACTGTGCCAAGACCTCTAAGGAGTCTGGCTCTGATGAAGAAGATCTTGCCTTCTTGTGTCTAATGGCAAGAATAGAGGACGCTGAAGAAGCTACTGAAACTTCTTCCTCTGAGTCCCCTTCTACTCAGGTAACCATTCCCTCTATCTCTTTACTCTCTGAAAGTGATAACTTGTCAGCTCTCGATGCTATGACTGTTGATTTTTATAATGCTTTAAATGGAAAGATTAAGGCCGAGAAAATTAACACTGATTTATTTGAGCAATTAAAAAATTGCCATCTAAAAATCAAAGAACTTTCTAAAATTGAGGAAACTCTCAAGGACCAAGTCTTTGCAAATCAAACCATAAGCATCGAGAAGCAGCAAGCTATTACTGATAGGGAAAAGGCTATCGCTGATCTTAAGTCTGAAAAGGCAACCATCGAAGGATGGTGTAAGGCTTCTGAAAAAGTCAATAAGATCATCAATGCCCAAATACCTATGAAAGTAAAAAGTGGGTTAGGCTTTAACCCTGAAAAGGAAGAATCAGAGAATGATCGTTCCATGCTCAAATTTGGAATGTTTGTCTCTTCTATCCGTGATCCTTCTTCTTCAACTTCTTCCTCTTCTATTAAAGAGAAGATTCCTATGATAAATTCTAAGAAGGTGATCAAGAACGAGTTTCTTAACCAAGTTCCTAAGAATAAGATCGCTCAGAATAGGAACAAGAAATCCTCAGAGAGAAATTCTAAATCTGGGAAGAAGGTCTCTGACTTTTCTCAGAGACCAACCCCCAGAATTAAGATCGATCTCACTCCTACCGCTAAAGAGGTTGCTATACCTCCAAGGACTATCAATAAAGGAATTCTTGGTCCTATCCCTGAAAAAGTTCCTGCTTTCTCTCTGAATTCCAAACCCGTTAAATATAGGAAGTGCTACCACTGTGGTGAAACTACCCACATTGCAAGTAAATGTCCTAACGCTACTAGAGCTGATAAACTAGCTCATGGAAAGAAAGTAGCTCAAGCTGATAAATCAGCGAGAGTGAAATCCACCAAGGTTGCAAAACCAACAAAGGTGAAGATATCCTCTAAGGAGAGTTCTTTAGCTAGTTGCTCCTCCGCTATCTTTAACTAACCAAGCAGGACCCATAGTAATATGGGTACCTTCAAACAGTTAATCCTTTTGTTGTATGCAGAGTGCCAAAGGTATCTGGTATCTTGATAGCGGATGCTCAAGGCATATGACTGGCAGAAAATCTCTGCTCTCTGATTACAAAGAAGAAGCTGGTCCATCAGTGACCTTTGGTGGAAATGGCAAAGGATACACTAAAGGCTATGGAATTCTATCCAACGGAGCCACATCGTTTACTCGTGTTGCCTACGTTGAGGGACTAAAGCACAATCTTTTGAGCTATAGTCAGTTATGTGACAAAGATTTCAAAGTTCTTTTCTTAAAGACTAGATGTGCTGTCACTGACGGTAATGATAAGCTTGCTCTAAGAGGCAAAAGAGTGGAGAATGTGTATGTCATAAATATGAATAGTTCTCACTCTGAGAACATGTGCTTTATCTCTAGAGCATCCACTGATATAAACTGGTTATGGCATAAAAGACTCTCTCACCTCAACTTTAAGACAATAAATGAATTGTCTCAAAAAGATCTAGTCAGAGACCTCCCAAATCATACCTTTACAAAGGAATCTCTTTGTTCAGCTGGTGAAAAGGGAAAGCTAACAAAAGCCTCCTTCAGGTCAAAGCAAATTTCTTCAGTGACCGCTCCTCTTCAGCTACTCCATATGGATCTATTTGGACCTGTTAATGTCCAATCTATCTCTGGAAAGAAATATACTTTGGTGATTGTTGATAAATACTCCAGATACACATGGGTGTTCTTTCTTCGATCCAAAAGTGATACCCCTGAAATGATAATTTCTTTTATCAAAAGGATGGAAGTTCTGAACAATCTGATTGTTCGTTCCATAAGAAGTGATCATGGTACTGAATTCAAAAATAGCACTCTGGTGAACTTCTTTGAAGAAAAAGGCATCTCTCACAACTTTTCCTCAGTGAGAACTCCTCAACAAAACGGTGTTGCTGAAAGAAGAAATCGAACTATCATTGAAGCGGCTCGCTCAATGCTCAGCGAATCGCATCCACCAACTCAGTTCTGGGCTGAAGCAGTCAACATAGCGTGCTTCACTCAGAATCGATCCCTGATATTTAAGTGATTTAAGAATACCCCCTATGAATTGTTTCATGGGAGAAGACCCACTCTGAAATATTTCCATATTTTTGGATGTAGATGTTACATTCTGAATGACAGAGATCATTTGGGTAAGTTTGATCCAAAGGCTGACGATGGTATATTTCTTGGATACTCCTCTGTATATAAGTCTTTCAGAGTTTTCAACAAAAGAAGACATAATGTTGAAGAATCCTTGCACGTCAACTTTGATGAATCTCGTCCCATTCATACTTCTCATACTCATGACGATGATGAAGAATTGAATGCTTGGATGAGATCTCATTATGGAGAACCTGAAACGTATTTCAGCAATCAACCTCCTGCTGAAGCAAGTGATGTCGAATTCCCTATAAATCCTTCAAGTGACAATCATCCATCTTCAGGGATGAATGTTACTCCTCTGAATCAGATTCCTATTGCTGATTCCTCTCTTGGGAATTCCTCTGTGAACAACCAAACTACATCTGAAAATCAATCCCCTGAATTGATTTTAAATGAAGTACCTGTTGCTTAAACAACAAGTCCTATTCCAGAAACTGAAGAACAAGTCGCTGAATCTGCTGTTGATCTCTCTCCTTAACCACCAGCTCAGCGATGGACTGCAAATCATCCAACAAATCAAATTATTGGTGATCCCAATGCAGGTATCAAGGCACGTAGAGGTACATGTAATATCTGTCTTTATGTTAACTTCATTTCTCTCTCTGAACCTAAGAAGATAGATCAAGCTATCTCTGATCCGAGCTGGATCTCAGCGATGCAAGAAGCACTAACTGAATTTCGTAGAAATAAAGTTTGGAATCTTGTTCCTAGACCCTCTGATAAAACTGTCATAGGAACCAAATGGGTTTTCAGAAATAAGCTAGATGAAAACGGGAATGTAATTCGCAATAAGGCTAGACTTGTTGCTCAAGGTTATAGACAGGAAGAAGGGATTGACTACGATGAGACCTTTACACCTGTGGCTCATTTAGAAGCCATAAGACTCTTTTTAGCTTATGCTGCCCATAAAGACTTCAAAGTTTTTCAAATGGATGTTAAAAGTGCTTTTCTAAATGGAAAACTCAGCGAGGAAGTTTATGTTGAACAACCCCCTGGCTTCTCAGACTCTAACCATCCAGGTTATGTTTTTAAACTAGAAAAAGCCCTTTACGGGTTAAAACAAGCTCATAGAGCTTGGTATGATAGCCTTTCTAAATTTTTTCTTCAAGAAAAATTTGTTCGTGGAAAAATTGACCAAACCCTGTTTTTAAGAAAACATAAAGGTCATACTATACTCGCTCAGAAATATGTTGATGACATTATATTTGGTTCCACAAGACCTGAACTTTGTACTCGTTTTGCTGAAAGAATGAAGAAACAATATAAAATGAGTATGATGGGTGAACTAACATATTTTCTAGGTTTGCAGATAAAGCAATCTGACAAAGGAATCTTTATTTGTCAAAGCAAATATGTTAAATACATGCTGAATAAATTCGACATGAATCAATGCTCAACGATGAAGACCCCTATGGCACCTCCTTTGACTTTGAACAAGGATCCCAATGGGAAACCAGTAAATGTCACTGCCTATGGAGGGATGATTGGATCTCTGCTGTATCTTACAGCGAGTAGACCTGACATCATGTATTCTACATGTCTCTGCGCTCGGTATCAAGCTGAACCGAAGGAATCCCATCTAATCGCTGTAAAGCGATTCTTCAGATACCTGAAAGGAACTCCAAATCTAGGTCTTTTGTATCCTAAAGGCTCAGGATTTGATCTTATTGGTTATTCTGACAGTGAATTTGCAGGTTGTAAGATAGATAGAAAGAGCACCACTGGTGGGTGTCAGCTGCTAGGTGGAAAGTTAATTAGTTGGACAAGCAAAAAGCAAAACTCAGTGTCTACCTCAATCGCTGAAGCTGAATATGTAGCCGCTGGTAGTTGTTGTGCTCAAATCCTTTGGATGAGAAATCAACTCAGAGACTACGATCTCAAGCTCTCTAAAATTCCTATTTATTGTGATAGTACTAGTGCTATTGCCATTGCCAACAATCCTGTACTTCACTCCAAAACCAAGCACATTGAGATCCGATATCACTTTATTAGAGATCATGTGATGATTGGTGAAGTTGAGCTTCATTTTGTACCCACTGAATATCAACCCGCTGATCTTTTCACCAAGCCTCTTGATGAAACTAGATTCAATCTACTCATCAGCGAACTTGGTATGTTGAACGCTGAATAATTTCTTATTCAGTGACTTACAAAAAGTGATACAAATTAAGCCTTCAAACTTTCCATTCGCTGAACTCTGATTCAGCGATATCTGGGCCATCTCCTCAGGTATTATCTTCTAATCTTTATCACTCTTTGATATCTTTTCTCATCAAAGAATGAATCTCTAAAAATAAAACTCCTCACTTACAATCTTTTATTGTCATTGATGAAGATTTTAAATTAAGAATGATAAACTTTCCTTATGTATAATTATCATTATAATCTTTAAAAAAAAAAAAGGACACGTCAGACCTTTTTCTGACACACGACGGACCGCGACGTTTCATTTCCAACTCCTTTCTTGGAACGTGCGCCGGGTCATCATTTCCTTTTCAAAAAGCTAAAACCGTCGTTTAGCACTCCTTTCTTTCTCTCTCCTCATGCTATTTAAGCAATTCTTTTGCCTCATTTTTCTATTTACGCTTTCATAACTCACCAAAGGCAAAAGAACTTTCAAATCTTCAAGCTTTCTCAAGAATACCAAGAACATGCACTTGTGCGTTTTTCTTCTCGAACTCACCTAAGGTTTGATCTAAACCTTTACTTAAAACTGGAAACATCTTGTTTCACATCTTCTTAAATTCAATAAAAACATACTTTAGGAAGAAAATAAATTTAATCTGGATTAAAACTCAAAAATCTTCTATTTTCAAAACCCTGTTCTAAGTTCTTTCCTTAGAACAAAAGACTTTCTTCTTAAGTTTTATCCATTTTTAATTATCTTCTACTTTTTCTAAAATAATCTTTTATGTTATTGTTTTTACCACAAGCATTTTGATCTTGTTCATCAAAATACTTGTTTCTTTGAATCTTACATTTGGTATTCTTTATACCAAACTCTGGTTTATACATTTATGTATAAAACCATGATTTATCTCTTCGGTGTTCCCATTTTTCCTACAGAAATGGCCTCTGCAAGCAAGACTGCTGAAACCGTTGCTGCTACAACTGTTGACAACACCTTGGTCGTTGCACCAACATGCCATTTCCCTATGGAGAAAGCTATCTTCAAATCATGCAATTATATTGCATTGGTCGAGATACCCGCTGATCGCCCTCACTTCAACGAAGCAGCTACCTTCATAAAGGCGTGCCCGCTGATGTACGCCTTTGTCCACAACCTAGTGGGCATCTCCTCTCACCTTCAAGCTCTCTGGTACATGGCTCACTGTACCATGCTCACCACTGACAAAGGGACCGTGCTCTCCCCCTGCGATTGGCTTCACGATTCCCAACCTTGGATACTTCTCCTTCACTGCTGGATTCGTGAGGAAGGCTCTTCGCCTCCCTGCACGCGCCAAGAATGAGCAATGGGGCGCTGAACCAACCAAGATGCAGATCGACGCCTTCTTGGACTCTATCGGCTATGCCTAGGAGAATCCATCGCTGAAAACGGTGGGCTCAAAGCTGGAAAATAAGAGACTGCCTGCTCGCTGGCAATACATCTTTACCCAGGTGATCCAATGCATTGGGTCAAAGATTGGCTCGCATGACCAAGCGAGCAAGCATTTTCAGGATCTCGCCTTCTCTCTCTGCACCGGCCACAACCTCAACTACGCTGATTATATCTTCAGCGATATGGTCAGTCGTATCAATACTGCTACCAGACACCCGGTCATCCATTACCCGCGGTTCTTTGTAACAATCATGGAAGTTGCCTTCGGGAAGGACTACCCAAAGGTCGGTGACCACGCCTTCTCCATGGCGGGGAAGAAGTCCCTGGACATAGAGGAGCGTCCAGGTGATGCTCCTTTCCCGCCTTATATGCTGAAAATGATTGGAGCCCCTCTTTCAGTGTCTACCTCGCTGCCCATCCCAACAGCGAGCATCCCGGACACTACTTCTACTAAGAGGAAACAACCAACCGATGGTCATAAAAAGACCATCGCAACCAAAAACAAAAAGCCAAAGAAGATGGTCTCTCAACAGACCACTCTCTCTGCTTTCGGTGTACTACCAACACCATCAACAACCCCAGCTACTTCAACGGTTTTCTCCTCCGTTGTTGCTTCTTCAGCACTACCACCGCATTCAGCGACCACGGTCACTGAAAGCGTATTAGTCAGCTCCGCTGAAGCTGTCTCAGGTAATACATTCACAACCTTCTACTCTTCTTCTATCCCCTCTTCTTTGGTCCTCACATCAACATATGATTCAGAGATAGTTGTCCCTATCTTTGATGATGCTGAAACACACGAATTCCAAGCCTCGGTGTTGTTTAGGCACTCTGAGTTTTGGAAAGCCCGTAACACAGGACCTCAGAATGTCTCTCACAGGCATTCTAAGACACTGGCCAGTGATCCTCATGACACTACCTCTACACTAGTGGTCCCTGAGAGTAATCCTCACGATGCTCTCAAGGGTTATAATATGCCTACTCATCCATCATCTAACCCAGAGCTCTTCTTGGTTTCTCTGTCTATGTTGTCAATAAGTGCCCCTCCTCTCTTCGCCTCAACGACGACAACCACCACCACCAAGGCTGTTGCTGTTCCTCTCAGCAAGGACAAAGGGAAATTCCCTCAGCAACCATGGTCTTCTGCCAAGCTCATGGACGTCAAGACTGAAAAGGCTGCTCCTAAGCTTCCTCCCTTCCCAGCTGAACTTCCACCAATTGTTCTTCCCAGCCCAACATTCCCTGCAATTGACTTTTTAGTCAAGGAATGTGTTCACACCAGGGCGAAGATTGAGCACCTACAGAAGTCTGTCGAGTTCATCTTCCGGACAGTGGTTGGAACTCCAGGGATCAAGACCGCTGTCAACAACATTCTCAACGACATCCAGTCCCTAAAGGAAGACAATCGGGCCCATGGTCAGTCCATTGCCCATCTGGAGAAGAAGATGGATGACCAAGATCTGGTGCTTGAGTCTATTTAGAAGACTCAATCTGATATGCTGCAGTTGCTGACAAAGCTCTCTGAGAGCAGCTCCTCTTTCTCCACTGCTGATCGGACATCCCTGAATTCAGTCCTTGCGCATCAAGAGCGCCATGAAGAAAAGCTGAAGGACGTTCAGGGAAATGTACGTCTGCTGATGGTGCACTGTCTCCCTGCTGACAACATCGAGGGGGAGAGATGCGCCAAAGAATTCGCTGACGACATCATCGCGGATCACAATGCGACCCTCCCTGATGAGGTTATCTCTCCCTAAATCAAGCAGGTAGGACCTTCCCTCACTGAAGGTGTAGTGGAAGAAGAACAAGAAGATGATGATGAGGAGGAGGAGGATGAAGAGTATGAAGAAGCCATCCCTCACTATGGGGGAGGAAATGATGATGATGAAGACGACGAGATAGGAAGTGCTTTGAAGCACTTCAATATGTCAAGGCCAGAAGTCTCTCATCAGGAGCCCTTGGGGGACGGACAACATCCCTCTCAAGGACAGTCCGGTCCCTCAGGCAAAGGAAATAATGTGGCAGAAGCTGATGCCACCATCTCTTTAACCGAGGGGGAGACTACTGTCGAGGTATCTCTTCCTCTCATTCTCTTCTCTGCTCCAATCTCTGAACCTCCCACATATCCCTTTTTCTCCACCAAATTTTGGCTCTGATAAAACTCCTTCTACCTCTCTTTCTCTCAGTGAGCCCAGTCCCCCAAAGGACTCCACTTCTTGGAAGGAACCTTCTTCTGAAGAGCAGTTTATGTACATAGTAGAAACTGACTCTGAAGAAGAAGAAGGCCTTATTCCCAGGCGTCGCGTTCAAAAGCCGGTCATAAGCGAGCCTGAAGAAGAAGAACGACGAATAAAATTCCTTAGGGAATTCGAAGCAAGAAGAATAAGGGTGCCTCAAGCTGAACCCGTAGACGCTGTACCAACAAGGATGGTAGATGAATTCTACTTTCTATCTAAGGAAGAGAGAGAACAAGCATTGGAAGCACAACGTATCAGGGATGAGAAGACAAAGCAAACTGAGAATGATCTTGCTTTAGCAAGGAAATTACTCAGGGAAGACTCTGCTAGAGACAAGGCGGCCAAGGAACAATTGAAAAAGAGTGAAAGGGTCGCTGAAGCTCTTGCACAAAAAGAACTTGCACAGGAAAACTTGAACCTAGATCCGATCCTCGCTCAACAATAGATCCTAAGTGCACTATCCGCTGAAGCCACAATTCAGAGAGACAAAGAGCTTGACTGGTGCACTGATAGACTGAAATTTCGACGATCTGAAGCCAAAATCATTCATGCAACTATTCAAGGGCGACACTCCAACAGAGGTGGTACAAAGGTATATGTTAGAATGACAAGGACAAGCAGAACTGAGAGAGAAGAAGCCAAGTTCTTAAGGATTTATGGATACACTGAATGGTTAGAAATCAGAGATGCCATTCAGGGTTCCAAATCCAAATTCAAGGATGTGGTGGAAAGAGCACTGGATCAGTTGCTACAAAGGATGTCACAACACGTGCAAGTTCCCCCTCTCCCTGAGTCATCAAAGAAGAGAAGATCAACTGCTGAAGGAGGTTCAAGCTCTAAAAATGAGCATGAAACCAAATTCGATTATCATAGCATTCTTGGTCGTCTTGAAATCCCTGATATTTCACTACTACATACCTTTCTCCCTCAAGATCGAAGATACGAAGAAGATGAAATCATCTCACTACCTGAACCTGGTATGATATTCTTGGATAATGAAGGGTTCTTAAGACTCTTCAAAAACCCAGAAATTCGCAAGGCCCCATCCTCTCTCATAAAGATAATGCTATGGCGCTGCTGGTTAGATACCCCTCTGATGAATCGACAGAAAATGCTTTATGAGAATGAACTACAAAGAAAAAACGAGAACATCTCTGATTAGTCATAGGTTTTCTATTTCCTTTGTAATAATTTTTCAGTGTACAAGTACTTTACTTTTATTGTTGTAATTTCATTTCCTTGTAATTTCTTCAGATTATATTTAATGAAATTCAATCAAAGTACTTTACTCCATCTATGTACTGAAAAAGATCCCTGAAAAAAGTAAAAGGGACAATGAACATAAGAGTTCTATTTTCTTTAAACTATATTTTACTCACTGATTTTTCACTCTAAAAATTTAATCAGTGAATGTACTTTATGCTTATTTACTTGTAAAAATTGTGCTTTCATATCCTTATAAATGAAACTTAATTCAGATAGTAGACTAGCTGAAAAAGATTGTACAGATTAGTACTTCGAAAATTTACTTCAAATTTTTCTTAAGTCTTTACTAGTCTCTTAAAGCAATTTTCCTATGTTGCTTAATCACAATCAAATAGGGGGAGATTATTGATCATAACTCCTCTCAATGATTTGAATATGATTCCTTTTATATACTTAGTGAAATACCATAGTATAAGCTTCTGTTTATGTTCAGCGATAGCATACATTGATTACCATCAGCGATCTCTGAAGATCAAGGAACAACAAGCTTATCTCTGAAGACCTGAAGATCTGCTATCACACCATAAGACCACTCAGCGAAAGTCAAAGACCCTAGCTGAAGAAAGAGATAATCAGCTAAGTGAACTGAAGCGGTTCAGCGATAGCAGCGATTATCTAATCAAAGTGTGAAGTCTTGTGAAGCCTCAGCGATACTGAAGTTCATCCTTGAAGATTCAGTATCAGCGATCAAATGAAGCTTCCTTTACAAGATTAAAGATTGATCTTATCCTCGATGCACAAAAGTCAAAACCTAATACCTTGTCAGAAAAGGGCGTACGAATTGTCTCTTATGTCCCCATCATATTTGATATGGTACCGTTCATATTCGGCCAAAAGCATGGCTGTCTTATTAGCAAGGACAAGCTTCCTATCCAAGCTTGACACGTGGTTTGTACCTTTTGTCTTGCATTAAATGCAAACGGGTATAAATAAGATGAGGATATCTTCTTCATCTTAATGCATGCTTCTTTCTAACCTAAACCCTCTTTATTCTTTCTTCCTTCGTCTTGTACATCAAACTTAGTGTTTCATAGTTACAATAGAATAGGTTTTAAACTTGTTCTTATTCCGCTTGTAACTGTAAATTTGTTTATGATATATAAACTAATTTAAAAACCAAAATCTGTGTGTTTGTATTCAACCCCCCCCTTCTACAAACTGTTTACTTATTATTGAACTCTTGTAGACCCTTTAGGGACCAACAGTCCAATCTCTATCTGGAAAGAAGTACACTCTTGTGATAGTTGATGAATATTCCAGATATACATGGGTATTTTTTCTTCGATCCAAAAGTGATACACCTGATATAATCATTGCTTTTATCAAAAGAATGGAAGTCTTGGACAATCTTATTGTTCACTCCATGAGAAGTGATCATGGCACTAAATTCAAAAATAGCACCCTTATTAATTTCTTTGAAGAAAAAGGAATCACTCACAACTTCTCATCAGTAAGAACTCCTCAGTAAAACGGTGTCGCTGAAAGAAGAAATCGAATGATCATTGAAGCAGCTCGCTCAATGCTTAGCAAATCACATCTACCTACTCAATTCTGGGCTGAAGCAGTCAACACAACGTGCTTTACTCAGAATCGATCCCTGATAGTGAAGTGATTCAAGAAAAGTTCCTATGAATTATTTCATGGAAGACGACCCTCACTAAAATATCTACACGTCTTTGGATGTAGATGCTACATTCTGAATGATATAGATCATTTGGGTAAATTTGATCCAAAGGCTGATGATGGGATATTTCTAGGATACTCTTCAGTATCTAAGTCTTTCAGAATCTTCAACAAAAGAAGACAACAAGTTGAAGAATCTATGCACGTCAATTTTGATGAATCTCATCCAACAAATTCTACTCCTATCCCTAAAGAAGATGAGGAGTTGAATGAATGAATGAAATCTCATTATAATCAACCTAATGCTGAAACTAATGATGATGGAATCCCTGATTTTCCTACCTCAAGTAACGATCCATCATCATCAGGGGTCAACATCACTCCTCTCAATCAGATTCCTCCCTCTGATACATCATTTGGAAACTCTTCAGTGAATAATCAAGCTTCATCTTCTGCTGATCAAACCTCTGAATCTCCTCCAAAATTGATATTAAATAATGAAGTACATGTTGCTGAAACAACTAACATTATCCCTGAAAGAGAACAAGTTGTTGAATCTATTGTTGATCAGTCTCCTCAACCACCAGCTCAGCGATGGACTGCAAATCATCCAATAAATCAAATTATTGGTGATCTAAATGCAGGTACCAAGACTCGTAGAGGTACAGGTAACATCTGACTCTATGTTAATTTTATCTCTCTCTCTGAACCTTAGAAGATAGATCAAGCTATCTCTGATCCTAGTTGGGTCTCTGCCATGCAAGAAGAACTAACTGAGTTTCGTAGAAACAAAGTTTGGAATTTTGTTCCTCTTCCTTCTGGTAAAACAGTGATAGGAACCAAATGGGTCTTTCGAAATAAGCTAGATGAAAATGGTACTGTTATCCGCAATAAGGCTAGACTTGTTGCTCAGGGATACAGACAGGAAGAAGGTATTGACTATGATGAGACCTTCGCTCATGTTGCTAGATTAGAAGCCATAAGACTTTTCTTAGCTGCTGCCCATAAAGACTTCAAAGATTTTCAAATGGATGTAAAAAGTGCCTTTCTAAATGGTAAACTCAATGAGGAAGTTATGTTGAACAACCTCCTGGTTTCGCTGACCCAAACCATCCGGTTATGTTTTCAAACTCCAAAAAGCTCTTTACGGCTTAAAACAAGCTCCCAGAGCTTGGTATGATACTCTTTCAAAATATCTTCTTAAAGAAAAATTTGTTCGCGGAAAAATTGACCAAACTCTATTTTTAAGAACATATAAAGGTCATACAATTCTTGCTCAAATATATGTTGATGATATTATATTTGGTTCCACAAGACTCAAACTATGCACTCGTTTTGCAAAAAGAATGAAGAAATATATAAAATGAGTATGATGGGTGAACTAACATATTTTCTAGGTTTGCAGATGAAGCAATCTGCCAAAGGAATTTTTATTTGTCAAAGTAAATATGTTAAGGACATGCTGAAAAATTTCGATATGAATTAATGCTCAGCAACGAAGACCCCTATGGCACCTCCTCTAACGTTGAATAGGGACCCAAATGGGAAACCTGTCAATATCACTGCCTATCGAGGGATGATCGAATATCTTCTATATCTTATAGCGAGTAGACCCGATATCATGTACTCTACCTGTCTCTGTGCTCGATGTCAAGCTGAACCAAAGGAATCTCATCTCATCGCTATAAACCAAATCTTCAGATATTTGAAAGGAGCTCCTAATCTAGGTCTTTGGTATCCCAAAGGCTCAGGGTTTGATTTATTTGGTTACTCTGATAATGATTTTGCAGAACGCAAAATAGATAGAAAGAGCACCACTGGTGGCTGTCAGCTATTGGGTGGTAAGCTGATTAGTTGAACAAGCAAAAAGCAGAACTTTGTGTTCACCTCTACTGCTGAAGCTGAATACGTAGCTGCTGGAAGTTGTTCTGCTCAAATCCTTTGGATGAGAAATCAACTAAGAGACTACGATCTCAAACTTTCTAAAATCCCTATCTATTGTGATAGCACCAGTGCTATCGCTATTGCAAATAACCCTGTACTTCACTCCAAAACCAAGCATATTAAGATTAGATATCACTTTATCAGAGATCATGTGATGAATGGAGAAGTTGAACTTCATTTTGTAACCACTGAATATCAGTTCGCTGATCTTTTCATCAAGCCTCTTGATGAGACTAGATTCAATCTACTTATCAGCGAACTTGGTATGTTGAACGCTGAATAAATTCTATTCAGCGATCAACAATACTCAGTGACGTATAATCAAGTCTTCAAATTTCCATTCTTTGAACCCTGATTTAGCAATACCTAATAAATCTCACTTAGGTATGAACTACTAAAATCCTTACACTCTCTGAAAAACTTTATATTCAGAAAATGAATCTCAAAAGATAAAACCCATCACTGACAATCCTTTATTGTCTCTTGATGAAGAATTTAAGGATAATGATTAACATTTATTTTAAATAATAATCATTTATCAAAATTTTGAAATAAGAAAAGGACACGTCAGACCTTTATCTGACACACGACGGATCATGACGTTTCCTTTCTTGTCACTTTCTAGGAACGTGCGTAGGTCATCATTTCTTTTTCAAAAAGCTAAAACCGTCGTTTAGCATTCGTTCTTTCTCTCTCCTCTTGCTATTTAAGCAAAAATTCTTCTCATTTAACTCTTTACGCGCTCAGAACATTCAAAAGCAAGAACTCTCCTTTGAATCTTCAAGTTTTCTCCAAGAACACCAAGAACACGCACTTGTGCGTTTTTCTCTCTTTTCACGTTTAAGGTTTGATCTAACCCTATTTTTCTTTATTCAAAACAACCACATTGTTGTTTATATCATGTCTTCATTCATTATAACTTCTCGTTATAAATATCTGTTTAAAATAAATGAGCTAAAAACCCTAAATCCTTATTTTTCTCAAAAAACCTGTTCTAAGTTCCTTCTTAGAACAGAAGATAATTTTTGGTGTTTTTAATTCACATTTTTATAAAAAGATTTTTTCTTAAAACTTTGTGCTCATGTACTAAATAAATATTTTGATCTTTGTTCATCAAATCACTTATTTTTCTTCTTAAGGTTTGTTATTCTTTGTACCAAATATACTCTGGTTTATACACTCTGTATTAAACCATGATCTTTTTCTTTGGTGTGCCTATCTTTGAAACATAAATGGCATCTTCAAGCATGAACCAACAAGCTGATGCACATGCTCAAATTGTTCTTGAGCGAGCACCAGCCTGCGCTTTCGAATTGGAACAAGCAACCTTCAAGCCGTGCAATTACTTAGCCCTAGTGGATATCCCTGCTGATAAGCCCCACTTCAAGGATGGTGCTACCTTCATCAAAGTATGACCGCTGATGTATGCTTTCGTTCACAACTCAATCGGCATCACCTCTCACCTACAAGCTCTCTGGTACACAGCTCGCTGTACTACTCTTACCACTGACAAGGGAAACGAGCTCCCTGCTATCAAGTTTACCATACTTATCTTCGGCGACTTCGGCTTCATTGCTGGATTGCCGAGGAATGCTCAACGCCTCCCTCATAGAGGTAAGAATCAACAATGGGCCCCTGAGCCCACCAGGGAACAAATCTCAGAATTCTTGGACTCCATTGGTTACTTATGGGAGAACCACGCTGAAAAGAACGTCGGCTCAAAGATGGAGAAGAAAAGACTCCCTGCCAGATGGCAATACATCTTTACCCAGGCGATTTAATGCATGGGTTCCAAGACTGGCTCCTACGAATCAAGCCAACAAGCACTTTCAAGACTTGGGCTTTGCTCTCTGCACGAACTATAAGCTCAACTACGTTGATTATATTTTCAGCGACATGTATAACAGGGTGAATGCTCTCAAGAGGGAGAAGTTCATCCCTTATCCAAGATTCTTCTCCACCATCTTGGAAGAAGCCTTCAAAGATGTCTGCCCCACTGTCGCCAACCAGAGCTTCTCAATGGTCGGCAAAGAGTCGCTAGATCTTGAAGAACTTCCAGGGGATGCTCCTTATACCGCTTACATGATGCAGCTTATCAACGACGCAGTATCCGTGTCCATCCCACTGACAAACCCATCAGTGAGTAACCCTGACACCAACTAACCTAAACGCAAACAGCCGATTGACGGTCATAAAAATACCGTCGCACACAAGGCCATTCAAAAGAAGCAAAAGACGGGGATCTCTCAGAAGATCTCCCTCTCTGATAAATGCGTACCAACGCCTCACTCAGCCCCTGCCACGACAACGGTTTTTACATATGTTGCCGCTTCATCAGCACTACCATCCTCAGAGACTCCGGTCACTGAGACCATTAGACCCAGCTACCCGCTGAAGCTGGATCAGGTAACACTTTCACAACCTTCTATTTTTCTTCAACCATATTTTCTTTGGTCCTCACATCAACTAATGATTCAGAGATAGTTGTCCCTATCTTTGATAAAGTTAAGATGCACGTTGTCCAAAGTTCAGTTTTGTTTTGACAATCTAAACTTTGGAAAGCCAGTATAACAGGACCTCGGAATGTTTCTCACAAACATTCTAAGGCACAGGCTAGTGATCCACAAGACACTGCCATCGAACGTGATACACCTGAGAGTAATCCTCACGATACTCTCAGGGTTACATATGTCTCTTCCCAACACCTTTCATCTAACCCAGAGCTCTCTCTGTCTTGTTTGTCTATGTTAACATCAGGTAGTGCACCACCTCTTACTTCATCAGCAACGATCACTACCACCACCAAGACGACTGACACTCATGTCAGTGGTAGCAGTTCGCTGAAATCTCCTCAATCCCTATCCACTGAGGAGATAAGGAAGATCAAGAAGGAGCGGCTCGCAGCCAAGCTACCAGCATTCCCAATGAATGTCCCAGAGATTGTCCTTCCCAATCCCTCCTTCCCAGCGATTGACTTTCTGGTGAAAGAATGTACTCTTATCAACGCCAAAGTGGACAATCTTCAGATGTCCTCTGTGTACATCTTTCGCACGGTCTCTGGGACTCTAGGGATAAAGGCCACCACAAATAACATCAGCTCTGATGTTATGGCAATGAAGCATGACTTTTCCACCCACGGATAAAGGCTTGACAAGCTGGAAAAACTGGTGGAAGATCAGGGTAAGGCTCTTGCATCTACTCAGCAGACACAAGAAGATATGATGAAGCTCTTAAGGAGCATTGCTGATCAGGGCCCTTCCTTCACTGCTGCTGATCATGGCTCGCTGGATACTATTAGCCAAAACCTATCAGCGCACACTAACAGCCTTAAAAGCATCAGCTCTAATGTGCGTACGCTGATGGTGCACGTCCTACCTCCTGACAACATTGAGGGGGAGAGATGTGCCAAAGAGCTCGCTGATGAGCTAATAGGAAAGGGAAATGACTTATGTCATGGACCTCCTATTTCTCCCTACATTCATCAAGACCCCCCTCAAGAAGAAGAAGAGGAAGAAGAAAAAGACGATGATGAATACGATGATGAAATCCCTCATCATGGAGGAAATGACGATGATGATGATGATGATGATGGCCTTCCTCCAGGTGCTAACCTCTTCTTTCAGCAGATCCGTCCAGGCAACTTTATGCCTGGAATCACTTTTAGAGAACCTTTGGGGGAAGACCACCTCCTTCTGAAGGACAGGCTGATCCCTCACAGAAGAACAAAGAAGTGGTAACTCTAGATACCACACCGGCAAACTCTGAGGGGGAGACCACTGTTGAGGTTTAGGGACGGTGATTTACCCCGCCCCGTCGAGGAACCCGATTCACCAGCCCCGTTCGGGGCCGGGGATTCCCCATAAAACCGGGTACCGGGGTCGGGGTCGGGGTCGGGGATCCCCTATATGTTGAAAACCGGGACCGGGGGCGGGGGCGGGTAATGTATTCCCCAACCCGCCCCGTCCCCGTATGTATATATTAAGCAAAAATATTTATTTTTTAGTTATTTTTTGAATAATTTATAGTTTAACCGGGGTTTGATCGGGAATAAACCCGGGAGTGACCGGGAATAAGCAAAAAATACTCGGGGATGGGATTGGATTCCCGTACCCGCCGGGGACCGGGGCCGGGACCGAGGATGAGATGGTAAAACCGGGGCGGGGGCCGGGAATTGCATTCCCCGCCCAATCCCTGCCCCGTTGCCATCCCTATTGAGGTTAGTCTTCCACTCATCCCTTATACTCCAATCTCTGAACCCGCAACCTATCTATCCTTTCTTCCTCCAAATTTTGGATCTGATAAACCTCTCTCTCCATCCCCCATTCTCAGTGAGTCCAATCCCCCAAAGGACTCTACATTTTTTAGGGAACCTTCATCAGAAGAACAGTTCATGTATATATCTGAATCTGACTCTGAAGATGAAGAAGGCCTTATTCCCATACGACGCGCACAAGGACGACCAATAAGCGAGCCTGAAGAAGAAGAAAGGCGAATAAATTTCCTAAAGGAACTTGAACCCAAAAGAATAAGGATGCCCACTGCTGAACCAGAAAATTCCATACCTATCAGCATGGTGGATGACTTTTACTTTCTATCTAAAGATGATAGAGCACAAGCACTAGAAGCTCAGAGAATTAGGGATGAAAAGATGAAACAAACAGAGAATGATCTTGAGCTCGCAAGAAAGATACTCAGGGAAGATGCTGCAAGAGATGAAGCGACTAGAACGCTGAAGGAGAAAAGTGAAAAAGTCTCTGAAGCTCTGGCACAAAGAGAGCTGACTCAAGAAAATCTAAATGTGAATCCCATCCATGCTCAAGAAAGGATCCTAAGTATGCTGACAAATGTAAATACAAGCCACAGAGAAAATGAACTACGCTGGTGCACTGACCGATTCAACTTTCGACTGTCTGATTCAAAAATCATTCGTGCAACTATTGAAGGACGTCCTTCCAAAAGAAGTGGTCTGAAGGTATATATACGAATGTACAGACATTCGAAATGTGAAAAAGAAGAAGCTAACTTCTTAAAATTCTATGGATACTCTAAGTGGCCAGAAATCAGAGATGTCATTTAGGGTTCCAAGTCAAAATTCAAAGATGTGGTGGAAAGGGTCTTGGATCAGCTATTTCAAAGGATGTCACAACATGTGTAAGTTCTTCCTCTCCCCGAGCCTACAAGAAAAAGAAGATTAAATGCTGAAGGAGGTTCATCTTCTAAAAACGAACTGGAAACCAAATTCAATTATGAAAGCATTCTTGGTCATCTTGAAATCCCTGACGTCTCAATGTTGAACTCCTCTCTCCCTCAAGATCAAAGATATGAAGAAAATGAAATCATCTCATTCCCTGAACCTGGTATGGTTTACTTGGATAATGAAGGATTGTTAGGACTCTTCAGAAACCGAAAAGTCAGCAAGGCTCCATCAGCTTTCATAAAGATCATGCATCATTACTGTTGGTCAGATATTCCTCTGATGAATCGACAAAAGATGATCTATGAAAATGAACTACGAAGAAGACATGAAAGACTCTCTGATTAATTTTTAGTTTTCTTTTCCTTCGTAGTACTCTTAAGTGTATTGCACTTTACCTTATAAAATTGTTATTTCATTTCCCATGTAATTCTTCAGATTATTAATTAATGAAATTCAAAGAAGCACTCTACTCCACCTGTGTACTGAAAAGATCCCTGAAAATAGTAAATGAGACAATGAACATAAGAGTTCTAATTTCTTTACAAACCTCTTTACTCACTGATATTTCTCTCTGAAATTTAATCAGTGAATGTACTTAAAGCTTCCTTACTTGTCAATATTGTGTTTTCATATTCTTATAAATGAAAGTCAAATATAATAGTAGATTAGCTGAAAAAGATCTCACAAATTAGTACTTAGAAAATTTTCCTTAAATTTTTAAGTCTCCACTAATCCTTTCAAGCAAATTTCCTATGTTGCTTAATCATAATCAAATAGGGGGAGATTGTTGATCATAACTCCTCTCAGTGATTTGAATATGATTCCTCTGTATACTTAGTGAAAATTCCATTCATAAAGGTTAAGTTCAAATTTAGTGATAGCACACGTTGATTACACTCAGCGATCGCTGAATCTCAGGAACCTTAATCTTATCTCTAAAGATCTGAAGAACAACATTCACACAAAGAGAACGTTTAGCGAAATTCAAAGACCAAGCTGAAAACAGAGATAATCATCTAATGATCTGAAGCGGTTCAGTGACAGCAAAGGATTATCTAACTAAAGTTGTGATATCTTGCAAGACCTCAGTGATTTCAAGTTCAGTGATCAAGTGAAGTCTAAAGCAAGATCAATGTGGATCTTATCCTCGATGCACAAAAGTCAAACCTTATACTATCTCAGAAGAGGACGTACAGATTGCCTCTTATGTCCCCATCATATCTGATTTGGTACTGTTCACACGCGGCCAAAAGCATGGTTGCTTTGAACAAAGGACAAGCCTCCTTTGAAAGCTTGACACGTGGCATACACCTTTTGTCTTGCATTAAATGCAAACGAGTATAAATAAGATGAAGATCTCTTCTTCATCTTCATGCATACTACCCTCTGTTTTCTCAAACCTCTGCCTCTTTTCTTTCTTACTTCCTTGTGCATCAAACTGTGTGATTTCTTAAGTTACAATAGAATAGGTTTATTTACTTGTTCTAATTCCGCTTGTAACTGTAAATTTGCTTATTCAATATAAACTAATTTAAAAACTTAAAATATGTGTGTTTGTATTCAACCCCCCCCCCCCTCTTCTACAAACTGTTTCTATATCCTTGAACTCTTATAGACTCCTTTGGGACCAACAAGCTGGAATCTCGTATTAGCAGAGTACGCAAGGTAAAGATTTGGATAGAGTTGAACTTGATAACTGTGTGATCCGTAGTGGGGGATTTAAGGTGATAAAGTTGAACTTGATAACCATGTAGTCCGTAGGGGCTGTCAATTCCAGTGAACGAGCTTTAGTTAGTTTTAGGAGATCTCAAGATAAAGACCCAGAAAGGTAGAACATGGTGACTCCATAAGCAAATACTTGGATAGAGTTGAGTTTGTCATCTCTTTGACTAAAGATCCGGAAAGGTTGATGTCAATTGAGCTTACATCCATGTGATTAAAGACCCATAAAGGTTGATGTCTATGGTTGCTTATCTATAAGTAATGCTTATATAACATTGGTTTGTGGCTTACTTATGTGTTTCGTCACAACGAATGGTAAATCGGGTCTCCCCCATCATCTTTGGATGTTTTATGCCATTTCAAGGGTAAGTGTGAGTAATTATATATAAGACTTGATTAAAACTATGTTTTCCGTTTTATTGTTTAAATTTATAACCGCAAGAGTACCGGATGTGTAGCATACGGGTCGATCACATGGAGGTGACAGTCTAAACACTAACCACTTAATGACTATGGCCTAGTTATGCAAATCATATGATCGATTTGATTATTACGCTAATTAGACACAAAGTAAACGAGATTAAGAGAAAACGGTAAAGAGAGAAAGAACTAATAGAAAAACTAAACAATTTAAATGACAACTAAATCTAAAGGGTACTGGGTAACGCCAACTACGGATTTTGGTGATGGTGAGAATTCGTTTTGCAAAACTACTTCAACACTCTCTCGAGGTGGAATTTTTTTTCTAACCTAAGACATGTATGTATTTTCGCAATACATGTACGTTGGGAAGAAACTTTAAGAAGTAAAACTACTATTTTCTCAATCAACGTCCCTAACTATTTACATGTTAGGACTATTGCCATCGATCAATTTAACGCAAGCAAAAACCAAATTTTCGTTTTTCGATAAAAGCTGATTATATTTACATGTTAGAATCAAAATGGATTAAAATTCAACATCCGTTTTAAGAACAAGCGATCGATACCAAAACCTCGATCCTAAGTGACAATTACCTAATAATTCGAATTCTAAATTAAACCCATGACACAATGCAATTATATAAATCTCAATACAATTGTGGAAAAAGGGACGAAACTAAATAGCACGATGACTACATTAGACTCGATCTATTAACGATTGACATTAACAAAAACTAAGAATAAACACTAAAGAACTAATTTAACATTTGCAAAAAATTGATTAAGTGCAGAAAAGTAATTTAACGTAATCTAATATGCTGGAAATTAAATTGTGCAGAAAATTAACAAACCTAACATAACGTGTAGAAAATTAAAAAAGGAGAGAAATAACATTTGCAATAAATTAAAGTAGAGAATAGAGAGTAGAGATGCATAAGTATAAAAAGGAATGAGGTCAGGGATACAGAAAGTGCAGAAAATCGAATCTTTTTTATGTAACCAAATAAGAATTAAAAGAGATTAAGAGGTAAAACTCAATAACTAATCTATTAATATCAATCGTTTAAACAAAAAATGAAGCAATCAATTAAATCAAAAAAGTAGGGAAGAAGATACTAGTAATCATATGAAAAACCGATTGTAAATCGGATCTAATAGCCTAAGCTTAAGCATGATCTTCTTCTTGCCTTGTAGAGATCGATCAACAATGGAGACTCCGTAAAAACGCAGGTATCGTATCTTGATAAAACAAAAATCAGTCCCCTAAAATAAACCTAAAAGGGAATATTTAAAAAAACTGAACAAAAGGCCCAAAGAAAAACCCGATAAAAAAAGTCCAAGCGACTTTCACGGTCGTAAAAACTCTTTAAAGCCCATGAAAGTGAAACAGAAAATAGAGTTTGATTTAGGAACATGTTTTCACGACCCTGAAGAAATCTTCACGTTCATGAAAGTGCGACAGAAATTTTGGTCTTCAAAATTCGACTTTTTCCTCCAAATCTTCATCTTCATTGATACAAATCCCTTCTTTCATCGCTTCCTCTTTGGCGATGCTTTTTGATCCTCCCGGTCCGTCTACTGCATCACCTTAAATTCCTCGTATAATCTGCACAAAAATATACCGTAAGCGCAAAAACCACTCCAAAAACCATTCCAACCGTGAATGAACAGAGAAAAGAGAAAGAAACAATAAAAAATACATGAGACGACTAAATTAAGTACTAAAATACGTAAAATAAGCAACTAAAATATATGAAATTAAGTGCATAAAATGCACTTAAAAACTATGTTTTCCGTTTTCATGTTTTATTGTTTTATTCTTGGTCGTGTGAGTATTGAGTTTTGGTTGTGCATAATTGAGTAATTTGATTTATGAGTTTTCATCAAGAAAATGATGGGTTTCGGAAAGATGTTGCTTTTACGATAAAGATACTTCATTTGGGAAATTATGATCGCACCACATTTTAATTAAAAAAAATAAAAGATTAACCTCCCAATTAACCACATTTGTTGAAAAAGTATATTGACAGGTCACAATAGATGGGTTTTTTTTAATTACAAATAATATTGTAGTCGTCCAATTAATCACATCAATTTGACCCAATAAGATTTAGCCACATTTTTGTTTTTTGTTTTTTTACAATTAATTTGTATTACATCCTTCAAAAGCGAAAAATCCAAAAATCAAAAGCAAGAACCAAAAAGACCGGATATTCACGTGTTGGTTCTGAATTTTAGGTATTTGTTGGAACCTGAACCAAATTGGATATAATGTATATATAATATTTAATATTTAATTGTTAGAAATGTAAAATTTTGGTACCATATTTATATTGTAAATGATATTTCTGAACATAAATAATTAAAATTATAATGATTAAAAGTAATATTTATTAATGCGCTTGATAATTATGTTTGTAAATAATTAAAAATGTATAGATTAAACAATGTTTTGCAATTCAATATATATGTAGAGGAGGTTCATGCGAGTACGGTAACAATTTAAGAAAATAAGACGACAATTCTCAGCCAATCATTTGGGTAATTAAGTTTAAGAAAAATATTCATGTACACATCAAAAAATGGACACATACGACTTTTGCCGTGGGGAAAGTCGCGGGAAAAGTCGCGGCTAATCATATATGATTTTGTACGTGATTCATATATGATTTTGTACATGAATTTTTTTCCTTGAACTTAATTACCCAAATGATTGGCTGAAGATTGTCCTCGTATTTTCTTAAATTGTTACCGTTCTCGTACAAACCTCTTTCTATATATGTATCTATATAATAATAAAGTTTTTGAAATTAAAAAAGTAAATTGCAATTTTGGTCCTTGTGCTTTGTTGTTTCAGTAAAAAAAAATGTCCTCATGTGCAAAGCACATGAGGGGGTTTAACAGACGTTAGTCCTAAGGCACCGAAACCAAGCACTTTTGCATAGCACGAGGGTCTTTTTTTGCAATAAAAATTTTATAGAGACCAAAATCGAGACAAACAACAAACCACAGGGGCCAAATTTGCAAATTACTCTAATTTATATAATCAACATTTTAATTAAATGCATTATACCAAAATAGCAAAAAATAAATTATTTTTAATTTAAGATCTATGATGATACACATATTTTTTAAGATTTGTGCATGAATCTAGGTTATAAGTTGTAAATGGGTTAACATACAAGTTATGATTCAAATTCACATGTGAATTTATGTTATAATTCACAAGTTCAAATATGAATCTATGTTATAAGACATAAACTTATCCACGTACAAGTTATGATTAAGATTCACACATGAATCTATATTATGATTCATAAGTTCACATATAAACCAATCTACAGATGATTATCATTGCTTAATAATGGTTTGTTGGGCCCTCGAGCATGTAGCTCAGTTGACAAAGGGGCGAAGCGACCTTGATGAAATAAAATATAGGTTCAAGTTTGAATCCTATGCGAAACGAGCTTAAATCTCTCTGATAGCCTCGAATGTTGAGTCAGCTCTAAAATGTTTCCCCGCAGGATTTATGTGCTACTTTAGCTGCTCATAGACCTGCATTAGGGTCTGGTTTGGGGTGCAAGTAACTTTCCACGCGGGTTTATCCGCAAATTAATCCACATTCGTGTTCACATCATTTTTAAAGCCGATTTTGACCTAGGATTTCTCATATTTCACCCAACACTTCTCCTCCACCATTTCTCTCTAGTTTGAGTTCTTCGGAAGCTTGAGCACTGATTATGGATCTTGGAAGAATATTTCTTGGTGATTTCAAGTGTATTTGATTGAAAGGTAAAATTTTTATCTCTCATCCTTAAGAGTTAGGCTTTTGAATATTTTCTATCCTCAACCATTTCCTTCTGTGTGATGTTTTTGGGTAAGATTGGAATTAGGAGAAGAGTTCTTGGGAGCTTCACATCTTTGATTCGGGAGTCCAGCTTAAAGATCTAAAGTATTTACGACTTTACCGAAGGAAGCACAAGATTTGTTGGAACCCAGATCCCCATTTACTCAGATAATGATATTGATTATGAACAAGATGAACATTTAGCGGAAGCAAATGTAATCAATAATCAAACTAGAATGCAATTAGTAATTGAACAAGAATAACAATATGACTTGCAAATAATAATCTGTATTTCACTCAAGATCTCAAAGAGTACAATACTGGAAATACAAATTAATCTCTCAAGTTCTCTCCAATGTAATCGACTCATAATATAGTGATGGATGCCTCTATTTATATGATTACAAATGGGAAAGTCAATCAGCTAGCCTATCACGTATTGGCACATAAGCAAGTCTTCTAACAAATTATGTTACGCACAAGGAGCTTGACTAGCCACGTCATTAAGTCACGTGTAGTTCATAAAGTTATCCAGAAGATGCCCAATCTTCTAGATTGTCAAAGTAGCTTCTGAACTACATCTTCTGAAGTGACTTTCCTCTGAAGAGACTTGCTTCTGGAAAGAATAACTTTGTTCTTCAAAGTAAGTTCTGATCCATACTTTCGAATAGAGTTTAACAATCTCCCCCTAAGTATGAAATCTGAACAATGATAATAACAAAACAATATTGGAAGAACAAAGTTGAAATTACATTACATTCTCAAAAATGAATTACAGGAAATACAAAGAAAGATTAACTAGAATGGAGCTTCTGACTGCCCACTGATAATTCTAAGAAATTGTCTAGTCATTTCTCTTAGCTTGAAAACACCTTCAATAAACTTCTCCATATCAAATGCAGCTCTCTTGATGATTATATTCACATCATCCTTTTTCACAGCAATTAAACCCCTTATTACATTCAGAATGTCTTCAGAATATTTGAAAGATTTAGTTAACCTGAAGAACCTCTTTCCTAAAGGTCTTCTGAAGACAACACCTCTTTCTTGATGAGGTTCTAGAATTAGATCACCAACCTTCTTCGTTTCAATCCCCTCTAACCCTTCGTTTGGCATTGTTATGGATAACCGATCCACAAGTCTTTCAAATCCAATATGAAAATCCACCTTGGTTCTGTAGTCAACAAAAGCTTCCATGCTGGACAAAATTCTTAAGTAGGCAATATTATCATCTGAACTTCTGTTTCTTAACCTCTTCATGTACCTTCCCAGGGGTATTAAGTCAGAAGGATTTAGAGACAGGAGATCATTATCACCGAAGTTGCATATTCATCCATCTTCTCTTTCAACTCTGTACACTGTATACATAATGTCAGTGTTTTCGAAATACCTAGTTCTCAATCCAAGTATTCTTCTGATCTGAGAGGAGGCGAACACATTTGCTCTAGGTTGTCTAAATCTTGCAAATCTGGCCCTGGTTTGCTCATCTGCACCTTTTGCAAAATTAGGAATCACGATGAATGTCCTCTCTTATCTTTCTGCATATAACTGGCTAAAATGTATCTCTTTGCTTACAGAGACTTGAGTACCGGCCATTCGTGATCGTTGTTCTAGATCCATAGAATTCCATTGATTATCAGCTCGATTTTGGTAGATTTGGTTGGTTTGTTCAACCATGATTTGATCTTCAGATTGATCAACCATTGGGGCCTTCCTTCTTTGATCGGTGACAGGTTGACTTGTTGAGGCTTCATCAACAGATACAGAGATGGGAATATTAGGAATAAGATCTTCCGATATATTTGTTTCATGGATTGCAGAGGTTGAGGCTTTCGAAGTGTTAGCTTTCTGAGTAGTTTGTATAAATGGTCTTGAAGTAGATGTCTGACCTTGAGGAGTTGATTGAGGAGTTGATGTTGATGGTTGACCAGGGGCTCTGGGTCGAGTAGACGTGTTCCTTGGTCTTCTGGGAATGAGAATGAATGTTGTCTTCTTGTGCTTTTCAGACCAAGAATGAAGTTTGCCATTTCTGGATTTGATGGTAGTGGACGCATGGCAAGTGGAATTGCATGAATTGGAGCAGAAGTGGTAGATGGATTTACAGAAGGATTAACCAGAAGGATTTTCTTGTTGCTCTTGTTCATTTGGTTGCTCTTGTTCAAATTGTGCTTGGATCATAAAATCGTGAAAAATATACAATTTGAGGTACAGAGATATCGTTACTATGGACAGAGGCTTCTGGCATGCTTGCGATAATAAAGTGAGTTCAGAAGATGGCAGATAGAAGGTTTTGATTAAAGACTTGCTTAAGAAAACGATACAGAAGACTATTTTAACAATAGATTCTGGATTTTTATCACATATTAAGCATGCCCAACTTGCTTATTAAGAAGTTAAATCTGTTTTCATCCAAAGCTTTTGTAAAAATGTCTGCAAGTTGGTAATCAGTGGAGACAAAGTACATCTCAATTGTACTTTTTTCCACGTGATCCTTTATGAAATGATACCTGATATCAATGTGCTTGGTTTTTTAGCGCTGCACTGGATTCTCTGTGATCGCTATTGCACTTTCTGAATCACACAGGATGGGAATTTTATCATATACAAGGCCATAATCTCTAAGTTGTTTCTTCATCCAGATGACTTGTGAACAACAGCTTGCTACAGCAACATATTCTGCTTCTGTTGTAAAAGTTGACACACAGTTTTGCTTCTTGGATGTCCAACTTATTAGCCTGTTCCCCAGAAGTTGACAGCTTCCAGAGGTGCTTTTTCTATCTAACTTACATCCTGCATTATCAGAGTCAGTATAGGCAATTAAATCAAAGCCATAATGCTTTGGATACCAGAGGCCCAAAGAGGGTGTTCCCTTAAGGTATCTAAAGATTCTTTTCACAGCAGCCAGATGGGATTCTTTGGGATTGGCTTGATATCTAGCACACAGACAGGTGGCAAACATTATATTTGGTCTACTAGCAGTTAAGTACATAAGAGATCCAATCATACCTCTGTAATTTTTGACATCTACTTGTTTCGCAGAGGGATCAAAGTCAAGTTTAGAATTTGGTGATATTGGTGTTTTCATGGTTGTTGAATTGTGAAGTTTGTATTTCTTTAGAATATTAGAGACATACTTGGCTTGATTTATAACAATGCCGGTATTTGTCTGTTTGACTTGGAGCCTAAAGAAGAAGTTTAGTTATCCCATAATGCTCATTTCAAATTCACTTTCCATCAATTTTGAAAACAAATCTACTTCTGATTGATTAGTAGAACCAAATATAATGTCATTCACATATATTTGAACCATGGTCAGCTCACCTTTGTACCTTTTGATGAATAGAGTGGTATCATTTTACCTTTTTCGTATTTATTGCCGATCAGAAACTTTGATAATCGTTCATACCAGGCTCGAGGAGCTTGCTTTAGTCCATACAAAGTTTTGTCTAGAAGATAGACATAGTCTGGATGATTTGTACTTTCGAAACTAGGGGTTGCTGGATGTATACTTCTTCATTAAGCTTGCCATTTAGAAAGGCACATTTTACATCCATTTGATAGACTTTGAAATCCTTGTATGCAGAGAAGGGTAAAAACAATCGAATTGCTTCAAGCCTTGCTACAGGAGCGAAGGTTTCATCATAATCATTGCCTTCTTCTTGGCAGTAACCCTTTGCCACTAGCCTGGCTTTGTTTGAGACCACAATTCCATCTCCATCTTTCTTGTTTCTAAAGACCCACTTTCGTACCAATTGTTGTTTTGTCTTTAGGTAATGGTACAAACTTCTATACCTTATTTCTGTCAAATTACAGAAGCTCTTCTTGCATTGGATCGATCCACCTGGGGTCTTGTAGAGCTTCATGGAATCTTTTTGGTTCTACCATACTTAGAAAATTTACAAAGAAAGCTTCATTTGGTGTGGCAGATCTGGTTTTGACACCTTCAGAGGGGTCACCAATTATTTGATCAGCTGAGTGAGCTTTTGTCCATCTTTTCATGCGAGTCTGGGAGACTTGTGGAAGTTCAATTTCAACTTCTAGTTCTTGTAAAGTGTCTTTTGGAATTTGATGTTCAACTTCAGGAGAGGAGCCTAATTTCTCCCCCTCAAATGAAGGCACAGAGGAAATTGAATCATGAGTTGAGCTCTCTGCGTCTGTAGGAGACAGAGATTCCTCTGGACTTTATTTGTACTTGTGGATATAGAGGGACCTGCAATGGTAATTCCAGAAGCTTGAAGTACCTCTGATATTTTGACTAGAGGACTTCTGGCTATTTCTTCAGAGGGAATTTCTTCTCCACGGAATTCTTTGAATATAGCATTAATCTCGGATTCTCTGGAGCTGGAGAGATGGTCAGAAGTTACATTGTTGAGCTTGATTTCTAAATTAGAATAATCAGAAGTCAAATGTGCTTGATCATCAAAATCGATGTTGATGCTTTTCATGACTGTCTTGGTTCTGAGATTCAATATTCTGAAAACTTTTGAGGTCAGAGAATAGCCCAAAAATTTAGCTTCATCAGATTTATTGTCGAATTTTCTAAGTTTGTCACGATCATTCAGAATAAAGAACCTACAGTAAAAAATGTGTAAGAATTTAACTGTAGATTTTCTGTTATTTATAAGCTCATAAGAAGTTTTGAGATGTCTCTTGACAATTATAGATCTGTTTTGTGTAAAACAAGTTATCTCTCCTCAGCCCAGAAGTGTGTGGGTAATTCAGAAGCTGCAAACATTTTTCTTGCTGCTTCAACTAATGTGCGATTTCTTCGTTCCACCACACCATTTTGTTGAGGACTACGTGCAACTGAGAAGTTTTGAGAGATTCTTTCATTGGTTAGATACTCGTCAAGTTTGGCATTCTTGAACTCAGTACCATTGTCACTTCTCAACTGCTGAATTTGGCTTTGCAGAAACACATGCATCCTCTTCATCATGTTAATTAAAACAACTGGGACTTCTGACTTCTGTCTAACAAAAGTGTGCCAAGTGTACCTGGAATATTCATCAATTAGCACAAGAATGTATTTCTTTCCAGAGAAACTCTGCACTGCAATGGGACCACAGAGGTCAACATGTAGCAATTACAGAGATCTTGTACAAGAATGATCACTCTTTGTTTTGTGGGAAGCTCTTTTTATTTTTCCCATCTCACAAGCAGGGCAGAGATGATCTTTCTGGAAGTGAACCTCTGGGAGGCCCTCAACCAGGTTATATTTTACAAGCATTTCAAGATTCTAAAAATTTAGATGAGATAGCTTGTGATGCCAAAGCCAAACTACTTCACTCTTCTTGGAGATGAGACAGAGGGTTTATGTACCATCTTTAGAAGTAAAGTTCATTATATATAGATTACCTTTTATATCGGCTCTCTATAGCTCTTGACCTGCCTTAGATAGTAAGTAACAATGTTTTCCATCAAACACAACCAACATTTTAGCATCACAAAGTTGACTTACACTAAGAAGATTATGTTTTAGACCAGAAATGTGAGCAACCTTGGATAAGGTTACTTTTCCTTCTTGAAGGGTACCATAACCTTTTATTTGACCCTTTCCATTGTCTCCAAACGTTACTGCTCCACCGGTTTTATCTTTGAACATGGAGAGTAAGTTTCTTGTACCAGTCATGTGCCTCGAGCATCCAGAGTCAAGATACCATATGTTTACACGTTGTTTCTGCAATACAGTATCAGAGAGATTTAGGTACCCATTTCATAATGGGTCCTTTATAGTTAGGCTTGAGATTTTGGGTCGATTTAAATTCAGAAGAATTTGTAGGTTTTCCAGAAGCTTCTGGTTTACCCTTTTTCTTCTGGTTTTTGAAGATTAAGCGTTTATGGAAATTAGAAGGAAAATAATGTGAACTCGAGAAGAACTGTTTTAGTTTAAGAAATAGAGAGAAGCATTCAGAGTTCTGAGACATAAAAGAATTCATTGAATTTTCATTTCGAGAATGATAATTACAATATTTCTTATTATTGTCTATTCTAGCATCATTTGTTCGATTGAACCTCTTATCTAGCCTAGACTTATGCTTCGGAACATGTGAATTCTTCTCTGTAGTCTTCTTCTTGGGAGTCCATTATCTTTGAACTTTTGGCCGATTTACTGAAACAGAAGAAACATGATCATTAATTTTTCGTTTAGCTTTTTGTTCTCTTGTGAGCTTGATATTCTTCTTAGGTTGTGGAATATCAGACTTCTGCTCAAAATTAGCTTTCTTCTTAATTGCAACTTCTTTTTCAAGATCAAGACAAGTCTTAGCTTGAATGCACATACCTAGAAAATCTGGATGAATGAGAACCTCTTTTCTCTGTTCTTTTGGAGGAAAAGAGATTATCGGTATGCCATTTGGAAGTCTTTTAACCTCCGATCCACCAGCCCTTACTTCTAGTGGTTTTACCGAAACATAAGTAGAAGGCATACGATTTTCAAACTTAATGAATAATTTGTCTGACATGTCAAAGAAATCATCATAACTTTGATCATCGTTTTCCCAGGGATAGACATCAAACTTTTCATTGTCTTTATCTTGACAAATATTTAAATCAGTAAAAGAACAGGGAATGATCTCTGGATGGTTTTCAAAAGTTAAGAATTTTTCTTCATGTTCCTTTTGAAGAGATATTGTTTTAGGTTTTGTACTACTCTTGGTAGCACACTCATCCAGAGTTTGAAGAATATGTTTTTCAAATTTAAGTCGTAGTTCTTCTTCTGCATGTATGGGTATGAACTCATCAGCTTCTGGATTTAAAGTTATATGAGTGAATGAACCAAGGTTAAAAACAATGTTCTTCTTCTGAACTAGTTTAAGATCAACTTGACTCTTTCTTTCAGAAGAATAGTTTATTTTTTTGTATTTAAGTTTTCTCACTTGATGTCCATTCTCATATTTTGACCTCTTAAACACTGATTGTTCGTATAAAATAGGAAAAACGGGTTTTTGTTCTTTGCCCATAGAAAATACAGAATCTAAAGTAGATCTCTTTTTACATGTGTAAGGATCCAGATCATCGGAACCAAGACCTGTTTTCCCAACTTGTCTATTTATTTGTTCATGCACCTTCTGAGCGTCTTGATATTTTTTAATCAAGAGCTATATGGAAGATCGGTATGCAGAAATTCCCTTTCTTTTTTAAAATACTTTTTAAGTGCTACAGAATTTAATCTGTCACTTTCTTTAGCTTCAAGCTCTTTATCCTTAGCCAACAAAAGTTTATTTAGCTCATCGATTTTATCTATTAATAAACTTTCTAAAGATGTTTTGAGTTTGGAAATTTTCTGATTTTCCATAAAAAGTTTTTGCTTTTCTTCTGTAAGAATTTCCATTTCTCTTTTAAAAATGTGATAATCCCATATTACAACAGATCTGATAGATTGCTCAAGGAATCCTCATTTTATTAAGAACTGTAGAAAGCTTTACAGAGAAACACACACTTCACCTTTAGATGACTCTCATTTGTGGTGTTCAACTTCTAACTGTCTAACAGACTCTCTATATATACTACAATAGAATAGCTAAAGCTACATGTATTTGAATCACAGCCCAATTACATTAAGACACGTCATCACAGACTCTATTCAGAAGTTATTCAGAACTTCTGAACTGTCTTCAACTATCTTCAGAACTTTTACTTCAGAACTTCTCTTTCATCAGAAATTCTGAAGAATCACTTCATAACTTCTGTTCTAAACTTCAGAACTTCTCTTCTAAAGATGACTTTATTTACCTTTTTAGCACCAGTTTAGAACTTCTGGTTCTGAACTATTCATCTTCAGATTCTTTACTTTCCTTTACAAAACATTCAAAACATAGTTCAAACTTTTGTTCTAACAAAATGTTTCTTTCTTTTTCAACAAGAGTGAATGTTTTTTCAAGATCTTTTCTTATTCTCTTCTCATTCAGAAGCTTCTGTTTCAGATTTTCAAAATCAAAAGTTAAGTTTAAAATGGTTTGTTCAAGTGCAGAAGGTTCAGAAGTAGTGCAAATCGGGGTTTCAGAAGGTTGTTCCTCTGCATCACTGGTCATAGCCATTCCGCAGAACATGGCTTTTGCATCGCTTGGCTGGTCAGATAGCCAGTTCTCATGTTCAACATATTTGGCTCTTTTATCTTGGTTGTACTTGTACTTATATTTGTAGTACAAGTTATCTTTAACGATAACACCTTTGCAATCTTTGAATAATGGCCCCATTTGCCACATCTGTAGCATACATCCTTCTTCTTCTTCAACTTCTCTTGTTCTTCTCATCCTCTGTCTTTTCAGCTCTTAGACCTTCCTGTTTTTGTACATAAGTTTGAGTTGGGCGTTCATTTCTGTTATCATACCTGCCTTTGTTCTGAAATGAACGATTACCAAACTTTCTTGTAATTTGTTTGGTAATAAGAGCCAAAGACTCAGCAAAAGAATTGATCTCATCATCTTCTGAACTAGAGAGACGAGCTTCTGTATCAGTATCTGAGATCAAAGCCTTGGTCTTCCCTTTCTTCTCAGCTTTTCTATTTCTCCTCCCTGGCCCTCTAAATTCATAAATAAGGGCCAAGGGACCACCAACACCTCCTTCTCGTGAGTCTGAAGAGTTCCAAATGCATCATGCAAAGACCACTGCTCCAAATCTTGGTTTTCTTGTAGTGACATTGACAAATTTGACCATTCAAGATTCAGTCGTTTGAGGAACAGAACAGTATTATCTTCCTGTGATCTTATTATGTCACATCCTTTACATTGATTTATCAATGTATTGAATCTGTGATATGTCTGCTCAAGAGTTTCTTCTAGAAGAGCCTGCAAGTTGTTATACTCATTAAGTGCTTGAGCTCTTCTATTTTTCTTCATCTTGGTTCCACCTTCAAGTTGATTTGCTAACTGATCCAGTAGATCTTTAGCAGAATAACATTGATCTAGGGATTGGAAGATCTCATTGGGAAGTGCCATGATGAGAAGTCTTTTTGCCTTTTGATCAACTTCATTTTTCTTTTTATCCTCCTCATTCCAGTCTTTCCTTTCCTTTGGAACCTGCCTTGCTAGAATTTCTTCAGTAGTGGCAGTTGCAGGTACACGGGGAATACTGGTAACTAGGATAAAGGGACCATTCAGCACAGAAGCATATAGATCAAGATCTAGACCTTCAAAGAAATTGACCATGCGAATTTTCCACTAGGGATATTCATCCCTAAATAGAGTGGGAGGTTTAGTTAGTGAACCGGAGCTGTACATGGCATTTAGATTTGGATTTGCCATTTTTGAGAAAAACAGAGTATGAGAATTTCGAGAAGAAATTGATAATTAAGAACGATTACAAATTACTGAACCTAAAAACGGTTGTCGATGAAGTGCAAAACTCAGATTTAAGCTAAAAAATACCACTAAATTGAGAAAAATTGTATAAGAACAATACAAACTCGTGAACAGGGTAGAGTGAAGAGTAGTAGCTTAAAATTAGAGAAAAATTCTAGTTGAGTGGGGATTTCTCCAAATCGGACTAGATCGAATAATTAATAGACTGATTATCTAGCTCTGATACCAATTGTTAGAACCCAGATCCCCATTTACTCAGATAATGATATTGATTATGAACAAGATGAACATTTAGCGGAAGCAAATATAATCAATAATCAAACTAGAATGCAATCAGTAATTAAACGAGAATAACAATATGAATTGCAAATGATAATCTGTATTTCACTCAAAATCTCAAAGAGTACAATACTGGAAATACAAATTAATCTCTCAAGTTCTCTCCAATGTAATCTACTCATAATACAGTGATGGTTGCCTCTATTTATATGATTACAAATGGGAAAGTCAATCAGCTAGCCTGTCACGTATTGACACATAAGCAAGTCTTCTAACAAATTATGTCACGCACAAGGAGCATGACTAGCCACGTCATTAAGTCACGTGTAGTTCATAGAGTTATATCCAGAAGATGCCCAATCTTCTGGATTGTCAAAGTAGCTTCTGAACTATATCTTCTGAAGTGACTTTCCTCTAAAGAGACTTGCTTCTTGAAAGATTAACTTTGTTCTTCAAAGTAAGTTCTGGTCCATACTTTCCAATAGAGTTTAACAAGATTCAAGAAAAAACCTGGATTTAATATAAATCAAGCAAGGTGACTTCAAGTTTCTTTTGTGAAAACTTTGTACATACCAAAATGTCTATTTTGAAGATTTAAATGTTTTTCTTAAGATTTATCAGATGTTCTGTTATTTGGTGAAATTTGTTCTTGGTACATATGATTTTATAAAATCTTGAGAAATGCTTACATTTGAGGGTTTTGGACATCTTAATATCAAATCATAAAATGTGTCGATTTTGATGATTTATCGTGCATGAATAGATTGTTTGATGTTAATGCATTATTGATATATTTATTTTATGAATCAATAGAAACTATATATGATTTGAGTTTGTTGGGTTTTGGGTCATGAGATTTATTGAACTCTTCGAATGCATGTTGGAGTTTATGATAACTCATTTTGGATTAGTCAAACAAGTGGAGGAGCTTATTGGCTTAGATTTGAGACAAATACTCATTTTGGAGTTTTTTTCCTGGCCTTTGAGTTGTAAGGATCATTTGCAATGTTTTTGGCTTATAAGTTGCTTAAGTGACATGTATTTGTAACTTATTGGTTTATGTCGACTATTATTGTATCGTGAGATAAACATGGAGTTTATTGGCTTGATTTTGGTCCATTTGACTTTTGGGACTTTTGTGCGGTTTAAATTACTCAATAATGTGTGTGAGCATTATTTGCATCTTTATTTGAGAACCACGTGTTTTGAGTGCATTGGACATTCAATTGGAGTCATGGAATTTAGACTTTAATGCATTGGATCCATAGGCATATGTGTTAGTTTTGTTTGTCAAGCGAGAAGTTGTGATGTTCTCATCTTGAAGCCATATGGTTTAGTCAAATGAGGAATTTTGATATTCTCGGAGTGAACCCTTTTGGTCGTGAAAAGAGAAAAGTTTTTGTACTCTTCCTGTCATCATCGGTTTGAATCATATGAGGAGTTTTTAATGTTCTCATATTGAAACCTTTAAATTTCATCAAGTGAAGCGCTTTAATGTTCTTGTGTTGAAGCTACAAGTGAGAAGTTTTTCTTTTCTCAGTAACACCCGAGAATTTGTTTAAAGATTTAAAAACCTTGGATTAAAGTCTTTTTAAAAGTTAGAAATTTTTTTAATGGTAGTTGGTGGATTGGAGTTTAAAGTAATAAGTTAAGTTGGAAAATGTAGTGGAAATGAGAAATTAGGACGTGGGTTATGTTGTTTTAGGCACTGATCTGATCTGGGACCTAGGCAACCGAGTTTTTCAACTCGCGCGGCCACGCCCGTGAACTGAAGTCGCATGGCAAGTCGCTTAACTCACTGTTTGGACTCCTGTCGTTCCCGCACGATTCTTTCTGAAACCTGAAGTCGCACCATAGGTCGTGCGGGTCGAATTTTTCGCGCAGTAGGGTCCTTTAAACGAATTTCAGCTGGGTTTCTTCACCACTTCTCCCTAAAATCAATTTTCACTCTTATGTTACCTCCCTTCTCATTTATTTCAACTATTAGTGCATCTAACCCTCAAATCCAACCATTTAAGAGCATATATTCCTCTTTTAAGTTAAAGATTCAAGTATAGATCAAGGGGTGCAAGCTTCAAGCTCTCAATTCCAAGTGTTCTTCACCTCCACCTCCATTTTGGGGATTTTCTAGGGTTTTTCAAACCCTAGCTTGTGAGTTCAATCTAACCCATTTTATAAGCTTTATACATGTCCAAAATGTTATATTTACTTTCTTAAAGCTTATATTTCAAATATTAATGTATTTGGTTGATTTTGATGAACTAGGTCAAAATGAGGGAGGTTTTGGAGAGAGAGAGAGAGGATGGAGGGCGATTAGGGTTAGCAAGGTGATCGGTTTTGATCGGAGGTTTGGTGGCCGGTTTTTGGAGTTTTCTCGATCGTTCCTCTTTGTTTTTCGGTTTCTCTCTTTGTTCTAATCTTAATTGATCGATCCTGGTATCGTGTTTCTTTGATTTTCAAAGCTTCGGTAATCGGTGAGATCAATTAGGGTTTAGGTTTTTCGAATTGGTGGTTTTTCGTTTGAGTTTTTCGATTTTAGAGTTTCTTTGATTTTAGGCTTTTTTGTGTTTTACGGATTCGTCACCTTATTTGCAAGATGACAGACGGTGGGTTCTCGGATTGTGGATACACGGGGTTGTGTGGATCTGCACCATCCACAAATCCATGTGTGCATGCAAACGTACCACAAACAACGTCAACACCGGCTAGGGCTGACGTTACGGTGACGATGACCGACCCAAATAGGGCTGACGTCACAGGGTTGGCGGCTGACGCAAGCGGCGATAGGGCTGACGTCACGATGACATCAGCGAGTGGCAACAGCAAAAAGACAGAATCGGAGGCTGACGTAAGCCCTAATGTCGACGGTAAGTTGCATGGGGAGATTAAGGAGCGTGTTTCAGTGTGGGAAAGGCTTAATCCGAAGGTTCTTAATGGAGATGGAAAAAAATCTTTTGCTGCTATTGTGGGATGTGTTCCACAGCCGGAGCTGGAGTTTTTTCCGGTTGATAAAAAGGTAGACCCACGGGTTCGCATTCCGATGGCGATGACAAAAGGTATGGCACATGAATTTAGTACGGTTCTCATGGGTTATTTTTTAGGTCCGCGTATCCCTTTCTCAAGTGTTCTTCGAGCTGTTAAAAATGCTTGGGGTAAATTTGGTTTCCGTGATGCTATGGTTAATGACCATGGCTACTTTTTCTTTCGGTTTAATGATCAAGGGGGTTGTATGCATGTGGCTGATTCTTCTCCATTAATGATTAATGGAGTTCCCCTTTTGTCACCCAATGGGACCCATCGAAGGGACTGTCCAAACCGATACACACCACATGTCCGTTATGGGTTAAGCTATATAATGTCCCTCTTGTTGCTTTCAACAAGGAGGGTATTGCCAGAATTGCTAGTGCAATTGGAGTTCCATTGAGGCTGGATGCGTGTACAGCTAGTACTTGTGACAATCTTTGGGGTAGAACTTCATTTGCAAAGGTTATGGTTAACGTTTGGGCTACAGGAAAACTGGAAAAGGAAATAGAGGTAGTTATACCTCGGCTTTCAGGTGTTGGCGAAGATGTGGTAAAAGTGGTGGTGGAATATGATTGGGAACCATCCCAATGTTCACTCTGCAAAATTTTTGGACATAGGGATTCGGTTTGTGGTAAAAGGGTGGTCCGGGATGAGAAGAAGGAAACCACGGTCCAGGTTGATAGAGATGGTTTTCAAAGACCTAAAAGAAAGCAATGGAGACCGAAAAATACAAAGTATACACCTAACACTCAAAAAGCCGAAACTTCAAATGTTAACAAAGAAACTCTAGCCTCGGATACTATGATTGGTGTGGGAAGCATAAAGCAGGTGAACGTGGAACCTAAGCAACAGGAGAAGGTTCATCAAGAGGCACCAGGTATGACTCCTAATACGAAACCAATTAACCAGACGAGAGAAGGTGAGTTCTATACGGTTAATGCGGGAAGAACACCTGGGGGTAAGGATGGTGTTGGGCAAATTTCGCAAGTGAAGGAATCGGGTCCGGAATTGGTAAAATCGGTTGTCCAATCGTTTAAGCAGCATTTGAAGCCAAGAGGAGGAGCGGTACTTTCTGAATCTTCTAATTGCTTCTCTCCTTTAAGTAGTGAGGAAGCAAGCGATGACGATGATATGACGATTATTGATACATCGAGGTTTCATGCGCGAGGGGACTTGGAAAATAATGGTTCTTTGGATACATTGGATTTGGGGGCTGCCCCTACTTCTTTTACTCAATGATAAAAGTAGCCGCATGGAATATTAGAGGCTTAAATGCCCTAATAAAGCAGAGGGAGGTACGTGATTTTTTACATGTAAATAGCATTTTTTTGTGTTGTGTTATCGAGTCGAAAACGATAAATAGTAGTATGGATGAAGTGTGTGGCCGTGTGTTTGGAAGGTGGAATTGGGTTTCGAATGCTTAAGTGAGTGATCAAGGTGCACGCCTTATATGTGCATGGGATCCAAATATTCTCTCTTTAATGGTTATTGATTCACACCCTCAGTATCTAAATTGTGAAATTCGATTTATTGGTGTTCCGGAGCCGATTTTTATTACCTTTGTCTATGGTAGAAATAAGGGGGTGGAAAGGCGTGATCTTTGGAGTGGTTTACGAAAATTCAAGGTTTTTGTTCATAATAAACCTTGGATTGTTCTTGGTGACTTTAATTCTATGCTATTCCCACATGATGGGATAGGGGGTTCATCAAGAAGGAATATTGATATGGAAGACTTTCACTTATGCTTGGAAGACGTGGAATTATTTGATGTCTCCTATCAGGGATGCCAATTCACGTGGACCCAAAAGCCAACAGGTGAGGGTGGAATTATGAGGAAACTAGATCGAATTTTGGCAAACTCGGAATTCTTGAATCGATTTGGGGAGGCTTCGGTTTTCTTTCATCCTAGGGGTATCTCGGACCATTCACCGGGTGTCCTTTCTTTTAAGGTGGGAATCAAGAGAAGAAAGCGTGGTTTCAAATTCGACAACTTCTTGACTAATCATGATGATTTTAATCGAGTGGTTGAAGAAGTGTGGCAAAAACCGAAGCAAGGGTCTTACATGAAAAAAGTCTTATTAAGACTTAAGGATCTCAAATTGCCATTTCGTAAATTAAGAAATTCGTACGGTAACCTAGATAAGAGAGTTGCTAGTTTGAAGCGGGAACTTGATGAGGCTCAATTAGCATGTGATTTGGATCCGTTCAATGTAAGCATCAAGGAAGATATTGCACATATTTTGCTTGCTTATCAACAAGCGAGAAATGATCAACTTGAAGCGGTAAGACAGAAAGCAAAGGTCAATTGGTTGAATGAAGGAGATATTTTTCTTTCATTCCGTGAGAGAAAACCAAAACAGGAACCATATTGCTGTTATTACCGACTCTTCAGGTATGGTGTTTGATCAAGAGAATGTTGCAAAAACTTTTATTGATCATTTTTCAGGTATTTTAGGGATGCATGATGCGACGATTAATCCATCTATGGTGGATTTTGTTTATGACCGAAAGTTAACACTTTCGGAATCACTTCACCTAATCCGTCCTATTACTGATATGGAGATCAGAGATGCAATGTTCTCTATTGGGAATGATAAGGCGCCAGGTTCTGATGGTTTTTCTTCCAAATTTTTTAAATCGGCTTGGAAGGTGGTTGGAAGTGATGCCAAGATTGCAGTACACAACTTCTTTTATTCGGGAAAGATAGAATATGAATTGAACCATACGTTATTATGTCTTATTCCGAAAGTCCCAAATGCCACTTGTGTTACTGAAATTCGACCCATCTCTTGCTGTAATGTCCTTCTAAAATGTACCAGTAAGATTGTTGCTGATCGGATGAAAGGCTCGTCGGACAGCCTTGTCAGCAAGGCACAATCAGCTTTTATTCCTGGAAGGCAGATCACTGATAATATTATGATGGCACATGAATTGGTGGCCGGATATCAGAAGCAAGAAGGAGAACCAAGATGCGCTTTTAAAATTGACATCCGGAAGGCGTACGATACTGTCGATTGGAGGTATCTTATTGGAATGCTTCAAGGTATGGGTTTCCACCCGGTTATGGTCAATTGGATAAAGTCGTTGGTTACAACGGCTACGTTCTCTATTTGCATTAATGGGGAATCGGAAGGTTATTTCCATGGTAGGAGAGGGCTACGGCAGGGAGATCCCATCTCCCCTTATTTATTCACGGTGGTGATGGAAGGTTTATCGTTGATCTTAAAGAAATATATAGAGGAGGAGGCGGATTTTGCATATCATCAAGGGTGTGAAGGTATTCGTCTTACTCATTTATGCTTTGCTGACGATTTATTTATCTTTTCAAGGGGTGATGTTAAATCGGTTGAAGTGATAAAGAGAGCCTTGCAACTCTTTCAAGAAAGATCCGGGTTATCGCCAAGTCTTGAAAAAAGTGAAGTATTTTTTGGGAATGTGGAAATGGATGTGAAAGAAGCTATCAGGAATTGTCTGTCATTCCGTGCGGGCGTTTTTCCAATTCGCTATTTAGGTGTACTACTCTCACCGGTGCGATTAAAGGTCAGTGATTTTAACCCTATAGTGGTTAGAATTAAAAATCGTTTAATGAACTGGAAAAACAAATTTTTATCGTATGGAGGAAGACGACAGTTGATTATTTCAGTCCTCCAATCTATGCAAACTTTTTGGATGTCAGTTTTCTTAATCCCAGCCACAATTATTCATGAAATTGAACAATTGTGTCGGAATTTTCTTTGGGATAAAACTGAGGGGAAAATGGTAAGTGTCGCATCTCTTGGGATATGGTTTGTTCACCGTTGAAATGTGGGGGACTTGGTATGAGAAAGTTAGCTGTATGGAACAGATGCATGCTTTTCAAACACATTTGGGATATCCTCACGAAAAGGAACTCAATGTGGGTGAATTGGATACATTCTAATTGCATTCGGGGGAGGAACTTCTGGATTATTAAAAAGAGGAATGAATGATCATGGTTGATCCGTAACCTCTTAAACTTGAGATCGCATTGTAGACGGTATTTCATTTCCAATGTGGGCAAAGGTGATTCGACACATGCTTGGGAAGACACTTGGAATGAGAATGGGCCGCTTATCAATATTCTCTCATACCGTTTTATAAATGGGCATGGTTTTCGAAACAACTCTACAGTTTCGGAGATTATGCAAAATTTCAGAAATGCATGGCCGGATGAGTGGGTCCATCGATATCCTCAATTGCAAAGTATTCAGATTCCAAATCCTTCGGATGAGGAGGATGTATTCTTGTGGTTGGGTGCGAATCAAGTTAAACAATACTTTTCTGTCAAAGTAGCCTGGAAAACTATGGAAAACATGGGTCCTTTGTTTCATTGGCATAAGGTTGTGTGGAATAAGGCGTACATTCCAAAACATGCTCTATGTTTGTGGATGGCATGTCACAATCGATTGCCCACCCAAGATCGGCTTATACAGTGGAAATCGGAGCCGCCGGATATAAAGTGTGTATTCTGTAACCAAATGGTGGAAACTCATAACCACTTGTTCTATCAGTGTTGCTTTTCTGGAAACATTTGGAACGCGGTCAAAGGTGATATTGGTCTCCAAAACTGCCCGAATAAATGGGAGGATATTCTTAATTTGTGGGCTGCGGGAGATTGGAGGCGTTGGTCTACGGCTCATAGAGTGGCAATTGCTGCCACGGTGTACCATGTGTGGAGAGAAAGAAATCGGAAATACTTTGATAATCATAGTCAAGATGCGGCTAGAGTGGTGGCGGAAATAAAAAGGGAGATCCTCTTGCGGATTGCTTGGAAGACTAAGAGAAAATTACAGCAGATCAATGACACGTGATTGTGTTGCTTCGGTTTGGGATCGGTTTTGGAAGTCTTCGGCGTTTTACACTTATGCTCTTTTTGTTGTTTGTTTACTTTGTTGGTGTTTTTCGCTTTGTTTGTTTTGGCTGCTTGTGGCTTGGTTTGTGAGCCATAGCTGCTGTAGTGGCTCGACTGACTTTGTTTTGGCGCTTTTCTTTGCCTTTTTCTGCTTATAATATTGCCTGGAGTACTATCTCCTTTCAGTAGGTCAAAATGAGATATTTAGGGATTTTGATTTTTATTTGAAACTAAGCATGGCAAATGTTTCTAGTTAATTGGTATTAATTATTTTAAAGAAAACGTTAATTATAGAACTCAAGTTGTTTTGACCTAATTTTGGTAAATGTTTAATTAAGGAAGAAAAACATTTATTTAAAGGAATTGGAACGTAGAATATTTCAGTATGTCTTGGATGATGTATTTGATTTATGGACTAGAATGTAATGGATCCATAGACAAAAAAGTCGTCATTATATAGTCAGAAGGTAAAGACCTAGTGGGTTTGAACTTGTGGGGTTATAAAGGTAAAGGTAAAGATCTAGTGAGATTGAACTTGTACTTACAAGCAAAAGACTTAGTGGAGTTGAGCTTAACCCGCACCAAACTAAAGACCAAGTGTGGTTGATCTTAGTGTTGCATCGGGTCTCCCCCGTTGTTATAATGTACATGCTTTCCCATGAGCATGTGTGAATAAATAAAAAAAATCTTGAGCCTATGTTTTAAAATACCATCACATGTTGAAAGTCATTTCATCGGTTGTTATAAATGTTTGTTCTCACTAGGCGTTAAGACTAACACTTTTTCTTAATGACATGTATAGCAGGTGGTGATTTTAGCGGGGCTCCCAAGGGGTGAGTGGAACGTTGTGCCGGTCAAAGAAACTTTTTGGGTTACACTTTAGTGGACTCATTTGGAGTTACTAATTAATTTATTTTGAGGATGTTAGTAACACCCGAGAATAATCTATGTTTCAAACTTATGTAGATTAATAGGTTGTTGTTTTAGTATCTAATTGTTGATGTAAACTATATAACCTCTCATTTGAATGGGTGATATTTATTTTATTTAGTATCTTTCCGCAAAGATTAATAGGTTGTTTTAGTATAAAATAGTAGATTAATAGGTTGTTGTTTTAGGGTGTTACATTCTCAACTTGGACCCTTTTGGTTATGACAAGTAAAGAGTTTGGTTGTTCTCATTTGGACCCTTGGTTTGAATCAAGTGAGTATTTTTTATGTTCTCATCTTGAAATCTTGGAGAGTAAGCACTAAGGTTGTTCGATGTCCTTGAGGTAAAATTCGACAACGTTGATACGTGGCTTACTTTGTGCTTGCTACATTCAATGGGTCTCCTCGTCATCAAAAGGTGTTATTTTTAGGTAGTGTATTATCCATGGTTTTAGTGTTATTTTGGGGTATAAAGTGTATCCATATTTTATGGTTTTGGTATCTTGGAAAGTATCCATGTTTGGGTGTTTTGGGTAATAGAGGTTATCCATTTTTTCTGTATTTGAATATTAAACATTATACACGTTTTGTATTAGTATTGAGATTTGATCTAATGTTAAATGGGTGTCTTGGTTAATGAAATTTCATCACGCAAATGGTGGGTTTTGGGAAAAATGTTGATTTTGTATTTAATACATTTCATTTTAGAAATTGTGATTTAAATAACATCTTTTCAGTTTTATCGTTTTATATTAAAGATTAAAACTATTCAAGCTCACTAGGCATTAAGCCTACCTCATTTTATTTGTCGGCATATGCATCAGGTCATCGTTGAGGAATAATACTAGCAACCCTACAATGAGTTGAGTGCTAGTTAGAGGTACGAGAAAGAGTTAGCTATTTTGGGACGTCTTCCGTATTTTGGAGATAACGACTGTCATTTGGTTTTAGTAACATTCATCCCTAATATAGGCCTTGTGTAAGGTTCAGATTTTTAAATGTTGATGTAAATCCTTATATTATCGTTTTTAGAAATCAAATGTTGACATCTAGAAAGGTATTTATTCCTTATTTGATGTTTTATTGAAAATTTTAAACTAGTCTTTCTTTCTAGTTTCGAGGGCATTAGACTCTTTGGCTTGTTTGTGAAACGAAAGTAATATGTAAAAAAGTTTCATATTTTGAACCAAATACATATGTAGCAAACATATTATGAAACAAATATATGTTACTCATTACACTAAATATTTGCCTTCGATGTAAAAGATCATATAAACCAATACGTTAAGGTAGAAGTTTTAACGGTTATCACAATATATGTCACACCCGAAAATTTTGGTGTTCCTAAATTCAAGTGTCATTATGATATTCATCAATGCAATGGTTTGGCTAAGTAATAAGGGTTTTGGTCCCCGGTCAAATGTCGAAAATAAGCAAGAAAAGCCCAAAATGCGCGAAAAATGGTGAATTGCGACCCTAGGGGGCCACGGTCGCACTTTATGTACCGTAAGGGGTGTTTCTGGGAAGGTGCGACCCTCAAAATGCGACCTGAGGTGGCAGGGTCGCACTCCACGGTCGCACCTCGCGTACAGGGGATAAAAAGTCGGATTTCGGGATAAAACTTCATTTGGTCAAATCTCTCTCATTTCTCAGCTGATTTGGGCGATTCAAAGTGCTACGGTTTTGTATTTGGAAGCTCTTCAACATGGAAACAAATATAGCTAGAGGTTTTTTGATGATTTTAGAGTTCATAGGAGTGGAAGGTAAGATCACCTCTCTTAAATCTAGGGTTTTGGTTTTTGCACCAACAACTCTCATTCTCCCTTGGGATCTCTTTTGTGTATGTTTTGGAAGATACGTAGGTGTTCTTAAAGGAATTACATTATGGATCTAGAGGTTTAGCTTGAGGATCTAAAGTCTTCACCGAATGGAGCTCGGTATTGGGGTAAAACCTAGATTTAGCCTAAATCTAGCAAGGTGAGTTCAAGATAGTTTGTGAAAACTTTGTACATGCCAAAAACGTCCATTTTTGAAGTATTAACATGTTTTACTTGTTATTTATCAAATGTGTGAGTATTTGGGTAAGTTTGCATATTTGGTATAAAAGAATTTATAAATCATGTAAGAGACTTATACTTGAGTTTTAGACATTTTGACAAATAAAGTTTAAGTGAGTTGTTTAGGTGCATTACCTTTTAAATGAAAATCATTTGGTTGTATTTACATCATTAGAGTATTTGATTTATAAATCGTTGGAAAATACATGTTATTACATTATGAGACATTTTGGAAATACATGATTACAATTTCATTTGGAAAATGGTTCATCTCAACTAATGTTTTGAGTAATTACATAAGTGTTGAGTTATAGAGCATTTGCTCGGTTTTGATTAAAATGAGTCTCATTGACATTTGTCCGATTTAAATGACTATATGTCAGATATGAGAGTTATATGCAATTATGGCATTTTTATTTAATACATTACACGTTTTGGGTGTGTTGGTCATTCATTTGGTGTCGTGTAATGGTAAGACTAGTGTAATGGATCGATAGGCACAAAAGTTAGTTTTATTTGGGGATGGGACAAGTAATAGATCATGGATAGGGGTTGAACTTCAGATTTAGGTATCTAGTAACAGATCTTGGAAAGGGGTTGAACTCGTTACCCGTAAGCCGAAGATTTCTATCCGCTCGAGCTTACCTACTCACTAATTTCCATTAGTGCAATAGCGGGTCTCCCCCGTATTTCCCTCAAATTGTGTTCTTTCAAGTATTTGAGGATGGGACAAGTAATAGATCCTGGATAGGGGTTAAACTTGTTCAGATTTAGGTATCGAGATTAATCGCCAGAGATGGCTTAGAACCAATAGTATAACATATCTTGGAAAGGGGTTGAACTCATTACCCGTAAGCCGAAAATTTCTATCCGCTCGAGCTTACCTACTCACTAATTTCTATTAGTGCAAAAGCGGGTCTCCTCTGTATTTCCCTCAAATTGTGTTCTTTCAAGAATAAGCGTAAGTTAATGGTTTATAAATATGGTTAAAGCTATGTTTCTATCTTTACGTTTATAAACTTATTCATGGTCGTGTGAGTGTTGGAATTGGTATCACGTTAAATGAGTATTTCTACTTTTAAAGCTTTCATTTCTAACTTCATTTTGGTCTAAAGCTTTTATGATGGAAATAATGAATTTGGGAAAGATTTGCTTTTAAAATGAAGTTATTTCATTGGGAATTATATTTTATCAAGCAAATCTTTTGATTTCAATCAATTATAAAAGTGTTATAAAAACTCTTGAGCTCATTAGTCATTAAGCCTAACCCTTTTTCTTTGTCGGTATGTACATCAGGTTATCGTTGGGGTTGGTACTAGCGACACGTGTAGACTTGAGTGCTAGAGAGTAGCACGTTAAAGATTTAGCTTTGGTGACGTTTTCCGCATTCGGAGATAGCGACTCTTTTGGATTTAGTAACACCCGACCGTATAAAGGGTTTAATCATTTGAGAATTACAAAATTTGTAAGATCCATGAGAATTACTTTAAGGCTTTGTTTCATATGATCATTTTCCATCTAAGTAAAATATTTAATGTATTAAGTAACATATATTTATTTCAATATGTGTTTATATCATATGTATTCGGTTTAAAATGTAAAACTTATAAATATATATATATATGTATATAGATATTTTGTTTCATAAACATACCATATTATGAACCAAATATATGTAGATGCAAAACAAATATATGTTATAAATTCGATGCAAAACAAATATATGTTAATTACTGTATTAAATTCTATCTATAAAAATGATATAAAATAACATATGATATATTAGTTATGATAAATCTATTTAGAAATTTAAAAAGAATACCCCAAATATCGACTATCTATTAAAAGTATATGGTTAGTCCATAATTAATGCATAGGGGCCCGCTATACACATCAAGGTCATATCATATATGTATCAAATATCCGTTAGAGTTTATGGTTAGTTTGTAATTATTAATTAATGCATAAGGGGCCGTCAACGTTGAAGATGAGTCAATGGTCCAATTTGGGGTATAGCGTGGAAAGGCTTTGGTTTGTTTATCATATATTTGTACACATGGTCAATATTATCAATTATAATATTTTTAGGGTAAGGAAAGATGTTTGTCTTGAACAAATTTCATCCAACAACCAATATTACTCCCCTTTTTTGGTTTATGAAACCAATTTTAATATCTTAATTTTGGAAAACGTTTTGGAATAAATAAAACCAATTTTGTTTTTATATTTTATTTGGAAAAACATAAATATAGTTATCATGTATCCCAAATAAGAAGTTTTACTTATTTACAAGATAAATTTAAAAGTCGGTTTTTAAAAAACAAACGGAAACAAAGTTAATAACACAATGTATAAATATTTAGTTGTTAGTTTTTCAAGATGTGTTTTGACTTTGGACATGCATTTTCAAAACGGTTATTACAAACTAGAAGGGTACTCGCGCAATGCAGCGAGATCCATTTTAATTTTAATGTTGTATTTTTTTTTTGTCTTTATCAATTTTATGATACGATTTTATTAGTTTTGAAAAAATAGATTTTATTTTTTGTAAACTTTATTTATTTCAGATTTTATTTTAAATTATAATATAGGTTTAATGAGAAAATTAACTAAAATAATACCATTTTTGAATTTTAAGTAATCATGCTTTAATCAATTATACTAACTGCATAATAATATGTTTTTAATAGTTTTTAACAAATGCTTTATAATATAGTATAGATTTAAAATCCAAATTAAGATATTTAGGTATATAAGTTAAAGACGATTAAGAAATTTTATGTTTACTTAAATTATCGATTTTCTGCAACTCTTTACTTAATCATTCCAAGAACTAAATTTAAACCAATCTAATATGTTTTATTTGAATGTGGGGTATACTTAGACATTAAATCTTAAAGGACTAAATGAATTAAATTGCAACCTACTTTTACAAAAAAAAATTATTATAGTATTTTATCCTTACAATTTATATACTTTTAAATTATTTTTTATTAAAACATTATACTTTGAAAAATTTACTCAATATACTAAAGGGTAACTTGTTACTTTTTAAACAAGTTAACTTCTGCTTTGTTTTGCTGACATGGATGACATGTCATCTGATTACATGATATTAATAAAAACAATCTTTTGCAAAAAAATTTAATAACTTAGATTCATTTAATTAGTCTAATATATTTATTAAATAATATGTAAAGTTAATGTTTTGAAAATACGATGATGTAATAATAAATGTACCATCAGCAATATATTACATGTGGACACCTTATGTGGACAACCTACCTAGACAATGAGGTGCATGAAAATCTGGTATAGTGGGCAAATTTAAAAGAAAAACTTATCTAATATTATAATGAGTAGATTTTTTAAAGTCTAATACTCTAATAAAAAAATAATTTTAAAATACATTAATGTAATAAGAAAATTTATAAAAGTTTTAATTATTTTTTATAAAAGTAGGCCGTTATTTTTTATAATTTACTTTAATTTTAGTTAGTTAAAAATTCATATGATATTAATCATTTTTATAGAGACAATTAAAATTGATTTACAATTGTAATCAATTTAAACATAAATCAAACATCTCCGAAACTAGGTTCAAGTTAACGAATGTTTAAATGTGCTAGGACACAACTTTTTTTGATTTAGATAATCAATTGTTTAAAAAACTTTAATTAATTACGTATTTTTACATTTGTTTACAAAATTTACATTCTTAATTTTTAAAACAAAGTTTATAAATTTAAGAATAAATTTAAGCAAATATAATAAATCAAGAAAAAATAATAACAATAACAACTAGTGTTATACCCGTCCGTTGGTCGGGTACTTAACATGACTTTAAACAGATTCCAAACGTCTTGAAACGGACCTCAAACAAACTGACGATTTATCAACCTGAACAAATCGATAATATAAGAAAGGTAAACATAAATTCATGTGACAAATGTTTCATCCTATCTCGATTTTGAAGGGTTTCTTATTCGCCTAAATTAAGAATTTAAAAACCTTTGTGGTTTTGTAACACAAAAATGCATTAAAACTTTGCTCTAACTCATGTACGTGGTAACCAATGCATCTTTTGTATTACATATTCTATCTGTCAATGGTTTTGCTCAAAGACAAATCCCACTACAAACTCTAATAAATTATAATAGTTCAATTCATTGTGCTTTTCAGCTACTGCATGTCTGACGGGCCAGAGGAAGTTTTCGCTGTTAGGGAACACGTTATTGGTGAGATCTAGTACTAGCTTTCAGGTGCATTCATTTGTTAGAGGAATATTCAAGTAGCCCGGTCCATCTCAAAGTCTTCTTATCTTCACCGGTTCGTAATCTTGTAATTCCAGGATATGAGAATTCAATGGCAACATGATTCTCACCAAAACCTCTACGAGTTGCAAACAACACATCAATAAGCGTTCCTAAAATAAGCACTATCATGTATATAAGAAACAAAAGAAAATATTTCAAACCAAACATAACCAGTAAATCCTATGTGGATAAGGTATGAGGTAAGATCAAAGATGTACGCATACATGTATAGAAAAAAAACTACAAAAGAAACTAAAAATTACAACTTAAGAAGCCAATTTTGAGGGATATTTTCCTGTAAAACTCCATATCTTTTGATTGCATGTTTAATTATCATTGAAGAGGAATCAAAACTTCAAGAACAAAAAGTAGTGGTGGTTGGGAGAGGGCTTTTTTAGTCTTACAATAGCAAAGAACCTCTATAGGTGATTGATGAAGACCAATTCATCCAACTCAAACTTTGTAGTCCAAACCAACTAATAATGTAAGAACCGATTACAAAGCCAAAGATAATTAAAACCGATTACGAAACCAAAGATAGAAGACGAAACATAAACTTAGGACACAAACGCATCGGTATGTGCGGTGCAACCCAAAAACTACCTACCATCAACGTGAAGTCTGATCCGACATCATTCACAGCCAAAAAATCAAAATCCCCATCCATCATATAAAGAGCATGCTTAAGGGTCCTTAAACACAAGCAAGGAAACACAAACCATCCATCACTGATATCTTTTTGTTGCACAATCCTTGGTCACTAAACAAAATCAGGAGCTTAAAATTAGAAGAAAGTACCCCAAATACAGAAAAGAACAAAAAAAACAATAAAATCAAGTTTGCAACTAAATATTCTATATGGATGGGAAATAAAATTCAAAATTTAATGAAAGCTTATTAGTTATTACCGTAATATCTAGTCTTCCAAGTTTCTCCCTGGTGCATAAGTACGACAACAACATGATAAAATTAGAAAATGATCCATCGGTGGCTTATTCCGCAAAATATAGCTGATCAATGCAAACACCAACATTCTTGACGTCGTGTAATAAAATAAAGATACAATGGGCATAAAGATCAAACTAGTTTCATAAGATGTGAAACCATGAGATTAACCTACTATATCCATTCAAAGACATTGTAAGTGATCCTCTATACCATACAAAAACACCTCATGAAGCATATAACCTAGCATATTCATATTATGGATTCTTAAACATTCAAATATTGGTTAGAAATAGACGATTGCCATAAAAGATGATATAATCATAATAAGTTACTAATGAGGTAATTTATGGTTGGAAAACATCTTACTTAAAAGACAAGGAATGCATGTAGTATGTGTCTATGGTTTCTCACCCCTTCAGCATCATATTTCTTCTATTTCTTATAAAATTACCAATTCAAACTCATTGATTTGTCTCAAAGTTTGATAAAAATCACCATAATTGCAAAAGCTTCAAACAATTATGTCTAACTTCGTGTTTCTATGATGGTATCTCTCTCTCTCACACGCACACACACACACACACATATAGACACATGATCGTGTGAGAAAAAGAGTTAAGGTGAGAAGCGTGAAAAGGGATCTTGTCACACCCCGCTAAAGCGGAATCACGAGGTACGACAGTTCAAAGTCTCACAACAATAGGAATATAAACACTAACCATACATAAATAACTAAAACGTCAAGTTCAAAGTTTAATTGTTTACAACTTGACTACTTTGTCTTAAATAAGCAAATTACAACAAAATTAACATTTACAAAATCTTGTTTGGTGTTCCACAAAAACATACAAAACTTGATCGGTTACCTTCTAATTTCCTGTAAAGCATGATAAAACAAAAGAGTCAACTACAAAGAGTTGGTGAGTTCACAGGTTTTCAAATGCACAAAACATTTTATATGCAAGGTATATATAAAAATATAGCGAATCAAATGTGCGCATCAACTTTAATATTTTAAAGTTTTATGAGCAAAAATACATATTATGATTACACATGATAATAAAGTATTGAGCCACTACTAAGTCTAAACGACATTTTACGCCCCACGAACTACCTCAGCGGTGGACCTAAAGTCCACATGTGTAGAGCATTCTTAATTGATAAAGTGCACCCCTACTTGCCAGTTAGGTGGGTATGTCAACCAAATAGCGCTATGCACAAATATCATTGGCTCATTTAGAGTTAAATAGTAGTGTACCACGGGGACTTTACATAACTCAATATATCATTTTGTGTAATATAAAGTTGCTCATCATAATGATTTATATACTTTTCGTTATTCAATATAAATCAATTCAATTTCCTTTTAAACGACATGCTTTACACCCCAAAACGTATAAACATTTAAAAAGAGGGGTCGTGAATACTCACCTTACAGCAAAACATCCAAATAGATACCCGAGATGTCCGCTTGATGGCCTAACGCTTACCTAACAAAGCAACGTACCCAAATTAACACTTATATGTCTAACTATTACTATAAGAGTGCTTATAAGTCCTTATATGTCCAACTTGGTCTACTATTGTCCCGTTACACATAATGCACATATGCTCTTTAATGATATAAATTATACCAAAAAATGTAATGTTATAGTCTTTCAAGTGATCAAAATTTATGAAATCAAACAGTTTCAGAATTTTATTTTCTGACAGAAACAATAAGTCCTAAAAATAATCAATTTAATGTAACATCCAAAATGAAAAAATTTCCCATCTTTTTATATGTGATGCATTACTGAGTTAAGGTCATTGTGACCAAATTTCATGGATTTTAGACATATAAAAAGGGTTCAAATAATTTATATCAAACAGTGTGTCACAGCAAGCATGGCAGATTACACACTGTTAGTAAAACAATCATTTGAGGAGTTCTACTTAATATTTTTCAGAAATTCTAGTTGTATTATAAGCATAACACATAAAGGAAACGTTTGAAATAAGAATCACTCATTTTGAATGAGTTATGAGGAAGATAAGGCACCACAAAGTTGCATGCACACTTCTGTCATTAGTTGACAGATTGCACACTTAACTTTAATAAAGTGGTTAATGCCTCAAAACTTCATATTTTTGAATGAAACCAGATTCATATGAACCCTTACTCATAAAAGAAAACTCCAGAAGAAGAATTATGCATTATGGACAAATATTCAAAGAGATATTAACATGCAAAGTAGGGTTTACCTACTGGTGGTTTCACAGTTTGCACACCTAAAATGTTTTAGGTGTTTGGAGGGTCAAAACTCCATATTTTCATGTGATTCCACTTGCAAACAAAAGATAACTCATAAAATTGACTATCAAAGGAAAAATCATCCTTTTTAATTGAGTTTTGGAGGAGATATGGCCATTTGAACATGCATGCACAAATCTGTCAGATCTAGAACCTAGATCACCTTTAATCTCAAACTCACCCGTGAATTGCGCTTCATATGGGTATTGATCCGGTGCATCTCATCCTATTATGAAGCTAAGATGGAGATCCATTCTTATGCTTCTCACCTTAACTTTCCTTCTCACCGGAACCCAACCCTATATATATATGTTGTTAAGTTCTTGATAATTTCTTCAAAAGAGATAGCCTTCTGAAAATGCATAGTTCATATCTTCTGAACTAGAACAGTCAAGATATAGCTAATGCATTCTCAGAAGTGAAGGTCAGAAGTCTGAAGTGAAGACTTCAGAAGCACAGATGAAGAAGCTAAGCCTCAGGCATAACTTCTGAAATAGAGACTTCAAGAGTTTTTAACAAGTTCTGAAGAAGACTCTGAAGAACAACTTACACGTGCATAGATGTCATTGGTCTGTGATGTACATAGCTGTTAGTTTAGACATTTATACTTGTATAAATACAGAGTCTGTTATTCTGTTTGTAGACACACACTGTAGAGACATATACGTGTACTTTCCACGTTTGTGAATACTGTAATCTTGTGAATATCAATACAACACTCGACTGTTTTGCAATTAATCTTGTGATATTTAATTCATATTAAATATCCTGTTCTACGGTAAATATCAAGTGGTATCAGAGCCGTTGATCTGATTTAATTCTTGATTTTATCAGTTCTGACAGATTTCTTGAAATTTTTTTGATCAATCATTTCTTGATTGATCTGATTTAATTCTTTTAACAATTACAGTTGAATTTTACGATCAAATCAACATAATATCGAAGGAATATGTGTCAATTAGATCTGAAACTAAACCACCAACCCTATTCGTAGGTAAGTATCGTCAATGGAGGATCAGAATGATCCAGTTTCTGGATAACATAGACGAAGAGTTGATGAAATAAATCACAAATGGGCCATTGGAGGTTTATGTGGAAATCCCTGTTGTTTCTGCTACTGATACAACTCCAGAGATTCCTGCAACCTAAATCAAGAAGCGATCAAACATGTACAATAATGTAGAAAAGGCTCAATTGAGGATTGATCGTCGTGCTTTAACTCTTCTAACTATGGCCCTACCAAATGAGATATTCATTAGGGTTGATAGTCTTGGATCAGCTAAAGCAATATGGGATGAAGTTGAAGCCCAGATGCAGGGGAGTGCCAAATCTAACAAAAGCTGAATATATGCATTGGCACATATGAAGAATTCAAAGCAAAGAAAGTGAATCTGTGACTGATACTTGTATGGGTAAAATCTCCTGAACTCACGACCGTTAACCAAAACGTGCGACCAAAGATATTTCATGACTCATAAATATTTACTATGACTTAGGAGTCAACAGTCGAACGAAACTCACGACGGATGTTCACGACGTATGACGAACGAACAATGATCACCCGTTCGACACACGATTTCGACATAAAATACGTTATTTATCTTATGTTAACGGACTAACCGTTGGTCGACCGTTATGCTTTATACAGGACCATTGGACGATTACAACTAGCGTCATTAAAGACATTCACGAAGGCAAACAATGTTAGACGACCGTTACAAATGACTCCAGCTATAAGATCAACGCTCAACTCAACGGAGAACCCCCGATTGACAATCACGCGCTCTAAAGTAAAGAAACATACAAAAGATCTCTAGATTTCAAACAATATTACAGTTTTACTTTATATTTCCTCTGTAATCGTACGTCTATTGCTCTAAAGAACGAAGTCCCTGTTTGACGTCACGTATTTCATAGTGCAATGGCGATATATCTTATCATCCACGGTTTGTCCCTTGTCTAAGGGTTTTTCCGTGTCATAAAACCTTTTGTCTTTATTTTTATCACTTTAGTTGTGTTTGTCGTGATGATCCATCATTTGACCGATCAGTTCCACAAACTTCTTAAGTTGACTTTTGTTAACTTAATTTTTGGCATCAACAGTTTGGCGCTCACCGTGGGGCCTGATCAAAGGATTTCTCCAATAAACACAACCGTTACTAACGTTTTCTCTTTGTTTTTCTGAATGGCATATCACAGAGTGTACAGCCCTGCAGAGGCAGCGTTAAGGGCTAAATTTCAATTACAGGTTCCGCAATTACGGATCCAACAGCTAGAAGCACAAAGGATTCCCTATGGAAATTCTAATCCGTTGCCACGACCTCCTCCTGGTCCGATACCGCCGTGGGCTTAAAATAGTTTTCCCCGACAGCCGCCCGGTCCATGGGTACAAAATAATACCAACATCCCTTACATAGTTGGAGTCCACACGATGCCTCTCTCAACCGGAATGGCGTTCGCTCAAACCTATACTTCTATGCATCAGCCGTAAGTAAATGTGCAAAACCCGTCCAATGACAACACAACAGATCCAGGAGTCGAACGACAAAGCATGCTGAGTATACCTGTAGTCGAGCCTGTCTCACGACAATTAAAACTCCTGGAGGAACAAAACGAGAAAATGCTAAATCTTCTATCCAAGTTTCCTGGAGCCACAACACTTGTCGATGTCGAGCCACCTACTAGATTTTAGATATCACCTTTCTCTGACGCAATTGCCTTGATCGATGTCCCCAAATATAATATACCGACATTTACCCCAAGTACTCAGGACTGACGGACCCAAATGAGCATGTTGCCCAGTATAAGCAACTGATGTGGACCGTGTCAGTACCCCATCAATATCAAGAAGTTTGCATGTGCAAAAGCTTTGGAGCGACATTGACCGGAGTCGTCCTTCAATGGCAGATCTCGCTAATCAATTCTTCCAACAATTTACGAGTAGTCGCAAAATGTAGAAACAAACGAGAGATTTATATTATATTATTCAAAAGGCTGGTGAATCCATTCGTAATTATTTTAACCGTTTTAATTATGAAATTATAGGTAAACGTAATTGCGACATAAGGACGGCGATCGAAGCCTACAAAAGGGGTCTGGACAACACGTCTGACCTATATTTGGACCTAACAAAATATCCTGCAGAAACATTCGAAGACGTACGAGCACGGACGCTAGCTTACATGAGGGTGGACGATGATGCTTCTTTTCGACGAAAACATACCGACGACAAGCGTCCTCTTGGCGTTAAAAAATCATACTTTAAGATCGAACACGCCGAAACAAATATCGAACGTTCGGTTCGACAAAAAGAAAGAAATGTCATCCTCCTGATATCCCCAGCATCCAAAGATCTCGTCCTATGGATTTAAAGGGACGTCCGATGATTTAATTAAGGCTTTGAAAGAAGCTCTAACGACCGTCGGATGGCCAAAGAAAACTGATGCTTTTCTCAGATTGTTTGATCTGCAAACCTAGAAAATATGTTAGTTCACCCATCATACTCATTTTATATTTTTTCTTCATGCGTTTCGAAAAACGAGTACAAAGTTTGAGTCTTGTGGAACCAAATATGATATCATCGACATATATCTAAGCAAGTATAGTATGACCTTTGTATTTTCTAAGAAAAAGGGTTTGGTCAATATTTCCACGAACAAATTTTTCTTTAAGAAGATATTTTGAAAGGGTATCATACCAAGCTCTAGGAGCTTGTTTTAACCCGTAAGAGCCTTTTGATGTTTGAAAAACAAAACTACAATGTTTAGGATCAGAGAAACCAGGAGGTTGCTCGACATAAACTTCCTCTTTAAGTTTGCCATTTAGAAAAGCACTTTTAACATCCATTTGAAAAACTCTAAAGTCTTTATGGGCAACATAAGCTAAGAAAAATCTTATGGCTTCTAGTCTAGCAACAGGAGCAAAAGGTTCATCATAATCGATTCCTTCTTCTTGTTTGTATCCTTGAGCAACAAGTCAAGCCTTGTTATGGATAACAGTGCCATTTTCATCTAGCTTGTTACGATATACCCATTTAGTAGCTATAACTGTTTTATCAAATGGAAGAGGTATGAGGTTCCAAACATTGTTTCTTCGAAACTCAGAGAGCTCTTCTTGCATTACAGAGACCCAACTTGAGTCAGTGATAGCTTCATCGATCTTCTTAGGTTCGGAAAGAGAAATAAAGTTTACATAGAGACATATATTACCTGTAACCCTACGGGTTTTAATACCTGCGTTTGGATCACCAATGATTTAATCCATGGGGTAATTTTGAGTCCATCGCTGAGTCGGTGGTTGAGGAGTTTGATCAACATTGGATTCAGCGACTTCTTCAGGAAGCACAAAAGATGCATCAGTTATTGGTTCTTCACCATTCATGATCATCTCTGGAGGAGATCCAGAGGGTTGTGCATTCTCTTGAGTTGAGAGAGGAACTTGGTTGTTCACCGATGAATCACCATTGGAGGAATCAGATGGAGAAATCTATTTCAGAGGAGTGACATCTATCCCAGAGGAGGATTGATCATTATTTGACGTACGAATCAGATTAGGACCTTCATTATCAAAAGTGTTGCTCCATTGGATAGAACGCCATAACCCTTGGTGTATCCTTTGCCATTTCCACCAAAAGTGTTGGTCCCAAAGGAGTCTACAAGAGTTCAAGGATATAGAAACAGTTTGTAGAAGGGGGGGTTGAATACAAACAGTCAGATTTTTGTTTTTTAATTAGTTTATATTGAATAAACAAATTTACAGTTACAAGCGGAATTAGAACAAGTAAAGGATATAGAAACAGTTTGTAGAAGGGGGGGTTGAATACAAACAGTCAGATTTTTGTTTTTTAATTAGTTTATATTGAATAAACAAATTTACAGTTACAAGCGGAATTAGAACAAATTTATAGTTACAAGCATGGTCCTTTGTTCAAAAGCAACCATGCTTTTGGTCGCGTGTGAATAGTACCATATCAGATATGATGGGGACATAAGAGACAATCCGTACGTCCTTCTCTGACATAGTATAAGGTTTGACTTTTGTGCATCGAGGATAAGATCAATCTTAATCTTGTTTGAAAAGCTTCACTTGATCGATGAACTTGAAACTTCAAGGATGAACTTTCATAGTATCGCTGAGGCTTAACAAGACTTCACACTCTGATTTAGATATTCATTGTTATCACTGAACCACTTCAGATCATTAGCTAACTATCTCTTTCTTCAGCTTGGTCTTCGACTTCCGCTAAATGTTCTTTTGGTGTGATGGTTGATCTTCAGATCTTCAGCGGTAGACTTGATGCTTCTGAATTTCAGCGATCGCTGATAACACTCAGCGTATGCTATCGCTGATGTAAGCATAAGCTTACAAATGGAATTTTCACTAAGTATACAGAGGAATCATATTCAAATCACTGAGAGGAGTTATGATCAACAATCTCCCCCTATTTGATTATGATTAAGTAATATGAGAAAATTACTTGAAGGGATTAGTAGGGACTTAAGAAATAATCAAGTAAAATTTTTGAAGTACTAATCTGTGAGATCTTTTTCAGCTAATCTATTATAGCCATTGAGTTTCATTTATAAGGATATGAAAACACAATTTTTACAAGTAAATGCCTTAAGTACATTCACCGATTAAAATTTCAGAGAGAAATATCAGTGAGTAAGGAGGTATGTAAAGAAGTTAGAACTCTTATGTTCATTGTCCCATTTACTGTTTTCATGGATCTTTTCAGTACACATTTGGACTAGAGTATTTCATTTGAAATTTCATTAATAATCTGAAGACATTACATGAACAATGAAATTACAAATTTGTAAGTAGAGAGAAGTACAATACATTGAAGAGTAATACAAAAGGAAAAGACAACTATATATTAATCAGAGATTTTCATGTCTTATTCGTATTTCATTTTCATAGAGCCTCTTTTATCGATTCATTAGCGGATCATCTGACCAGCAGTAGTGATGCATGACTTTGATGAAGGCTGATGGAGCTTTGCTGACCTCGCTGTTTCTGAAGAGCCCTAGAAAGCCATCATTGTCCAGGAAAATCATACCTGGTTCAGGGAAGGTGATGATTTCATTTTCTTCGTATCTTCTATTTTGAGGGAGAGAGACGTTCACCATTGAGATGTTGGGGATTTCCAGATGACCGAGAATGCTTTCGTAGTTGAATTTGGTTTCATGATCACTTTTGGAAGATGAACCTCCATCAACATTTGATCTTCTCTTTCTTGTAGGCTCAGGGAGAGGCAGAACTTGTACATGTTGTGACATCCTCTGAAGAAGCTGATCCAACTCTCTTTCTACCACGTCTTTAAACTTTGATTTGGAACCCTGAATGGCATCTCTGATTTCTAGCCATTCAGAGTATCCATAGAACTTCAAGAACTTGGCTTCTTCTTTTTCAGCATTCGCATGTCTATACATTCGAATAAATACCTTCATTCCATACCTTTTGGAAGGATGTCCTTCGATCGTTGCTCGAATGATATTTGAATCATACCTCCGAAAATTGAATTTTTTAGTGCACCAGCGCAGTTCTTTTTCTCTGTAGCTTGGTTCTTCATTGGTTAGAGCATTCAGGATCTTCTCTTGAGCGAGGATATGATTCACTTTGATATTTTCTTCATTCAGTTCGGCTTTGTGCCAAAGCTTCAGCGACTCTTTGACTTTTCTCAATCTGCTTTTTAGTCGCCTTTTCTTTAGCAGCATCCTCCCTGAGTATTCTTCTTGCAAGCTCTAGATCACTCTCTGTTTGCTTCATCTTTTCATCCCTTATTCTCAGAGCTTCAAGTGCTTGTGCTCTCTCTTCCTTTGATAGAAAATAAAAGTCATCCACCACGCTGATAGGAGTTAGACATTCTGGTTCAGCAGAGGGCATCTTTATTCTTTTGGCTTCGAGTTCTTTTAAGAAGTTTATTCGCCTTTCTTCCTCTTCAGGCTTGCTTATTAGGAGTCTCTGAGCGCGTCGTCTAGGAATGAGGCCTTCTTCATCTTCAGAGTCAGAGTCAGATATGTACAAAAACTGCTCCTCAGATGAAGGTTCCTTCCAAAAAGTGGAGTCCTTTGGGGGACTAGACTCACTGAGATTGGGGGAAGGAGAGAGAGGTTGGTCAGCACCAAAATTTTGAGGAGATTAAGAAGGATAGGTTGGAGGTTCAGAGATGGGAGTATGAGGGATAAGGGGAAGAGTTACCTTTACATCGGTCTCCCCCTCAGATACTGGAATGGTGGAATCAATCTCTGCCACCTGGTTTTCTTTGCCTAATTGGCTGGACGGATCCTGAGAAGGAGGTGGTCCGTCCCCCAAGGGCTCCCTGTAGACTATTTCAGGCATGAAGTTGCCTGGTCTACTGTTTTTGAAGTGCTCAAGAGCACCAGGAGGGCTATCATCGCCATCATCATCTTCATCTCCCCCATAGTGAGGGATGTCATCATTGTCTTCCTCATCGTCTTCTTCTTCCTCATCATCTTCCTCAACGATTACCTTTTCAGCGACAGAGGAAGAAGGCTCTTGCCGAATGTAGGGAGATATCGGAGTTTCAGGGAATTTTTCGTTAGCCTCTCCGATGATCTCGTCAGTGATTTCCTTGGCGCATCTCTCCCCCTCGATGTTATCAGCAGGGAGAACGTGCACCATCAAAGTACGCACACTGGACCCAATGTCCTTCAGAGAGTTGGTATGCGCAGTCTGAGTCTGAATGACCTGGTTCAGTGAAGTCGGATCAGCAGTATTGAAGGAAGAGGTAGCTTTCTCTATTCTGGTCAACATCTGCATCATGTCGGACTGAGTCTTCTGAATAGACTCTAGCACGTGGTCTTGTGCTTCTACCTTCTTTTCCAGCTGGGCAAGAGCTTGCTGATGAGCCAGAGTATCAGCCTTGAGTGCCTGAATGTCAGTGTTGACATTGTTAATCGTGGCCTTCATCCTTGGATTACCAGTGACAGTCTGGAAGATGTATTCGGTGGATGTTTGGAGATTGTATACCCTAGCCCTTGTGAGAGCACATTCATTGACCAAGAAGTCAATTGTAGGAAATGTGGGGTTAGGGAGATAAATTTTGGGGATCTCCACGGCAAAAGGAGGAAGCTTTGAAGAAAACTTTTCCTGCTTGACTTTGCGCAGTTCAGCATCTATCTTTAGTTGCTGAGGAGATTTACCCTTGGTAGCACTTGAGGGAGTAACAACAGCAGCGACCTTGGAGACATTGACCGTGGTTGCTAGTGTGGAGAGAGACTGATGTGCAGTTGCTGATGATAACATAGACAGAGCAGCCAAGAAGAGCTCTGGGTTAGATGATGGACGTTTAGACATGTTATTTATCTTGAGAGTATCATGAGGATTACTCTCAGGAATAGCGAGTACTAAGGTAGTGTCATGTGGATCACTAGCCTGTTTTTTAGTATATCTGTGAGAGACATGCTGAGCTCCTATTGTAATGGATTTTCAAAGTTCAGATTGTCGAAACAATACTAAAGTTTGAACAACGTGCGATTCAACATCATCAGAGATACGGACAACTATCTCTGAATCATTTGTTTGTGTGAGGACCAAAGAAGAGATCGTAGAAGAAGAAGAGAAGGCTGTGAATGTAGTACCTGATCCAGCTTCAGCGGAGCTGGCTATAACACGTTCAGTGACCGTAGTCGCTGAAGGTGGTGGTAGTACTGAAGAAGCGGCAACGGGTTCAGAGACCGTTTACGTGGTAGTGGCTACAGAGGACGTTGGTAGTACGCCCGAATCAGGAAGGGAAGTATTTTGAGAGACTTCCTTCCTTGGCTTCTTTGCAGCTGGCTTATGAGCGACGGTCTTTTTATGACCATCGGTTGGTTCTTTTCGTTTGGAGGGAGAGGAGGTGTCAGGGATACTCACAGATGGGTTATTCAGTGAGATGGATACATGTCTTGCTTCTTTGATGAGCTGCAGCATGTAGGGAGTGAAGGGAGCATCATCTGGATGGTCATCAATGTCCATAGACTTCTTTCCCACCATCGAGAAGCCTTGGTCGGCGACCGTTGGATATTCACCTTTGAAGGCAACCTCTAAAATGGTTGCAAAGAACCTGGCGTAAGGAATGAATTGGTTTCTCTTCGTAGCTTTGACCATGTTGTACATATCGTTGAATATGTAGTCCGCATAATTCAGCTTGTAGTTGGTGCAGAGAGCAAATCCAAGGTCCTGGAAGTGCTTGCTGGCTTGGTCGTGAGAACCAAACTTGGAGCCCAAGCACTGAATAACCTGCGTGAAGATGTATTGCCAGCGACCAGGAAGACGCTTCTTTTCCATCTTTGACCCTATAGTCTTGACTTCAGGGTTTTCCCAGACATAACCGATAGAGTCCAAGAAGTCCTCTATTTGTTCCTTAGAGGGCTCAGGGGCCCAAGACTCATTCTTTCCTCTTGAAGGAAGGCGGAGGGTATTCCTCAGAAAGCCGGAGGTGAAAGCAAAGTCACCGAGAAAGGGGATAGTGAAACTGATTGCAGGGAGCTTCCTACCCTTGTCAGTGGTAAGGGTTGTGAAGTGAGCTGTATACCAGAGTGCCTGAAGATGCGTAGTGATACCCACTAGATTGTGCACGAAGGCATACATCAGAGGACAGGCTTTGATGAAGGTAGCACCATCATTGAAGTAAGATCGTTCAGCAGGGATATCTACCAGGGCGAGGTAGTTGCAGGCCTTGAAGTTAGCTTGTTCTAAGTCAAATTGGCACACAGGGGCTTTGGTGAGAACGACTTGATCAGCAGCCTTAGTGTTCTTGCTTGAAGATGCCATGTCTGTTTCAAAGATGGGAACACCAAATAGGAAACACTACAACAAAATTGAGTTTATAGGACGCTTTTTTAGGACACTTTATTAGAAGCGTCCTATAAAACCATTTTTAGGACACTTCCCGAAAAGCGTCCTATAAAACCAAGTCTAATAAGACACTTTCTAAATACGTCCTATAAAATGAAGTCTAATAGGACACTTTTCTAAATACGTCCTATAAAATCTGGTCTAATAGGACACCTAAATGTGTCTCATAAAATAAATTTTATAAATAAATTAATACATGTAATGAAATAAAATTTAATTACATTCTTAATTTAGACACAAACAAATATTTATAAACCGTTTATTATATTGGACCAGAGTATATTTTAAGCTAGGCCCATTGATTATATTGGACTAGTGTTGGACTTGAATCCCCTTATTGGTCTCATAGTCTCTGTTCTCTAGTCTCGTTCGTTTCTCTCCATAGTTGTTGAATTCCGTCGGTGCTCTCCATCGATCGCTGCTCTACATAGTTGCTGAATTCCATCGGTGCTCTTCATCGATCGCTGCTCTCCATAGTTGCTGCTCTCCACCGCCTGCTGCTCTCCACCGCCTGCGGCTCTCCACCGCCTGCTGCTCTCAATCGCTGCTATTCACGTTAGGGTACAATTTTCAAATCAAGGAATCGAACTCCAGGTATAAATAGGTAAAAGTTCTTCTGCTTATCCTGGATCTAATTATGTTCTCGTTAGAAATTGATGACTAAATGTTCATTGGTTGATTTTGTTCTTATTTCAATTAAAATTGAGATTGAAATTGAAATTGAGATTGAGATTATTCCTATCAGATTCAATCCTTCTCAAATCGGATTCAATCATTTCTATCGCCTTCCATTGCAATCACAAATGTACAGCCTTCTATTGCAATCCTTCCCTAATCTCTAATTCCAATTGCAAACGTAATCCTGATTGATTTTCCCACCATGGCAAATCACACTTATATTGGTGAAATAAAATATTATTTGTTGGTATGTTGGTGAAAAGCATCTTTGCTTGTATATGTGCATATTTGTGGTTGCACATACTGGTTATTGGAACTTTCAAATGTGATGTAGACAAAAGAGAATGGTACTGTATGTTTGGTGGCACTGAAGTTCCTGTTGAGATTATTCAAGGAGTCTTCTATAGAAATCAGGGTGTCTTATTTAATAAGCAGCTTCAAGTAATGCACAAATTTCTCTTATAACAGGGGTATGTAGTTCAATTAAGTCCAATTACAAGCACAAATATATATAGCATGAACACATTACTTTTTAGCTTGTTCTTATTGCTATTTTGATTCAGACATTTAAAACAAGCTCAAACTTATTTTCCTAACACATGCTTAACAAGGGTGTGAAACAAGAATTATAAAATATAAATTACGATTAACCATTAAAATCTACCTTGCCGGTTCCTGGAACACCATGGATGTAAAGGCAACGTCCTAGACATTGATCATCTCATATAGCACCTTTGATAAATGCAGTTATTTCTTCCATCTCTCTGCAAATATAAAAATATCAGTCAATAAATGAGACTATATCACATTGAAAGTGAAAAAGTACTCGTAGATAAACAAAGAAAATTTTCAGCTATGCAAACCCCAGAACAAAATTGAAAATGTGAAAGAAATTACATATAATAGTAAACAAAAAATGAAATTTCTAACTTTGGTTTCCTGTGAACAACTCAAAAGATCACTTACTTGTTCCTACATGGCAGAGATTTGAGTCGTTATATTTTTCAATTTAGTTCACAGTCCCTCGTTATATTTTTCAATTTAGTTCACTGTCATAACTAATGTTCATGTTTCAACTCCATATTATTGCTTTATTTTACAGCAATAAAGCAATGAGACCATACTATCACTAAACACAATATTGTTGGGTGGTTGATAATAAAAATTGGGGGGGGGGGTTAATCTAGTTGCATATGAATACAGAAATTTTATGGTTGTTTTTCATATATTTGCATAGGGATTACATCTCTAAATTATCATCTAATATATGTTTTTTTTAGCCTTTGTAGTTATGTTAACTGTCGATGAATACATGTTGAACTCATCAATAATTTTTTGAGTAGATTTTGAAGCCTTTATTTTTATTGTTATGTTTAACCATATAAGCTTAAATTTTCGAAGAAAATGTATTCCAATTTTTTATAAAACAATTAAGCTTCATAACTTAAGTTATATATTTGAATAGAAAAACATAGTTATATATATAGGGGGTGTATCCGTTGCAAGCTCCTTATTCTATGTGTACTTTGCAACTGCTCTCATCCAATCTGAATTCAGCACCACTTATTGTGCTCTCATCCAATCTGAATTCAACACAACTTATTTTGAGAGCAGTTGCCAACAGAAGTGTTGCTTTTGCCTTTTCAAGTTCAGTCGGCTTGTGAGATCTCACATGCTCCGGGATTCTCTTTGTCCCAATTTTTTGTAGCCCAAAGGTATTTTAAACCTTTTATATAGCTTCAACTATATGCTAAGAACATCTCCAACAAATTCTCTTTAATTCTATAGTAAAATTAGCAACTCTTCTTATCGAACAAAAGGGAGTCAAAATATTCTCAAAAACATAATTAAAGACACCATAGGTATGGGAACTGTTTCATGAAAATGACTTGCTGCTTTTTGAGTGGAACCTAGGAGTTCAACTTCTTCACCTGGATAGAAGTGCTATATTTCATCAGATTGAAAAAAATGCAATCATGTGTTTAATAGCACAAACAAAGTTTAAAATAAGACTGCACGATTGAATTGATTATCTTTTTCTAGTTCAGTATCTTGCGGGTATGAGAAAATCAATAAAACCAAATCAAATGAATTGATTAAATGTATATTTCACACAGAGGTAGGCTAGACGTAAATGTCCTCTCTCTCCTACTTTCTTCTTTGTTCTCCATGCCCAAATACATAACTAGTTATAGGTTTGATCCTAGGCCTTTCACTAGTGTCGTCAAAAATATTATTTCTCTCAATATTAACTATTTCCATAACTCTTGCCTTTTGTATTTAATTAGGACCAAGATGGATAATAGTTGGATGTTTTTACCAAGAATGACTATTGAGTACCAAAGATCCTTGGAAGAATATCTTAGTCTTGTGTTTTCGAACGAGTGTTTAAGTCGCCAAATGTTATGTCCATGCATTAAATGTGGTAACGAGGCATGGGTGAATCGGGAGGAGGCTAAAATGCATCTCATATGTGATGGATTTCTATAAGGTTATAGAATTACACCTTCTATTTCCCAATCCTCTAGTCCTACATTGGATACACTCGATGACATGCAAGGATTGGTGCATGATGCCTTTGGTATCTTAGATGAAAACATACTTGAAGATGAAATAGACATAGAAGAAGAAGAACCGCATGAGCCGAATCCAGAAGCAAAAAAGTTTTATAAACTATTGGAAGATGCAGAGAAAGAACTATATCCCGGGTGTGAAAAGTTCTCGGTACTTTCATTTATTGTTAGACTATTTCATAGCAAGTGCATAGGAAAATGCAATGACCAAGGTTTCACCATGATGCTTGATACATTGAGGGAGGCATTCCCAAATGCTTCTATTCCGAAGTCATTGTATGAGATGAAGAAAATTATAAAGGATTTGGGTCTTAGTTATGAGAGAATTGATGCATGCCCAAATGACTGTATGTTGTACCGGAACGAAAATAGTAAGAAGATTGAATGTGATATTTGTCACACATCAAGGTATCAACATAGCGAAAATGAACCCGAAGATAAGTCAACTACATCCCATAAGAATAAGAAGATTGCAACAAAAGTTTTGCGCTATTTTCCACTCAAACCAAGGATGCAAAGGCTATATATGTCTTCCAAAACTGTTGTCTCCATGAGATGGCATGAGGAGAATCGTGCTAAAGATGGTTGCTTGAGACATCCTGCAGATTCCCCCGCTTGGAAAACATTTGATTTCCAATATCCTGATTTTGCCAAGGAGCCTCGCAATGTTAGACTTGGTTTAGCAACCGATGGGTTTAATCCTTTTAGAACTATGAATGCTTCTCATAGTACATGGCCTGTGGTTTTAATGCCATATAACTTGCATCCATGGATGTGCGTGAAACAACCTTATTTTATGCTATCATTGCTTATACCTGGCCCCTCTGCTCTTGGAAATAATATAAATGTCTATTTAAAACCTTTAGTGGAGGAGTTAAAGGAGTTGTGGGATGTTGGAGTAGACACTTATGATGCATCAACCAAGAATAACTTTCAAATGCATGCCTCTTTGTTATGGACCATAGTTGACTTTCCTACTTATGCTAATCTATCCGGATGGAGCACTAAAGGTCAACTTGCATGTCCTTGTTGCCATAAGCATACAGAATCACACGACTAAAGCATGGGGGAAAATATTGTTTCATGGGGCATCGTCGCTTTTTGCCCAAAAAACATGTTTTCTGGCGTGACAAAAAGTCTTTTGATGGCACTGAAGAACATGAAAGGCCGCCATGCCGCTTATCAGGGTCTGATATACTTCATGAGTTAAATGGGTATGAAATTAAATTTGGAAAACTAGTGAAGGATAACCAAATCTTCCATTTAATTGGAAGAAAATAAGTATTTTATTTAAGTTACCGTATTGGAAAGATAATTTGCTATGCCACAATCTTGATGTGATGCATGTTGAAAAAAATGTTTGTGATAGTGTGATTGGCACCTTGATGAATCTGGATGGAAAGACTAAAGATCATATAAAGGCACGTCTTGATTTACAAGACATGGGTATTAGACCTGAACTTCATCCCAAAGTTCATGATAACGATAAAGTGTACTTGCCTCCGGCTTGTTTCTCAATGGATAAGAAGGAGAAGGAAATATTTTGTAATGTCTTGAAAAAGGTGAAAGTGCCCGATGGATATGCAACTAACATATCAAGATGCGTGCATCTAAAATCTCCAAAAATACTTTGGCTTAAAAGTCATGATAATCATATTTTGATGCAGCAGTTGCTTTCGCTCGCCTTGCAGAAAGTTTTACCTAAGCATGTGCGCATTCCTTTGATGAGATTATGTCGTTACTATAGACAATTATGCTCAAAAGTTCTTAGACCACAAGATTTTGTTGAACTAGAAAACGAGATCGGTAAAACTCTTTGCGATCTAGAGAGGATATTCCCACCGTCATTCTTCGATGTCATGGTTCATCTTTCGGTTCACCTTGCTTCAGAGGACAAAATAGGCGGTCCAGTACATTACCGTTGGATGTATCCAATCGAGAGGTATGTGTTTCTTTAATTATTATTATTATCAACAATACAAGTATTATTATTATAATCAAAATGACTATTTTTTTCATTTTATGATATTTTAGGTATTTGTCCACATTGAAATCTTATGTTCGAAACAGAAGTAAACCTGAGGGTTCGTTTGCAGAAGGATATTTAGCTGAAGAGTGTCTTTCCTTTTGTTCATTGTACTTATATGATGATATTGGGTCTAGACATAATAGGACAAGTCGGAATTATGATGATGGTGGTTGTCGGGGTGTTTTACCTCTCTTCTCGATGCCGGGTCGTTCTGTGGTAGCCGTAGAGACACAGACGTTGGACCTTGAAACTTTGGCTAAAGCACACTCATGTGTGTTGTTTAATTGCAACAAAGTCGATGAATTCATCACGTAAGTCAACAATTATACCTCATGAATATTAATATAATTAGTGTTCGAGTCTTTTAACACTATATAATTGTACAGTGAACATCTGAAGATTGTTTGTGATCAAAATCGACGATTACGTGAGCATGAATTGCAACGTATTCATGGTAAAACTTTTGCATTATGGTTCCAAAATCATGTAAGTAATGATTAAAAATGGTATAACATTACATTTTATACTTTATGCCAAGTGTTTTTAAATTATAATGTTTTATGTACTCGTACTCAGGTTGAGGAATTGCATACTTTAGGGGCTCAAAGAATCACAGAGGAACTAAGGGCCTTGGCAAGTGGCCCTATTGAGATTGTGAAAAAATACAAGGGATTTATTATAAATGGTTTTAGATTTCACACGTAAGAGCTTGAGCGGAAAAGAAAAACACAAAATAGTGGAGTTGTGCTTGATGCAAGGATAAATAGTTTCTCGAGCGTTAGAGATAACAATCCTATTGCGGGAGATGTAACATACTATGGGGTCTTGAGAGATATTATAGAGTTAGAGTATTCGATTGACAAAAAAGTCGTGTTGTTTGATTGTGATTGGATCTCAACTGGTAAAAGAAAAAAGGAAGATGAGAATGGGTTTACTCTACTTAATTTTAAAGGCTTGAAGCCTCATAATGAGCCTTTTATACTAGCTTGTCAAGCTCAACAAGTGTTCTACGTTGCGGACCCTGCTGACAAAGACTGGCAAGTTATGATCAAGACAACAACTAGAGATTTTTACGACATGAATGAACAACCATGTCTTGATCATGTTGATACATACTTGCAAAGTGAATCCTTTAGTCGTCCTCAAGTTGATGAAAATATGGACATTGACTTGACTAGAGAAGGTTTTAGTGGAATTATTGTTGACAAAGATATCCCGGTTTTAGATCGAGATGAAGATCAATTTGATGCCTTGTCATGACTTTGGTTATTATGTGTAAGAATTATATATTTAGATTGCATTTGTGAGTTTTTGTGTTCAATTTATTTGTGTATCTTTGGATTTTTTGCTAGCAATGTCTTCAAGGATGAACAGTGGAGTGAATTTGGCTCATGGTAATAGTAGTCAACAAGTTCAAGAAGCCACAGTTAACATGGACTGCAACCATTTTATTGATGATCCAGGTATATGTGATGTGTATATGTCCCATCTTTTGGGGATTAGTATAATTCCTTTTTCAATGATAAATTTTGTAGTTGTTGATGGACCGTCACACAAAAGAGTTAGAGGGCCAACGTATATGCCAAGTATCTGGAAACTAGAAGAAGGGGATCGTATTCCAGTTCTTTTCAATGAATATGGCCAACCTGTTGACAAGGAAACTACTAATAGTTTGAGTCATTTCATGGGATCTTTGGCAAGAAGTGGAAAGTATTGCCCAGTTGATATGCCATGGCATCAAGTTAAGACAACCAAGAAAGGAATGTTGCTAAACTTGATAGAGGTATATTTGAATTAAACTAAAATTAAATAAGTAAAGAATGTGCCTCATGTTATTATTATTTAACTTTTTCTTGTTTTGTAGACAAAATTTGATCTTCCACCGGGGTCTGATGATTGGATTTTAAAATTATTTGCAAAGAAGGTGAGAAATTGGAGGGCAAGAATAAAGAAAGATCATTATGATCCATCCCTATCATTTCAAGAGCAAATAAATTCTAAGCCTAAGAGAGTTCGTCCGGATCAATGGATAAAACTTATCAAGAATTGGAACAAAGAAGAGGCTAAGGTATGTTATTTGGGCTTGTTTGGTTGCTTTGAAAAGCATATTATTATAAATATTGTTTCTAAATTGTGCGTTACTTTCTTTTACACTTGGCTTCTCATGGATCTACAATTTATCCACTTCTAGCTTATAGTCTTATATGTCACTTTTAGAAAATCAGTGAAAGAAATAAGACTAATAGGGGATATAAGAAGATGATGCAAATTACGGGGAAAAAAAGTTATGCTCGAGTTCGTGAAGAATTAAAGGTACTTACTTATTCCTTATAATGTAGTTATGCAAATATAGTTGATGTAATATGTATATATGTGTTTACAGGAATCTTTGTCGGGACGTGAACCTAGTCGAATGGAGTTGTTTGTTGCATGTTTTTTTCTAAAAATGGCGCTACCAAAAATGTGGAAGCTGCAAATGCTATTGTATGTTATATTTGTAATTTGTTGACTACATATGCAAGCTTTACTTGAGCTTTAGATTAGTTTCCACAACCTTTATCATATTTGCTAGTGACAATTTATTTAACTATAGGAACAAATGCTAGACCTTAACTTTCAACTTCCCGAGGGTTCACTTGATGAGCCGGGGCCTGATGATGTATTTTCAAAAGTGATGGGAAAGGACAAACATGGCAACGCTCGCATGTACGGGCTAGGTGTTCGAGCTTCAGATATTTAGGGTGTCTTGCCAAGTCGCTCTGCATGTTATAGGGAGAACATGTTGTGGAAAAGAGCATATAAAGATGTTAGCAATGAAGTAGCAGAGCTGAAAGCTTTGGTATTAGAGAGGCTAGGGTCAAAGGAAAATACTTCTAGTACTTCAAGTGTTCCCATGACATCAGGAAGTCGTCCTAAAGCAACCGTCGAACTTCAACCTCTTAAGGTACGTGTCTATCTAAAACTTAAAATCTTAGGTTATAGTGTTCCATTAATATCTGTATTAGGGGTTGTTTGGTTGGTTTTTCGTTAAGTCATGTATATATAAATATGGCTTTTTGGATTAAGCTGTCTGTATAGTCCCATTAAGCTCACTAAGCTGCAAACAAACAGACCCTTAGTTTCTTAATTATGAACCCATGGCAGTTGGTCATAGACAACGGCAGAGAAATGTGAGAGTAGGGTCACCTGGTTTGGTAATGAAAACAATTATAAACTATAAGGGGAGTTGTTTTTGAATAACCATGCAGAAAGATTAAATAAGCTGTCAAAATCAGGGAAATAACCTGAGTCCTTAGGACCACACGTAGGTTATAACAATGTGGTCTTTTACCATATTTAGTAATACATTCAGCTAAGCATCTAACTGTTCTTGACCAATCAATATGAAGATTTAGTTATAATTAGTAATGCTTACGGTTCAAATGCTTTTTTTTGTTTTATTCTTGTCAATTTTAGCATTGCTTGCTTTGAATTATTGGTTCTTGGGATGAATAATCTAGTTCTATTTTTTTTATAGTTTTCTTTCTTAATATCTGATGGCCCTTTATTTATGTGCCTAATGGAGCACTTCCACCTACAAAAGCACTTAAGAATTAGGATTAAACTCAAGCTCAGTTAGGAACTATTTGGTTGGTTTTCCATCAACTTCTGTATGAATAAAGTTGTCTGTGTGGATTCATCTGTTTGTAAAGATTGTGTAGATTTTTTTTTGAGAGAGTTTTTTATAGATGAAAGGAGAGTGTTATTTAATTGGGAGGGGTAGGTTTGAAAAATAAAACTTGTCTTTATGGATAAAGCTCCCCTCTAGAAACTTACTCAGGGTCTATTTGTTAGCAGCTTAATGAGCTTAATGGGACTCACAACTTATTCGGTCAGCTATAGGTAACTGTTTGGTAGTGGCTTAATTATACAAAAGTAGCTTATTCAGTAAGCTTCTAGCAGGAAGCTTTATGCCGAAAACCAACCAAACAGCTTTATCTATACAAGAAGCTTAATAATGCAACTTTATGTATACAGGACTTAATGGAAAACCAACCAAACAGCCCTTGAATAAGCTATTTTCTATATCATTAATTCATTACCTAACATTTAGGTATATCTGATTGAATAAACTAAGACCCATTAAACTCATTAAGCTGCTAACATACAGAGGCTAAGATCCTATAAATTTCATCCCATATCATCTGCTGTCAATAAACCAAGGCTAATCACTTCTGTAACCTTTAATATGTAGGCGGAGAAAACTAGATTGAATGATGAAATTAAACTGAAGAACGAACAAATATCATTAAACAACTTATTCTCAACGGTTGTTTAATTCTGATTCTGCATCTGATTGTGGTATTTATACATGTTTCATATTTTTATTAATTATGTCACAATCTGATTAAGTTATCTCTATTATTTTATGTACCATTAAGCTACTTTTTGTACCATTAAGCTACTTTCTGTACCATTAAGCCACTACCGAACAATCATGTATAAGCTGCTAGTCCCATTAATCTCATTAAGCTGGTTAGAAACAGACCCTAACTAATCAATTATACTGAACCATTAAGCCATTAAGCCATTGTTGTTTTTTAGTTGAATTATTTGGTAGCACCTTTCAATTCTTCGTTTACTGTTCTATGATCATAGGTGAATCCATAATACAAATAATTAAACAATAACTTGTTCTTAGAATCTTGTTCTTCAATCGCTTTTTTGTAGGTTGGGGATGTTGTTCATCTTAAGAGCATCATAAATTCCATGGAGAATGTGGCAAGAGGACGGATCAAGAGCTTAGATCCGGATGAATTGGTTGGTGGTGAGGAGATTGGTCCAAATTGGTGTGAGGTACATGTTCTAGTTGCGATTAAAAGGAGGTAACGTTTGATTAGACCATATGGATTGTTTGTCACAGTTGAAGACGCAATTGGAGCAACAATTGTGTGGCCCTGTCCTTTTACTTTGGTAAGTGTAGACTTTTTTAAAACTTGTTAGATTTAGCAAGTGTAGAATTGTTTATCATATAACTAAACTTATTTGTTCTTTAATTGTAGGTGGTGCATGACGAAGATTGATATCTCTCCTTCATAGAGGACGAAAAGATTTTCTATATTTGCGTAATTTTTGTTCAATACTTAGTTTGTTGTAATCCAACTTTACGGTTGATACAAAGCTTAGTAGGTGGTACTCATAAATTGTATAACATTGAATGTTGTTCTATCGAATTAGTTTGTAAAACTTTCATATATGTTTTTAAATATAAAATTACAGAAGGATTTTATAATTGGATGAAACGTCCAATATTTTAGTTTTTTGGGATGCTTTTAGTTTTACTTATTATAGTCTAGTAGGGCACTTTTTAGTGTTACATAGTTGATTTTATAGGACACTTTTTAGTGTTACGTAGTTGATTTTATAGGACACTTTTTAGTGTTACATAATTGATTTTATAGGACACTTTTAAATGTTGCATAGTTGATTTTATGGGACACCTATATTTGTTTTAAAAAGTAAACATTTTGTGACAACATTAAGAGTCCTATATTATAGTCTAATAGGACACTTTTTAGTGTTACATAATCTAGTCTATTAGGACTACGACATTTGTACCATAAGCTTAGAGTTTATTAGGACGCTAAAAAACATCCCACTAACCTATTACAACGCCCTTAGATGAGACACAACTAATTTGTGTCCTATAAACTTAAATGTCCTATTAAGCACCCTATTAGGACACTTTTGAGGGTCTTATATACCCAATTTTGTTATAGTGAAAATCATGGTTTAATACAAGGATAATAAACCAGAAAAGGTATTTTTGGTACAAAGATTACCAAAAAATGTAGAAGAAAAACAAGTGTTCTGATGAACAAAGATCAAAATACTTGTTAGTACCACAATTTTTGAAAAAGAGATAGAAACTTTTTAAAGAAAATACTTTAAAAAAAGGTCTTATGTTCTAAGACAAACCCAGAACAGGTTTTTGGTAAAAGAATTAGAGTTTTATCACATTTGTTTTGGACTTAAAACTGGATTTGAATTTAGAGTTTTATAATGTTAAATATGTGATAAACAACATTTGAGTTTAAAGTGAAGAAGAGGGTTAGATCAAACCTTAAACGTGAAAATAAAGAAAAACGCACAAGTGCGTGTTTTTGGTGTTCTTGAGGAAAGCTTTGAAGATTCAAAGAAAGTTCTTACTTGGAGAGTAAGGATCGCGTAAAGAATCAAATGAAGAATTAAGTTGCTTAAATAGCATGAGGAGAGATAAAGGATAGCTAAACGATGGTTTTAGCTTTTTAAAAAAGTAATGATGACCTAGCGCACGTTCCTAGAAAGGAGTTGGAAAGGAAACGTCGTGGTCCGTCGTGTGTCAGATAAAGGTCTGACGTGTGCTTTTCTTATTTGAAAAATATTGAAAATGATTATCATTTTAAAAATGTTAATCATTATCCTTAAATTCTTCATCAATAGACAATAAAGGATTGTCAGTGATGGGTTTTTAGTTTTAAGACATTTCCTGAAAGAAAATATTCAGAGAGTGTAAAGATTTAGAAGTTCATACCTGAGTGAGAATGATCAAGTATCGCTGAATCAGAGTTCAGAGAATGGAGATTTATTCAGCGTTTAACATACCAAGTTCGCTGATGAGTAGATTGAAACTAGCTTCATCAAGAGGTTTGGTGAAAATATTAGCGAGCTGATATTCAGTTGGAACAAAATGAAGTTCCACTTCTCCATTCATCACATGATCTCTGATAAAATGATATAGAATCTCAATATGCTTGGTTTTTTAGTGAAGAACATGATTATTTGCAATTCCAATAGCACTAGTGCTATCACAATAAATAGGGATTTTAGAAAGTTTGAGATCATAATCTCTTAGCTGATTTCACATCCAAAGGATTTGAGCACAACAGCTACCAGTGGCTACGTATTCAGCTTCAGCGGTAGAGGTGGACACAGAGTTCTACTTCTTACTTGTCCAGCTTATCAACTTACCACCTAATACCTGACATCCGCCAGTGGTGCTCTTTCTATCAATCTTGCATCCTGGAATATCACTATCAGAGTAACCGATTAGATCGAACCCTGAGCCTTTAGGATACCAAAGACCCAGATAAGGAGTTCCCTTCAGATATTTGAAGATTCGCTTTACAGCGATGAGGTGAGATTCCTTTGGTTCAGCTTGATACCGAGCTCAGAGACATGTAGAATACATGATATTAGGTCTACTCGTTGTAAGATATAGCAGAGACCCAATCATCCCACGATAGGAAGTGACATTGACAGGTTTCCCATTTGGGTCTTTATTCAATGTTAGAGGAGGTGCCATTGGGGTCTTCATCGCTGAGCATTGATTCATATCAAACTTGTTCAGCATGTCCTTAACATATTCACTTTGACAAATGAAAAAATTCCTTTGTCAGATTGCTTAATCTGCAAACCTAGAAAATATGTTAGTTCACCCATCATACTCATTTTGTATTATTTTTTCATTATGTTTGCAAAACGAGTGCATAATTTGAGTCTTATGGAGCCAAAAATAATGTCATCAACATATATTTGAGCAAGAATAGTATGTCCTTTATATTTTCTTAAAAACAGAGTTTGTTCAATCTTTCCACGAACAAATTTTTCTTTAAGAAGGAATTTTGACAGAGTATCATACCAAGCTGTGGGAGCTTGTTTTAACCCGTAAAAAGCTTTTTGGGGTTTGAAAACATAACCAGGATGGTTTGGGTCAGCGAAACCAGGAGGTTGTTCAACATAAACTTCCTCGCTGAGTTTACCATTAAGAAAAGCACTTTTAACATCCATTTGAAAAACTTTAAAGTCTTTATGGGCAGCATAAGCTAAAAAGAGTCTTATGGCTTCTAGTCTAGCAACAGGTTCATAAGTAAACCTTGGCCTTCCTAAACACAATGCGTTTTGGGGCCACACGCAAGGCAGGTTCTTGGAACTCTGTGGTTAAGCGTGCTTGGGTGGGAGTAGTACCAGGATGGGTGACCCCTTGGGAAGTCCTCACCAGGTCGCCAGAAACAAATCCGTGCGGCTTAGGCCAAAGCGGACAATATTGTGTCGTGGTAAGGCGGGGTGTTACAAATGGTATCAGAGCCGCTCCTGTGCCGTTCGGGATGTGGGGCAAACCTCATCGAGGACGATGAGTCCCTAAGGGGGGTGTTTCTAACACCTTAAGCAGATCCCATATCGGCCGTGGACAGGAGTGATGCTGGGTTCATAAGTAAACCTTGGCCTTCCTAAACACAACGCGTTTTGGGGCCACACGCAAGGCTGGTTCTTGGAACTCTGTGGTTAAGCGTGCTTGGGTGGGAGTAGTACCAGGATGGGTGACCCCTTGGGAAGTCCTCGCTAGGTCGCCAGAAACAAATCCGTGCGGCTTAGGCCAAAGCGGACAATATTGTGTCGTGGTAAGGCGGGGTGTTACACAATACCTTCTTTCTGTCTGTATCCCTAAGCAACAAGTTTAGCCTTATTGCGAATAACAGTGATTTTTTCATCCAGCTTATTTCGAAACACCCATTTGGTTCCTACTACAGTTTTATCAGAGGGACGAGGAACAAGATTCCAAACTTTGTTTCTACGAAACTCAGTTAGTTCTTCTTGCATGGCAGAGACCCAGCTAGGATCAGAGATAACTTGATCTATTTTCTTAGTTTCAGCGAGAGAAATTAAATTAACATAGAGACAAATATTACTTGTACCTCTACGAGTCTTGATACCTGCATTTGGATCACCAATGATTTGATTTATTGGATGATTTGCAGTCCATCGCTGAGCTGGAGGTTGAGGAGTCTTATCAATAATAGATTCAACAATTTGCTCTCTTTCAGGGATGTCGTTGATCGTTTCAGCGACAAAAACTTCATTTGAGATCAATTCTGGAGGAGATTCAGTGGATTGATCAGTAGAAGATGAAGCTTGGTTATTTACTGAAGAATTTCCTAAAGAAGTATCAGATGGAGGAATCTGATTGAGAGGAGTGACGTTGATCCCTGATGTTGGCGGATCGCTGCTTGAAGTAGGAAGATCAGGGATCCCATCATCATTTGTTTCAGCATTAGGTTGATTGCTGAAATAAGTTTCAGGTTCTCCATAATGAGATCTCATCCATTCATTCAACTCCTCATCTTCTTCTGAGATAAGAGCAGAATTAATAGGACCAGATTCATCAAAGTTGACGTGCATAGATTCTTCAACATGTTGTCTTCTCTTATTGAAGATTCTAAAAGACTTGGATACAGAAGAGTATCTAAGGAATATCCCATCATCAGCTTTTGGATCAAACTTGCCCAAATGATCTCTGTCATTAAGAATATAACATCTACATCCAAAGATGTGTAGATATTTCAGAGAGGGTCTTCTTTCATGAAATAGTTCATAGGAGGTCTTTTTGAATCGCTTCACTATAATAGATCGATTTTGAGTGAAGCATGTTGTGTTGACTGCTACAGCCCAGAATTGAGTAGGTAGATGCGATTCACTGAGCATTAAGCGAGCTGCTTCAATAATCGTTCGATTTCTTCTTTCAGCATCACCGTTCTGCTGAGGAGTTCTCACTGAAGAGAAGTTGTGAGTGATTCCCTTTTCTTCAAAGAAATTAATCAAGGTACTGTTCTTGAACTCAGTACCATGATCACTTCTCATGGAGCGAACGATAAGATTATTGAGGACTTCCATTCTTTTGATAAAAGCTATAATAACCTCAGGTGTATCACTCTTGGATCGAAGAAAGAATACCCAAGTATATCTGGAATATTCATCAACTATCACAAGAGTATACTTCTTTCCAGAGAGAGATTGGACATTTACAGGTCAAAATAGATCCATATGGACAAGTTGGACAGGTGAGGTCACTAAAGAGACTTGTTTAGATCTGAATGAGGCTTTTGTCAATTTTCCCTTTTCACATGCTGAGCAAAGAGATTCCTTTGCAAATGTATGATTAGGGAGATCCTTGACAAGTTCTTTTTTGAGACAATTCATTGATCGTCTTAAAGTTTAGGTGAGAGAGTCTTTTGTGCCATAACCAGTTTATGTCAGAGGAGGCTCTGGAAATGAAACACGTGTTTTCAGAGTGAGAGCTATTCATATTAATGACATACACATTTTCAACTCTTTTGCCTGTTAAGGCAAGTTTGTCATTTGAATCAGTGACAGCACATCTGTTCTTTAGAAATATAACTTTGAAGTCTTTGTCACATAGCTGACTAACGCTCAACAGATTGTGCTTTAGTCCTTCAACGTAAAAGACTCGAGAAAATGAGGTGGCTCCATTGGATAGAATTCCATAACCTTTAGTGTATCATTTGCCATTTCCACCAAAGGTCACTGAGGGACCAGCTTCTTCCTTGTATTTAGAGAGCAGATATTTTCTGCCAGTCATGTGCCTTGAGCATCCACTATCAAGATACCAGATATCTTTGGCACTCTACATACAACAAAAGGATTAATTTTTCATAGGTACCCATATTACTATGGGTCCTGTTGAGTTAGTGGAAGGAGTGGCGGAAGATGTACTAGCTGAAGAATTCTCTTCAGTGGATATCTTCGCCTTGGAAGGTTTCCCAACCTTGGTGGATTTCACTCTCGCTGATTTATCAGTTTGAGCTACTTTCTTTCCATGAGCTAATTTTTCAGCTTTAGTAGCATTAGGACATTTGCTAGCAATGTGGGTATTTTCACCACAGTGATAGTATTTCCTATATTTGTGATGAGGTTTGGAATTGAAAGAATTCAGAGTGCAAGAAGAAATATTTTCAGGAGCAGAGCCTATAATTCCTTTGTCCGATGTCCTTGGGGTATAATAATCTTTTTCAAGGACAGGTGTAAGGTCGATCTTAATTCTGGGAGTTGATCGCTGAATATATCCATGGATCTTATTCCCAGCTTTAGGATGACTTACAGAAGGAACAGAGGAGTTCTTTTTCTGTTTCTGAAAGTTTTTGATTTTAGGAACGTGGTCAGGAACGTTGTTCTTGATCATCTTCTTAGAATCATCAGATTTAAGAATAGTCAAATTTTCAGATGAAGAGGGATCAGGGATAGAAGAGACGAACATTCCGCATTTCAACATGGAACGATCATTCTCTGATCCTTCTTTATCAGAGTTATAACCTAACCCACTTTTGACTTTTAGAGGAATTTGAGCATTGATGATCTCGCTGACTTTATCAGAGGCTTTGCACCATCCTTCAATGGTAGCTTTCTCAGCCTTAAGATCAGTGATGGCCTTTTCCTTTTCAATGATAGCTTGTTGTCTCTCAATACTAATTGTTTGATTTACAAAGACTTGATCTTTTAGTGAATCTTCAATCTTTGTCAGTTCTTTGATTTTTAAATGACAATTTTTCAATTGTTCAGAAAGATCAATATTAATTTGTTCAGTTTTAATCTTTCCATTTAGAGCATTGTAAAAATCAACGGTCATAGCATCGAGAGCGGACAAGTTATTACTTACAGGTAGAGAGGAGTTTATTGGAATGTTTACCTAAGTTGAAGGAGATTCTGAGCTGGAAGATTCAGAGACTTCTTCAGCCTCTTCAATTCTTTCCATTAGACAGAGAAAGGCAAGATCTTCTTCATCGGAGCCTGATTCATCAGATGTCTTGGCCCAATCTTCTTCTTGATCCCAGTCAACTTCTTTAGCAATTAGACCTTTGCCCTTTTGCTGGTTCTTTTTCAGATCTCTGTATTTATTTTTTTAATTTAAAATACTTTTCTTTTTTGTCAGAGTTCTGAGAGGTGGTGGGAGCAGCTACTTTCTTGGATCTACATTCGCTAGCAAAGTGACCCTTTCGCTGACAGTTATAGCATATGACAGATGCTTTTTCAGCGGGTAAAGATTTTGTCATATCAGAGTCAGTGATAGCAGGAGATTTTCGAAAGTTGCTTTTTCTTGCAAATCTTTTAAAATTGTTCGTAAGAAGTGCCAGAGAGTTATCAAACTCAGAGATGTCAGCATCAGTGAGTTCTTCTGAATTATTTTGATTTAATTCAATGCTAGAGGTAATGGAGGAAGAAACAATTTTTGATGGTTCTACCTCTGAAGTCACTAGTGCCAAAGAAGTACTTTTGGCACCCTTGATTTCATTTATTATGTTCTTTCTTAAAACCTGAGATTGCTCTTCATTTTGGAGCATTCCATAATGGGCACTCGGAGAGAGAGTTTCAAGATTCTTTGACAATTTTAAACATGTAGTGTACACTCCCCATTGTTCAGGTAGTGCCTCCATGAATTTTGTCAGTATTTCAGCGTTAGAGTATTCTCTGTTGACAGTTTTCATGTCAATCAAGAGAAAGTTAAATGTCTGGTGAATTTGAGAGAGAGTTTCACCTTTTGTGTGCATAAAGCTTTCATACTGTCTTACCAGATTAATACACCTAGTGATTTGAACTTCATCAGTCCCTTCATATTGAATACACAAGGTATCCCACATGGCCTTAGATGTTCTCATCTTCATAACAGAGTGATAGACTTCATCTAGTAAAGACATAGCAATTATGGATCTAGCTTTAGCATCTATAGCTACTTCTTTTTTCTCTTCTTCAGTCCATCAATCTGGAGTTTTGATTATTCTCCTTTTAGCGATGGCTGGAGTGGCAGTAATGGCAGGGGATCTTAGGATCTGACCCTTCTAGGAATAGAGTCATTATTTCCTTCCATAATGGAAAGTTATCACGGCTAAATCTTGGAGGTTTAGCTAAAGATCCATTATCAATGTAGTTTGTATTTGTATTAGACATTTTAAAATAGATTTGTTTAAAGATATTTTAAAGATAAGTGAGAAACACCGCTCTGATACCACTTGTTGGTCCCAAAGGAGTCTACAAGAGTTCAAGGATATAGAAACAGTTTGTAGAAGGGGGGAGAGGTTGAATACAAACAGTCAGATTTTTGTTTTTAAATTAGTTTATATTGAATAAACAAATTTACAGTTACAAGCGGAATTAGAACAAGTAAATCTATTTTATTGTAACTTAAGAAATCACACAGATTGATGCACAAGGAAATGAGAGAGAAAAAAGACAGAGGTTTTAGGAATTAGAAAGTAGCATGCATGAAGATGAAGAAGATATCTTCATCTTATTTATACCCGTTTGCATTTATTGCAAGACAAAAGGTATACGCCATATGTCAAGCTTTCATAGGAAGTTTGTCCTTTGTTCAAAAGCAACCATGCTTTTGGTCGCGTGTGAATAGTACCATATCAAATAGGATGGGGACATAAGAGACAATTCGTACGTCCTTCTCTGACATAGTATAAGGTTTGACTTTTGTGCATCGAGGATAAGATCAATCTTAATCTTGTTTGAAAAGCTTCACTTGATCGCTGAACTTGAAACTTCAAGGATGAACTTTCATAGTCTTCACACTCTGATTTAGATATTCATTCCTATCACTGAACCGCTTCAGATCATTAGCTGACTATCTCTTTCTTCAGCTTGGTCTTCGACTTTCGCTGAATGTTCTTCTTTTGGTGTGATGGTTGATTTTCAGATCTTCAGTGGTAGAATTGATGCTTCTGAATTTCAGCGATCGCTGACAACACTCAGCGTATGCTATCGCTGATTTAAGCATAAGCTTACAAATGGAATTTGCACTAAGTATACAGAGGAATCATATTCAAATCACCGAGAGAAGTTATGATCAACAAAAAGTCACTGAAGTTCCTATTTCTTTCTTATATTCAGAGAGCAGAGACTTTCTGCCTGTCATCTGCCTTGAGAACTCGCTATCTAGATACCAGATACCTTTAGCACTCTACATAAGATAAGGGGATTAAATTTTCATAAGTACCCATAGAACTATGGGTCTTGCAATGTTACATGCTGAAGACTTATTTTCAGATAATCTTCTTCTTACTTGTTTTAACAACCTTGGTGGATTTCACTTTTGTTGATTTCTCAGCTTGAACTACTTTCTTACCATTAGCTAATCTTTCATCTTTAGTAACATTTGGGCATTTACTAGCAATGTGGGTAGTCTCACCACAATGATAGCAGCACTTGCGATATTTGAAAATAGGTTTTGAGCTAGAAGCATGCAGAGAAGAGGTCAAAACATTTTCAGGACCAGGGCCAAGAATTCCTTTCTCCATTGTCCTAGGAGGAACAACTAGTTTCTCAGGTTCAAATGGAGTAAGATCAATCTTAATATTGGGAGTTGATCTCTGAACAGATCCAGGGATCTTCTTTCCAGTTTTAGGATGACTCACTGAAGAAATTGAAGGATTCTTCTTATGTATTTGGAAATTCTTGATCATAGGAACATGGTCAAGGAACCTGTCCTTGATCACCTTTTCTGAATCCTTAGTAAGAGATTTAGGAGGTCTTTTCTCAGAGGTAGAAACATTCTAAGAAGAGGGATCAGGGATCGAGGAAACAAACATTCCAAATTTTAACATGGAATGGTCAGTGTCTATTTTTTCTTGGTCGGAGGAACATCCTAGACCACTCTTGACCTTTTCAGGGATTTTAGCATTTATGATCTTAATAATTTGTCAGAAGCCTTACACCATTCTTCAATGGTAGCTTTTTCAGCCTTAAGATCAGCGATGGCATTTTCGCGCTTAGAGATAGCTTGCTCTTTCTCAATGCTAATTGTCTGATTTACAAAGATTTGGTCTTTAAAATCCTCTTCGATTTTAGTAAGTTCTTTGATTTCCAAATGACAATTGCTAAGTTGTTCAGAGAGATCTACATTTATATGTTCAGCTTTTATTTTTCCATTGAGAGCATTGTAAAAATCAAGAGTCATAGACTTAAGAGCTGACAAGCTATCATTCATAGGTATAGAGGAGTTAGTGGGGATAGATACCTGAGTCGATGGAAACTCTGAAGAAGAGGCGTCAAATGCCTCTTCAGCTTCCTCTATTCTTGCCATAAGACATATGAAAGTTATGTCTTCTTCATCTGATCCAGATTCATCAGTGGTTTGAGCCCAGTCTTCTTCTTGATCCCAGTCTACTTCTTTAGCGACAGGGCCTTTACATTTTCACTGGTTCTTCTTCAAATATTGATATTTCTCTTTAGTTTAGAGTATTTTTCATTTTTAGTTTAATTAGGGATCTGACAAGATGAAGTAGCAACGACCTTTTTGGATCTGCATTCGCTGGCAAAGTGACCTTTGCGCTGATAGTTGTAGCAGATTGTTGAGGCTTTGTCAGCTGGAAGAGTCTTTGACTTATCAGAGTCATTGATTGTTGGGGTCTTTCTGAAATTACTCTTTCTAGCGAATCTCCAAAAATTGTTAGTGAGAAGAGCTAAAGAATTGTCAAATTCAGAGATATCGGCATCAGTGATATCGTTTGGGTTAGTTTGATCTAACTCAGTAATGGAGGTGATAGAAGAAGACACAAGTTTAGAAGGTTCCATCTCTGAAATCACCAATGCCAAAGACGTACTTTTGGCTGACTTAGTGTCCTTCATGAGAATTTCTTTTTAAAGTTTGAGATTGCTCATGATTGAGCAATATTCCATATAAAGCACTAAGAGGCAGGGTTTCAGTGTTCTTTGACAACTATAGACACGTGGAAAATGTGTCCCATTATTCTGGAAGAGCTTTCATGAACTTAGTCAGAATTTCAGAGTTAGAGTACTCTCTATCAACTGTTTTCATTTCTATTAGAAGACAATTAAATCTCTGGTGGATTTGTGAAAGTGTTTCATTTTTCAGAAACATATGAAACTTTCATGTTGTCTCACCAAGTTGATACGACAAGTAATCTGAACCTCATCGGTTCCTTAATATTGAAAACACAGAGTGTCCCACATGGCTTTTGAAAACCTTTATTTTCATCACTGAATGATAAACATCATCAGGCAATGATATGGCAATGATAGATCTAGCTTTTAAATCAACAACTAGCTCTTTCTTGTCTTCATCACTCCATTGATGTGGAGCTTTGGGAATCCTTTTTCCAGGAATAGCAGGAGTTGTAACAGTAGTAGGAACTGCTTGAACTAGAACTATTGGAACGAAGGGTCCATTTTCTAGATAGTAGGGGATCTTTGGATCTGACCCTTCTAGAAATAGAGTCATTCTTTCCTTCCAGACTAGGAAATTATCACGGCTAAATTTTGGAGGTTTAGCTAAAGATCCATTGTCTATGTAGTTTGATTTTGTATTAGCCATTTTAAAATGAAACAAGAAATAAGTTAGTTTTAAAGATTTTAGAAACTTAAAGCAATAAACACTGCTCTGATACCACTTGTTGGTCCTAAAGGAGTCTACAAGAGTTCAATGGATATAGAAACAGTTTGTAGAGGGGGGGTTGAATACAAACACAATCTTTTTAGGTTTTTAACTAAGTTTACATTGAATAAACAAATTTACAGTTGCAAGCGGAATAAGAACAAGTAATTAAACCTATTCTATTACAACTTAAGAAATCACAAAGTTTGATGCACAAGAATAGTTAGAAATAGAAGCAGCGGTTTGAGGAGAGAAATTGCATGCATATAGATGAAGAAGGGTTATTCATCTACTTATACCCGTTGCATTTAATGCAAAACAAAAGGTATATGCCACGTGTCAAGTTTCTATTTGAGACTTGTCCTTCGTCCAAAAAGACAACCATGCTTTTGAACGAATATGAACAGTAACCAAATCAGATTTGATGGGGACATAAAAGACAATTCGTACGTCCTTTTCTGACAAGGTATTAAGGTTTGACTTTTGTGCGTCAAAGATAAGATCAATATTGATCTTGCTGAGTAGGCCCCACTTGATCACTGAACCAGAATCTTCAAGGATGAAGTCTTTGGGTATCACTAAGGTTTTGCAAGATCTCACACTTTATATAGATGTGCATTGCTATCACTGATCCGCTTCAGATCACGAGTTATCCATCTCTTTCTTCAGCTATGCCTTCGACAGTCGCTAAATGACTTTATGGTGTGAGTGTTGTTCTTCAGATCTTCAGGATAAGATGTTGTTCCTGATCTTCAGCGATCACTGAGCGCAGGCAGTGTGTGCTATTGCCGAATCTGAACATTATCCTATAAATGGAATTTTCACTAAGTATAAGGGGAATCATATTCAAATCACTGAAAGGAGTTTGGATCAACAATTGTGGATGCGTACACAGTTGTGGGACTATGGGTTCTACTACAACCAGATACCTATATATTGTGACTCGAAGAGTGCTATTGCTATATATGCAAATCCGGCTCAACACACTATAACAAATCACATTGACATCAGGTATCATTTCATCAAAGACCATGTGGAGAAAGGTACAATTGAGTTGTAGTTTGTGAGTACAGAATTTTAGCTTGCTGATTTGTTTACTAAGACATTGGATGAAAAACGATTCTAATTCTAAGTATCCAAACATGGCATGCTAAATCTGAAAATATGATATCTTTCGGATCTTTAATTTATTTTAAATTTATCTAATGTTTGATGTGTATTACTGATTTTAGGGGGAGCCAGTTGATATAATATTTTTTTTAGGAACTCAATATTATCATATGACAAATATCTTTGTGAGTTCTTAGTTTTTTTACAGATCAATGTTTAAGGGGGAGCAGGTAAATTTCTTGAATATTATTGAAAAGTTTTATGCTACTTTAACTAATGAAAATCTTTTTCCTGATAAATTTTATCTGCATCAGTTAAGGGGGAGCAAAATGATTTTTGCACTTATATCAATTAAAAGTTGGACATCTTTTAAGTTAATAAATTTTTGGTCTAAACTGTCAAATTTTTTAAAATGTCAAAATATTTTTTAAAATTTTTAAAATTTTTAATTTTTTTTAATTTCTTTCAAAATTATTCAAAATTTTCAAATTTTAAAAAATATTTTCTAAGGCATGTACCTTCGGATGAGGACATCCGAGCCTTCCTTGGCTTCGCATGTGTCTTATCCGAATGCTAGGGTGAACAGTAACCCTCGCATGACCCTTATCCGAGCCTAGCCTAGCTTCGGATAAGCCTGTCCGAGCTTCGCATGGCCTTAAATATCATTGTGACATGTGGCTTCGAATATCTGTTATGTGAATGCACGATTTACCCTTCGCATATGTTGCATCCGAAGGATGAAGTTACCTTCGCATATGTGTTGTGCGAAGGTGACTGTTCATCTCTCGGACCGCCTTCGCTTCTAATAGATTAATGACACGTGTCCTTCGTATCCAATCAACTCTTGACACGTGTCCTTGTCAGAATCCGAACCATCCTTATCCTTCTCGAGTATAAATATCTTGACCGGTTTATTTTTCATTTTTCTTACCTTTCAAATTCAAAATTATGTATTTCCCTCTCGATAAGATCTCTGTTCATCTTCTTCATCGGTTTACTTTGATCTTTCTCATATTTGTCTTGAAGGTTTGTCTTCCTTTTGGAGTTTATCGTTGTTACCTCGATTGTATTCTTAAAATTTTGTGATCTGAACATCTCTTTTTATTAACTGTTGAACTTCAAATGTAAAACATGAACAGTCCTTATTCGATCTTGTGTATTGGAAATTCGTGTTTTGGAATTTTGGACTAAAATGGGTATAATGAAAATTGGATTTGAATAAAAAGGATTTTTGGACATAAAGTTTAAATTTTTTTCTTAAAAATCTGGAAAATGAACACTTAGGACTCATGTTCATCACTCTCGGATGTCAAGTGCCTTCAAAATTTCATAACCTTCGTATGAAGTTGGTCTTCATATTTCTTAAGCCTCGGATAGTGTCATCCGAAGGCTCGTTATTTGGATTTTAATTCGAAGTCTTTGCCTTCGGACACACTTGATTCGAAGCCTCGTTCCTTTGGATAAGCTTCATCCGAGCCCTCTCTCGCATAGTGTCATGCGAATGCTCTCTTGTGTGTCATCCGAAGGCTTCCAGACTTGGGAATTTTTCAAAAAAATTAAGAAAAAAAATTGTAGTGATTTTTTATCTACAGGATCATTAGGGCACAACAAGGAAATATCTCTGATGATGAACAACCACTGGCATCTCACAGATCCTCTGTTCCGTCTGTCATTGATGCAAACCATGATGTTCCACTTATTGTAGAAAAGAATAAAAAGGAACTTCAAAACTGTAACAACTGACTGGATTTTTACATGGTGTGTCCATTTCCAGGTGTGATGGAAATTCTGAAACGACACCCAATTTCCACTGCCTCGACGGAAGATGCAACAATTCCTTTAATTTACCTGCAGCAGTTTTGGCACACACTGACATTCCATCCGATTAAGAATGATCCACATTTCACTGCCATGATTGATCATTATGAAACCAGACTTACACTGAACAAGATTCAACACTTACTGGGATTACCAAAGAGAAATCATTATCCAGATTGAGATCAGTTTGAAGAAGATGTTTCTGAAGAACGGATGTCTCTTGATATTAAAAGATTGGGATACAATGATACATTGCCAAGACCGTCAACATTCAACAGAAAGAATTTACCACTGGTTTGGTATACTTTATATTCCATCATCAACCGATGTATCACGGGAAAATCTACTGGAATGGATAGTTGCAGCACGACGTTTCTCCAATTCTTTCATGCGGTTGCATTCAATCGTCACATTGATTATGCTTCTATCATATGGCAGGAACTTATTAGAGCTAGAACTTCAGGAGAGACCAAGAAGTTCATTCCATTTCAACGTTATTTGCAGATCTTTATTGCCAGCATGTTGGAAGGCAATGAGAATATTCCTCACTGTGCACATCATCCAAAGGGTACTTGAAAAGTTATGAGGTCTCTTGTACCTCCTCAGAAAGGAAAGTATCCTACGGAAATTCCTCTTCCAGAAGCTTTAATTGCTCATGTCGATCAGAATGCAGCAAGTGTGATAACATATAAGAGTGAGCATGCATTGATGGACCGCCAAGAGCCTAATGGTCCTGCCCACCCCCCCCCACCCCCTTGAGAGAATTGAGGTGTTAGGTCTAGGGTAGCAGGGTCAAGAACATGGGTTTCTTGATCGGGGAGTGTTGAGGGAAAATGTAAATGAGAGGGTACAGGAGCGGGTGCATCTGATCAGGCATTGGAAAATATTGAAGCAGTTGTTATCCCAGAAGAGAATAGATTCTCCTATTACTAGTTTTATAGATCATGGTGTTGATGATGATGATGATGATGATCATGATGATCATTCCTTGCTTCCCAGAATACCACACCGTATTGGTAGACAACCTCCATCTGAATATAGTTCAGATACCAAGTCTGAACAACCTGTTGATAATACGGAATTGGAAATTCCTGATCCAAATGCTGTGATTTCAAATGTCATTTCTGACGTTGCAGACTCTGGTGAAATAAGGATGAGCTGAAAGAGAATTAAATGTGAGCTTGAGTGCAAGGGACGAAGAAAAACATGGTGAGTGTGAGACAAGGTCAGAAAAAGATATATCAGACCTTCCCCAAACCACTTTCACTTGGACAGCCACATCTACTATTGTGACGTATTCGTTACGATCTAGCATTGAAGAAGAAATTGTTCGCCCAACAATGCAATTGCAAACCCCCCTCAGCCACTCAGTAGTTTCTCAACAAACTATCGTTTCAATTTCACACGGGGATTTAGCACATACATTATTTGCAACAGACTCGGGGTTGGCAGGTATTGAAATAGACAGGCCCCTGCCCCGACCGTCGACTTCTTTGATCTACACATCGAGTTTAGTGCCTGGTTAAACCACCTAGGTCACCATATGTTTTACAGACTACATCTATTGGGAGTCTTAATGCCCCAGTCAGAACACCCAGAGTGGGAACATCATTCGTTGGTGCCCCACGAGGACAGGGTGGAAGTCCAGTCAGTGTTAACACCATGCCAGCGCTGAACACAGGCACAACGGTTTCACCCGTTGTTTCAACTGGTATCTTATGTGGACCAGGTCATTTACACTTACGTCTGATATAAGCTTCAGATTTGCGTACTGGAATGGAGATCATGCGCCAAATAGTTGAAAGACTATATGTACAGGGTTTAGAAGTCATGTCTAGTAGAGCGAAAGTTGTTGAATCTTCTAACCAAGGCCAGGGTTTGTTACTAGATGGCCGAGAGTTGTATTTGATCTGAATTTCGCAGGTCCTTCTATAGCACCACCTCCCACATACATTGGTATTGTTCCTGTAACAACTCCGCCGATACCACCACCATCTGATCTATCATTGTATGAATTAAAGTCAATGCTATACTCCAGGTTACTTGCACTGGCAGCTCCAGAACAGCAAGATATTGATCTTACTCATTTTCTCCGGCTACAGATTGTACCTGTTGCACGGTCTACTCAAAGTTCTGCTCCTAGTTTTTCGACTTCAAAGTTTGAACGACTTAGAGAAGAAATGCAGAAAGGTTTCTCTGATCTTGCTAACTTTTGTTTCAAATGGTCTTTCGAAGTTATCAGATTGAGTTTCCGTATTAGAAGAGTCTTGCGAATCTCAGGCCGGCGCCAGTCAAAGGAGACATGAGGATCAAGATCCCCATGAGGTGGAGAAAAGGCGCCGAGTTGAAGAAGAATAGTTGAATGTTCAGGGAGTTAGTGAACATGTTCCAGTTGATGAAGTACAAGAGATGATTGAATCTAAGATGGTGGATTCAGAGTTAGGTGAGGCACCGATGAAAGTTGCAGGTGCGGTTATTCCAGTTCTTGCTGATGTCGTACGGATGGTTGAAAAACCTGAGGTTATCGACAAAAGAACAGAGGAAGAAAGGTTGGCTGATTCTTTGTTGAATACGCCTCCAAATACTAATGAAGATGATCTATCTCAAGAGGTGATGAGACAGGAGTTAAGAGACTTGTTTCCTTATGATGGTGATGATATAGTACAAGAAGGAAAGTATGATGAAATCAAGGAGGATGATGAAATATTCAGAGGGACTAATGATCCAGTTGCAGTTCCTGAGTTAATTCCAGAGTAAGTTCGTGTACCTGAAAGATTACGTCTAGAGAATCTTCCTGGACCAATCAAAACTGCAGAAAATCTAAGTTCTCAATGGCGTATTCAGAGAATTTTATACTCTATTTCTTGAAAACCCTGAAAGACATTTCTTTATCAGACATCAAGTTTCTTTAGACGAAGCCAAAGTTTTGGGTGTCTTTCATTTGAAGGGTGAAGTTGAACGACGATATTTGTTTCAAATCAGGCATACTAAGATGGATAGAAAGGGTGTCAACTCCGATCAGGGATATATGAATATTTCATCCATTTCTATAAAGAAGTTCACTGGATTTGATATTTCTTATTTTGCTATCTATCGACGAGACTTTAAGCAGTGATGGGAGTTTATAGAAGCTGACTTTGTTAATCTATCAGTTGATGATTTGATAGGTATGGTGAATGATTTGAGAGGAATGATAAATCGAACTGGAGACTATCTGAAGGCATATGATAAGCTGTTGAGCTTCATAAAATAATATCACATTTATCAGGCATATGTATATGATTTCCAGATGGGTCATGAAAGTAATCAGCCAAAGCTCAATCTCAAGAAGCCGGATCAAAGTTTTACAGGAATTGAAAATTTGCCTTCTTGGTATGTTGAACAACCAGATTTTAGGGTGGTTTATGAAGGTTTGAATCGCATAAAGCTTTTTGTTGGGTCACCGATGATTTGGTGATGAACCTTCACTCTTATATGGTTGATCTTTTATAGGTTCTTTTGAAGGTCTGAAATATACTTCAAACATTGGAAAATCAAAGACTATCCAATCAAGGGTTGTACATCAAAATGTGGAATTTTTGATGTATTAACTAACACTAAAATTCTGACTACTTGCCAAAATCAAGTGTGGTCACCGACCTTGCAAGTGGTCACCGACCTTGCAAGTGGTCACCGACCTTGCAAGTGTAGTCACCGACTTTGCAAGAGTGGTCACCGATTATGCAGTTGCCGATCCTAGAAGCTAACATGCCAATTTGATGCTCTTGTACACTTGCCAATTCAAGTGTTAATACAGTTGCAAATTCAAGTATTAGTACAAGTTGCCGATCCAAAGCTTAGAAAGCACTAACCAATGTGATACATACTTGTATGTATCACTTAGCATTTTCGAAGATAAGTTCTTATGACACAATAAATGCAAGATACGTGTGCAACAAGAAGTTGGGTAGCAAACCTTAAATTCGGACATTCTCTTTTTACTCACCTAAAAAGGATGTTTGTCTTTAAGCTAAAAGGTTTGATAGAACTTCACAGAGTATGAAGAAAAAGAGATAAAGTTATCTGACATTACGTGCTACAAAGAATGCTTCACCCATTAATCCAGTACAAAGGAAGTGGCATCTTTCTTTATCCATCAGATAAACTTCAAGCTAATGAATCCCTGACAGCTGTCCACATGCATCCCATGCATGGTCACTATAAAAGGAGATGAAGTCCTTCCCATAATTTTCACGCTTTCAACAAATCCTCTGAGTGATCTTTTGTTTGATTCCGGCAATCCTGAGTGTTTTAACAGTTTTATTTTAGTTTTCTTACTGTATAAGTTAATTACTGTTATCATGTGTTTCATGTATTTAGTTTGTTAGAATAGTGTGTGTATTCTTTTCCGCAACAAACTTCTATGTGTAAATTTTAATATTTATATTAAAAATATTAAAAGAGTAAATTTTTATGTGTTTGTATTCAACCCCCCCCCCCCCCTTCTACAAACCTTCTCTTAGATAGCCATCTCTAAACAGTGACTAACAAATGGTATCAGAGCAGTTAGTTTAAATTAATAAACTAGATCGGTTATGATGACTACTCCTCCTCCAACTATTGAATGTACTCTACAAAATCCTTTCGCTGGTACATACGACTTAGGATCTTTAGCCAAACCCCCAAGGTTTAATCCAAATAACTTTGAGTTATGGAAAAATCGTATGCTACTGTTCTTAGAAGGGATTGATTGTGGGTATCCTAAAATTCTGTGTGAGGGACCTATCATTCCAAAGGTATCGGCTCTATTTGGCCTACAAAAGGATACAGAAGGAAAAGATATAGAGTCTGATGACGACAGGAGTGATGTAATCGGCAGATATATCATCAAACAACCAAACAAATATAATGAAGATGATAAACGTCTGGTTCCATTAGACACCAAAGTAAAATCAGCTTTAGCCATATCTCTTCCTGATGAAGTATATCATTCTCTTCTAAGTCTTTCTACTGCAAAAGAGATGTGGGACACTCTGAGTGTCTTATATGAAGGCACTAAAGAAGTTAAGAAATCTAACAAGATATGTCTTGTTAGAAAGTATGAACTTTTCTCTCATGAAAAAACAGAATCCCTCTCTGTCTATTTTAATCACTTTAATTGTCTTTTCAATGACCTCAAGGTTCTAGGAAAAGTTTATGACAATGAAGAAGTTATGTGCAAGTTTATGGACTACCTCCCAGACTTCTGGGAAACCATATGCACTTGCATTAAGCAAACCAAGGATCTTGAAATCATGCCTTTAACTGCTCTTTATGGGATTCTTCTTCATTATGAACAAACCAAGAACCAAAGAAAATCTCTCATAAAAGACATCAAGTCTTCTTTTGTTGCTTTAATAGGTGATTCTAATTCCTCCTCATGTGTTCCTAGAATCACCTATCCCTCTTATGTATCTGAAAATGAAATTAAGGAAGAATCATCTCATCTATCAGATGCTTACTACAGTGCAGCTGATGATGAAGGTGAAAAATCTGCCATTGACATACTGTCTGATAGTATGGCAATGATTGCAAGAAACCTTAAAAATAAAAGATTTCTTCTAACCGTTCTAAATTTTAAAGCAAATGAAGAATGCTTCAGTTGTGGAAAGAACGGTCACTTTGCCTCTAAGGGCAGATCCAAAGTTTTCTCTAAACTTAAATCTTCTTCTTCTGGCCATGACTTCTCCAAATCAGCTTCTAGGAAGTCTGAAGAGAGAAATAGCCGTTTTTCAAAGAAAAGTCCTGAATCCTCTAAAGAAATCTCTGGATACAAGAAATATAAAGCTAAGTATAAGAGAGAAAAGAAAAAGAACCAAAGTAAAGGAAAAACTTTGGTTGCTGAGACCCACTGCTGGGAAGATGAGCAAACTTCCGAAAGTAAGAGTGAATATGTCACAAAGTGCCTTATGGCCAAAATTGATGAGTTGGAAGATATGAAAAAGTCACTCTACACTGCTCTCGTCTCTACTGAGGGATCAACTTCGGGAACCAAGCCCCAAGTACATCCCTTTACCTTTCTCTCTGATGATCAAAAAGTTGATGCCTTTGATTCTTTAACTATTGACTTCTGTAACTTAAAGGATTAAAAGAAAAAGGCTGACATGCATATAAAAAGTTTAAATGATCAACTTATATCTTGCTTTTCTAAACTCAAAGACTTTGATAAAATGAAAGTTGATCTAGAAAACCTAAGGTATTTAAATGGCAGTCTTTCTGAAAATAAAACAAAGATCTCAAATACTCTTGAAAAGGAACAAGAGGTTCTCTCTAAATGAACTAAATCTTCTAAAAATCTTGAAAATATTCTTCTAGATCAAATCTCTTGCAATGATAAGTCTGGACTTGGATATGGAAAAGATGATCCTCAACCTTCTTGCCCTTCACTTCCATCATCTGAATGTCAAGGCTTTCTTGCTGGTTTCTTCTCTGATGACGATGATAATATTTTGGATTACTCATCTGAGGATTCCATTTCTATCCATTCAACAGACTTGTTAGATATGCTAAAAGTAGAGTCTAATGCCAAGAAGTTTGAAGTTTTTGTAAAAGCTAAAGAATCCTCTCCTGAGCCTTCAAAAGTTTAAACTCTTCCAAGCTCTTCTTCTTCCTCTCCCAAACCCATTCAAAGACTTCTAAATTCTCTAAGTCTTCATGAGTCAAGGTACTCTCATGAGTCATCAAATGTTCCTGAGTACCCTGCTACAAAAAGTTTTTCTCCTTTTCAAAAGAAAAATATTTCTAAATCAAATTTTTTATCCAAAAGGAAATCTCAAATAGTTACTGATTTCATTCCTCGATCAGTGAACTTAAAGAAATCAAAAAATCCAGGTAAAGGTATTCTTGGACCAAGACCAGGTGTTGGTCACCCTTCTTTTATCAGTCACCAACTTCTGCTCAAAGTTTTGATAGTATGGATTTCAAAAGGGCCTTTACCATAAAGAAATGATACCATTGTGGCAACACTCTCCATCTTCCTAAATATTGCCCGAAAGATATTGACCTCCGTAGAAACAAAATGCCTTCTAATCCCAAAGGACCCACCTCAAAATGGGTACCAAAAGTCTAACTTTGTTTATGGGTGCAGGTACCAAACAAATATCATATATGGTACATGGAGAGCGGCTGTTCAAAGCACAAGACCGGAAACAAATCTCTTCTCTCTAACTTCTCAAAAGAAAAAGGACCCATTGTTTCCTTTGGAGGAAATAGGAAAGGTGTCACCAGAGGTTATGGTACCATATCAAATGGAACCATTAATTTTTCTAAAGTAGCTCATGTTGAGTAGCTAATGTACAACTTATTGAGCATCAGCCAAATATGTGATTTGGGATATAAGGTCATGTTTCAACTGTGTGTTTGCTTGGTCTTTGATGTGCAGAATAAAGTTGTACTGGCAAGTAGCCGAATGAATGATGTATACATAATCAACATGAAGGAAAGTGCTATTGGAGAAGCTATGTGTCTCCTCTCTCAAGAACTAGTCAAACAAAGTTGGCTATGGCATAAAAGGTTTTCTCATCTAAATTTTAAAACCTTGAATAAACTTTCCAACAAAGATCTAGTAGTTGGCATGCCAAAAATAGTTTTTGGAAAGAAAAGCTGTGTGGAGCATGTGAAAAAGGAAAGCTTACCAAAACTTCCTTTAAAACAAAACAATGCTCATCTATCTCTCAACCTCTTCAAATGCTTCACATGGATCTGTGTGGACCAGTGAGCACCCCTAGTTTAGGGGGTAAAAAGTATATACTAGTAATTGTTGATGAATTCTCTAGATATACCTGGGTGTTCTTTCTAAAACACAAAAGTGATGTTGCTGAAGAATTCATCAGGTTTATTAGAAAGATTGAAAATATGAATGGCCAACTGGTGAAGTCTATCAGAAGTGACAATGACACTGAATTCAAAAATGTTGTTCTGGAAGATTTCTTTGACTTAAAGGAATCTCTCAGAACTTCTCTGTCGTACGCACTACTCAGCAAAATGGTGTTGTTGAAAGAAAGAATCGGACGCTGTGTGAAGCTGCAAGATCAATGCTGAGTGAATCCAAGTTGCCAACCTATTTTTAGGCTGAAGCAGTTAACACTGCATGCTTTACTCAAAATAGGTCTATCATAGTCAAAAGGCATGACAAGACTGCTTATGAAGTTTTCCCTGGTCGGAAACCTGCAGTCGACTTCTTCCATGTATTTGGTTGTGCATGTCACATGCTAAATGACAGGAAACAACTTGAAAATTTTGATCCAAAGTCTGATGATGAAATTTTCATGGGCTATTCTCTCTCCTCAAGAGCCTTCAGAATATACAACCTCAGAAGACAATGTATAGACGAATCTATGCATGTGAAGTTTGATGATTTTGAAATATCTTCATTATCTTGTAATGAAGAAGAACTAAATCATGGATAAACTCATGTGGTGGGGAAATTTCATCTCATTCTACTCAACAATCTTCTCAACCAATTCAAGAAGATAACAACCCTTCTCAGCCTCCAAATAATACCACCATATCTCCAGAACCCACTCTTTCTTCTCCACCTCCTGAAACTGATTTTTCAGGAGCACATACCCATCTAAACACCATATCTTCCACTAACCTACCCTCACCATCTCAAATTCCTACTTCATCTTCTTCTATACCTCCTCCCTTGCCTCCTGCATTAAAATGGACCGTGGATCACCTAATAGATCAAATCATCGGTGATCCTCAAGTTGGTGTAAAAACAAGAAGAGGCATCAGCAACCTGTGTTTATATGTCAACTTTATTTCTATTGTTGAGCCTAAGCTGATTAATGAAGCCCTAGCTGATCCTAGCTGGGTAATTGTCATGCAAGAAGAACTCTCTCAATTTGAGAGAAACAAAGTCTGGAAGTTAGTTCCTCGTCCATCTAACAAAACTATTATTGGAACAAAGTGGGTGTTCCGAAACAAGATGGATGAAGAAGGAACTGTCATAAGAAATAAATCAAGGTTGGTCGCTCAAGGATATCGGCAAGAGGAAGGAATTGACTATGATGAAACTTTTGCTCCTGTTGCCAGATTGAAAGCTATTCGAATATTTATTGCCCATGCAGCTTACAAGAATTTTCGGGTATTTCAAATGGATGTCAAAAGTGGCTTCCTAAATGGAGATCTAGTTGAAGAAGTGTATGTGAAGCAACCACCTGGGTTTGAAGATCTAGTAAATCCATATCATGTGTATCGGCTAGATAAAGCTCTGTATGGACTGAAGCAAGCTCCTCGTTCCTGGTATGATACTCTCTCAGACTATCTTCCTAAAAATGAGTAATTACGAGGAAAAGTTGACAACACTCTTTTCTTCAAGAAATCAAAAGGTAATATCATTCTTGTTTAAATCTATGTTGATGATATTATTTTTGGAGCCACCGATGAATCCCTGTATGATGAATTTAGCTCCCTCATGCAAAAAGAATATGAAATGAGCATGATGGGAGAGTTAATCTTCTTTCTTGGTTTGCAAGTAAAACAATCTCTAGAAGGTATTTTCATTAATCAAAGCAAATACATTAAAGACCTTCTGAAAAAGTTTCAACCTGATACTTGCTCTACCATGAAAACTCCTATGGCTCCTCCTCTTAGACTTTATTCTGATCCTGATGGTGTGTTTGTTAATATCACAAATTATAGAGGCATGATAGGATCTCTTCTTTATCTTACTGCAAGTAGACCTAATCTAATGTTTTCTACTTGTCTGTGTGTTCGATATCAAGCAAATCCTAAGGAATCACATCTAGCTGCTGTGAAAAGGATTTTTAGTTATCTGAAAGGTACCATAAATCTGGGTCTTTAGTATCCCAAAGACTCAGGTTTCGATCTCATCAGGTACTCTGAATCTGATTTTGCAGGTTCAAAAATAGACAGAAAAAGTACAACTGGAAGTTGTCAATTGTTTGGTAGAAGGCTTGTGAGCTGGTCAAGTAAGAAACAACATTCGGTATCTACATCTACGGCTGAAGCAGAATATGTGGCTGTTGGAAGTTGTTGTGCACAAATATTGTGGATGAAAAAATCAGCTGTGTGATTACAATCAGATTTTCTCAAAGATCTCAATACTTTGTGACAACTCAAGTGCAATAGCCATTGCCAACAATCCGGTGCTTCATTCAAGATCTAAGCACATTGATATCAGGTATCACTTTATAAGAGATCATGTCTCTAAAGGTGACCGTTCTCTCTCCCACTCACCGACGTTTGTACTCACCAACGTTCCTCCCCACGGTCACCGTTCTCTCTCCCACTCACCGAAGAAACTCCAGATACACACACTCACCGACGTCGCTCTAAACCACACTCACCGACGTTTGCCTCAAACCCTCACTCATCGACGTTCGTCTCACCTCTCTTCCCTCTCACCGACGTCACTCACCGACGTCTCACTTCCCTCTCACCGACGTCTTCACTCACCGACATTATTCACCAACACCATCTCTAAAACCCTTCGTATTCCTTATCCCTTAAAAGATAACCATTAATTTACCATTCTTGGTGACTAAGACTCATTGAACTTATCCATAATGACATCATCAACGTCATTAATGTCAGAAGCATGCGCCGATTTGAGCCTAAAACCCTTAGAATTTTGACCTTTCAATCACATCAAGTCATCATTGATTTTGAAAATTGAAACTTTTCCTCCTCTCATATAAATAACCGTTCCCCACTTCCTTCTCCTTCTTTATCGCATCCATCATCTCCATCTTCTCTCTCTCATATCGATTTGGAGAACATACCTGCAACTTTAAAGATCATCAATGGAGTCCTCCACCAATGCTCCATCGAATTGTCCCAAGGTCTCTGACGAACAAACCCTAACTCTTGACTCACTCACCTTCCCTGCATGCAACTATTTCGGTCGTATTGGCATTGATGAAGCTCACCCAGAATACAATGACATATGCTGGTTTCTTCAAAGGTGTCCTCTACAATATGCTCTTACTGCTAAACCCAAAATGAGTAAATTTCTTCTGGGTAACTTCTGGCTTACCTGCACATTTGATGCTCCTTCGGATCAAATACTGGCTTCCGTCATCAATGAAGATGAACCTGATGTAATCTTCGATGTTGAAGATGTACGCACCATTCTCCATCTTCCTTCATATGATACATATGAAACCTTTCCCCTAGGAAATGAGTACCAACAGGTGGTGTCAACTCTGAACTACATTGAAGAGAAAAGAGGTCCAAAATCCAAGGGTCCAGGTACCTTGGTAAGGAAATATATGGGTAATGTTTGGAATTTCTTCTTTGCTCATCTTATCTTGTGTCTAAGCAAGAAAACTGGAGGTCCGGATCAAGCACCATCTCAGGTCACCGAGCTGGCTCATGCATTGGTGTTTCAAAGAAGAATAGACTTTGCAGACTATTTCTTCAATGAAGTAATTTCATCCTTCTCTACCTATCGGCGACCTCAGGTACCTTTCCAATGCCTTTTCTCCCTTATTATTAATGCCAAGCTTGCTAAAAAGCTTGAAAAGAGGGATGATATCAAATATGATCTCCCCCTTCATCAAGTTGGCAAGCAACTCATGCAAAAGGGAGTCTTGGCCACCGATTACCCTCTTAGACCCAATGATTGAGTTTGCAAGAAATACAACTCTAGCCTGGGGTGAAAATGAACCCAGACTTCGGGGACCTTCAGTCACTGATTCCTCTCCCTCTGAACCACGAGTCACCGATTGCCCAAATATCGAAAGAGATCCAAGGCGTCGGGCACATCCACCTCCGCACCTACCGATGCCATGAAGCCAAAAGAGCCTTTGGCTTCTACCCAGGCACCGAAATCCCAAAAGCGGAGACGCTCGAAAAGCCCCCCGAGGACTTCCTCAAAGAAGTCCAAGGGAACCAAAAGGGTCATAACACAAAAACCACCCACCGACTCCCAAAATTCGGTAAGTGTTGAAAATATCCTTACTAGACCCGAGGAACACTCAACCCATCCTAGCTCCTCCATGCCCTCCCAAAAGGATTTTTAGTTATCTGAAAGGTACCATAAATCTGGGTCTTTAGTATCCCAAAGACTCAGGTTTCGATCTCATCAGGTACTCTGAATCTGATTTTGCAGGTTCAAAAATAGACAGAAAAAGTACAACTGGAAGTTGTCAATTGCTTGGTAGAAGGCTTGTGAGCTGGTCAAGTAAGAAACAACATTCGGTATCTACATCTACGGCTGAAGCAGAATATGTGGCTGTTGGAAGTTGTTGTGCACAAATATTGTGGATGAAAAAATCAGCTGTGTGATTACAATCAGATTTTCTCAAAGATCTCAATACTTTGTGACAACTCAAGTGCAATAGCCATTGCCAACAATCCGGTGCTTCATTCAAGATCTAAGCACATTGATATCAGGTATCACTTTATAAGAGATCATGTCTCTAAAGGTGACCGTTCTCTCTCCCACTCACCGACGTTTGTACTCACCAACGTTCCTCCCCACGGTCACCGTTCTCTCTCCCACTCACCGAAGAAACTCCAGATACACACACTCACCGACGTCGCTCTAAACCACACTCACCGACGTTTGCCTCAAACCCTCACTCATCGACGTTCGTCTCACCTCTCTTCCCTCTCACCGACGTCACTCACCGACGTCTCACTTCCCTCTCACCGACGTCTTCACTCACCGACATTATTCACCAACACCATCTCTAAAACCCTTCGTATTCCTTATCCCTTAAAAGATAACCATTAATTTACCATTCTTGGTGACTAAGACTCATTGAACTTATCCATAATGACATCATCAACGTCATTAATGTCAGAAGCATGCGCCGATTTGAGCCTAAAACCCTTAGAATTTTGACCTTTCAATCACATCAAGTCATCATTGATTTTGAAAATTGAAACTTTTCCTCCTCTCATATAAATAACCGTTCCCCACTTCCTTCTCCTTCTTTATCGCATCCATCATCTCCATCTTCTCTCTCTCATATCGATTTGGAGAACATACCTGCAACTTTAAAGATCATCAATGGAGTCCTCCACCAATGCTCCATCGAATTCTCCCAAGGTCTCTGACGAACAAACCCTAACTCTTGACTCACTCACCTTCCCTGCATGCAACTATTTCGGTCGTATTGGCATTGATGAAGCTCACCCAGAATACAATGACATATGCTGGTTTCTTCAAAGGTGTCCTCTACAATATGCTCTTACTGCTAAACCCAAAATGAGTAAATTTCTTCTGGGTAACTTCTGGCTTACCTGCACATTTGATGCTCCTTCGGATCAAATACTGGCTTCCGTCATCAATGAAGATGAACCTGATGTAATCTTCGATGTTGAAGATGTACGCACCATTCTCCATCTTCCTTCATATGATACATATGAAACCTTTCCCCTAGGAAATGAGCACCAACAGGTGGTGTCAACTCTGAACTACATTGAAGAGAAAAGAGGTCCAAAATCCAAGGGTCCAGGTACCTTGGTAAGGAAATATATGGGTAATGTTTGGAATTTCTTTTTTGCTCATCTTATCTTGTGTCTAAGCAAGAAAACTGGAGGTCCGGATCAAGCACCATCTCAGGTCACCGAGCTGGCTCATGCATTGGTGTTTCAAAGAAGAATAGACTTTGCAGACTATTTCTTCAATGAAGTAATTTCATCCTTCTCTACCTATCGGCGACCTCAGGTACCTTTCCAATGCCTTTTCTCCCTTATTATTAATGCCAAGCTTGCTAAAAAGCTTGAAAAGAGGGATGATATCAAATATGATCTCCCCCTTCATCAAGTTGGCAAGCAACTCATGCAAAAGGGAGTCTTGGCCACCGATTACCCTCTTAGACCCAATGATTGAGTTTGCAAGAAATACAACTCTAGCCTGGGGTGAAAATGAACCCAGACTTCGGGGACCTTCAGTCACTGATTCCTCTCCCTCTGAACCACGAGTCACCGATTGCCCAAATATCGAAAGAGATCCAAGGCGTCGGGCACATCCACCTCCGCACCTACCGATGCCATGAAGCCAAAAGAGCCTTTGGCTTCTACCCAGGCACCGAAATCCCAAAAGCGGAGACGCTCGAAAAGCCCCCCGAGGACTTCCTCAAAGAAGTCCAAGGGAACCAAAAGGGTCATAACACAAAAACCACCCACCGACTCCCAAAATTCGGTAAGTGTTGAAAATATCCTTACTAGACCCGAGGAACACTCAACCCATCCTAGCTCCTCCATGCCCTCCCAAAAGGATGCAGTTGTAAAAAGGGTTACCCAATTACAGCCTTCATCAACTTTTTCATTAGTTGATGAAGATGACTTGGACTCTCCCATCCAAGGCGCATCTTCACCGCCCCCTGAGCTCTCACAGCTCCTTTTCCACACTCCAAATGAGAGTGCATCACAACCAGGTGCACTTGATGGAGCATCCCACTTTACCGACTTTCTATTCTCCGACACTACACCTTGGCCACGTACGTCACCCGTACATGACAAGGTTGTTAAGGAACCCATTATTGAGGACTCCCCTCATCGAAACCCTCCTAAACGTGTCTCCCCCACATCTTCTCACTCTCCAAGACCCCCCCCCCCAAATAAACCTACAGGTTTGGTGGATTACTCCTCTTCAAGTGATGATGATGATCAGCCACCAAAGCCTCAACCAACCGCCCCTATGACTTCTCAACAGGGGGATGATCTTCTCACGGCTTTCAATAATTTCTCTAGTAACACTATTCGTCGGGTGGAAATTTTGGAAGATCATGCAAGTAAAGAGATGGAAAGAATGGCTTCTCTTGTACATACAACGACAAATCTTTCCACTACTCTCTGGTCCAACATTGAAGAGTTGTCGGTGACTCACCCAACTCTTATGACATGTTTGGATCTCCTGCATCTGGATATCCTTGGTCTTCAGCAAGGGTTACTTGCAAGTCAAGAATCGGTGACTTCTTCAATCAAGGAACTTCAAGATGACTCTAATAAGCAAGCCTCCGACATTGCTTCTATCCTTAAAAATCAGGAAGAAATTTTGGATTCACTTGCTTCCCTTCTCACTAAGTTGACAAGGTACCCACCTCTCCTCCAACCATTGAACTCGATATCAGTGATGCAATTTTCACGAATGAAGACAGATTTGTGGTTCAACGGATTGAAAAGAAGTTGGGTGGCTTGGGCTCCGATGTGGAACAGATAAAGAAGTTTCTCACTTCAGTTGGTTTCACAGGATCAACCACTGAGGGGGAGAAAAACAAGAAGGCAACAGCAACACCGCCACCAGTCACCGACGTGGTCACTGAGACTACGGTCACCGAGGTAGCAACAACACCACCACCAGTCACTGAAACCATGGTCACCGAGGTGAGTCCTCCCTTGGTCACCGAGACCAAGGTCATCGAGATGACTCCTCCCTTGGTCACCGATGAACAGGTTGTCACCGACCCCCAGGTCAGCGAGGTAACTGGAGCAACAATTGAGGGGGAGGGTGTCAGTGCTCGATCCCGTGAAGAAACTGAATAGGAGAAAGAAAAGAAAAGAAAAAGCTAAAGGAAAGAAGCCTCTTTCTTATGAAGAGCAGAGTGAAGAACAAAAGAAGAAGAAAAGAACCAGAGGTCCAGAAGCTGATTATCTCCGACTACAATCTGACTCCAGGCTCATCGATCCCCTTGGGGTCATTCTCATTGAAGCTGAAAGAGTGGAAGCAATAAGGGCTCAACTTGAATTTGATCAGACGAATGTACTCAAGTTGGCTCAAGATGAGGCTACCCGAGCCAAAGTCACCGATGCACTTCAAGCTCAGAAAGATGAGCTTGAAAACTTAAAGAAAAATTCAGAAGCAATGAAAGCGGTTGCCGATGCCAAAAAGACCAAAGAAGTTGAATGGTTCAAAAGAAGACTGAAAAATCGGAAAGATGAATCAAAGATCATCGGTGCCACTATTCATCCTCCAACCAAAAATTCCCCTAAGTCACTTATCACCATCAAGAGAGTCGACACTCTTTTCAAAAGTTATGAAATTGAGTGGTTGAAAGTTCTTGGTATAACAGAATAGTTGGAGGTCGGTAACCTTGTTTCAAAGAGTAGGAGTAAGTACAAAGAGTTTATACTTAACACACTCCGAAAGTTTTTCCTTAAAATGGTCAAAATTCAGACGGAGCATGATATAGCGGTTTCAAGTATAAAAGGGCAACAAATGTACCTTATTCAACAACGCGTTTCGGGAGAGGTCATCACAGCTCCAAGGAATAAAAAGAAGGGACATTTTGCCATGCTTCACGAAAGGAATATCAAGATAGATGCTTCGGGTATTAATCTCACCATTCCGACTCCAGTTGCATACCCGAAGCAAACCATGCTTACCGAACCCGAACTTGGAGTGTTCTTTGAAGACATCATTGGAAACATAGGTTTCTTTAGAGCCTCCGACATTCCAAGGGCTCAAAATTCTTTTCTTACTGCTATTCTGGGAGTGCCTCCTATTGAAGACCATGGAATGACGAGACTCATCTTGGATGAATTGAAAATGAGAGAACCTATCGACTCTTAGTCATTCACTCTTAATATGAACTTTCTTAATCATGTACTCTGTGTGATGTACTATCCTGTGTATTGATTAATAAAAGTTCATATTATTCTACATTTTATACTTGTTTATATCTTAAAATTTTTGCACAAACTCATACTTATACTTATACTTATACTTATACTGTACATACTCAGTTAAAAAAAACATCCGAGTGAAACGAACCCAAAAGAAAAATAGAAATGGTCAAAAAGTATTTCTTTCTAACATCAGGTATCATCATCTAATAGGGGGAGATTGTTGGGTCACCGATGATTTGGTGATGAACCTTCACTCTTATATGGTTGATCTTTTACAGGTTCTTTTTTGAAGGTCTGAAATATATTTCAAGTATTGGAAAATCAAAGACTATCCAATCAAGGGTTGTACATCAAAATGTGGAATTTTTTATGTATCAACTAACACTAAAATTCAGACTACTTGCCGAAATCAAGTGTGGTCACCGACCTTGCAAGTGGTCACTGACCTTGCAAGTGTGGTCACCGACTTTGCAAGAGTGGTCACCGATTATGCAGTTGCTGATCCTAGAAGCTAACATTCCAATTTGATGCTCTTGTACACTTGCCGATTCAAGTGTTAATATAGTTGCAAATTCAAGCATTAGTACAAGTTGCTGATCCAAAGCTTAGGAAGCACTAACCAATGTGATACATTCTTGTATGTATCACTTAGCATTTTCGAAGATAAGTTCTTATGACACAATAAGTGCAAGATACATGTGCAACAAGAACTTCGGTAGCAAACCTTAAATTCGGACATTCTCTTTTTACTCACCTAAAAAGGATGTTTGTCTTTAAGCCAAAAGGTTTGATAGGACTTCACAGAGTATGAAGAAAAAGAGATAAAGTTATCTGACATTACGTGCTACAAAGAATGGTTCACCCATTAATCCATTAAAAAAGAAGTGGCATCTTTCTTTATCCATCAGATAAACTTCAAGCTAATGAATCCTTGACAGTTGTCCACATGCATCCCATGCATGGGGACTATAAAAGGAGATGAAGTCCTTCCCATAATCTTCACGCTTTCAACAAATCCTCTGAGTGATCTTTTGTTTGATTCCGGCAATCCTGGGTGTTTTAACAGTTTTATTTTAGCTTTCTTAGTGTATAAGTTAATTACTGTTATCATGTGTTTCATGTGTTTAGTTTGTTAGAATAGTGTGTTTATTCTTTTCCGCAACAAACTTTTGTGTGTAAATTTTTAATAATTATATTAAAATTTTTAAAGGAGTAAAATTTTGTGTGTTTGTATTCAGCCCCCCCCCCCCCCTCCTCCTTCTACAAACCTTCTCTTACATAGCCATCTCTAAATAGGGACTAACACTTTTCATGCGCTTCAATGAAATAGCTTGCTACTACGATGGAACTCTAAAGACCATCAAGCTATATTTAGAAGAAAAGCTAAAGACAGATGATCAAGGAAAGAAGAAAATGGATCAGAGAGATAAAGTGTTAATCAATGATGCTTTGAAAGAAATTGAAAAGAGGCTTGAATACAAAAATGATGTTAGAACATCGGAAGTTCTTCTTCGTCTCCGTCCAAGATATACAAGGGCCATCTAGGAGATGATCTCAGTACACGTAGTATCAGAGTTTATGTCTGAAGTGGTCAAATTTTTCAAGCGACGTGCTACTTTCACCAAAGGGGGAGAATTTTAGAAATAGAATTGTTGAAAGTAGAAGGGCTTAAAGTGTAATATTTTGTTCTTTTGTATAAATAGCTTTTGTCTTTGACTTTGAGACTAGTCCTCTCATTTGTAATGTTTGGCATATTCAAGAGATATATGGCAGAGAATTTGAAGCAAAATTGTATTCTTAATTCGTGATTCTAATCAAGTTCTTGTGATTTGCTACATATGTTGTTTAACAAATATCACGTTCCAAACTTAAGCATGGAACGGTCTTTTAGAGACTCTTCTTGATCGGAAGAATATGCTAGAACACTTTTAATCTTAATGGGAATCTGAGCATTAATGATCTCATTTTCCTTTACAAATGCTTTGCACCATCCTTCATTGGTAGCCTTTTCAGCTTTGAGTTCTGCGATGGCCTTTTCGCACTTAGTGATAGTTTGTTATTTCTCAATGCTTATTGTCTGATTTTCAAAGACTTGGTCTTTAAGGTCTTCTTCAGCCATAGTTAGTTCTTTGATTTTCAGATGGCAAGTTTTCAGTTATTCTTATAAATCGGAGTTTAGTTGTTCAGCTTTAGTTTTACCATTTAGAGAATTGTATAAATCAATAGTTAAAGTGTCGAGAGCCGACAAGCTATCATGCTCAGAGATAATATGAGTCATTAAGATTTGATACCTGAGTAGAGGTTGAGGAGATTTTTGATGAAGAAGATTCAGATGTATCTTCTGCTTCTTGAATCCTTTCCATAAGGCACACAAATGCAAATTCTTCTTCATAAGAGCCTGACTCATCAATGGTGTTTCTCACAAATCTTCTGAAGGTGTTGGTTAGAGTTAGATGGATCTAACTCAGTGATAGATGTGATAGAGGAAGAGACTATTTTGAAGGATCAGTCTCTGAAAACACTAAAGCCGTAGAACAACTTTTGTTGTTTTTGGTATCCTTTACAAGATTCTTCTTTAGTACTTGGGATTGCTGATGATTGAGCAAAATCCCATATAAAGCCCTTAAGGAAAGGGAGTTAATGTTCTTTGACATTTTAAGACATGTTGTAAAGGTGTCCCAAGGTTCAGGAAGAGATTCCATGAACTTTGTCAGAACATCAGAATTGGAATATTCTCTCCCAACTATTTTAAGATCATTTATTACGCAGTTAAACCTTTGATGAACCTCTAACAAGATTTCATTTTTACCATATATGAAACTTTCATATTGACTCACAACGTTTATTTTTCTAGATTTTTGTACCTCATTGGTACCTTCATATTGAACACAAAGGGTGTCCCACATAGATTTAGAAGTTCTCATCTTCATTACGGAATGATAATGTAACACCCCTAAAAATGGGACTAAATTTAAACCGAATAAAATGCGGAATAACTTTTATAAAATAAACATCATCCATAAAGATGGGGAGAAGTTAGATAGTTTACAACTTCTAGGGAATACTAGACGACAACCTATTAATCTATACAATTATAAGATACAGATTAATTTCGGGTGTCTCTAAATCCTCAAAATACACTTCTATGTAACTCCATCTATACACACGAAGGTGCACTTCCAAAGGATGCCACTACCGGCATCTAGTTCCACTCAACCCTTCAAGCCCCACCAGCTTGATCACCTAATATACATGTCATATTAAGAAAAAATGTTAGGCTTAAAGCCTAGTGAGAACAAATAGTTCAAATATGGAAAGCTAGTAAAATAAGTGAAAATGGTAGAATCATCGTCTACCCAAAAAGCCTTTCCATTTAAATCTTTTTTCTTTTGCGCGCGCTTTACACCTAAAAGGAATGCAATTGAGGGAAAACATACTGGAGCGACCCGTAAATCATACCGATAGAAATCAGTAAATCAGTAAGCTCGAACGGATAGAAATCTCCGGCTTACGGATAAAGAGTTCAACCCTAGACGTGGATTTATTACTCAATACCCAACTGAGCAAGCTTAACCCAAACTAGGATCTTTCACTTGCCCTATCCCCAATATAAAACCGACTATTGTGCCTATGGATCCATTACACTAGCCTAGACGTTTCATACATTCATTCCAATGTACTAATCAATTCTCAATACAAAATCTTTGTATGATACGTTCTTTGTTCCAAAATCTTTCTTACAAAATTAGGTCAAAATAGCATTTAGTTTCAAAAGGCATCTTTTGTGAAGATAAACATCTTACAAGTGTTTTAAAATCGTTCCTCATAATCATTTCAGCATTTCCAAGTAAAACCCAAAATGACACATTTTGACCTAGGTTACCAAAATCATTCAAGTATAGAAATACTTGTCTAAACATCAAATAGAAGGTAAAATACATCATTTTGACATGTATAAAGTTTTAGAAAGGTAAGAATGAACTCACAAGCTAGATTTAGGCTAAATCTAGGTTTTATCCCAATACCCAGCTTCATTAAGTGAGGACTTCAAATCCACAAGTTTCCACCTATAAAACCTTCATCTAGATCATAAACAAACCCGACATACACCAAAATCAAACCCAAACCATAAATCATAGAACCAAACCTTAGATTCAAGATTTCAGAGAGGTGATCGTACTTTTTGAACGTATAGTAATCCTCATTGTTACCATATTAAAGATCTCGGAAATACAAAACCATAGCAAAAAGAATCGCCTCAATCGGAGCTGTGAAGAAGAAGTTATGGCTAAATGAAGAACACCCCGTTTTTAACCACTGGAGGCCGCCCGCGATTGTGACAGGCGATTGTGCCATGTCACAGTCGCCGGCACAATAACCCGCGTCCAAAAATCAGCCTGATTCATCTGTCACAATCGCCGGGCACTATAGTCGGGGCCGATTTGAGGCGTTTTTCCCACTTTTCACCCGTTTTGATCCCGCTACTCGTCTTGTGGATGATACCCAATATAATTAACTTCAAAAATACTTATCTCGTTGATTCTAAGAATGGACTACAAAGAGGACTCTGGATTTCATTTTAGCAAAGACCCGGTTGATACATTGTGCCATTGTCACTGTAGCATGGCACACTTGTTGGGACCACCAACCACTTGGTACCACCGGTGCTATTGTGACAGATGTCATAACCGTATGGCACAACAGTTAAGACGACCATACTCTTAGTACCATTGGTTCTATTGTGACAGTTGTCACTATCTCACTGCACCATTATTCAAACTTTGAAATTAGCTTCTCTTTAATAGACCATCCGGTTCAACACTTTCTTCAACTTGAACATAAACCAGGGTGTTACAACCCTCCCAACCTTATAAATGATTTCGTCCTCGAAATCTAATGCTGGTCCAAAAACAGATAATGTCATACAACTCCGAGCACAAGCTCGACATATGACTCTCCCCATCCATCCCAACCGGATGACTATAACACGAAAAGGAGCCCTCAAAAAATACTATACTTGAGCAATCCAATAACTTTGCTTCCTTAGGAGAGTTTAAACGTAACTCTTCCTCCACTACAATACGTAGTACTTCCTAGCCACGAGGGGCACTTCATTTCTCATAACGAATCATCACTACCAGATCGTTAAATTCAATACATCACACTAATATCAGAAGGATCACTGACCCACATTGAACCAAACTTCAAATTTAAGCTCGATATTGCCTCCCAACCTTAGGTGGTTCGTATCACCTTGGGAGTAGCCTTTGGCTTTAATAGATCAATTCTACAATTGATGCCCAAAATATAATTATTTCTTAGAATTTTCAAACCACTTCCAATAAGTCGGGATGCTCTCTCCCTTTGTATTCGACATTCGATTTCTTTAGCTCATCCGGATAAAACCCAACAGATTCCCTACACATCAGATTATTCATTACTTTACCCAGATGGAAAAGGAATCTGGCATAAGCAGTTCTGAAAAGACCACTACCATATCAATATTTTAACCTCGATCAATCAACTTCTCCTTAAATAAATGATTTCTGTTTAGGTCTACCTTAACAACCACACTACATTTTTCCAATAATCATCACCGACGAAGATTTATCATCCCTTTAAAGATCACCACACAAGGCCTTCAACACTATTTGAAATCAACCAAAGTATTCCAATCATTCAAATGTCCTATGACCCTAAGGACAACCAAGGTTGGCGTCAAGCCAAACACTTCTCGAGGTAAACCATTGCCTAGAGGTTCCAACCCAAAGATTTACGACACTAGAGGATCATCACGTAACTAACTCGAAGTGACCTAAACGTCCAATTACTCCGAGTTTCTATAACCATCGGTCGTTCAGACCGATGTCCCAAAAGTGTGAAGTAAAGAATTGTCACAATTCGACACAATAGACAAAGGCATGCCATGCCTTGAAACGATTCCATCCACATACAACTTAGCTAGCTTGTCAACTGGACCGGCTGCTCGCATTCCCAAGAAGTGAACACTCTTCGTAAGTCCGTCCACCACTACCTATATAGCATCGTGACCTTTCAAGGTCTTCGGTAACTTCGTCACAAAATTCCATAGTAATGTGCTATCATTTCCATTCCGGAATTTCCAACGATTTGAAGACTTCCATAACGTCGTTGGTGTTCCTCCTTTGCTTGTAACATGTTACGCCTCTATCTAAATATCTAACCACATCCAACTTCCTGACAAGCCACCAATAAGTCAACTTCAAAATCCCCACACATTTTGGTACTACTCGGATGTATGGAGTACTTAGGCTCATGGGCGTCCTCCAATAGTAACTCCCGATTGCCTCCAATATTGGGCACCCAAATATGCCCACGAAGTAATTTCAAACCTTGATTATCTTTCGTTAGAAACAAGTGTTGCTTCACCATAACCTCGTCTTTTAAATTTTCCTCAAGTAGTGCCCCCGCTTGGGAAGTCTTGATCCGACCGATCAAGCTTGACACTAAATCAATCCTCGTAAGTACGGCTTATGTTCCACTACAGTACTCCTTTCGACTTAGCACATCCGTTACTATATTTGTTTTACTCTGGTGGCATAGTAACTCACAACCATAATCCTTAAGCAATTCTAACCAACGTCGTTGCCTCATGTTTAACTCCTTTGATCAAAACATACTTCAAACGCTTATGATCGGTATAGAGTGTACATCTAGTTCCGTAAAGACAATATCGCCATAACTTAAATGCAATTACCACCGCTGCTAGTTCCATAGCATGGGTCGGATAATTCTTCTCATGTTCCTTTAGTTGCCGTGACGCATATGCAATCACCTTGCCTCTTTGTATTAATACACAACCCAAACCCATCTTTGACGCATCACTATAGACCACGAAATCTTCAGATCCTTCTGGCAAGGATAAAATCGGTGCTTCACACCATTTTCTTTTGAAGAGTTCGCAAAACCTCCTCTTGCTTGTCGGCCTAAATAAACTTCATATTCTTCCTCGTCAAAACCGTCAAAGATGATGCAACCTTTGAGAAATCATGAATAAACCTTCGATAATAGCCCGCCAATCCTAAGAAGCTTCTAATTTCGGACGGATTCCGAGGCGGTTCCCAATTCATCATTGCTTCAAATGGATGGATCCATCTTCACTCCGTGTTGAGTGACAACATGCCCGAAAACTGTACTTCCTTCAACCAAAAGTCACACTTAGAGAATTTGGCGTATAACTTCTCCATTCTTAACACCTCGAGGACTTCTCGAAGGTGTTGCTCATGGTCTAACTCGTTCTTAGAGTAGACAAGAATATCATCAATAAATATCATCACTGATTGATCTAGAAACGGTCGACATACCAGATTTCGTCAAATCCATAAACATCGCTGACGCGTTTGTCAAGCCAAACGACATTACTAAGAACTCATAATGACTGTACTGCGTCCTAAACGACGTTCTTGCTACATTATCCTCCTTCACCTTCACTTGATGATAAACCGAACGTAAATCGATCTTTAAGAAACAACCCGTTCCTTGCAGTTGATCTAATAGATCATCAATCCTCTGAAGTGCATACTCGCTCTTCACGGTTGCTTTGATCAACTCTCTATAGTCGATACACATCCTTATCGTTCCATCTTTCTTCTTCACAAATAAAACCGGAGCTCCCCCGACAATATATCTCTTCGAAACTCCACTTGTCTATCGGGTGGCAAATCGGGTAAATCTTCGGGGAACACATTGGGAAGCTCACTAACGACCAGTACAACTTCACATCTAGAACATAGGCTATATACAAAAGACATCCCTTGGCTAAACACTTGCACGCCTTTGCCAAAGTTAACCAAGCTAGTTCGCCTTTCCTTTTCCTTCCCCGTAGATTACCACCATACTGCCATCCGATAACGGAGTCCGGATTAACTTCTTAGAACATCGAATTTCGGCTTGGTTCTCGGCTAACCAATCCCTTCCTATCATCACATCAAAGCCTCCTATCGACATAGGCATGAAATTACCTCAACTTACTCTCTTCAACTTCCAACATACAATCCTTAAGAATAGTCCAAACTAGAACTTACTTGCCATCGGCTATTTCAACAATATAGGCATCTTCCAAAGTACTCAATGGCACGTGTAGATTTGCGTAGAAAGAAGTGGACACAAAAGAAAAGTGACACTAGAATCAAAAAGACATAAGTGAGTATACTCTCTCACCGTCTCATTCCTTTCTTGAGAACCCGAACATTCATCCACGATACGACCAATAATTCTCTCATTGCGATACTCTTCCAAAACTTTTTCTTTGAATAAATCCAAAGTGGGCATAGAGATTATGACTGGCCCAAGTGTAGCCGTGGTGATGCTCCACCATGCTAAAGCCTCGCCCTTAAGCATCTGTGAAGAGAACTTCACCATTTCCTTCTCTTCATATTCACTTGAGCCAAAAGGTTGCTCGATCTCTCGCAACTAATTCATACAAACCACCGGATCATCTGATCCCGAGAACTTGGGTGGTTTAGAGCATACGAAGGTCTCGTACGAACAACCCTTTTCCGTTCTCCTTACTTCCGTCACATATGTCTCTTCAGTACTGGGACCTGCCTATTACTCCCTGGGCCCACTACTATATTCTCAGCAGTTACTCCATGACTTCGGTTACCGGCATCCCTTTCCTCGAATATTTTGCGCAAAGTTTCATGTTGTTGTGCTATAACGAAAATAACTGCCTGCAAAATACTGAGTCAGAACTCACCCTGTAAGCCCGCTTCTACCATTAAAGGATTACCCTGCTCAAGGTTGACTTCAAGCAGACGATCTATTATGGGCACATCCCTTGTTGGAATAAGAGGGACCATAGGTGATTGAGTGACCTCCACTGTCACTTGTAGATCTGGAGTAGAAATACTGTTATTCACACCATCAGTTTCGTTTTGCAATCTAGTACGCGTATTAATCATCTCAGTCCGACGCAACACAAAATAGGAGTAAGACAAGTCTAACATAAATACATATAACACATTCACCAATCATCGTAACCATAGTAAGTAAGCACACTCACATAACAATATACCCAAAATAGCATTAGCTACGTGATATTTTGAATATGTCATACATATAAGAATTCTCATTACCAAAGTCACATTTCATAGTTAGTGCATTTTCGTCGACTCTAAAGCTCTACTATCTCAAGAGTGTCTACCCCTTCTCACATAACATCACTTAAAGTCTCAGCTTTAGTCTAGGAATCCTAGGTTCTGATGTGGGCTTGGACGTGGAGGATCGGGCTTTGATGTTCTTGGAGGCTTATGATCGGGCCACCAAACAGGGTTGCAATTAAATGGCCATAACTTTTGATCCGGGCGTCCGTTTCGGGCCGCCGACCAGGCGAATCGAAGCTACTTCAGAGGAGCACGCTGTGGTAACGGACTTTTGAACCCCATAAAACCTGTTTAAGTGGACATTTTGGACGTTTTAGTGTTTTTTTGTCATTTTGGGCTTGTTTTGTTGGGCTTTTATGTTTGGCCCGTTATCTTTTTTAGGTCCGTTTTATTTTTGCCTTCATATTTAAACATTTCTTATGTAATTTGGATGGTCACTTCTTAATTTTAGAGACTTTCGGTTTTCTTCCCAAATTTTGAGTTCTCTGTTGAATTCGATATTTGACGCCTACGATTTGGAATTCGTCGAACGAATCAACGAATCTTAGAAGAGGTTGTCAACGGTATTCGTAGAATAAACGTGGTAATCTAGTTTTCCATTTACTCGCTGCATCAGGTTCATACCTAGTTCGCTTAAACTAAAGCTCTGATACCAACTTGTAACACCCCTAAATATGGGAGTAAATTTAAACCGAATAAAATGCGGAATAACTTCTATAAAATAAACATCACCCATAAAGATGGGGAGAAGTTAGAGAGTTTAAAACTTCTAAGGGATACTAGACGACAACCTATTAATCTATACAATTATAAAATATCTTTCAAAAGGTTTCTTTTGAAGGATTGAAATTGCTCATGATTAAGCAATATTCCGTACAAAGCACATAAAGATAAAGTTTCAATGTTCTTTGACAATTTGAGACAGGTAGTAAATGTGTCCCATTGTTCAGGAAGAGATTCCATAAACTTTGTCAGTACTTCAGAGTTAGAGTACTCTCGACCAACTGTTTTTAGATCAATGATTAAACAGTTGAATCTCTGGTGGATCTGAGAAAGTGTCTCATTTTTCAGACACATGAAGCTTTCATAATATCTCACCAAATGGGTTCAACGAGTAATTTGAACCTCACTGGTTCCTTCATATTGAATACAAAGAGTATCCCACATGGATTTAGAAGTCCTCATTTTCATGACAGAATGGTATACATCATCTGGCAGAGACATAACAATAATAGATATGACTTTTGAATCAACAACTAGCTCTTTCTTGTCTTCGTCACTCCATTGATTTGGAGTTTTAGGAATACGTCTCTCAGGAATAGCATGAGTAGTTCCAGTTGCAGGAACTGCAGGGACTAGGAGTGTAGGAATGAATGGTCTATTCTCTACATAGTAGGGGATCTTTGGATCTGACCCTTCTAGGAATATAGTCATTCTTTTCTTCTAGACTAGGAAACTATCCTTGCTAAATCTAGGAGATTTAGCTAAAGATCCATCGTCTATATAGTTAGTATTTGTATTAGCCATTTTAAAATAACAAGAAATAAGTTCTTTTAAAGATTGAAAACAATTAACACTGCTCTGATACCATTTGTTGGTCCCAAAGAAGTTTACAAGAGTTTATCAAGTATAGAAACAGTTTGTAGAAGGGGGGGGGGGGGTGAATACAAACACAACTTTTTAGGGTTTTTAAATGAGTTTATATTGAATAAACAAATTTGCAGTTTTATGCCGAAATAAGAACAAGTAATTAAACCTATTCTAATACAACTTGAGAAATCACTAAGTTTGATGCACAAGGAAAGATAAGAAATAGAATCAGAGGTTTAAAGGAAAGATATTAGCATGCATAAAGATGAAGAAGAGGTCTTCATCTATTTATACCCGTTGCATTTAATGCAACACAGAAGCTACATGCCACGTGTCAAGTTTTTATTTGAGACTTGTCTTTTGTTTATAAAACAACCATGCTTTTGGCCGAATATGAACAGTAGCCTAATCAGAGTTGGTAAGGACATAGGGAACGGTCCGTACGTCCTTTATGACAAGGCATGGGGGTTTGACGTTTGTGCATCGAGGATAAGATCAACTTTGATCTTGCTAAGTAGGCCCCACTTGATCACTGATACTGAATCTTCAAGGATGAAATCTTCAGGTATCACTGAGGCGTTATGCAAGATCACACACTTTTGTTAGATGGACGTTGCTATCACTGAACCGCTTCTAATCACGAGCTGTTCATCTCTTTCTTCGGCTAGGCCTTCGACTATCGCTAAATGGTCTTTGGTGTGAGTGATCAGAGATTAGGCAATGTTCCTAATCTTCAGCGGTCACTGAGTACAATCAGTATATGCTATCGCTGAATATGAACAGTAACATAATCTTGGAATTTTCACTAAGTGTTTAAAAAAATCATATTCAAATTACTGAAAAGAGTTTGGATCAACACTTTACGATTTGCTTGTTTGATGCAAGAACATTCATAGAGACATTTTCTTGGGAGTTCTTCTCTTCTTCTGAAAAGTCATTGTATACTCCTATTTGGAGGTGTCTATCTATTTAGTTAATACAAAAAAGGTCTTTCTAATTTGAGGTTTGTGCCCATTTTAGATGTTGCCCTTGAAGCCAATAATGATAAATTAGAAGATATCTCAAGAAAGAAAAGTTGGTAAAGGGGTATTTGACTCTTCAACGGTCATGGTGACTTGGCAACCGAAGCTTGCAAATAGTTTGCATCTGTCAATGTGGAGATTAGTTTAATAACGGAAGGGTGGATATTTATTTGCTTGTAAGGAACAAAATGTTTCACCCAATGAATGTGTTGCAAGAACATTTGAGGGTTCAATGAGAAAGGGAGAAGTTATGCACATACGTTAATATACCTTATTTCCTTTGTATGGTTGGATGTTTTTTTCTTACTAGTTCGAAAGTTAATACCATATGGCTATATTTTGCCAATTGTGCTATCATTATTCAAAGATTGATAAATCCTTGCTTTGTTTGAGGTCTATTTTAGGGACGTCTAGAATATGTTTAAAGTCATGTCATGTTTGATCATACTACAATGAAATATCGACCTCTTGAATGGATCATGTGAAATAACTAAATATGTAAGAACCATGAGAGCTAATATTAGCCAATAATTTAATATAGCCAATTTATAATAAATTTATTTTATGCTATTCTATATTAGGCTTGAATTCATATACCACACAAAACGATTAAACTATCATCATTGTGACAAAAGAAAAACATGAAACATGAGGTACATTTTCATTTATCTGCTTTTAAACTCTATAATTTGTAGATCTCAGCTGCATTGCAGCAGTACATTGGTAGTTTATAAAATATATAAAATCCTAAAATTAGTGTTGGTTTAGGAGCGAAGAAGATGGGAGAAAATTAACTTTAAAACTTTTCAATGAATGAAAATGTTGCAAGTTTTGTGGGACGAAGCGAACAATTGACTCTAGCTGAATATTTTCTTATCTTTTTTATTCTAATTTGCTCTCTTGTTTCTTTTAGTTTTAGTTTTAGTTTTATAAACGAGGGATCTTCATGAAAATAATCTCCCAAGTGTTTCGTGGTTCAAAAATGCAGAATCTCGTCTCAATCATCATTTATCAGGACTCTTCGGCGTAAATGTTTTGGGGCAGATTAAAGGTTTAGAATATTTTTATTTGTTTCTTATATACATAATATTCCTTATTTCAGAATGTCAATTGATGTGTTCACAACCTGTAGAGTTTGTAGAGTTTTTGTTGTGTATTTTCGTTCACATTATGATAAAGTTAAATGATTACAAATCGGTGAAAAGGACAAGTCACTCGGGACTTGTTGTACATTCCCCTATCAACCAATAACGTATTTACATTGCTCCCTTTCTTAACGTCCAAAACTTCAACTAGCCCGTCGGGTTATAGCCAAAAGGATTGACAATGAATGGAGCATAATTTATTAGAGTTTGTATTGAGGTTTGTCTTTTGAGCAAATCTATTAGCTAAACAAGAATACGGGATACAAAAAATGTATTGATTGTACCTGAGTTGAGCAAAGTTACATACTTATATTAGTTCTTTTCATATGTCGTGCCTTTTTACATTCTCAGTCTAACTGTTTTTCATAAAACCACAAAAGTTTTAAATTTTTGAATTCAAGCAAATGAGAAACCCTTCAAATTTCTTTACGTCCACCGCATCGTGCAGGTACACTAACTGGTATATTAGAAGATATTGAATTTTAAAAAATCATTTGCCAAGTATCCAATGAAAAATATGAATTCTTATTTGATTAAACCAATTACCAAACCAAATAACTCGAAAACTGAATAGCGTGAAACCGATTAAAAAAATCTTATATGGTTTAATTATCAGTTGTTTTTATAAATGTTAAAATCCTGATTAACCCGAACTAAATAAACCGAAAAAATGGCCCAAATAACACCGCTGTCTTTATAGGCCCATGAGTAGTAAACCAATGGCTTTGCAAAATCAATCCAAACCGCTTCAAAATCCAACACATCAGGCCCAAAAATATTCAAATGACAACGAAGAACTAGGGCTTTGAAAATTGAAGCACAGTATTCATCTTCAAACCTCAGACAAGGTATTTGAATCTGCTCAAAATTCGAAGAAAAACGATATTCACACTCATCAAACCCTCCGTTGATCTCCACTTTGTGCACTTCATCTTCCTCGACATCTTCAACAGTAAAAGACGTCAAGGCTGGATCAAGGATACCAACACCATCTTACTGGTTAAATCTCTCCATAGATCAACAAAAACATGGGGCTCCAAGCGCAACCCTACGGCATCCAGGGAATGCTAAAAGAAGGGCACAAACATCTTTCTGGTTTAGATGAAGCTGTTGTTAAGAATATCGATGCTTGTAAACAGCTTTCCACCATTACCAGAACTTCTCTTGGTCCCAATGGTATACATTTTGTTATTGTTTTTAAGTATTTACCGTAAAGACCAAGATTCAGAAGATCTACTTGAGCGTTTGGAAGTTTTATTGATAGAATAAAGAATTTCTGTTGATTAAGGCATGCCAATATAATGAACTGTTTGCTCTTTTTCTAAGTTCTATGGTGTGGGATTTGCGGCATTGCGTTATTTCTCAATTTTGCCGACTTCTTGTTTCTAGAATGTGTTCTAGCATGCTATGTTTGCTATCTTTATATAACTTCGCTTTACATGGGGGGAGCTGAACTCCAATTTTTCTACATTGTTATGGTTGTTATCTACCTTTATGTTTAATTCCTTTTTTATGATCTTACTTCTTCTGCTAGGTATGAATAAGATGGTTATCAATCATCTGGACAAGCTATTTGTGACAAGTGATACTGCCACCATCGTGAATGAACTTGAGATTCAGCATCCTGCAGCGAAAATCTTGGTTTTGGCAGGAAAAGCGCAGCAGGAGGAAATTGGTGATGGAGCCAACCTAACAGTTTCATTTGCAGGGGAGCTTTTACAGGGTGCAGAAGACCTCATTAGGATGGGATTGCATCCCAGTGAAATCATTATTGGATACACAAAAGCAATTAACAAGGTTTGTTAAACTGTAATTATTGTGACTTTATTGTATGTTGGGATGAAGAAAAAGTGGGAAATAGTTTCTGTTTGCTATTCCTTGTTAAATTTTTGAGATTTCATTAATAACCCATCCTCTTACTCTATATTGCAGGTTGTTGATATCTTGGAAGGATTGGTCGAGGAAGGTTCTGACACTATGGATGTTAGAAACAAAGATGAAGTTATTTTAAGGATGAAAGCGGCTGTTGCCAGCAAACAATATGGACAGGAGTCTATTTTGTGTCCTCTTATTGCAGATGTACTTCCCTTTTCTTGTTAAGTGGCTATCGTTATGTCATCTTAGGTTCACAACTGTTATGTTAATTTTTCATTGCAGGCTTGCATACAAGTTTGCCCAAAGAACCCAGTAAACTTCAATGTGGATAATGTGAGAGTTGCAAAACTTTTGGGTGGAGGCCTGCATAATTGTACAACTGTTAGAGGCATGGTTCTAAAAGGAGACACTGTAGGGAGTATAAAGAGAATAGAGAAGGCAAAGGTGAGTGCCTATTTTGGGGTTCGCTAAGTATTATTCTGGGCGTTGTGATCTTGCTTAAGTTTTCTACATGTTCTTATTTTACATTGACATATCAAACTTATTACTCATTACTTTTTAGTTTTTTGAATGTTGCTCTATATTTTTGTTTCTATTGAGTTTAATTCTAGCATGCACTTGTAAACAAGTTGATTCGTCTCTTTTTGATGATCTGTATTATGTTATCAGCATGAGTGTTAAATGTAAGAGAAGTGTATCCTTGAGGAAAGTGATTGTCATTCTCTTGTTGAACAAGCTGATTCGAAAGGTCAAGGCCTTTAAGTTTTGACTTTCGACTCTCCATGTATATATGCATGTGGTGTGTTTGCTTTAGGATCGCATTTGAGCATATCAAGAAAAAGACAATAGGTTAGCCGTTAGCATGTTAGTGGGTGTTTCACTTCCTCTATAAGATATTCTAAATACACTTGGTGTGATTATGAAATGCAACTTTTTTTCCTTTTCCAAGTGAAATCTACGTATGGAGTTGCACTTTGCTTTACTAACCGAGTATCAGATTGTTCAAGACATTATCTAGTAAAGATGTAGTCTTATTGAGAAAGCCATTGCATTTTTGATGTAAATTACGCATGGTTTTTAAAATATTGGCTCATTAGTTGTTTTTGTTGACACATAATCTTAGATTTATTTTGTGAATATTTTCTTGTAAATAGATTGATTCTCAATCTTCTATGTCTAGTCTATATTATGTAATTAGTGCTTTCCTTGTATTATTGAGTCTCCTAGAATAGCTTCATCCTATTTAAGCTGCTTGTATCCTATTGTTTCAATGTGCAAAGGAATAAAAACTCCCCTTATTCAATTCAACTCAGTTTTGTTACCATCCTTCTTGATCGAACATGAATAGAGTTGCATTTGTTCAAGCTGAATGATTTATTGCTTTTGTAGGTGGTTGTAATTGCTGGTGGTGTTGATACAACTGCAACTGAGACCAAAGGAACTGTTCTGATTCACAGTGCTGAGCAGGTGCAATCTTCTGGATATCCATTATTCCTGTTTCATATATATATATATATATTGGTGGTATCAGCTATGTTGTTGTTTCATGCAACTCCGTCTTTATTGTTGATTTCCTTTGTCTTGTTAATTTATCACATCTGACATACCCTATTCTCATATCCGAGTGAAACTATTTAATTTTATCAAACTGAATGAAGTTGCTTATAGTAAGAGATATAATTTTCAGTTCTTTCCTTTGGTCGTTGAATGAAATAAGAGCCCATCATACAGTTTTCAACTAATATCCAATACAAAACTGAAAAAATCTTCCAATAAACCTTCTGACTATTATCTTGTTGTATTCTGTATTTACAAGTGTATTTTGCAACTTGGTGATTATATACCAATATACCATAGATGCTGTTCCAAATTTTTTGTAGTGTTTGCAGTAATGATTAATAGCAGTATTTTCAATTGTGAGCATCTAGTATTTATGGTATTACGTCTCGATCATTGTTTAATTGGTAGTTGCTGTTACCTATAGACACTGATGCACAATTGTAGAAAGGTACCCCCTTTTCAAGTACTTCTAATAGATAGCTACCATTTAGTCAATTTTACAACTACTGTTGTTGTTTGAACTCCAGAAAAGTTATATCAATTAGTTGGTCAATGGTGAAGGTTAAAAGTTAATATTTATTTATGCGTCAAAATATACTACTTGTTCAATATTTACTTCTTGATTAGTTTAGGATCCTCATGTGCCTCGATTCAAGAGAGGGCAAATGTGTATCAAAGATGATAGGGAAAAAATCAGGTGCAAGGAGTGGGAGTAGATATGTGGGTTTCAACCTAATGGACCCTTGGTGATCATGTGGTTGTGGCCATTGTTCTACGGCTGTGTTTCTGTGTATGGCTGGGGGGGGGTTGTAAATATCTAGAGTGCTTTTTTGTCCGTATATTTGAACCAATACCAGGATCATTCCATACATGCAAAGAGTCTGTTGGTGGTGCAGAGGTTGGCTGCAGTAGTGGATCCAGAATCTCCGGTCACCGGGGCACACAACACACATTTAACTAACATAATATAAGATAAAAGTTCAATAAATTAGTAAATTGTCAATCATCACAACGATTAAACTTTATAGTACAACTACTTTACTCAATATCTCAAGAAAACATTATAGGACAATAGAGAGCAAGAGAAATTGGCAAAAAAAGATCATGGGGAAAGAGGGGGCTGGGTGCTAGAGATAGAGTGTGGGATTTTTTTCCTTCTTGCAAAGCTTTTTTGACAGGGGCTACTTCTCTGCTAAGTTTATGTATAGGTCCGCCACTTGCTGGTGGCGTCTTTTGCTTTTGGTGTCTTGAGGTGATGCTTGATGCTAGAAGGTAAAGCTAGGAGTATTTCAATTTCAATTTCTAGTAAAATAAACTAAAATTTCATGTTCTTGAGCTGGAGAGGAAAGGAAGATGTCATTTTAACAAATATACACCTTATTTATTTTCCAGCAGGTTATGTTTATGGGTAGATGTGTAATTTTATAAATAATTTATAATTGTTCTTATTTATATTCTTTCCTTTCCTCTCACATTTGGGAGGGAAGTTTTGGGAGGAAAATCAACATTATTTTCCTTCCTTTCCCTCAAAAAAATAAAAAAACTCGACAACGCAACATCTTTTCTTTCCTATATTATTGCTATGATATCTTAAAACAATTTTGAATTCAACATCAGTACCACTACCAGTGCTACACAGTTTAGTTAAAATCTATTTTGAGAAGCTTCCCTTGCCTGTGTTTGTGATATGGAATGAAGTTCTTGCAACAAAGTAAAAGGAGGGGAACATTAAGAACTTGCATAGTATAAACAAATTAAAAACTATTCATTTCATTAGTTGACCGATTGCTTATTTCTTTCTGCTTGCCCACTGTTTATATCAAAAATAGGGCCGATGTGATGTTGAGGATCTAATATCAACATTTATCTATATTCAGCGGGGGGGTTTTTTCTGAACAAATCTCCATAAATATTTTTGTACTTGATTTGTAGCTTGAAAATTATGCAAAAACGGAAGAAGCAAAGGTTGAAGAGCTCATCAAGGCTGTTGCAGACTCAGGTGCAAAGGTCATAGTTAGTGGTGCGGCTGTAGGAGAGATGGCTCTGCACTTTTGTGAGCGTTACAAGTATGCTCAATCCTAGCCTTTTTTTTCCAAAATGCATCCTAGACAAATTTTGTATTTCAAATTGCAGTGCTAGTTTAAAGGTTTATATATGTTATTTATTATCTGGTGATGTAATAAAGTGTTCTATTTGCTATCTTGAAAACAAAGTGTTCCATTTGCTTGACACATTTCTATAGCATTATGGTATTTTATTTAACATTTATGATTCATTTACAGGATCATGGTCTTAAAAATTGCCTCCAAATTTGAACTTCGCCGTTTTTGTCGCACAACTGGTGCTGTTGCTCTTGTAAGCATGTGTTAGCACATCAAATAAAGTCATGGAAGGTTTAGCCACTACTAATAATACTTCAATTAAATCACAGTTGAAGCTTGGCACTGTAAACCCTGATGATCTTGGACATGTTGACTCCATTTCTGTTGAGGAAATTGGTGGTGCTAGGGTATGGAACAACAATATATATATATATATATATATATATATAAAATTCTATTTCCCTTTTGTTTCTTTCATCATTAACCGTTTTGAATATTTGTTTAGGTGACTGTTGTAAGAAACGAAGAAGGTGGGAACTCCGTGACCACTGTGTTGCTGCGAGGAAGCACTGATAGCATATTGGATGATCTGGAAAGGGCTGTTGATGATGGCGTAAATACTTACAAGGTATCCAATTTCTTGAGGTTTTATTGTTCAACAGTTTATATAATAAATCTCTTTTCTTTAAACTTCCTTGGCATTTGGCAAATAAATACGCATTTAACTCTTGCAATACTTGTTTATTTCTGTTCCAGGCCTTATGCAGAGACAGTAGAATTGTACCTGGAGCTGCAGCCACCGAGATTGAATTAGCCAGAAAATTGAAGGAATTTTCTTTTACAGAGACAGGGTATTCACTTTCTTGCTTCTCTTTTTATTTTACATTTTTCTCTAAGTTGGAATATTTCATTTATTATTCCCAAGTAATATCAATTTTTTAAATTTACCACTGTTTTCTGACTTTTAGTTATTACTTTGTATGCTTTAAAGCAGACATCATTCTTCCACAAAATTTGTATGATTCTTATCAATTAGTTGTTAGCAGTCTCTTTGACTACATAGTTCAAAAGAGGCAACAGTTTTTGGGCAGCGTGAATATCTCATTTATTGTATTGTTTTGTAATCTCTGACTATAAGTGTGGATAATTTTTTTTTTCCATTTATGTTGATGAAACTGAGAAATATTTTTGACTTCCATTTGTATTAACCCTTTTGCAGATTAGATCAGTATGCTATTGCAAAGTTTGCTGAGAGCTTTGAAATGATACCGAAAACCTTGGCAGAGAATGCTGGGCTTAATGCCATGGAAATCATATCTAGTTTATATGCAGATCATGCATCTGGAAACGTCAAAGTTGGTATAGATTTGGAAGAAGGAGCCTGCAAGGATGTGTCTACATTAAATATATGGGATCTTTACGTCACCAAGTAAGAAGCTCTCTGTAAATTTCTACATCTTACTTGTATTTATGATCCTTTTGGTAACAAGGGAAATAAATTGGGTGCAAAAATTTTTCTTCTATTTTAATGATGACAGCTGGATTTGTACCAAAATGTTGTATGGTTGTAACTTGTTATGTTTGTAGGTTTCATGCACTCAAGTATGCCGCTGATGCTGTTTGTACGGTTCTACGTGTAGATCAGGTACCTGATATCAACTTTTATTCATTCTTTTTAACATTGGCATGATCGTTTAAGTTTTTTTTTTCTTTCTAAATTTCCATCTTTCTTTCTTATAGTTTAGTAGAGCTATTTTGTGAACTTAAGTTAGGAGAGAATAATTCTCTGTAGAGGAGCTGTTATTAAGTTTAATTTTTTAAAGACGAAATATACCTGCAAATGGGATTTAATTGATTCAAATATCTGAGACAAAAACCATCTTGCATGAGACACAGTTTGTCATAGGAAGTTTCTACAGAGTTGATGATAGAAAAATAGGGTTTTTTTGGGAAATTTACTCAAATAGCCATTTGGAAAGTCTACTTTCACTTTTTAGCCATTTTTCGAAGTTTTTTCCTGAAATAGCCAGACTTTACGCAGAGTCTTATGTAGAAACATAGTCTCTGCATAAACTCCATTTTTGTTAATATTTAGAGTTTACGCAGAAACTCAAGCTTCTGCCTAAACTTTCTCCGCGTGAACTTTCTGCGTAAGCTTTTTCCACGTAAACTTTCTGCGTATCGTTTTTTGCCAACCAAACAAAGTTTACGCAGAAACTTGACTTTCTGCGTAAACCGTAAAAAATGGACTTTTTTGAAATAAAAATGGACTTTACGCAGAGACTATGTTTCTGTGTAAAGTCTGGCTATTTCAGGAAAAAAAACCTTGAAAAATGGCTAAAAAGTGAGTTCTCCTCTACGAAATGGTTATTTGAGTAAATTTCCGGTTTTGTGTGTGTTTTGTTTGTATATATAATTATCAAGATGAAGTAATAACTAGAGAAATAACTCTGTTTCGATACTGCAATAACCCAAAACCGATTTATTGGGCTTGAAAGCAGATTACAGATTTCCTTTAACGGCTTAGAAAAGCGGTATTTAACCTATAGATATCATGTAATTGGAGATGAAAATAATGGAAAGTTTTTATGTTCAGACAGCTTAATATTAAGTTGTGCTACATACATCTTGGCGTTGGCCGACAGCTTAATATTGGTAAGTTAGATTATAATAAGATTATTTGTGCGATTTGCAGATAATAATGTCAAAACCAGCCGGTGGGCCTGGAAGGAGAGAACAACAAGCAATGGATGAAGATTAGACGATGAAGATTTTTTGGATGTGTTTTCTTTTCTTTTCTCTTCAAGGTTTGGTTTGACTACTACCATTTGTTTTAGAGTAATTTTTTTGGTTGGGTCAGTGGGTGGCCATGGCTGTGTTTGTGTTGAATTTAAGACGCTTTATTTTGATTTTGATTTTGATTTTTGAAGGAAAAAAAAAATAGAGTAAACTACGTTTTATCCATATGGTTCGTCTAAAATTGCTAGTTTCCTCTATACTTTTGAAGTTATGTTGATTGTCCCTGTTCAATTTGTTGCTAAATTAAAAAAAGAGGACTTTTAATTATAGGAGATTATGGGGAAAATTTTGAAAAAAATTAAAAACTGAACACCCTAGTTAGTAACCATTCATTTGGATATATACCACATGCATACAAGTAATTGAAGTTGTTTCTATGCACGTGTAGTGTGCATAACCCGCTTACCGTTCAGATGAATGGTTAACATTTCAGTAGTTTTTCATTTTCTTTTGCGATATTTCCTCAAAAGTGTGACTCTGACATTTTCATATTGTAACAATTTATAAATTATATTATAATTGTTAAAACACTCGTGCCAGTCTGCCATCGTTGATTTCTTAATATTCCCCTTCAAGCTACCAACGCTGAAAGAATAATTTAATATTCCCCTTGAAGCTTCCAACGCTGAAAGAATAATAGCCAAGCAGCAAAGTGAAGGAAACCATATTCGCATATGCAAATTCAGTAAGGGGCTTTTTTGATCTAGACGATTGATAGGTTTTGGATTCTTTGTTTGGTTTATCGTTTTTGATTTGACGTAATTTTCTTCATTTTTCATTTGATTCGATTACTAGGGTTTTGGATTCAATTATTGTCTGTGTGTTTTCATTACTTCTGTTGTTATCGTTTTCTATAGAGACTGGGTAAGCTTGATTCGGGATTTTGGCTTTTATCCGCATACCTCCGGGAATCCAGCATCCGGGTTTTAACTTCCAGATTTCGTGTTGGTGGTCTGGAGATTCTTAATCCGGGAACTGGGCATTAGCAATAGCAATTTGGAGATTCTTAATCCGGGAACTGGGCATTAGCAATAGCAATTTGGAGATTCTTAATCCGGGAACTGGGCATTAGCAATAGCAATTTGGAGATTCTTAATCCGGGAACTGGGCATTAGCAATAGCAATTTGGAGATTCTTAATCCGGGAACTGGGCATTAGCAATAGCAATTTGGAGATTCTTAATCCGGGAACTGGGCATTAGCAATAGCAATTGGGATTTACACAACCCGGATTTCTTTAAGGAGGTTGTGCTTGTTGAAACTATTGAGGTAATGGATAGTTCCTCCGTTAATAGGGTAGGGCACGTACATTCGATACCTCTGCATTAGATAGACTAGCTGCCCAACAGGAAACCGTTCAAGAAAGACTGAAAAGGATCAAAGTACGGAATGAGCTTTGTGAATTGAGGGTGGGAAATGGGGAAGCTGTGAAAATGAGTTGGTATTATGTTATGGGCGGTTCGTTCCATTGTGTATCGTATTGGTTATATTTTCCGTCCGTATATATATAATTATATATGTAGGTGGAGGTTCAAACGAGAACACCTCCATTTTACGAGAACGCTCTTATCACATGTGATAATACACGTGAGAAGACTTGGTGGTGTGCAGACGACGTGTCTTGCGACTTAGGTCGTGCCAGAGGTCGTTTGTGTCTATGATTTACTATCAAAGGTGATGGTCTTGATGGATTATAGTAATACATCAAGAACACCCTTATCACATGTGATAATACATGTGACGGATCTTAAAGGTGTAACGGCGACTTGGCCCGCAAGTTAGATCGCGTCAAAAGTCGTCCGCGTCTCTGATTTAGTATCACATGTGTATCATATGTGATCGAATAATAGTATCACATGTGATTTTCTATCGTAAAAATGTGTTCTCACAAAATGAAGGTGTTCTCGTTTGAACCCTTTCCTATATATATATATATATATATTGATTAGTTCATTTATCTCACTAAGCTTTAGTGCTTAACCCGTATTATCTAACATTTTTTTCCCAGGCAAAGCAGTTTTAGATAAGGACAAGTGCGTTGAATAGAAGTTGTAATCCCCTTTTGATAGTTATGTATAGGTTGTATATCGGGTAAATGTGTCCCTGAAGTATTTTAAATTCGCTTTTGGGGTTGTCAACTTTAATGGTTTGGTTGCTTGTTCATTTTACTGAGAGTCTGAGATGGTTGGTAATGGTTAAAAATCGATATTTTAAAACGGACATGTGGAAATTTCGGTTAAAATTAATATCTCGTATTTTAGTGATTTTAAAATGATCAATTTTTGAGATTAAAATGGTAAATGGACGTTTTGGTAACCAAGGCGTTAGAGATTGATTGTCTTCATTTGACTTAGGGAGAGAATGTTAAAGTCAAGGATATGTTGAAAAAAAAGAAGATAATTTTACAAGTTGTGAAAAGTGAGAAAATGTATTTTGAACAAGATTGTTGTTTCAGTTGAAAAGGTTACTGTTTGAGAAAGATGTTTTGTTGAAAAAATTTCGTTCAAGAGAAGATTGTTGTTAAACAGCCGATCGTTCAAAGAAAAGTTTATTAGAGCTTTAATTGTTGCAATTTTTGTTTTTGTTGTAATCTTGAATAAGGGGGAGAATGTTAGACTTGTATTTTATATTCAAGATTAGCAAGTGAAGGGGCAAAAAATCTAAATACCTTAAGGGGTATATATAGGATTAGTTTACGTGTGTTTGTAAGAAGAGGTGAATCTAGAGCATCATTGTACGTATCTTGTAGAGAGAGAAACTTTGCAAAGAGACAAAACTTCATAATACACATGATGATTTGATCATATTTGTTTGTTGAATTCATTGTTAATTGATCAACACACTAGAATATGGGTTTAACAACACTGTTCACATTGACAACTTGTTCATTGATGAATATTATTTACCGGTCACACATACGTCACATTCAGGTATATGTTCACAAATGAACATATTCATATATGTCATATTTTTATTGGTGAACGATGTTCAGAAGCTACTGACTCCATATATGATAAATTTATGTATTGAGCATTAAGTGGCTCTAGTTTACGGTCAGATGAATGAACCGTCGGGAGCTCGTATGGCAATAGCTAAATGATGATGAGCCATATCAGTCAGCCATAAACTTTGGGTCGTTCATTAGTTCACACCATTCATAAGTTACACATTCCATATTAATAAATGAACACTTTAAAATATTTTAGTTTATATGCTTGTTGTTATTACTAAATTAACAAAGTTAACACCAAATATTGGATGCACAACTGAAGGAGTAATTACTGAGTTCTTAATCAATTTTAGGTTCCTAATACAAATATTGGTTAACAATGGAAGGGGTTTTTAGAGATTACTTCAGTTTCAAAACGATGAAGTAATTACAAGAAAAGTAAGTAATGCTAGAAAAACTTCCCTAATCTTTTTCAAAATGACCATTTGTTCATTATTCTTCACCTATGTTTATTAAGCATCATTATTTAATTTATTATAAAAATATCAAATTAATCCCATATATTATAAAAATTAAATGTTAGGATTGAAATTCCACCAAAATCCTAATCTATATATGCTTGAAGAAAAAACCAATGAAACAATACCGGAGAAAGAAAAAGTAAACCAACTAGATTCAAAGATGTTCATATATTTTTACATACAAGATGATGAAAACATGTAATTTGGTCGTTAATGCAATTTCATAAATAAATTACATCTTTTCAAAAACCATCCGACTCCAATCTAACCGGTCCAACCCTTTGACTGGTTTTTTTATTAACCATTTTCATAACCAATTCTAGCTCCAAACCTTGTCATTGTCTCGCTTGTAAAACTCGGTTCCGGATTGAGTCGGTTTCAACTCCCGATCGCAAACACTATTCCCGTAACTGGTCCCGATCAAAAACCCAAGGCCCAGTTAAGGTACTTGTAATCGGTTATGAGAACCGGGCCCAAAGTGGTCCTGTGTAAAGCAAAATTAAAATTCAATTTTTATGTACCTTTTTATATGAAATTTAAAAAATACATATACAAACGTGTTATTCTAATACACTTGAAAATACGTAACTGGGTCAATTAAATAAACTTAAAAAATATGTTTTCTTATGAAAATAAGATCCCAAATCACGAATCATACCAAGAATGATGAATGTTTGTGAGCACCGTTACTTAAATATAGTAAATAGAGGGTAATTGGGATTAAAAAACGTCAAAAATGGGAAAAAGAACAGTCATATGGCCGTTGGGTTTGGGTAACGGTAACAAAATGGCAATCTTTTTAAGAAATCGGGTTGGTCCCGGGCTAGGCCTTCTTTTTTGACGAAAACGAGAATCGGTCCCAATCAGTTCCAGGCCAGGCCGGTCCCAAGTCGGTCCGAGTCATGGGCGGAGGAGCACCATTTGGCCATCTCTAGTCTCACTAATATCAAGTTACCAACCAACAGTCCTCTTGTCAGACCCATGATTGGTCCTTTTACTACCGGTACTAGCCTACTAGGCCTTTTTGCGCACTTCTAGACCTTACAACTAAATTCATTTTCTCAAAATTGGCACTAATTAATAAGCACTAATCGGGTAATAGTCATCTCTCCACTTTAACAGGTAAGATTCTTTGTCTTTACTATGCCTTGTAACATATAAAATTCTCGGTGTTTGCAATACTCAGCCAATAAAGTAAGTGATAAGCTTTAACCTGATAAGGAACAGATGCAAAATTAGTTCTATTTTAATTCAGTTTATCACTCAAACAAATGTTGATAATAAATATTAATATTAAAAAGAAGAAGCAAGCACTCAAGAGCCTAAAGAGGTGAACAATTATCAAATATGTGTCGCACACTCTCTTACTCCCACTTAAAAAGAAGTTTGATACAGTTTTTTATAAAGCTATACAATATTTGATACCTTGTGTTTTGCCTATGCTATACATGAGACTATAAAAATTGACATCACACTCCAATGTTACTGATATTTTCCAATGAAATAACAGCACCCGTTCCATCCGATACTGCAGTCTGGGATCTGAAAATATACAACACCCAGAAATGGAGGCATACAAGATAGACAAAAGACCATATTCTTGCCATTGGATTTCTTCTTATGAATGTAGCACCGGTTAAGAAGATGGAGTCTAATTGCCTAACCAATGACCCGATATGCTTCTGCCCCTTTCGGAGCCTCTCTTGAAATAGGGGCTCCCAATTCCCTGATTCTAAATCATTCGTTGGCTGATCACCAAGTTTCAAACATGATTGGTTCTCATCCAATGACCTTGAAACCGCCTTCACAGAATGAATAAACAAATAAATAAATCAAACCTTGTTATGGTCCAATAAAATTTAAACCTAAAGTTGGAGGATACAAATGACACGTCATTACTTTATTTTCTATACATCTAGGGTTGGGTTCACGTGAGACCAGCCTGTTTTTATGAGACCACATTTTTACACTTGAAACTTTACAGCAAAAAATTGTGAAGGTAAAAAAATCTGAACATCACATCAAAAACACTGTGAAGGTTACTAGTGGTGGCAAAAAGTGATCCAACCCGAACCTGACCCAAAATTAGCAGGTTAAGTTGAGATTTTAAACCCATTTAAGTTAGATGGGTCAACCCGCCTAACCCCATTTAAATAGATGGGTTGGGTTGGGTTGAAATTATCGACTGTTTTCAACCCATTTAAAATATTATATATTTTTAATTATAATGTCTAATATTATGTATGAGACATTGAAAATTTGAAACCGTCTCAATTTTTGTCAAGTGTGCAACCCTAATAAAGTAATAAAGTAATTTCTTCCGCCACCAAGGATCCAACAAAAATTAAAGTAACTTGGATAGATTCTTGGATATTTGAACAATTTATTGCATTTGTGGTTTTATTTTATTCAAATTTTGAACAATTTATTTTTATTTGCGGTTGTGGTTGTGTTTTATTCATAAAATTAAATAGCCTAAGCTTTTTTATTTCATTTAAAATTAAATGGGTCCCCACCCAGGTTCAACCCATATATTTAACAGGCCGGGTTAGAAAAAATCATAAACGGGTTGAAAATCTCAACCCATTTAATTAAATGGGTTGGGTTGGGTTGAGATTTTCGATCTGTTTAATAAATGGGTTTTGAACCCCAACCTAACCTGACCCTTTGCCACCCCCAAAGATTACCTTCTTCACAGTGTTTTGTTATGAAGTTTCAAGTGTAAAAAAGTAGTCTCATGGGTCTCACGAAAACAGTCTGGTGTCACATGATCCCTAAGTGTACATGTATACAAATAAATATAATGATGTCAGAGATTGAATAGAGGGAGAGGGATGGGACATGGAGATTAAGTACATATCATCCATATTTATAGTCGGAAACATCACGTACCTCAATCCTGAACATTAGCATGGCCTTCTCTGATGATAGAGCCTCGACCTTATTGATGACAAATGTTAGCAATACATTTATTAAGGTGCTACTTCATATGTCAACAATTGAGATTGAGGGGATACAAATATGTGGTTTAACATATTTTTCAAACATTGAAGTACGTCCAAAATATAGTAAATATAGTCGAATACAGATGGGGGTAAAATCGTAGTTAAGAAAACTATTTAATTCCCATGTATGCTGCAATAGAACCATAGTAGTTTGTGGTCAAGACCGTTATTTGGTATAAGCAGATAAAAATAAAGATCCATGTAAAAAATAAAAATATATATGCAATACTAAGTATGCAACACATTCGAGAACCATCAACCGCTATCGCAATGCCAAGAATAGAACATAACTATCAAATCATTGGTTTGTAGGATTTGAAATGGAATTTACTTTTTTGTAAATATTTGTTTGTTTCGGTAGAATGTGGAGGAGATGGAGAGATTATGGCAAAAATTTGATGAAAAAGGGGACGGGCTTAGAGATGACATTGGATTTGGAATGACAGCCATCTCCAAATGAACTCCGTGGTAATCACTTTATTTAGTAAAATGCTTTTGCTCTACTTGTTATTTTTTTCATATCTTTTATGATTAAACCAAATTATTGCATTTGAATTTAGCTCAATAAATAAGACAGCTCAAAATATTATAAAAAAGATTTCCACTACAGTGAAACTAAAACCAAAAAAAATCTCTAAATACTGACCTGAGCTTGTTTCTGAATCAAATGGTCAGTCAACTGACCAAGCCTTCGTTTGAGTTCAATCTCCACTTCAGTTGGATTTTCAACCTCCTTTCGGGTAACATTGATTGTTCTTTCAAGTGTCTTCACCTGTAAAGTAAGATTCACAAAGCTTCATACCATATAAAAGATGTATTGGCATATGAACAGAAGAAACTAAATCATAAATCATTATGTATCAGATTTATGCTATAGATAGTGTCCAATGCCACCACATGAGGACACTATTATACAAGCATATATTACTCTTTATTCATTAAAGCTTTTGGCAAAAAGAGCTGTGCCAAATTAAGCTATATTGCCTGATAAACGACTGTTCCTAGTTTCTTTCTATGGTTTTTTTAAATGCAACAAATCCACAAATGCTAAGTGGTAATACGATTTCAGAAACTTTTCTTGTGTGTGTAAATGTAAACCTACTATCTTGTGTGCAAATCCTTAATGATCTTGTGACTCAAGTGTGAAGTGTGTGAATCTTGATATCAACACTTAATTCCTCTAGTATATTTTTCAAAAATCTTCAAGCATAATTCTGCACCTCCACATAGCATAATATAATTCTTCACCCAGAAATCTTATGATTCATAAGAAGAATAACAAATTCACCTTCTCTTTGAGCTGTCCAATTTTATCCATCACAAAAGTGTGCTCCGCCTCCAGTATCTCGTGTTCCAATTCAATTCCCCTTGAAGCTGTTAACTACTCATGTTCATACGACCAAAAAGAAAGAAAAAAAAACAAGTTACTTCACAAGGCTATAAAATTAATGTAGGTGACACAAGGTTATCAACTACTGAAACTTCCAACAGCTAATTATGCAATTTGATAGTTACTAACGGACTTACTTTATTTCCACTCGGATGACTTTTTTCCTTTGATGTCAGCCCTATATGAAAATAGATGAAAAGATAAGAAATCAACACGAGTCCCTGATTCTTATAATCAAATTGAATAGAGCTTGCTGGTTGTAGATTTAAACAAAAATAGTAATTGCTTTGAATCCATAAAATCATTGACATCTGCTGAGAAATGCATTAACGAATAACAGTAAATGGTTGCCTACTTTCAGTTTTTCATGTTTAATGAGGATATATCATAGAGAGAATAGATAATAATGAGTAAAGATATAGATGTTCTTTGAAATTATTATTTCAGATATACATATGTATAAAGGTTAATAATAAATAAAAAAAGGAAACTTGAAGTTAATCCCCATATACAACCAAAACCCTCACAGTAACATTCCATCATAAACACCAACTTCATAATATGTTAGCATTAAAACCTTAAATACTTCTAACTGTTGACAATACATACACTTGATCAGCTGACCTGCTTAAGACTTCACAGTGATATTAGTGAGTGTGTGTGTGTGTGTGTGTGTGTTTGTGTCTAACTTAAATGCTACTTAAGTTAATGCATCAATTTAAGAACTTTGATGAATTATGCAATCTAAATAACAGATGCAATTGGTAAATCGTGTCTTTTTTCAGAGGCTTTTTATGTTTTATATCATCAAAAATCATCTTCAACAACTTCTCGGTTTCTGCTTTTCTTTCTTTTTCTTGCCAAATCTTACAAACAAGGAAGATTGCTTTGGTACAGAAGCTGGATAAGCACTAGATGATTCCAGAAGATAAACCTTTAGGATTATTTTTTATTTATTGTTCAGGAGAGTTTGTTGTAGATCAGATTTGTTTGGTTTCCCTAAAATAAAGACTAGTTAGCTTGCTTATCTCTGGCTATAAATAATAGGCTTTCTTGTAATCCAGCATGTAGACTAATAGTAACAACTTTCTCCCTGGTTCATAATCTCTATATGGTATCAGAGCATTTCTGATCCATATTTTCCCTCAAAGCCATCCAAAAAGAATGATGACTAAAATATATCAATTCAGCCTTGGTAAGTGAAACAGAGAGTGGCACCTCTGACACAACCAAGACACAATCTGCAATGTCTACCACAATACCCATCTTTCTAGAAGACGAGATGATTCCAATCAAGTGACTCAATGTGAAGTTTGTCAGTTTTCAAAGCACACTCGCAATTCATACCCATCCATTCCATACAAAACTTACCAGCCGTTTCACTTGATCCACAGTGATGTATGGGGACCATCTAGAATAAAAAATATATCTGGGTCTAGATGGTTTGTCTCCTTTATTCATGACCATACTTGAGTCACTTGGATCTTTCTTATGAAAGAAAAATCCGAGGTGCAACGTATCTTTCAAATCTTCCACAAAATGATTGAGAACCAATTTCGCACAAAAATCCAAGTGTTGAAAACTGACAACGGAACAGAAAATTTTCAGGTCAAACCTAGGATCCTATCTCAATGAAAATGGAATTATCCACTTCAGTTCATGTGTCGGTACTCCATAGCAAAATAGGGTCGCCGAGAGGAAAAATAGACGCATTCTAGAAGTTGCACTCTCACTTCTTTTCACTACCAACGCTCCATCTGTTTTTTGGGGAGATGCCATATTATCAGATGCCATCTAGGGTCCTTAATTTCCGAACACCTCACCAAACAATTATGACCACATATCCTCACATTGGGTTCTTGTCAAATGTTGTTCTCAATATCTTTGAATGTACCGCCATTATTCACAATCCACCACAGAGTCGTAGCAAACTTGACCCTAAGTCTCTCAAATGTATCTTTCTAGGCTACTCGTGTAACCAAAGTGGATACAGAAGTTACTCTCCAAATACAAAAAAAATAAAAAATAAATAAAAACCCTACAATTCCATAGATGTAAACTTTTTGAAGATCAATCTTTCTATTCCAAATCAGATATTTAGGGGGAGAAATCTACAGATGAATATCAAATTTGATTCAACAAACACATCCGAACCCTAACACCAATATCACATTTAGAACACAAGCATTGCCCTCCTAAAACCATTACCCAAAAACCAGATACCAACCAAGAAGCACCAAAAGAGATGGTATGCTCTAGACGACTGAAAAGAAGCGGAGACAAACATGCTACATTGCCATGAGGCCAATCCGAGTCATAATCTTGAGACATTATGAACTTCAATCCATGTCAAGGTAGCATTTTGGAATCTGACAATGCTATTGTTGGTCCAACAGTTGAAGTAGATCTCAATGTTCCTATAGCCTTAAGGAAAGAGGAATGGTCATGCATTGCTCACCCAATCAGCAATTTTATGATACACAAAGGCTTATCTTCTAACTACAAAGCTTTTGCAATTTCTCTAGATTCAATACAAATTCCGAGAAATAAGAGGTTGTCCAACATCCTGATTGGAAGGCTGCATTTGAAGAGGAAATGAATTCCCTTAAAAAAGCAAGACATGTGAATACACGAATTTGCTTGTTGGAAAACAAACGGTTGGTTGTAAATGGGTCTTCCCGATGAAATATAACGTTGATGGAACTATTAATCGATTTAAGGAGGTTTGTCGCCAAAGGGTTCACGCCTTAAAAATGTCGCACTCTCGTTGTGGCGTGCAAGGCTTGATCTCGCCGCCACGCCTACACCATTTTGAACCTTGTGTATAACCATAACAGAAATTGATTAATTGGGCCAATACATTGTTAGAAATGGCTAAATTAATATTCTTAAACTCGGTTAGCAATACTAGTCCTTAAGTTATTAGTATGATTAATAAGGCAAAGTCAATGCAATAATAAATGTAAAAGAATTTCAAATTCAACTAAATGTGTTACCCTGAATGTAAAACTTGACGGTCCATTCATCAAACTAGACAAGTATGATGCTCAAAATTTTGTAAATTGGACTCAAATTACATAAATGATTGTATGAACCTTTTTTCTAAAATTAACAATATTTGTAAAAGAAATACACCAGTATTTGCTCATATGAACAATACGATCGGTGATTATAATTAATCATCCTTGGTGCATCTAACCCACTTTTCTAATACGAGATTAGAAGCACAAGGCAACAAGCTATAAGATATACAGGTAATGAATGATACATACATTATATATACATAGGCACAAAATACATAGCAAAATGCGGTTTAGAACTGTATAGATGACAACTCTAATGACAATGAAACTCAAGATGTGTACCTTTATGATTAGCTTCCTTCAACTCAATTTGTCTATGAAGTTCTGCAACCCGCTTAACCTAAGCCCAGTACATTATGATGACAACAATGAAAATCTTATTTTTTGAGAAGTATGAAAAATGTAAAACCTTCTGATAATATAATGTAAACTTCATGTGAAACCTATGAATATAACTTTATAATGTGTGAAGGCACTTCACAGCGACTTCTCAATACATATTACAAATCCAGGTGAAGGTTACGACCATCACAAAATACTAACATTCATACAATATAAGGATGCCTTCACTATTTATCATGCTTCTCATGAAAATGAAAATTTCTCACGTGATCCAAAGTCTTCAAAGGAAATTAACACTCAACGCATCATATTGATTTGCATTTTTGCACCATTCCGAAATCATAGAAGGAAGAAATTAGCAAGAAGGAAGAGATAGATAAGTTGAGGACTATGTCGTTGCAGCGATCAAAATACCAAAATCGCAGTCAGTACTGTGATTTGAAATAGCAATTATCTCCGTGGTAAAGCAATGGTATAGCGGTTCATATATAATATAATATATATCATGGAATGTAAATCACTTAACATATTGTGTGTAATCAATATAAAAAGAAATTCACTAATAGACTTAAAATAATGGTGTGAGGATTTAGGAAACGTGGTTGAATGCTCGATGAAGTTGAAAACCTAAATCTTATAATCGTTAACTAGTAAAGATAAATTAAATTATTTAAATCATCAACAAAAAAAAACAAGCCCAAATCATTTAAATAGGTCTAATATAAGTTGGTTAGACAAAACAAAGAGGCCAACCACAAATAGCAGTTATGCGAACCTCTGTTTTCTGTTGTAAAAAGTGGTCATTTAGCAGTAAATTAGATCGCAATTCTCGACACCCATATTTAACCACCGCAAATTCTTCCAGGACCACGAATCGCTATTGCACCACTATTTCACCGCTATAGCACCGCTATTAACAGCATAGGTCGAGGATGACAGGATATTGATTCCACATGGGCTTGTGAAAACATGGACCAAGGGATTGTTTAGACCTCATATCGACTTCATATGCAACAAGTTTGGCCATTATTGACATATATGGTGTAACTTGATAAGTGTAAGATTTATATTTAGAAGATATATATTTGGTGGATGCTTTAGATCATTGAGAAGGTGTGTGTACATCCTATCCTCCCTAGGTTCAACTTCCGAGCAAGGTATACCTGGTACGTGTGGTTTAGTTTGATTTTGATTTTGTTTGCTCTTGTACTCCTATGTTGCACACCATATTAAGGGTTTCTCGCCCTAAGAAAGCATCAATTTCCATCCCCTAAGGTTTTCATGACATAAAATTCTACTTGACAACGAATTGGAATTAATCATGGTCATGGACAAAGTATTTGATGTTAGGTACATTTTTTGAAGATTCAGTATTATGCCTCTATGCTATCCTATGTTGATATCAAAATCAAAGTAACCCTGGCAATTCAATGTGAACCAAATTTCGTTGAACTTATAGGTATGACCATTGCTATAATGGTTGCTCCATATCAACGATAGGTATTATTCTTTGTTCTTTTGACCATTCTTCTGTATATTTCTCCTCTTAACAAACATATAATTTATAAATACCCTCCTGACCTCAACATCATTTACTTCAATTCACAAACTTAAAAGAACATCACATCAATAAATAAAATAACAAACAGCATCTAATAAATATGTAACCACGGCTTTTTTAGAAAAAACGTGCCTTCAAACCTTACGATGAAATAGAAAATACATGAAATAAACAAAAAGGGGAACACCGTTTTTCCATTACTGTGTCTTTCTTTGAGGTGGAAATCAGATAAATGAGAGGATAACAATTTTTTTAGAAGAAATACCTTGAGAAAACGGACCAAAGTTGAAGTCAATCTATCAGTAATTGAAATTAGCATACCTGTACTTCTAGTCTCCATTGTGCAGTAGCCAGGGACTTTGCAAGTTCAGCATTTGTAGTCTGCAAAATGACAGGCAGTTTTGTAAACCTGCTGGGTCCAAAATTTTACAATCTGGCAAACAGGAAAGCAGTACAAAATTGAAAAAAAATCACTGCCTTTCTCAAAATATTTAAGAAAATAATAAATACATTAGTGCAGGTGTTTATCAAAAATAACACCTCAAGTTTAGCCAACTTCATAAGTGCTTCCATTCTTGTATTATTATGTTTTTGCTTCTCTAAATCAACGGCTTCCATCGTCTCCATCATTGTCATTTGCAGTTCTGAAGCCTGGAGTTTGACGAAAATTCATGAGTAACTGCTTAAGAAATCCATCATATTATCTCAAATGGAAAATGAACCCAGACAAGCATTGTGAGTTGTGATCAATTAGAGCACTTCAGATAATACCATTAGTAATCTCATCCAACATTTTCTAAAAAGTATGGTTGTGTTTTCCGTAAGCATATGCTATTTATAGTAGTGTTTTTATTTCCTTTCACTCTTTCATTCGATAGAAGAACAGCAAACGAATCTTAATATTTCAGGAACAAATGAAATGTTCTTTTGTTTTTTATTTTATTATATAAATTTGGATCAAAAAAACTTATTTGATATTGGTCCTCTATAATTTGGAAATTATGTTTCAAGCTTGTCTGAGACTAATTGTGGAAAATTAATAAACACAAAGAACACGCAAAAGAATTATCACACTATTATGATAGCATGTCGATTTAATTCAGTAAGAATAATACCGATGTCTATTTAATATTCTAATATGGTATGTAAATGAGTTCTTAAAGCATGTGAACCTTGATTTACAAAATATGGATCTGGAATTATAGGTCAGTGGAAGTGTTACTAACCCAAATTTTGTACAGTTGCAACAATAAATATAAGCTAAACAACGAATCAATCAGAAATAACTGACAAAGTACAAATTATATCAAATAGAAAATAAAGCTTACCTCCTGCGCTTGCTGTTTTGCCCTTTCATCAATTATTTTCTCTAAGCTTTGCTTCTCACCTTCCAATCTAGCAACGAGATTCTCACGATCTTTAATGGCTTCAATTGCTTTAGCAGCAGCTTTCTCTGCAAGAAGTTTCTCTCTCCGCTTCCTCCTCTCCTCCTTTTCACGTTCACTCTCAGAGTCTGAACTTGAATCTGAATCTGTCTCTGTATTTGACTCACCATCACTGGCTGACAGAGAATCCGTCTTACTGGATGAAGAGGTTATTGGAATTCCACTGATTTTATTACCCAGCAGCATGCTGCTATTGAACCTGCTTTCTTCATTCTTCCCTTCTACGTTCGCTTCAAGAACAGGATTAAAATTTGATTGCATTTCAGGAGTGTTTTCATCAGTCAAATATGAAACTCCTAAGCTATTTATAGGAGCAGGTAACTCTTTGTTCCTACGATCCTTTGCATCAGTCACATTATCAATCACAAAACTACCACTTGCATCCTTCCCTAGCATTTCACTTGACAAATTTTCAGATACACTTTGCACTCCAACACTTGCTTGTGTTGAATCAGAAATGTCACTCCGCTGATTGCCATCTAAGTTACCACCATTCACTTTATCTCGCAACACAACATCCGATCTCCTGGCACTCTTATTTTGAACAGCCAGGCTCCGTTTCCTGTCCAAAGCTAACAAATTTGAACCAGATCGCACCTGCCTCTTCCCGTCTTTCAATAAACCAGGTACCCTGGATACTCCTCCATTACTACCATTTGTGATCTTATTAGGAGCGTTAAGCAGTTCCGTCCAATCACTATCGGTTAAACTAGATTTAGGGTTTACATTCGGCGACCCTCCAACCTCGCTACCAGATACTTTCAGATTACCATCATTGCGTAATTTACCAACAGAATCACTCTTTTCTGGCGGTGTTCTCTTCTTTTTCAACAGCTGATCTTTCAACGGCGGCAGAATGTCACTGGATTTCTTAGGTATAGCATGACTCAGATCATCGTCAGAGCGCGATGCCTCGTTCTTGCGGAGCGATTCGGCAGCTTGCTGGTCTATCTGAACAGTTCAAAACCAACAAATCAAAAAAAAACGAGGCAATTTGTATAACATTGTTATGGAACAACAATAAAAAAACATTTGATTTACAAAAACGCGAAATCTATAGAGAAATCGGATTTCCAGCGCAATTCTGCATAAGCAATTCTCACCGTTCTCGAAGAATCATTAAAAGTAACATATTGTAGATGTGCGCATAGATAACAGAATTGAAGATCAAGATATATAATATATATATATATATCGAGAGAGAGAGAGAGAGAGAGATGCCTGCTGGAGGAGAGTCTCTGCAACTTTGAGCTTGGAAGAGATCCAACCAGACATTGTTGTTGTGTCTTAAATGAGAGAGTAAGATCCCTCCTTGAAGAAAGCTTTGAAGGAGAAGTTTTGGTATCAGATGCAGTGAGAGAGAGATTTGAAAGAAGATGGTTAGTTGAAACGCGAATCCAAGGTGCGAGATAATTTTAAGGCGACCGGCTGCGAGCTGCATCTGATATAGGGTTGTAGGCTTGTTTTTCCATTAAGCCTGATGACGAGTCTTACAGGCTAAATTGTCGTTTTGATGGATTACAATTTTACCGGTAAAAGAAGTTAGGGTGTTGACTCCGATAAACGCTTATAGGATAAGCATTTGGATAAATGGTAATCACATGCTCTGAAGGTCTTCGATCAACCATATCAGAGATCAACACTTCGAAGAATATTCAGACTTTTTCATCACAATACTTTCACAAATCAAATTCAGAGATGAGGCTAACACTCCTTTTAGACACTTAGTATTTTCTATTTTATAATGTTCAACGCTCGTATTCCTCAACACTCATTGAATGTTTATTAGTAAGGAATACGAAACACATTTAGACTATCATAAATTGTTCTCTACTTGAAGCATCATCTGAACCAATGATACTATGGTCAAGCTTCTCCACAAAGTTTCAAGCTAAGTTGAAGACATAGTTGAAGACAAAGATAGGAAGAGCTGAAGCGGTTTTCAGCGATCAACCTATCTGCCTCTAATAAGTTTTGATCAATCGTGAAACTACATGGCACGTGAGATTCCAATGTTTCCTAACTCGAATCAAAGGCTTGTTGAACAAGCTTCTCTATTTATCTGAATATGCAAAAAATAGCCCCATGCAACTACGTGACAAAAAAACGGTATGATTTATGTTTTAGTGTCTCCTTTCTTGTATGTTTACTACTCTAGTACACTATTCAGGAAGACCAACTTTATATCACCCTTCAATTAGCATCTAAAGTTTGCCTAGAGAAAAGACAAGCATAGCCTTCCATTCCCTCCCTCAGTGACACATGGCATGTCTACCGTTGTGCATTAAATGCACCTAGTATAAATACCAATGTAAAGCTCATTTCATTATATGTCTTTGTTGATCCGAAATACTTCAGTGATTTGTTGATGAACCTTTATGTAGATCCCAGATTTGATTCAACAATTAATAAAAACAATAATAATGGAGAATTGAGAGAGTAAATCCGTCGGCCTCATATTAGATTTTCAATGTGTTCCAATATATTCTCTCTCTCTCAGACGGCTAACCAATCAGACAAAATCCCAGATTGAAACACCCAATAACTGGAAATCTTGACAAAACGGAGCTTTAAACAATGAATAGTTGAGTTAACTTTTCTTGATCATCACTGTATGAAGATCTCTCTACTACGACTTAGCACGTGGAAATTTTCGTACATGCTTCATTGCAGAGGAGTTCGTATGTACAAAATATGTATCTCCCTCGATACATATTTTCTGGAAAAACTCAGTGATGCCTGAAGAATCATCAAAGCCTTAGCATCAGCGATCAAATGAATCTTGCTCAACAAGATTAAGTTTTGTTTTTATCGTATATGCACAAAGGACAACACTTGACCTGTCAGACAAGGTACATGTATTATTGTTGCTTTATTGCTCCCAACGTGCTTACTAGCCCTAAAGGTCAACTGTTCATAAGTGGCCAAAAGCCTACTCACTCTACGAACAAAGGACAAGCTCTCTAATAGATATTTGACACACAGATGGTACCTTCTTACTTGCATTTAATGCAGCGGGTATAAATAGGTGAGGAAACCCTTCCTTCACCCTCATGCATCCATATCTTTTCTTGAACATCTCTTTCTGTTCTCTCCTTTCTTGTGCATCATCTTAGTGATTCTTAGATTGTTTAGAATATGTTTTAATACTTGTTCTTATTTCCGCGACAATATGTAAATTTGTTTATTATCAATAAACTCATTTAAAACTACAAAGTTTGTGTTTATCAAAAACATGTCTAGCCCAGTGGTAAGGTAACATCCTGGAGGGGTCCGTGGATGGTATCCCTAACTACCCGGGTTCGAACCCCATGGTGCGCATGTGGAGCTATCCAGATCATGGGTCTGCCACTTATTGGTACCCTTAATTGGGTTGGGTCGTGGTCGACGGGGATTAGTCGGGTGGCACTCTTAAGTGGGATCCTGGATACCCCGGGAAAGTGTGTGCGTGTTACTTGCCTTTCAAAAAAAACGTTTGTGTTTGTATTCATCACCCCCCCTCCTCTACAAACTGTGTGATATCTACACACTCATGTATACCCCTTTGGGACCAACAAGTGGTATTAGAGTAGTGTTTACTTCTTTGTCTGGAAGAAAATAATGACTTTGTTCCTAGAAGGTGCGGATCCTCAGATCCCCTACTATGTAGAGAATAAACCATTTATTCCTACAGCTCTTGTGGTTGTTGTTCCTGAGACTGCCACCACCCCTGCTATTCCTGAAAGACGTATTCCTAAAGCTCCACATCAATGGAGTGAGGAAGACAAGAAAATTGTAGCTATTGATACTAGGCTCGATCTATCATAGCTAGTCCCTTCCTAACGATATTTATCACTCTGTCATGAAGATGGGAACTTCTAAATACATGTGGGACACATTATGTGTTCTATATGAAGGCACCAATGAGGTACATGAGTCAAGTAACCTTGTTAGACAATATGAAAGTTTAATTTGTGGTAAAAATGAATCTTTTTCTTGTAACATCCACCCTCCTAAATATGCTTACCTAGTGATTCTAAATATGTATTATATGTTAAAACATGCTTTTATGTGTTATTTGTATTAAAAAAAAGGATTTGCTAAAATGCCAAGTGTTCTAGCGAGTTATAAGTTGAACCCATAGTTGGAATGAGATGTAGGAGGTAAGGTTGGTGCTAACACCTCACAAATGACTTAATCAGATGATGTGAGGGTTCAAAATACAAAGTGCATTGCTTAAATGGAAATTGGGTAGGTAATTCGAGTGCCTAAATGGAAAAAATCTACCCAAAACTTGAACAGATGATCTAAATGGTGATGTAAAGGTTGTAACACTTTCGAATAAGTTAATATAAAGTGCTAGAAGTGACGGAAGTCGAAAAAGTCACGTAGATTGCATTTTATGCAAGTTTTACAAGGTACGTTGCTATTTCGGTAAACTACGTGCACAACACTCAAAGGGTAGGTATTTAATGGGATGCTAAACTTTGTAACTAAGTTTTGGACATATTAGGAGTTGTTGGAGGCGTCGGAAAGATTTCACGAGATTCCGAGTTCAAAATAAAAAACGACAAAAGTGCAAAGGAAAGCATAACACCTATAAATTTGTAAAACTGCTTTTATCGGGAGGTCTTTTATGGAATTTTTTTTATTGGAAGTTATAAATTATCTTGTTACGAACGTGTAGGCAAAAACCTCATCGAAAATGGAATTCAGAGCGAAAAATTATGCCATTTTTAGATCATACCCAATAACAAACCAAACCAAACCAAACCAAATATGAGTAAGACAAAAACTTTTTATTTAAAAAAAAAAAGAAAAAGGAAATTGGTAGCAAATAATTCGTGCAAACGGTTTGCCACTTGCAAACCAAGTTTGGTCAATATTTTATTAATAAAACATGATTTTTTAGATAAAGTATATAATGAGGTGTCAAAATCTAATTGGTTGGTTTAAATTTTATTAGGATAAAACTTATATGATTAAAAAGATAACTTTGATAAAAAAAAATTAAAAATTAAAAAGTATACCAAAATTCATATTTTTCAATTCTCTAAAAATAGAGACCAATCTTGACATATTTTCAACACACCAATCTTTCTCTTCATTTCAATACTCCCATCCTCTTGAAAATTTCAAAGATTTTGATTTTTTTTCAAGTTTTTCTCTATGGATCCAAACCAACAAATTTTTTGGATTAACTCTCAATATATCTCTGAAAATGTTCAAACCTCTCAAAAAGCCTCAAGAGCCGACCATTAATGGGACACTAAAGAAGATATGGCTTTAATGTCAGCATGGGTTTTTGTTAGCGAAGACGCTACTCGTGGCAAAAACCAAAAGAAAGGAGCGCTTTTTTCATGAGTGAAAAAAATACTATGATGCAACTCGAGAAGAAAATCCAGAAGGAATGCGCGAAAGGAACGAAAATCAAATGAAAGGTCGTTGGACTCGACTTAACGAAAATGCAAACAAATGGATTGCTTCTTACAAAGAAGCATATCGTCAAAATAGAAGTGGAATGAGTATGACAGATGTTGAGAAAGGAGCTCATGCAATTATGAAGCGGGTGGGAAAAAGTTTTCTGACTTGCTTGTATTTAACCAAGTTATGTGTAAACATCCCAAGTGGAAATTAAAGTTAGATCGTGACACAACCACATTCTCGTTCGGAACATGAAGTGGGTTGTGAAGATAGTGGTGGAAGCACGAAAAGGTCTAAAACTAGGGAAGAAGAAGACACCGACCAGGAATCTCTAGTGGTTCAACAATCCAGCGTCCTACGGGTAGAGATGCGGCAAAAAAAGAGGAAAAGGTAAGACATCACAATCTTCTTCATTTTATAATGACTTTTCTGCAGAACTTCATGCAATGACGATTACAAGAAACAATGAAATTGAACTCATGACAAAAAAACTGAACTTTGACAAAGAAAAATTTGAAGTCGAACACCACCACAAAAATCTACGTATACTGATGGCGAAAGAACATCTGTCACCGGGAGAGGAGGCGTTCGTTTGGAAATGTTGTATGGATAGTGATATTATGTATTAGTAATTTATTATTCCGTGTATTCTTTTAATTTAAGTATTATGTATTAGTAATTTAGTATTCCGTGTATTTTTTTGCAGTTTCCGTATTATGTATTTGTAATTTTAATTAAAATGAATGGTTATGGTTGCTTTGGAAGTTAGCTGAAGTTCACATTGATAGATCCCAAGTATCAAAATATAGAAAGAATGTAAAGTATGGAACAAGAAATGTAGCAAGGAAGTCGGATGTAGTATTGATATTGACAAGGTTACACAAATGTATCTTTACAGTGCAAAAGATCTAAGAACGTTAGTTCTAACAAACTAACCTACCTTTTATTTATATACAAGTAAAGATTCTATACTAACAGATAGTTACATGACAGACCAATAGAATCAATACAAGTGTACATCATAAAGTTCGGAACCACTTCTGAACTTCTTCAGAACTGTCTTCAGAAGTTCTTCAGAACATCTTCAGAATCTTCAAAACTTCTGAAGTAGACACTTCAGAAGTTATGCCTTAGGCTTTCCTTGACTTTTTTACTTTACTTCTGACTTTAGACTTCTAAGCTTTCTTCCTTTGTCTCCTCAGAAATAGTTCAGAAGATCTGAGCTATAAAGCTTTAGAACCCAGTCTTCTTTGAAGCTATTTAATGATCTCTATCAATCTCCCCCTTAGCTTCAAAAATTCAAATTATATCCCCAATAGGTCAAAAGTTCTCTAACTTCACCCAAAATTAGTTTTCTATAGTCAAACAACAACTCTATTCTTTTGTGCATGTCCTTAGCCAACTTCTTATATTCATTCCATTCACCATCATTCAGATTCTTTGGCATGCGCTATCGTCTCTTAACAAGTCTTTCACTTATTGCCAATAATGTGCCATTGCAGCATTTGTGAACTTCTTCATATCTGACAAACAATTTCTCTGAGTTGAACTTGCACACGAAACCAGGAGGATGTACTATCAAAGTACCCTTGTTAATTGAGCTAATTCCTTGGAGTTCAAAATTTGGTTTACTCAGATTCACCTTTTCTTTACCAAGTACAAAGGCTACTTGAAAATCTTTCTTAGCTGCCCAAATGAATTTCTCTGTAGATTCCTCCTTTTATGACAGGGAATACTTTTCTGAACCTGGTAATGTTGTCATGAAATGGATTAATTCTTTTGTAGACCTTGACTAAATCCCATAGATGGACATTTTGGAAATCTGCCTCAGAAAATGTGCACACTTCTCCATTTTCTCTTTCCACTGTGAAGTAAGAGTATTTATAGTTCAACTTTGTCTTTTGATCAACATTAATCACTTTCACATTGGGACTTTCTTTTCTTGAAAATTGGTAACTTCAACTTCTGAACTATTTTAGTATACCATTGTTTCCATCCAAAAGATTTATCTAGCCAACAATCAATGTAGTTGAAGGATCATGGTTTTCTCTTTAGGAGGCGATTAGGGTTTTCGACGGTGCTATGGTTTGGAGGTGGGAGATCATCGTGCTATGGTTTGTTGGTGGTCGGCGTTCTATTGGCGATCGGAAGTTGGTGTTCGATTGGTTTTGTGATCGTGGGTGGCTGTTTCGTGATCGTGGTAAGGTCCCCTTTCGATTTGGTTTCTTTGGTACTCGTGTTTCTGTGATCTTCGTCAGTACATTAACAAACGAATAGGGTTTCAGCTTCCCATTTGGGAACTTCGTTACTCACCCTAAGGCTTTTAGGGATTCTCGTTTTGTTTAGTGTTCTTGCAACATCACGACTTCGTTTCACCACATAAATCGATTTAGGGTTCCTGTTACGTCGATTTAGGGTTCAGGCGGCCGTTCTGAGTTTTATCGGGCCTAGGTTATCGAGTGAGCTTGTCAAGTAACCTTCTCGGATTTCTTGTCGGGTGATCTGTGGAAGTGATCTTATCGGGCGACTTGGTGGACCAAGCTTGTCGATTGAAAATTTTCATCGGGTGAACTTGTCGGGCCAAGCTTGTCTGGTGATCTGCTCAGGAAAACTTGTCGGGTGAACCGTGGAGAAGAGGTCTAATCTTGTCGGGCCATCTTGTCGGGTGATCTGTTCAAGAGAACTTATCGGGTGCTCCGTGTCCCTGTTGCCGGGTAAAGTCCTCGGGTGGCTTGTCGAGTCAATGTTGTCGGGTGGGACCTTGTTTGTCGCACCATGGCAGATCTTGGCTTTGTGGAGATGAGTGGGGTGTGTCCTGAACCTGATGGGGCTATTGGTGACATCCGTAATGTCACGTTGTCTGACACTAGGGGGATAGTTAAGAATGACGTGGTGCATGGGGTTGTTGGGGCTGACGTAAGCAAAAGCATGCAGAATATCAACCTTGAAAATGTTAAACCCAAGAATGGTTCGAATGGTTTTGTTTTCTCGAGACAGGGTCCAAAAGGGTCCCAGGAGGGAGGAAACAGTTCCCAGTCTTTGTGAAGAAAGATATGAGTTACAGAGGGGCGATGGTTGCACCGATTCTAAATATGCTCAATTTCTTTCCTTTGGAGGATAAGAAAAGCTCCCCAGTGCAGATTCTGGTTGAACTAGCTAAAGAGGTGAGTAAAGATTTTCTTATCACCATTTATGGTTACTTTTTGGGCCCTAGAATTCACTTTCTGGTTGTCTTGAGGGCGGCAAAAATTTTATGGGGAAAATTAGGCTTTGTGGATGGTATGATGAACGAGAATGGTATTTTCTTCTTTCGGTTTAATGATGCGGGAGGCTGCCAACAGATTCTTGAAAATGGGCCTTATATGATTAAGGTGGTTCCTCTTTTTGTGTTTCCTTGGAAGCCTTCAAAAGGCCTTCACAAGCCTGAGCACACCACATGCCCGTTCTGGGTTAAATTACATAATGTACCACTTGTAGCCTTTAACAAGGAAGGTATTGGCCGAATTTATAGTGCGCTGGGGGTCCCAAGGAAGATGAATGCTTGTACGGCTTCTATGTGTGATAAGATGTGGGGGAGGCCTGGTATTGCTAAAGTACTGGTTGACGTCTGGGCACTTGGAGAACTCAAAAGAGAGGTGAAGGTTATAATCCTGAGCTTGGATGGGGAAAAAGAGGAAAGTATTATGGTTCGAGTGGAATACCTATGGGAGCCGGTACAATGCTCGCATTGTTGTGTCTTTGGACACAAAATTGGAAGTTGTGTTAAAGCGACTATAGCAAAGCAACAAGATGACAAGGAGAAGCAGAAGAATAAGACTAAGGTAGATGGGTATACTCGAGTGGAGCACAAACAATGGAGAAAGAAAACTAATAAGGGGCCAAGCACAAGCGGAACTAAAAATGTGGAACCGAAACATATTGCACAAAAGTCAGACACTAATCATATAATAGGGAGTACTGCTTCAAAACCGATCAAAATTGAGGAACCAAGTGTCACGGGTTCTGGCTTGGTGATTTCTAGTAAAGATTTGGGGGATCAAGTAGTAGTTGATAAAAACTTAATGGAAGGAGACCAAGGTAGTGAAAAACCTATTTTGAAAGGGGAATTCTGCATGTTGAATGCGGGTAGAACCCCGGGAGGTAGAGAAAGCACTGAAAATGGAAAACCTGCAGTCAAAGGTGATGGGTCTATGGCATATTCGGTGGTTCAATCGTATAAGCTCTATACTAAACCAAAAAGGGGAGTTTTACAGTCTTCCACCACATCCAACAATCGTTTCTCGCCCCTAAATAGTCGAGAAGCGAGCGATGAGGATGATGATGATGACATGGAAATAATTGACGACGGCTTTAAAGTACATGGAGAGGTGGGCACGGGATTGAGCAATACAAGTGATCGACTGGAGGTATAGGGTCTGGAGCAGGGAATCAATCTTCTCATGATTAAGTTGGCATGCTGGAACATTAGAGGCATTACGGCCTCTATAAAGCAACGGGAGGTAAATTCTTTGATTCACATTAATGGTTTATCGTTTTGTTCCATTATTGAAACGCATTTAATCCAACAAAATGTACATGAGGTCTGTTCGAAAGTCTTTGGTCGATGGGAGTAGGTATCTAATACAGAAAGGTGTGATAATGTGACTAGAATTGTATGTGCATGGGACCCTAAAATTATGAATGTCATGGTGCTTGAATCTCATTTTCAATTCATGAACTTTGAAATTCGAATTCAGATGATCCTTTTTTTCTTATTATTGCATATGGAGCTACTAGTGGTACTAGCAAAAGAGAATTATGGTCGGGCATTCGTAAATTTATAGTACTTATGGGGGATAAACCATGGCTGATCATGGGGGATTTTAACTCCATGTTATTTCCATGGTATGGTGGGTCTTCTCGAAGGAATGGTGAGATGGATTATTTTAATTCGTGCCTTGAAGACGTGGATGTGTAAAATTAACGTATATGGGACGCCATTATACGTGGTATCAAAAGCCCAAGGGGGAGGGAGGTATGATGAGGAAATTGGACCAGATTCTTGTAAATAACACCTTTACAAATCGATTCCAAGATAGTTCTGCTATCTTTCTCCCGAGAGGTCTCTCAGATCATTGTCCAGGAATGGTCAAGTTCAAAGGTGGCAAACAAAGGCAGGTAAAAGGTTACAAATTTGATAACATTGTCGCTTTCCATCCCAATTTTCTTCAGGTGGTGGCCGAAACGTGGAATATCCCTATTCAAGGATCTTTTATGTACCAGGTTTTAAAGAAACAGAAAGCTCTAAAACTGCACTTACAGAAACTTTGCATGATGATGGGTGATCTTCGAAAGAACACTGTGGAACTCAAACTTGAATTGAACTCAATACAGTTGGCATGCAAATCTGATCCTTCTAACTCAGATCTACATGATGATCTTGCTCATATTCATTTGGCCTATCAGCAAGCTCTTCGGATGGAGGAAGTGTTACTTAAACAGAGAGCTAAGATAAAGTGGTTGAATGAGGGCGATGGAAATACCAAATTTTTCCATCATGCAGTTCGGGAGAAAAAATCTTCTTCTAGAGTATCTATGGTCATTGATGCCCAGGGTGTCTGCGCTTATGATGAAGAGGTGCCAAAGACTCTTATTGATTAATTTTCTTCTATTCTGGGTAAATTGGACACCAATGTTCAACCATATATGAATTCGGATTTGTTTGATCGAAAACTATCTTTAATTGATTCCTTGTTCATGATCCGGCCCATAGAAGATGGAGACATGGTTGACGCTATTAAGCAGATTGGAAATGATAAGGCACCAAGATCTGATGGATATTCTGCCAAATTTTATAAAGCAGCTTGGCCTACTATTGGTAATGAGGTTATGAGAGCAATTCATAACTTCTTCTATTTTGGAAGGCTTGATACGAAACTGAACCATACAGTCTTATGTCTAATCCCAAAGGTGGTCAATGCTAGTAGGGTTTCGGATTTTTGGCCGATTGCATGCTGTTCAGTTTTATACAAATGTATCCGTAAAATTATTTTTGATCGTATGAAACTGAATCTGAATTTCCTAATTAACCCTGCTCAATCCGCATTCATCCCTAGCAGGAGGATCGCGAATAATATCTTAATGGCACATGAACTTGTGGCGGGGTATCACTTGAATTCAGGAGCACCAATATGTGCTTTTAAAATTGATATCCGGAAAGCCTATGATATGGTGAATTAGGAGTTTGTTATTTGTATGCTTAATGGTCTTGGGTTCCATCCGGCATTGATCAAATGGATCAAGGTAATGATAGCTACCCCGACTTATTCTATTGCTATAAATGGAGAAACACATGGTTTTTTTTGTAGGGAGGAGGGGTATAAGACAAGGAGATCCTATATCTCCTTATCTTTTTACAATCATTATGGAGGGATTTTCTCTTATTCTCAAACGATGTATTGAGGAGGCAGCTGAGTTTCGGTTTCACAAAGGCTGTAATGATTTCCATATTACTCACTTGTGCTTTGCGGATGATCTTTTTGTCTTTACAAGTGGAGATTCGTTATCTGTGGAAGTAATAAAGAGGGCACTAGATTCATTTCAGTTGAAATCTCGATTGGCGCCCAATCTTGAAAAAAGTGATATCTTCTTCGGGAATGTTCCAGATGATGTTAAAGTGACAATTCGAAATACTCTACCGTTTCGACAGGGGGTATTTCCTATCCGATACCCAGGGGTGCCTCTTTCTCCTGTTAGATTGCATATGGAAAAATTTAGTGGACTGGTAGAAAGGGTTAAAGGTCGATTAACAAATTGGAAAAACAAATTTCTATCCTATGGGGGCAGAAGGCAGCTTATCAAGTCGGTATTGCAGTCCCTCCAAGTCTACTGGATGTCAGTCTTTATCTTTCCTGTAGGAATTATTTATGAGCTTGAATCCCTTTTAGGGACTTCTTATGGGCCCAAGGTGATAGGTCACGTGGAAAATGTTGTGTAGCCTGGGAGGAGGTTTGCCAACCTGAGAAATGTGGGGGACTCGGGTTTAAGAAGCTAACTCTATGGAACCGTTCTTTGGTCACAAAGCACATCTGGGATATAGTGAGGAAACGGGATTCCCTATGGGTAAGGTGGGTGCGGCGACATTATATCCAAGAAGTGAATATTTGGACACTAAAAAAGAAAGATTGGTGGTCTTGGATTTTCCGTAATATGTTAAAGATCCGACCTAATATAAGGCAATTCTTCCTCACTCAAATTAGAGATGGGACTTCTACGAATGCATGGGAGGATAAATGGCTTCCAATTAGTCATCTTACTTCTCTAATAACCTATCGAAATATTCATGCTATGGGGTTTACGGCTAATAATACAGTTAGCAAGGTCATTCAAATGATTGGTAGTGCATGGCCAAATGAGCTTTTATCTCGACTCCCGCAATTGGCTAATATTCCAGTTCCAACGTTATCTCATTCAGAAGATAAAGTTACTTGGGTTACCCAGAGCAATCTTCCAATAGACTTTTCAATTCACAATGTTTGGCTCTCTATGGAACAAGAATATGCAACTGTTCCTTGGTCAAGGGTGGTTTGGAATAAAGCCTATATTCCCAAGCATGCGTTATGCATTTGCTTAGCGTATAAATAGAGACTCCCCACTCATGATCGTATCCGAAACTGGAAACAGGATCCCCCGGACATGAAATGTCTCTTATGTCATCAATGCTTGGAATCTCATAACCATTTGTTCTTTCAGTGTGACTACTCAAAAGGAGTCTGGAACTTGATGAAACAGGAAATTTCGATGCGAAATGTCCCGGAGAGATGGGTTGATATCATGGATCGACTCAACAACGGCCAATATGCTTACTGGTCCACCTTACAAAAAGTTGCTTTGTCTGCAACTGTCTATTATATTTGGCAGGAACGAAACAGGAGACTTTTTGAAAACTGCAATAGAAGTTTTGAGAAGCTTTTCAATGAGGCTAGAGGCGTGATTATCCAAAGAATGGCCTAGAAGCAGGATTGTAGGCATCATGTTACCACAAATGGTGAAGCGAATTAGTGTGGATGCTTTGGTTTTCGTCTGGTTCTGGACCTTCTTATCTGCTAGCTGCGTGGTCAGCTTGATTGGTCTTTGTTTGTTCTGGTTACTTGTGGCTTGGTTTGTTTTATCCATGCTTGGTTTTTTCATTTTCTTTTGATGTAACTTGTACCTTTTTTCTTTTGCTTTTAATGGAAGTGCCTGGGTTTTTCGCTCAAAAAGAAAATCAATGTAGTTGAACCTTTGCTCATGTTCCCTGAATATTTTAGGATGAACATACTCAAGGAATAAACTAAGAGCATGTTCAGCAATCTTATTTAGTTGCAATTGTTCAGCTTCAGAAACTTGGGTAACTGGCATTTGTTCCCCAACAACTTCCACACTTTTGGGTAACTGGCATTTGTTTCTCAACAACTTCCACACTTTTGCCTTTATCTTTCTCAAAACATGTACCAACATGTTCAGAAACATGAACTTCTGAAGGTTGATTTACTTCCAAAACTTCAAATTCAACCACTTGTTCTTTGGCATGAATATGAAAGTCATAAACATTACTTAATAGATAATCTGCATCTCTTCTAGTATTTATCTGTTGATGCCCAGCAGATATACTTCTTCTTACTAGTTCTCTGAAGTTTATTCTTTCTTTGATCAGATACATAATTTCATCCTTCAATTCTTTAGGACCAGCAATCCAAGCCATGCATTCAGAAAACCATTTCAAAGTTGCAAAAGAGTACTTTGGAATGTTAGAGACAATAAAGGTTTTTTTGTTTAATCCTTCTACTTCATAATGAAAACCAAGTTCTGGTTTAGTGAAAACAGTAGAAATCCCTTCAAGACTCACTGTAGCTGGTTCCAATAAGTTTACTTTCTTTAAATCATGTTCCAATGCAAGTTGGAAATCATGCTTCACAAAATTTCCGAGATAAACACCAATTATTCTTCTTAATTCTTGCACCATTTCTGAATCCTCTTTTTTCACAAAGAAATTTAGAAGAAAAAGTTTATCTTGCAACCTTAGATTGTAGAAATCAAATTGAATTAACTCTATTAAAGTTCCATCTCTTCTCTCTACACCAATCCTCGCAATATTTAAATCTTCTTCAATTGATCTTTTAGTGCTTCTGAAATGTTTGATTGGTACAGGATTATGTATGTCTTGAATACCATGTCTTTGCTGAAAAGATTGAACTTCAGAAGCAAATTCTTCATTCCATTTGTAAGATCCCAAGTATCAAAATATAGAAAGAATGTAAAGTATTGAACAAGAAATATAGCAAGGAAGTTGAATGTAGTATTGATATTGACAAGATTACACAGATGTATCTTTATAGTGCAAAAGACCTAAGAACGTTAGTTCTAAAAAACTAACTAACCTTCTATGTATATACAAGTAATAATTCTATTCTAACAGATATTTACATGACAGACCAATAGAATCGTTACAAGTGTACATCATAAAGTTCAGAATCACTTCTGAACTTCTTCAGAATTATCTTCAAAATTGTCTTCGGAACTTCTTCAGAACACCTTCCGAATCTTCAGAACTTCTGAAGTAGACACTTCAGAAGTTATTCCTTAGGCCTTCCTTGAGTTCTTTACTTGAGTTCTAACTTTGGACTTCTAAGCTTTCTTCCTTTGTCTCTTCAGAACTAGTTCAGAAGATCTGAACTATGAAGCTTCAGAACCCAGTCTTCTTTGAAGCTATTTCATGATCTCTATCAATCTCCCCCTTAGCTTCAAAAATTCAAACTGTATCCCCAATAGGTTAAAAGTTCTCTAACTTCATCCATCATTAGTTTTCTATATTCAAGTAACAACTCTATTCTTTTGTGCATGTCTTTAGCCAACTTCTTATATTCATTCCATTCACCATCATTCAGATTCTTTGGCATGTGTTTCTGTCTTTTAACAAGTCTTTCACTTATTGCCAATAATGTGCCATTGTAGCACTTGTGAATTTCTACATATTTGACAAACAGTTTCTCTTGATTGAACTTGCACACAAAACCAGGAGGATGTACTATCAAAGTACCTTTGTTAATTGAACTAATTCCTTGAAATTCAAAATTTGGTCTTCTCAGATTCACCTTTTCTTTACCAAGTACAAAAGCTACTTGAAAATCTTTCTTAGTTACCCAAATGAATTCTCTGTAAATTCCTCCTTTTATGACAGGGAATACTTTTCTGAATCTGGTAATGTTGTCCTGAAATGGATTAGTTCTTTTGTACACCTTGACTAAATCCCTTAGATGAACATTTTGGAAATCAACTTCAGAAAATGTGCACACTTCTCCATTTTCTCTTTTCACTGTGAAGTAAGAGTATTTATAATTTAGCTTTGTCTTTTGATCAGCATTAATCACTTTCACAATAGGACTCTCTTTACTTGCTTCAGAAATTGGTAACTTCAATTTCTGAACTATTTTAGTGTACCACTATTTCCATCCAAAAGATTTATCCAACCAACAATCAATGTAGTTGACCCTTTGCTCATGTTCCATGAATATATCAGGATGAACATATTCAAGGAATAAAGTAAGAGCATGTTCAACAATCCTATTTATTTGCAACTGTTCAGCTTTAGACACTTGGGTAACTGGCACTTGATCTTCAACAACTTCTACACTTTTGCCTTTATCTTTTTCAGAACTTGTGCCAGCATGTTCAGAAATAGGAACTTCTGAAGGTTGATTTGCTTCCAACACTTCAAATTCAACTACTTGTTCTTTGGCATGAATATGAAAATCATAAACAGTACTTAACAAGTAATTTGCATCTCTTTTTAAGTTGATCTGTTGATGACCAGCAGACATACTTCTTCTCACCAGTTCTCTGAAGCTTATTCTCTCTTTGATCAGATATAGAATCTCATCCTTTAACTCTTTGGGGCCAGCAATCCAAGTCATACATTCGCAAAACCATTTCAAAGTTGAAGAAAAATACTTTGGAATGTCAGAGACAATAAAGGTTGTTTTATTTAATCCTTCAGCTTCATAATGAAAACCAAGTTCTGGCTTAGTGAAGACAATAGAAATCCCTTCAAGACTCACTAGAGCTGTTTCCAATAGATTTACTTTTTTTTAAATCATGTTCCAAAGCAAGTTGGAAATCATGCTTCACAATATTTCTGGGATAAAAACCAATTATTCTTCTCAACTCTTACACCATTTCTGAATCCTCTCTCTTTCACAAAGAAACTCAGAAGAGAAAGCTTATCTTGCAGCCTTAGATTGTAGAAATCAAATTGAGTGAATTCTATTAAAGTTGCATCTCTTCTTTCAGCACCAATCCTGGCAATATTCAAATCTTCTTCAATTGACCTTTTAACACTTCTGAAATGTTTGATTGAAACAGGATTAAATATGTCTTGAATACCATGTCTTTGCTGAAAAGATTGAACTTCAAAAGCAAAGTCTTTATCCCATTGATCACTCAAAAAACTTTCAAGAGTTGCAAACTTCAGACTTTTCTTGTATAAGAAAATATATGTATCTTTAGGAAAGACAGTAATAACATGTTCAAGTTCATCAAAGATTGTTTCTTTAGTGAAACTTGATCAATAATGGTTCTTCAAGAAGTGGTAAGTTGAATCTGGGAATTTGAATGCTTTCTTTGTACTTAACCTCTATCTCACCAACATAGGTCATTATCACTTCTTCTGAAAATCCAACATCACTCATATGACATAAATTAACTATCACATATGCATACTGGCTTTGTTGATTGTAAAAATCTATGAATATAGACAATTTTTCATCCAAGAATCTACACTCCCGATTCGTTGGTGAATTCAGAAATACAAACTTCATAAGCATTTGATTAACCAACCACCACATTGTATTCAGAAGTTCTTCATCTTCTCTTTTATCAACCATAAGAGGTCTCCATACAACTATATCCCTTATTTCATTTACCTCCTCTTCATCATCAAACATAATAACATCTAATAAATCACCTAGTTCTCCAATTTCTTCTTCAACGGCTAAATACTCATCAAGCATCTCTTCATTTGAATCAGGTATGATATATGTATCATCTGTACCAGCTTTATCTTCAGAATTGAAAGATAACCTTTCAGTTTCATATTCTTCATCTACCTCTTCAAAAGTTACTTTATCAACAATATTTTCTTCAGAAATAACTCCACCAGCCTCATAAATAGGTTCAGAACAAGGAATCTCTTGAAGTTCAGATTCAGAAGATAAAATATCTTCAATTGCTTCAGAAACCTTTTCAGTACCAGCACTAACATCTTTCTGAACATCTTCAGAAGATTTTTCAGAAGACTGAGCTTTTAGCATAAGAACATCTTCAGAATGAGACACTTTCCTTTTTTTCTCCCCCTCATGATCATCAGGATCCTGATTATCATGCTTCCTCTTCAAAGTGTCAGATTGTGGCCTACATTCTAAAGCAGAGATTCTTTGATCCAAAGTTACTTGAGGATTTTGAATAGAAGACAATTGATTCAAAATAAGTTGAATATCATCTTTTGTGGCTATTTGAGATAAGTCTGGTTGTATAGAAGTAGATGGCAAGGAAGTTTTGAGACTTGCCACCAATGAAACAACTTCTGAGAAAGATTTTAAAATGGCCTCTTGGAAAGTTTTGAGATCATTTGTTGAGACATAAACTTTCTTCAAATCACTAAGTTTCTCATCCAATAACTTCTTCTGACTCTCCACCCTATCCTCCAACACCTTGGTTGATTTTTCAGATAACTCCTTTATGTCCTTCTGAATCTTTTCAAATTCAGAAGTACAAAAATCTTTGAATTCAGAGAATAGAAGATTGGGTAAGAGAACCAATACCAACAAATGGTCCTGTTTGCGGTCCTACATAAGTAGGCTGGCCTGTTGATGTCACCACATCATGAATCATTACTGATTCAGTAAATGGGGCTTTAGTGATGTTCACCCCACCAGGACTTCCTTCAAATCCTTGATATCCTATTGTAGGTATATCTATTGAAGTTGTTTCAATGTGACACACACTTTGCATTGGGATATCTGAAAGATATGTGCTTGTGTGAAAAAAACCCACATCTTGTGGTTCATTAGGCTCAACAGTAAGTGGACTCTCAGACTCTATGTGCTCATATCTATGAAGGGGGGACATATATCCTTCATATTCAACATTGGGCTCCTCCATGTGGGGATCCAATGGTAGATTAGCTGCTTGCCCCATATGTGTTAGTGAAACACCCTTCTATTGAGAGATAGGTGAGTGGTTAGGGGGGGGGGGGGTTTAACAAGATTTGCCATGAGCTCACTGGCCATTTCAATATTACCCACCAAAGAATGTGGAGTAATAGATTGTGTGGTTGCCCGGCTTGTAACAGCTAGTACACAGGATTCTTTTTCTTTTTCCTGTGATATCCCCTCATCAATTATTTTTCTCACAATTCTGCCCTGTCTCTCATTTTCATTTTGCCTCTTAGCACTATGAGGTTATTCCCCACCTTGAACTTCCTCCCCTCTCTCACTATTAAGTCTAGACCCCTCACCTTGCTCACCACTCTGGGTTGAATCAAGGGAAGAGACTACAGGTTTAGGTAGTCCCATTGATTCACAGTACTCATTTAAAAACCTATTTTTAGAACTTACATAAGCAAGAAGTTATACTGGAAGTGGCACTGCATTTGGAAATCTAAGTTTGGCACTTGGTGGTCTTAAGTTATCCATAGAAAAAAGTGCAACAAATACCTCATTATCCAGTTTTGGAATGTCTTCAACATTCTTCATGGCTCCTTTAATGAAGATTTGAAAGAATCTTTGATATGGAATGTAAGTATAGGTAGATTTCTTTGAAATAGCTGTCTTCAATTCTTCAAAGATAAGAGAAGCATAATCATAATGCTTGTTGTGAGCAATCCCATGGAAAATGATTCTGACATTTGTTGAGGCTTGATCCAGACTTGAAATTTTACTAGATAAACAAATCTTTATAATGGTAAACACTGAATACCAAATAGGTGGAAGACACTTTCTTCTAAAGGAACTTAATGCAGTGAGTGTTTCTGAATATCCTAACTTCATGAAGTCTGCAATAAGCTCAGAATTGGAAGGAATAACATCAAAGGTTGTTTTACCAACTACTGCATTAGCCTTTGGAAGATCAAATATGTCCCTGATATCTGAATCCTTGATAGAAAACCTGTAACCATGAACATATGAAGAGAAATCATTTTCTTCTTCATCAATTTCTGTATAAAACCACCAGTGTTGTAAGTGGGACTCAGGAACCAAAAACTTTTTAGTAAGCAGAGCTCTAAAAAGATGTTTCTTCAATATTTCAATCAAAATCCTCTGATCATCATTGAAATCTGTTGAACGAATATTAAGAGCACAATTATTCTTCTTGATGTCCATCTTCTTGTTCTCTGGAACATACAACATTGTAAGATCAGGACCATAACTTTCTTCTTGTGCAGTACCAGCAACCGACTGTGAATCATTGACACCTCCAACTGATTCAGGGGAACTTCTATTGGCTCAACTTGTGTTCTCCCAAGTGTAGGTGAATGAGGGTTAGGGTTAGGGTTTGAAGGATCGGCTTCAGGATTTCCTTTTGTGGCAGTGTCTTCTAGCATTGGATCATCATTCAGAGTGACTTCCATTGATCCAATCATAACCTTTTTAGGAACAATTTTGAATGAATCTGCATTCGACGATGTATCACTGTCACTGAAACACGACTTTGCAGTTGAATTGGCTGATCAACATTGGAGGTCGACATTGTTGAAAAGATTTGCAGTTTCGAGTGAGAATGAAGTTCAAGAAACTCAGAAAACAAATTTCGGAGGGAAAATTCGCTGAAACAAGATGAAGATAACGAATCCATTGATTTTATGAGGTGGATGATCGTGGGAGGACACGTGGCCGAAAAAGGAGCAAAAAGTAATGACGATTAACAAAGTAATCATGATTAATTTGGATTAATGAACCGTTCTGCGACGTGATTATGGCTCCTCAAATGAAATTAAAACACGTGTCACACGCCTGAATAAAATCAACTTTGCAACGGGTAGTTCAGAACCTCTGAGAAAGAGTTCAGAAGTTTGAACAATTGGTTCAGAATGAATTCAGAACTTGCGAATTTCTTTCAGAACTTGAATGATTTGTCTTGTAATCCATAAAAAAACATTTTAAAATACATACTTCTGAATATTTAAAATAGTTTGGTATTTCAGAAGTAAATTGAACAATTTAAAAAATGAGTAAGTATTCTCAGAAGTTTGTCCATACTTACAAGATATGTAATTTCAGAATCATTTTCCATCTGAGTGATAATCTGTTCAGATCTTGTGTGAAATGTAATAAGAATGAATCAAACCATTAGTAACAGTGATAAACAATGTATTAGTAACACTCCCCGTTGAATCATGAGTAAAAAAATATCCCCCCCTTGAAAAATTCTATATATAGAATGTAAAAATATCATAAGTATTATAATACAAAAACTTTAGAAATTAAGAATTAGTACTTTTGAGAAATATAAGATAGACTTCTGAAAAATTAACCTTAGAACTTCTGAAGTTAAGATTTTCAGAATTCCGAATGATATAGACTCAGAAGTTAAACCTTATTTCTTAGTTGATGTAAAATACTTATGTAGACAAGTTCATCATGCCTAATTTGCTTACCAAAATATTAAACCTTTTTTCATCAAGTTCTTTGGTAAACAAATCTGCTAATTGATAATCAGCCTGAACAAAAAACATTTCTATATTACCCTTCTCAACATGAACTTTAATAAAATGGTACCTCACATCAATATGTTTTGTCTTTGAGTGTTGGACAGGATTAGCTGTAATGGCTATGGCACTTTTGAAGTCACAATACAAAGGAATCTTTTTGAATGTATAGCCATAGTGTTTGAGTTGTATTTGCATCCAGATGATTTGTGAGCACCATATAGCAGCAGCTACATATTCAGCTTCTGTAGTAGAAGTAGATACACAATTCTGCTTTTTGGAACTCCAACTTACAAGTCTATCACCTAAAAATTGACATGATCCATATGTGCTTTTCCTGTCTAATTTACAACCACCATGATCTGCATCTCTTTTGAACTCAGAATTCAGAAGAAAGGTTATGAGAGTTTCATACCATGCTCTTGGTGCTTGTTTAAGTCCATACAAAGCTTTATCTAAGATATAAACATGATCTGGAAATTCCTTGCTGACAAAGCCTTCTAGTTGTTCAACATATACTTCTTCATGAATAACTCCATTCAGAAATGCACATTTGACATCTATTTGAAAGACTTTCTTTTTTTTGTGTGTTGCATAAGCTAGAAATATTCTAATTACTTTTAGCCTAGCCACAGGAGCAAAAGTTTCTTCATAATCTATACCTTCTTGTTGACAATAGCCCTTGGCTACTAGCCTTGCCTTATTTCTCACAACAATCCCATGTTCATCTTTCTTATTTCTGAAAACTTATTTTGTGCCAATAATTGATTTTTCCTTTGGTTTTGGAATTAGTCTCCAGACTTTGTTTCTTTCATATTGATTTAACTCATCTTACTTAGCTAAAACCTAGTCTGGATCCTGAAGAGCTTCACTTGGCTTTTTGGGTTCAATACTGCTTAAGAAATTCATACACAGACATTCATTTGCTGTGGCTGATCTCGTTTATACACCTTTTCAGACATCACCTAAGATTTGATGTATGGGATGACTTGATGTCCATTTATTCACATTTGGCAATGGTTGAACAGATGAGACATTATTCAAGGAGTCATATTCATCAATGATTGCATTTGGTTCAAAATCTAGATTGACTGCTGAATTCAGATCCGATGTCTCCCCCTCAAATTGAAGATTCTGTACAGGGTCAGAAGTAATAGTCACTGGTTCAGAAGTAGGTATTGGTAGAGATCATAAGATAGCTTCAAAGAAGTCTTGGTTCTGAAGCTTCATAGTTCAAATCTTCTGAACTAGTTCTGAAGAGATAAAGGAAGAAAGCTCAGAATTTACCAAAGTCAGAAGTCAAAGGAAAGTCTAAAGCATAACTTCTGAAGTATCTACTTCCGAAGTTCTGAAGATTCTGAAGGTGTTCTGAAGAAGTTCTGAAGACAGTTCTGAAGAAGTTCAGAAGTGTCTCTGAACTATATACTTGTACACTTGTAATGATTCTATTGGCCTGTCATGTAACTATCTATTAGAATAGAATTCTTACTTGTATATAAATAGAAGGTTAGTTAGTTTGTTAGAACTAATGTTCATAGATCTTTTGTACTGTAAAGACACATCTGTGTAACTTTGTCAATATCAATACTACATCCGACTTCCTTGCTACAATTCTTGTTTTGTATTCTATTTTCTTTCTACATTTTGATATTTGGGATATAACATTTGGTATTAGAGCCAATTCATATGTTTGTTAATTCTGTCAAGAACTGTCAGATCTGACAAGTTCTTGAAATTCTTGATCGATATATTCAAGATTGATTAGAATTGTTCTAAAATTCAAACTTAGGTGAATTTGCGATCATTCAAATCAAGATGTCGAAAGAAATCGTCTCCATCAAATTTGAAACTAAACCACCTACTCTGTGCTTGAGTGAGTATCATCAGTGGCGCATTCGAATGATTCAATTCTTGGATAACATAGATGAGGCATTGATGTAATCTATTATCAATGATCCCCTAGAAGTGTATGTAGAAATTCCAGCTGTTCCAAGAACAGAAACTACCCTGAAATTCCTGCTTCAAGGATCAAGAAAAGTCCAGGAATGTATAGTAATGTTGAGAAAGAACAAGCCAATGTTGATAGAAGGGCACTTACTCTACTTACCATGGCTATACCTAATGAGATATTCAACAAAGTTGACAGTCTAACCTTTGCTAAAGCTATGTAGGATGAGGTAGAGGCTCAGATGCAGGGGAGTACTAAAGCTCAAGCCCAGAGACTTAACATTTGTGTTGGAACATATGAAAATTTCATATATAGAGAGGGGGAATCAATCACAGAAACTTATCATAGATTCAACAATATTCTGAATGACTTAAGATGAAATGGTGTTCAGAAATCTAATTTAGAAATTAGTAACAAGTTTCTGAACAATCTGGGTAATGAATGGTCTAGCTTTTCTGACAACATGGTTGCTAGAAATCTGTTTAGAAAATCTATCCATGATGTTTATGGGATTTTGTTTCAACAAGAAGACAAAATCAAGTTCAGACAGAATGAACAGAAAAAGAGAAATGATACTGTAGCCTTGTTAAGCAAAAAGTTAAACAGTTCAATGACCATGTCATCAAAGAATAAAGTTTGTGAAATTTCAGAAACTGCCCTATGTGATGGAGACGAGTCAGATGAAGAGTTGAAAAGGATTTCTGATAATATTGCTTTTATGACAAGACAATTCCATCAAAGATATAATTAGAAATACAAAAAACAAATCAAAATCTGAAGATGGAACTAAGAAGATCTTAAGTCAAGATGTTGTTCAACAAGATACAACAGAACCAACTTGGTGTTTCAATTGTGGAAAACCTGGTCATTTTGCAAGACAGTGCAAAATGCCTAAGGTTAAGAATGCTGGTTACTATGAAAAAAAGCATCTACTTGCAAAGAAGAAGAAAATGAATCCAGCTCTAGTAACAAAATATGAAGAAGATTGGTTGAACTGGAGTCCTGGAGAATATGATGAAGAAGTTGCTCATTATGCTTCAAACTGCTACATGTGCCAGATAGATCCAGAAAATACTCATGCACATGATTCTGAGGTACAAACTTCTTCTTCTGAACTTAATTCTGAAAAAATTTCATCTTTAAATTCTGAAAACAACATGCAAGATCAAATTCTGAATATGACTTCTGAATTTGAAAATCTCATAAACCAAATAAAAGGTGAGAGAACATTAGTAAATAAGTTTAGAGCTGAAAGTCAAATCTATAAACAAAATTACCAAAATGCTGAAGAAACAGTTGAAAAAGTTTCAAAAGAAAAATATTTGTTGAAAGAAAAGATGGATAGCATGCAAAAAGATATTCTTAATGAAAAATCTGAAAAAGAAGTTCTTGTCAAAATGAATTTTCTGAATCAAGAAAGACGTGATCTATACAAAAAGATCAGGGAATTAAAAGATCTAAACTTTAAAAGAGGTCAAACTGAACCGACTCTGAACATATTAACAAGTCAGACTCAGAATTCAAAGTTTTATAATATCAAAGTAGGTTTAGGATATAGTGAAAGTCAAATTTTAAAAAAGGCACCTGCAAATTTATATGATGTTTCAAAGATGAAAATTTTCAATGAGAATAATAAAGGTGTAGTAAATAAACCTGTTGATCATTATTTGCCTGAAAGAATTCCTTTTATAAAATCAGAGACTTTGTTTACAGAAGAAAAACCTCTTGACTCTGGTGATTCATTCAATAATTCTGAATCAGAAATAAGGTCTGAAAAAATTTCTGAAATAAAATTTGAAGTCTTAATTACTTCTAAAAATCTTTCTGAAAGTACTTCTGAACCAAATTCTAAATTTGAAGTATCTTCTGAATTAAAATATGAAGTTCTCCAGAAGCAACTTCTGAATGTACATCAAATAATATTTTTGAAGCTCAAACTAAAATAAATTCTAAAGAAATTCTTGAAGACATATATGAAGAATTTTCAGAAATCGAATCTTTATATGATAATGACGAGCCTTCAGAAATATTCTTTGATAATTCTGATGATGAAACTGAGAAATTTCTTATTAATGAATCAAGTTCTGAAAATAAAGAGAAACTTTCCAACTTAAATTTTTTTGTCTCAAATATGACTCAGAACAAATTTTCAGATCTAATGAATGTCTCAGATTCTGATGATGATGATGATCCTAATGTTGCAATAATAGACAAAGATGGGTACATTGTTTACAAATCCAAGTCTTCGAAGAACCAAAATTATCCTCAGAAATGTTTAATGGTGTATTCTTGAAAAATGAATATAAACATTGTACATCTTCTGAAATAAATTCTTCTACAGGTTCCAATTCTACTCCTTCTAGTAATGCTTTAAAAGACACGTCTTCCTTAACAACAGAAAAATCATCATTATCTTCTTCCGATTTTGTCACAAGAGTCCAGATTTTTGAAAAGGACAATCTTCTAATTCTAAATCTGAAAAACATAATTCAAAAGTTGAAAAGAATGTTGATAAAAGTTCTTCTTATACTAATCCACATTTCTTATCTTTTACAGAGCTATCCACTCTAGTTTGGAAGAAAGAAGGTGAAAGACTATCAAAGAAAGACAAATTAGATAGTAATTCTTCTTTTAAGAAATTTGATGTACACAAAGTCAATACTTTGAATAAAAGCAAGCATTCTGTTCCTAAAACAAATGTTGTTCATTCTTGCTTATGTGTTGAGATATTGAAGGTTCTTAAGAATCATATTCACTTTATGAACTGTGGACATCATAATTTTCAAATAGATCCAACAATAACAAGAAAGATCCTAAGAAACCAATTAAGAATTCTTCAACAAATTTGATAAAAAAAAATTAAACATAAAACGGATAAATCTATCAAACAAAGTTCTGAATTTAATTTTGTTAAATCCAAATTCAGAATTCCAACTGTTATAGCTAATCTGAAAGGACCCATTTTTAAATGGGTACCTAAAACTCAATAATTGTTTTTGTAGATGTGTCATGTGTGGGTTTTAGACTCTGGTTGTTCAAGACACATGATACCTTACAAGGAATTACTAACTGACTATCATGAATGATATGGAGGAACAGTTAGCTTTGGAAACAATGCAAAAGGCTATGTAAGAGGATATGGAACTTTTACAAAGGGAGATGCAACTGTAATGAAAGTTTTCTATGTTGAGGGTCTCAAGCATAATCTGTTTAGTGTAAGTCAGTTCTGTGACAAATACTGGAAAGTACATTTTGACATTGACTTTTGTCATGTTCTGAGTTCTGAAAATCTAAATAAGCTAACAGCATATAGAGATGGAGATATCTACACTGTTTCTTTCACTGAAGATGGTCAACTACAAGGAGTATGTTATATTTCTACAACCATGAAAGAAGAAAGTTGGCTATGGCACAGAAGGTTGCCTCATCTAAATTTCAAAGCAATTTCTGAATAATCAGTACGAGGCTTGCCAAAGATCAAATTTGAAAGAAATTCATTATGTTCTGCGTGTGAGCTTGGAAAGATAAAAAGAAGTTCACATCCTCTAAAAATGCTTTCTTCATGTCAAGCACCACTTGAAATGCTACATATGGATCTATGTGGTCCAATGAAGACTCAAAGAATGGGAGGAAAGAAGTATATCCTAGTAATAGTTGATAAATATTCAAGATATACATGGGTTGAATTTCTTAAACTTAAATCTGATACTTCTAATATACTTATTCCTTTTCTAAAAAAATCTAGGTTCTTCTTCAATTTCCCATCCAAAAGATCAGAAGTGACAATGGTATAAAATTTACAAATTCTACACTTCAGAATGTTTTGGATTCTGTTGGAATATCTCATAACTTTTCCGCTGCAAGAACTCCTCAACAGAATGGAGTATTTGAAAGGAAAAACAGAACCTTAGTAGAGGCTGCTAGAACTATGTTTGCCTATTTAGAATTACCTTTATCTCTTTGGGCAGAAGCAATATCAACTGCTTGCTTTACTCAGAACAGAACCATCCTCAACAGAAAATTCTCAAAACTCCTTATGAAATTATTAAAAAGAGAAAACCTTCAATTGATTATTTTAAAAATTTTGGATGCAGGTGTTTTCTTCTAAATGACACACAACACTTAGATAAATTTGCTCCTAAAGGTGTACCTGGAATATTTGTTGGCTATTCACGAAGATCCAAGGCATACAAAGTTCTCATAAAAGGCACACAAAGGATCATTGAAACTTCAAATATCAGATTTCATGAGCCAACAATGACTTCTGAACAAGACAGTTCAGAGCTTAATCCAGTTTCTGACCTATTAGATTCAGAAAAGAGCAATACTGATAAAACTTCTAAATCTAAATCTTTACTAAAAGCAAATTTAGATTCATTGTGTCAAGACTTATTTGATATTTTTGTTAATGTTTCTGCAGATTATCAGAATCCATCCCTTCTCAGAACAATTCTAGAACTAGTGTCCACAGAAACTACAATATCAAATCTTTTTGCACCATCAATCGCAACCTCAAATTCAGCACTTCCTACTTCTGAATCTGTACAAGTCAATTCTGACACATTTCCCATCAATTATGAACCAACAATACCTATTTTTGAACCAGTGACTATTCCTTCTGACAATGTACAAAATCTTCAATTTGAGGGGGAGACATCAGATCTACATTCCACAGTCAATATAAATTCTAAACCAAATGCAATCATTGATGACTATGAATCTTTAAATAATGTCTCATCTGTTCAACCATTGCCAAATGTGAACAAACGGACATCAAGTCATCCAATCCATCAAATCATAGGTGATGCCTCAAAAGGTGTACAAACCAGATCAACCACAACTAATAAATGTCTGTATGTGAATTCTTTAAGCAGTATTGAACCCAAAAAGCCAAGTGAAGCTCTTCAGGATCCAGACTGGAGATTAGCTACACAAGATGAAATAAAGTCTGGAGACTAATTCCAAAACCAAAGGGAAAATCCATTATTGGCACAAAATGGGTTTTCAGAAATAAGAAAGATGAATATGGAATTGTTGTGAGAAATAAAGCAAGACTAGTAGCCAAGGGCTATTGTCAACAAGAAGGAATAGATTATGAAGAAACCTTTGCTCCTGTGGCTAGGTTAGAGGCCATTAGGATATTTCTTGCTTTTGTAGGACAAAAAACATGAAAGTCTTTCAAATGGTTGTCAAATGTGCATTTCTGAATGGAGTCTTCATGAAGAAGTATATGTTGAACAACCAAAAGGCTTTGTTCGCAAGGAATTTCCAGATCATGTTTATGTCTTAGATAAAGCTTTGTATGGACTTAAACAAGCACCAAGAGCGTGGTATTAAACTCTCCCAACTCTTCTTCTGAATTCTAAGTTCAAAAGAGGTACAATTGATACAACCTTATTTCTAAAAAAGGAATGTGAAGACATGATCTTAATACAAATATATGTGGATGATATTGTATTTGCTTCTACAAATCCAAGATTTTGTAAAAACTTTGAGAAAATCATGCAAACTGAATTTGAAATAAGTATGATGGGAGAGTTAACATTCTTTCTTGGTTTACAAGTGAAACAACCTCCCACTGACATATTTGATAAGTGAATAAGTTATCATATTTTGACCACTTATTATTTCATATTTCTTTTATTTTTACTTTCCCATTTAGCATAATTTGAGTCTTTTATTCTAATTTGATGTTTATTTGTGTCTGGAGCTAAGTTGGAGAAATTGATCTTGTTTAATGCTTTTAAGAGGAAAATTCGTAACACTTTAGGTTGCTGCAGCAGGGTGTCGCAGCATGCAGGCAGCTGCAAGGCAAAAGACATCATTTCATAAGCTTTTTGAAGGGAATCGATTCCCACCCTTTTTGTCCACTCCAGGCCTGCATAATGGAGCATCTCTAGAAGAATATCTATGGAGTGGTTCACATGTTAATGTTGGAAAAGCATCTTTTGACTTTTGTGTCATTGTTTAGGAATCATATTCCTCCTTTGTACCATCCTTAAAGATGTCTTTTCCCTATTATAAACTGAAGTCATATGTAATGTATTAGGGTCACACTTGAAAACCTACGGTGGAAACACCTAAGGCTTTCACTCTCATTTCCATTTCCTAGTTTTAAGGTTGTTTGACAAGGCAACCAACTAAGTAGTTCATCTAGCTACTTAGAGATAATTGTCATTTCTATTTCCTTGCAATCTAAAATCTTTCGGTTATATTTCTTGTCATTTACGATATCTTGCAATTTACGATTCTCGCATATTTACATTTCTTGTCATTTACAATTTCCGTCATTTACAATTTCTAGTCATTTACATTTTCCGTCATTTACAATTTCTCGTCATTTACAATTTCTGTCATTTACATTTCATGCAATTTACATTTATGTCTTGTATTTATTTTAAAGGCCTATGTGACAGTGATAATTGCTTTCGCTATTGGCCATCTATCTTACTATTCACTCCTAGTTTTTGTGTTTCATCCAAGTCATTCTTGAGGAGGTGACGTACCTTGTTTAGCTTGGATGAGTTGGACTTGAATGCAAGCCAACGTAAACATATAGAACTTTGAAGTGTTATAGAAGGTTATTAAGAACCATAGTAGCTTTCCCAACGTAAACATATAGAAGGTTTAGGAACCACATTCCTCCTTTGTACCATCCTTAAAGATGTCTTTTCCCTAGTATAAATTGAAGTCATATGTAATGTATTAGGGTCACACTTGAAAACCTATGGTGGAAACACCTAAGGCTTTCACTCTCATTTCCATTTCCTAGTTTTAAGGTTGTTTGACAAGGCAACCAACTAAGTAGTTCATCTAGCTACTTAGAGATAATTGTCATTTCTATTTCCTTGCAATCTAAAATCTTTCGGTTATATTTCTTGTCATTTACGATTTTTTGCAATTTACGATTCTCGCATATTTACATTTCTTGTCATTTACAATTTCCGTCATTTACAATTTCTAGTCATTTACATTTTTCGTCATTTACAATTTCTCGTCATTTACAATTTCTGTCATTTACATTTCATGCAATTAACATTTATGTCTTGTATTTATTTTAAAGCAATGATGGGCTAAACGTCCTAGCTTGGGTGTGAGAAAAGGTTTGGGAGATAAAGTCCTATGTGACAGTGGATAATTGCTTTCGCTATTGGCCATCTATCTTACTATTCACTCCTAGTTTCTGTGTTTCATCCAAGTCATTCTTGAGGAGATGAGGTACCTTGTTTAGCTTGGATGAGTTGGACTTGAATGCTAGCCAACGTAAACATATAGAACTTTGAAGTGTTATAGAAGGTTATTAAGAACCATAGTAGCTTTCCCAAGTTACAACTATATGGAATGCATATGTAAAATTCGTATGAACGTCAGTTGGGTCACTCAATTGGGTGCTGCTGGTATTTATCTATTTTAATCCTCAAAAGAGGCTGTGTAAACCAGTAGTAAGGTAGAGAACCAATGCTGCAACATACCGCAGGGTCATGCTCTAGCAAGGTTCCTAACACATTGTTGCTAAACTCCAGCGTGAACTTACACCTTTGCTTTCTTTAATTACTGTTTTCAAGCACTTTAGTTTCAACTTACTGTTAACCAAACCATCCAAAGCATTCCTTCGAATTCATCATCTGAAATCTTACTTTAAGTCCGACTTGTTAGAAATCCTTACTTTCCTATCCCTGTGGATCGATATTCGGTACTTGTACCACTTTATTACTTGTTCAAACGATAGTGGATTAACATGTATACTTGCATGGGATTTCATTTGTGATTTTCGGGTTACATAATCTGCCGACCAATTTTTTGGCGCCGCTGCCGGGGATGGCTAAAGCTAAAGATTTTTTTTAGTCATTTTTAAAGTTTGATTTTTCTACCACTTGTTACTTTAATAGATAACATCATTAGCATTGCTAATTCTCAAGATAGAGGAATTTTGGACTATGTCGTTCCTGATTTTAGTCAATTAAATTCAGGGATACAAATGCCACATTTTGAGGCAACTCACTTTGAGTTAAAGCCTGTGATGTTTCAGATGTTGCATATTAAATGGTCAGTTTTGTGGTTTGCCATATGAAGACCCTCATTTGCACTTAAAATCTTTCATGGAAATAACCGATTCTTTTATCAACCCTGGAGTTTCTAATGATGCCTTACGGCTGAAGTTGTTCACATTTTCTCTAAGAGATCGAGCAAAGTCTTGGTTTAACTCTTAACAATCAGGTTCCATCATATCATGGGAGAATCTTGTAGAGATGTTTTTAAAAAAGTTTTTTCCACCTATTAGGAACGCTAAGTCCAGAAATGAGATAATTTTTTTTAAACAGATAGACAATGAAGCATTGCCTGATGCATGGGAAAGGTATAAAGAGTTGTTGAGAAAATGCCCTTACCATGGCATTCCTTATTGTATTCAGCTAGAGTCATTTTACAACGGTTTAACCGTCGTTGCTAAGCGAATGCTTGATGTTGCTGCAAGAGGAGCTTTCACATCTTGTACCTAAAATGATGGGTTTGACATACTTGAAAGAATCTCAAATAATAATCTTTATTGGGGTGATCCACATACATTAATACAACAACAGACAGTTAGGACACATGAAACAAATGCATATAGTGCACTTGTAGCACAACTCACATCTATGGCTAACATACTTAATAACACAACTAATGGCCCAGATGTGCAGTCTGTTGCTGTAGCATCATATCCTATTGTTAATGATGTAGCACGTGTGTTATGTGGAGGAGACCATCTATTTGAGCAATGTCCGTCAAACCCAGATTTAGTCAATTATTTTGGTAACCATGATGCGGGAGGTGGTTATTCTCAAACTTATAACGAAGGGTGGATGAATCACCTAGATTTTTCTTGGAATAGTCAAGACTTGAACCATCATATTAGTAAACCACAAGGACCCCTAAGTTTCCAACAACACCATCGTGGTGATTTTCATAGTGACGATACGATTTTTCAACAACACTCCACTCATCCTGTTTTTCAAAATACCAAAGCCCACCACCCCCTAATTTTTCCACATCTTTGGAAACAATGATAAAAGATTTCATAAATCAATCACAAGCAACCATAAGAAATCTGGAAAACCAAGTTGGAGAATTAGCTCGTGAGGTAAGAAATAGGCATTGTGAGCCTGAAATACTTGATGTGAGTGTGAGAGAATATGAGATGGTTGGGACATTAATAGATGAGGAAGATCCTGTAGAATACACTTCCTTGCAGAACCTTTTAATATTTCCTGAAATACAAACCAAGATAGATGTGGCAGCAACATTTCCTCTTGCTACAGCAACAAACCTTGATGTTGTTAGTTTGTTATCCCAACCAGTAAAAAGAGAGATACAGAGGTTACATCACCCATTCCTAACAGATCTGACTTCCCATTGTTATTTCAAGATGAAGTCAAGAAGGAATCATTTGTGCAAAGTGTTGCTACATCAACTCTGTTATGCTTTAATCCTATTGCTACAGCACCAATAGAGGCAAAGACCCCCGCCACTCACTCATCATCTAATCAACAACGAGATTGCAAAGGCTTGAGTCATGTTCCTTCTTTTCCATCCTATATACTTTACCTTCCAAGGCTGAAGAATCAAAAGATGAGTTACCATTCAAAGAGTTCCTTGATGTACATGATAAAGAAGTCACCCTCAATGTACCTGATGCAATGATATACTTTGATAAAAGGGGAGAATGTTCGCCCATTTGTTCCATTAAATCCATCTATCTGGATGATGAAGGGAAAGAAGTTTCTGGAAAAGGGTTGAAGCATAAGTGGAAAGAGAAACATGTAGTAAACCAAGAGAACAATGCTGCACAAACACCTACTCCGCTTGAGTAGGAGAGGTCCAATTTTTCTTAACTTTAGCTCCATAGTGATAATTTTATTTTCTTCTTTTATACTTTAGGATCCATGAGTCTGGGATATTTTTTTTGAGTCTGAGTGGTAGTAAGTAATAATTTTTTTTGCAAGTCATAACCCGAATAATTTATTTTGGTTCTTAATCCATCCTAAAGTTTTTTTTTTACTAGAACCAAACAATGTCTTCCTAGGAAACAACTTGGCACCCATTTTTTTAAACTTAGGAGATGATTTAGGCCATCTTTCCTAAACACAAGCCATACACATTTTCCTTTGCACCTTTGAAACTGAGCTTATTGTTATCCTCAATGAGGACATTAAGAAGTTCAAGTGTGGGGGAGGGAATATATCACTACTAAGCAGAAAAATAAATCAATGAGCATAAAATTAGCTCAAAAACAATGAGTGATACTAACAAAAGTCAAAGCAGAAAAAATAAAAGATGTTGTAGCAACTGTAATCCGTGCTATAACATACAAGACCAGCACTTGAAGGCAGATTGAGGAGAGATTTAAAGAAAATATTTTGAAAAAGAAAGAAAAAATGAAACTCCATAAAAGTCTTAATGATTCTATGTTTGAAAAATGGTGTATGTCTAACAAAGGGAAGCTTGAATTTTGGCTTATGGCATTAAAATTTTTGGTTTGGATGAACTTCGATTTATGATAGGCTATGATCTTGTTTTAGTTTATTGACCTCTATCACTCAACTTTGTTTTCACTTTCATTTATTTAATTTTTCTTTCATATATTGAGTCTTTTATTTTTCATTTTCGTTGCTTGGGGACAAGCAACAATTCAAGTGTAGGGGTGTGATAAGTGAATAAGTTATCACATTTTGACCACTTATTATTTCATATTTCTTTTATTTTTACTTTCCCAATTAGTATAATTTGAGTCTTTTATTCTAATTTGATGTTTATTTATGTCTGAACCTAAGTTGGAGAAATTGATCTGGTTTTATGCTTTTAAGAGGAAAATTCGTAACACTTTAGGTTGCTGCAGCAGGATATCGCAGCATGCAGGCAGCTGCAAGGCAAAAGACATCACTTCATAAGCTTTTTGAAGGGAACCGATTCCCACCCTTTTTGTCCACTCCAGGCCTGCATAATGGAGCATCTCTAGAAGAATATCTATGGAGTGGTTCACATGTTAATGTTGGAAAAACATCTATTGACTTTAGTGTCATTGTTTAGGAATCATATTCCTCCTTTGTACCATCCTTAAAGATGTCTTTTCCCTATTATAAACTGAAGTCATATGTAATGTATTAGGGTCACACTTGAAAACCTACGGTGGAAACACCTAAGGCTTTCACTCTCATTTCCATTTCCTAGTTTTAAGGTTGTTTGACAAGGCAACCAACTAAGTAGTTCATCTAGCTACTTAGAGATAATTGTCATTTCTATTTCCTTGCAATCTAAAATCTTTCGGTTATATTTCTTGTCATTTACGATATCTTGCAATTTACGATTCTCGCATATTTACATTTCTTGTCATTTACAATTTCCGTCATTTACAATTTCTAGTCATTTACATTTTCCGTCATTTACAATTTCTCGTCATTTACAATTTCTGTCATTTACATTTCATGCAATTTACATTTATGTCTTGTATTTATTTTAAAGGCCTATGTGACAGTGATAATTGCTTTCGCTATTGGCCATCTATCTTACTATTCACTCCTAGTTTTTGTGTTTCATCCAAGTCATTCTTGAGGAGGTGACGTACCTTGTTTAGCTTGGATGAGTTGGACTTGAATGCAAGCCAACGTAAACATATAGAACTTTGAAGTGTTATAGAAGGTTATTAAGAACCATAGTAGCTTTCCCAAGTTACAACTATATGGAATGCATATGTAAAATTCGTATGAACGTCAGTTGGGTCAGTCAGTTGGGTGTTGCTAGTATTTATCTATTTTAATCCTCAAAAGAGGCTGTGCAAACCAGTAGTAAGGTAGAGAACCAAAGCTGCAACATACCACAAGGTCATGCTGTAGCAAGGTTCCCAACACATTGTTGCTAAACTCCTGCCTGAACTTACACCTTTGTTTTCTTTTATTAAAGTTTTCAAGCACTTTACTTTCAACTTACTGTTAAACAAACCATCTAAAGCATTCCTTCGAATTCATCATCTGAAATCTTACTTTAAGTCTGACTTGTTAGAAATCCTTACTTTCCTATCCCTGTGGATCGATATTCCGTACTTGTACCACTTTATTACTTGTTCAAACAATAGTGGATTAACATGTATACTTGCATGGGATTCCATTTGTGATTTTCGGGTTACATAATCTTCCGACCAATATTCATTAATCAAACTAAGTATGTTTTTGACTTACTTAAAAAGTTTGACATGTTTGACTGTTCTAGTGTTCAAACACCAATGGCCACAGCTACTAAACTTGAACCAGATTTATCTGGTAAATCTGTTGATCAAAAGAAGTACAGGGGTATTATTGGTTCTTTGCTTTACTTAACAACAAGTAGACCTGATATAATGTTTGCCACATGTATTTGTGCAAGATATAAAGTCAATCCTAAAGAATCTCATCTTCTTGCTGCTAAAAGAATACTTAGATACCTAAAAGGTTCACCTTCTTTGGGACTTTGGCATCCTAAGGATCCTGGATTTGAACTAACTGCTTTCACAGATGCAGATCATGGTGCTTATAAATTAGATAGGAAAAGCACATCTGGATCATGGCAATTTCTGGGTGATAGACTTGCAAGTTGGTCTTCCAAGAAGTAGAATTGTGTATCCACTTCTACTGCAGAAGCTGAATATGTAGCTGCTGCTATATGTTGCTCACAAGTCATCTGGATGCAAATACAACTCAAAGACTATGGCTATACATTCAAAAAGATTCCTCTATATTGTGATTCCAAAAGTGCCATAGCCGTCACAGCTAATCCTATCCAACACTCCAAGACAAAACATATTGATGTGAGGTATCATTTTATTAAGGATCATGTTGAGAAAGGCAATATAGAAATGTTTTTTGTTTAGACTGATTATCAATTAGCAGATTCGTTTACCAAAGCACTTGATGAAAAAAGATTTAATTTTTTGGTAAGCAAATTTGGAATGATGTATTTGTCTACATAAGTATTTTACATCAACTAAGAATGAATATTTAAATTCTGAGACTCAATCATTCAGAATTCTGAAAATCTTAACTTCAGAAGTTATGAGGTTAACTTTTCAGAAGTCTATCTTTTAATTCTCAGAAGTACTAATTCTTCATTTCTAAGGTTGTTGTATTATAATACTTATAATTTTTTTTCCTAACCATTTCTATGTGTAGCATTTTTCAAAGGGGAGATATATTTTTTACTCATGATTCAAGAGGGAGTGATACTCATACATGATGCTTTGCTTCTTTCATATCACATTTCATCAAGATCTGAAAAGATGGGTACTCATTCTCAAATTAACAAATCTTAGAAGTATGGACAAACTTCTGAAGACAGAAACTTGTTTTACAAATTGTTCAAACTTACTTCTGAAATATCAAATTGTTTTATATATTCAGAAGTATGTTGTGTTAAATGTTTTTTCATGAATGTCAAGACATAACCATCAAGTTCTGAAAAGAATTCACAAGTTCTGAAGTCTCTCTGAATCATTTCATCAAACTTCTGAACTTGTTCTCAGAAGTTCTGAACTTCCCGTTGTAAGATTGATTTTGTATACGCGTGTGCCATGTGTCTTAATTTCATTGGAGGAGCCATAATCACGTGGCAAAACGGTTCATTAATCAAAATAAATGATGATTGCTTTTCTAATCGTCATTACTTTTTACTCCTTTTTCGGCCACGTGTCCCTCCACAATTATCCACCTAATAAAATCCATGGCTTCGTCATCTTCTTCTCTTTTTAGCGAATTTTCCCTCCGAAATTTAATCTATGGTTTTCTTGAACTTCATTCGTACTCGAATCTTAACTTTCTGTCAACAATGTCGACTTCAAATGTTGATATGCCAATCCAAACTGCAAAGTCGTGTTTCAGTAACAGTGATACATCATCGAATGAAAACTCTTTCAAAATTGTGCCTAAAAAGATTATGATTGGATCAATGGAGGTTACTCTGGATAATGATCTAATGCTTGAAGACACTGCCACAAAAGGAAATCTTGAAGTCGGTCCTTCAAACCCTAACCCTAATCCAAACTCTAACCCTAACCCTCATTCACCTACAATTGGGCGAACACAAGTGGAGCCAATCGAAGTACCTTTTGAATCTGTTGGAGGTATAAATGATTCTCAATCAGTTGCTGGTACTGCTCACGAAGAAAGTTATGGACCCGATCTTACAAAACTATATGTTCTAGAGCAAAAGAAGATGGAAACTAAGAAAAATAATTGTGCTCTTAATATTCGTTCAATAGACTTCAATGATGAACAGAGAATTTTGATCGAAATATTGAAGAAGCATCTTATTAGAGCTCTGCGTACAAAAAAGAGTTTGAAGTTTGCAACTCTTGAAAGTGTTTTAAGTGATAAATGGGATGAAAGCTTTGCTTCTAAAGTTAAATCTTTTCAGCAAAGACATGGTATTCAAGACATATTTAATCCTATTCCTATCAAGCACTTCAGAAGTATTAAAAAGTCAATTGAAGAAGATTTGAAAATTATTAGGATTGGTGCAGATGGAACTTTGATAGAATTTACTCAGTTTGATTTCTACAATCTAAGGCTACAAGATAAGCTTTCTCTTCTGAATTTCTTTGTAAAAAGAGAAGATACAGAAATGGTGCAAGAGTTGAGAAGAATAATTGGTGTTTATCTCAGAAATTTTGTTAAGCATGATTTTCAACTTGCCTTGGAACATGGGTTAAATAAAGTAAATCTGTTGGAACCAACTTTTGTGAGTTTTGAAGGAATTTCAACTGTTTTCACTAAACCAGAACTTAGTTTTCATTATAAGGCTGAAGGGTTAAACAAAAGAACCTTTATTGTTTCTGATATTCCAAAGTATTCCTCTCCAACCTTGAAATGGTTTTGTGACTGTATGTCTTGGATTGCTGGCTCTAAAGAAGTAAAGGATGAGATTTTGTATCTGATCAAAGAAAAAATGAACCTCAGAGAATTGGTAAGAAGAAGTATGTCTGCTAGTCTTTTTTTTTTAGCGGAAAACCCAGGCACATCCATTAAAAACAAAAGAAAAAAAAAGGTTCAGGTTACATCAAAATAAGAAACAAAAGAAAGCCAACTTGGAAATCATAAACCAAGCAACAAGTAACCAGAACAAACAAAGCCAGACAGAGACGACCAAGCAGCAAGCAAAGAACCAGGTCCGAAGCCAAACAAAAGCCACAACAACCTCCTTAAATTGCAACTCCATTGGTAATAGTATTGTGCCTACCGTTCCTCCTCCACGCCATTCTTTGGAGGATCACGCCCCTAGCTTCATTGAACAACTTCTCAATGCTTCTATTACAATTCTCAAACAGCCTCCTGTTCCTTTCCTGCCAAATATAATAAACAGTTGCAGATAAGGCCATCCTTTGCAGGGTAGACCAAGACGCATATTGACCACTGTTGAGGCAGTCCAAGATATCATCCCAACTTTCCGGTATGTGCCGAAAAGAAACTTCCTTTTTCATCAAATCCCATACTTCATTCGAGTAGTCACACTGAAAGAATAAATGGTTATGAGTTTCCAAGCATTGATGACACAAGAGGCAATTCATATCTGGGGGATCTTGTTCCCAGTTTAGAATGCGATCTTGCATGGGCAACCGCAACCTACAAGCTAACCAAATACATAGAGCATGTTTGGGGATGTAGGCTTTATTCCAAACCACTTTTGACCATGCAACAGTTGCATGTTCCTGTTCCATAGAAGCCCAAGCATTGTGAATAGTAAACTCAGATTGTATATTATTCCGGTCTATCCAAGAAACCTTATCCTCCCCTTGCGAAAGTACTGGGACTGGAATATTGGCTAATTGCGGGATCCGGGCGATCATATCAATCGGCCAAGCATTGCCAATCTTCTGAATAACCTCACTTACTGTATCATGAGCCGTGAAGCCCAAGGCATGAATAGTGCGGTAAGAAATTAGGGAACTTAGCTGACCAACAGGAAGCCATTTATCCTCCCAAGCATTTGTAGACGTCCCGTCATCGATTTGAATGAGGAAAAACTCCCTTATGTGATTCCGAGTCCTAAGCATACTTCGGAAGATCCAAGACCACTAATCTCTCTTTTTCAGCATCCAGAAATTCATTCCTTGGATATAGTGACTACTTACCCATCTTACCCATAGGGAGTTCCGTTTTCGCATTATATCCCAGATGTGCTTTGTGACCAAACATCGATTACACAGGCCTAATTTTTTGAAACCAAGACCCCCGCATCTTTCCGGTTGGCAAATCTCATCCCAAGCAACTCGGCATTTCCCACGGGATTTGTCCCCTTGGGCCCATAAGAAATCCCTAAAAAGGGATTCAAGTTCATAGATAATACCAGCAGGAAACATAAATACCGACATCCAATAAACTTAGAGAGATTGTAGAACCGATTTAATGAGTTGTCTTCTTCCGCCATAGGAGAGGAATTTGTTTTTCCAGTTAGTCAAACGGCATTTTATCCTATCCACAAGGCCATTAAAGTCAGCCATAGGAAGTCTAACAGGACACAGAGGCACCCCTAGATATCTAATTGGAAAAACCCCTTGTCTAAACGGCAAGGTGTTCCTAATCGTTGACTTAACATCTTCTGGCACATTCCCAAAGAATATATCACTCTTTTCAAGGTTAGGTGCCAATCCCGATATCAGCTGGAACAGCTCTAACGCCCTTTTAATGACTTCAACTGACAGAAGATCACCATTCGTAGAGACGAATAGGTCATCAGCAAAGTACAAGTGAGTAATATTGAAATCCTCACATCCCTTATGGAGCCGAAAACCAGCAGCCTCTTGAATACATCGGGTGAGGATAAGAGAAAACCCTTCCATTATGATCGTAAACAAATATGGGGAAATGGGGTCTCCTTGTCTTATGCCCCTCTTTCATGCAAAAAATCCATGTGTTTCCCCTTGAAAAGCAATGGAATAGGAAGGGGTAGCAATCATTACCTGAATCCACTTAACCAAGGCCGGATGGAACCCAAGACCATTAAGCATGCAAATAACAAACTTCCAATTCACCATGTCATAGGCTTTCCGGATGTCTATTTTAAAAGCACATCTTGGCTCACCTGAGTTCAGGTGATACCCAGCCACAAGCTCATGCGCCATTAGAATATTATCCGAAATCCTCCTTCCAGGGATAAAGGCCGACTGTGTACGATTTATTAAAAAAATCCAGTTTTGGTTTCATGCGGTCGGATATAATTTTGCTGATGCACTTGTATAAAACCGAACAACAGGCAATCGGTCGGAATTCCGAAACCTTACTAGCATTTGGTGTCTTTGGAATAAGACATAAAAAGAGTATGGTTTAGTTCCCTGTCAAGCCGACCAGAGTAGAAAAAGTTATGGATTGCCCTCATAACCTCCTTACCAATCACAGGCCAGGCCGCTTTATAAAATTTGGACGAAAACCCATCTGATCCAGGAGCTTTATCATTCCCAATCTGTTTAAACGCAGCAAGAATTTCTCCATCTTGAATAGGCCGAATCATAAACAAGGATTCAGATAAGGTAAGCTTACGATCAAAAAATTCCTCCTCCAAATGTGGCTGCAGGGCGGTATCCTCTTCCCCAAGGATCGAGGTAAAATAATCAATGAACGTCTTTGGCACCTCCTCATCATAAGTACAAACCCCTTGAGCATTAATAACCATAGACACTCTAGAGGAAGACTTCCTTTCCCGGACTGCATGATGGAATAGTTTAGTATTACCGTCCCCCTCATTTAACCATTTTACCTTGGCTCTCTATCTCAAAAATTCCTCCTCCAAACGGAGGGCTTGCTGATAGGCCAGATGAATTTGAGGAAGGTCCTCGTGAAGCTCAGAATTTGAAGGATCCGATTCACATGCTACTTGAGTTAAATCTAATTCATCCTTCAGGGCCTTCGAATGCTTTCCGAGATCACCCATCATAGAACGCAGCTTTCTAAGATGCGGCTTTAACTGCTTCTGTTTTTTCAAGACCTGATACATAAAGGAACCCTGAACAGGTATATTCTAAAAGTCGGCCACCACCAGGAAGAACGAGGGATGGGAGGCAACAACATTGTCAAACTTGAAACCCTTTGCCTGCCTTCTACTACCCCCTTTGAAACTTACAACGCTAGGGGAATGATCAGAAAGCCCTCTCGGAAGAAAGATAGCAGAAGAATCCTGAAACCCGTTTGTAAATGCATTGTTTACCAGAATACGGTCCAGTTTTCGCATAATGCCACCCTCACCCGTTGGCTTTTGATACCAAGTATATTGGCATCCCGTATATGGCAAGTCATACAGATCTACATCCTCAATGCACGAATTAAAATCATCCATTTCACCATTCCGTTTAGAAGCCCCTCCATAACCATCATGCGGGAATAACATAGAGTTGAAGTCCCCCCTTATCATCCAAGGCTTGTCTCCCATGATGATCTTAAACTTACGGATACCCGACCATAGCTCTTTTCTACTAGACCCACTAGTGGCCCCATAAGCGATAGTAAGAAAAATTGGAGCGTTTTCTCCCCGAATAAGCATCTCACAATGCATAAATTGGAGGTGAGATTCAAGAACCATAACATTCATAATATTGGGGTCCCAAGAACTAACAATCCTTGTGACATTGTCACAATTGTTAGTGTTTGACACCCAATCCCAACACCCAAAGACTTTAGAACAAACATCTGAAACATTTTTCCGAATTAAGTGTGTTTCTAGAATAGAGCAAAAACCTAAACCATTAGTGTGGACCAGAGACTTAACCTCCCGTTGTTTTGCCGGGGTATTAAGGCCCCAGACATTCCAACAAGCCAACTTAACCATGGGGAACATAAATCACACCCCCTACGGGCTTAGTACCTCCTTTCTTTGGACCCGATACTGACATTCCATGTCCCTTACTACCAACAGGACCTTCTTCTCCACCTACTTTTTCACTAGTCAGAGCAGAGAATCTGTTAGAATTTGGATTCATTAGAATTCCCTTAATTGGTTTAGTAGGGTTTGTGGAATTCATAGACGAACTTTGAACTGACTTTTTTCCGCGGTCCGAACCACCTGTATTATTCTTCATTACTTGGACTACTGGGTCAATTTTCCCACTTGAGGAGACCTTTGACTCTCTTCCTTGTCCGACTGTTGTTTCATCACATTAGGGTCCTCCGCTGTTTCAGCATCAGTCGACCCAGTTCCCTGATCGTGCACCTTCTCAGACTCAGCAGGCCGAACTTCAACTAGCTCTTCCATTGGGTTCTCCTTATCAAACACCTGGTCTTGACTTTGGGTTTGGAATTGATTAGAGCTTTGTCCCCTATCCTTGGAATTTGGGTTATTTGAATTCCTTTTTCCATGTCCCTTCAGCTTCCATTGTTTCCTCTCCACCCTGATCCAACCCCCTTCATCCACCTTTCTCTTCTCCTTCTGAGTAGAATTTATTTCAAGCACAACCTTGGCACAAGAAGAGATTTTGTGGCCAAAATTTTTGCATTTTTCACACTGAGTTGGCTCCCATAAGTATCCAACCTGAACCTTTACTGATTCATCCTTACTCCCCATCAGGCTCGGAATTCGAACTTCAATCTCCCTTTCCAGCTTACCGACTGCCCAAACATCCACAAGCATCTTAGCAAAGCTAGGTCTGCCCCAAGCCTTTTCAGACATATCTGCAGTACAAGCATCCATCCTCTTTGGAACCCCTAACACACTAGCAATTCTACTAACACCTTCTCTGTTAAATGCCACAAGAGGAATATTGTGGATTTTAACCCATAGAGGACATGTGGTATGTTCCGGTTTGTGGAATCCCTATGTTGGGTCCCACGGTTTCACGAGCATCGGAACCCCTCTCACCATCAATGGCCCCTCTTCCACAACACTAGAACACCCTCCTTCATCATTAAACCGGAAAAAGTAAAGCCCATTATTGTGCATCATAGCATCCTTGAAGCAAAATTTCCCCCAGGCTTGGGAAACAGTACGTTGCACAATAGGAAAGTGCACCCGAGGGCCTAGAAAATACCCACACAACGTGGTCTTATACGTTTGCACCATAGGTTCAGTAACAGATAATGGAAGATAAATTGCCATTAATTCCTTGTTTTCCAAAGGGAAGAAGTCCAACTCCGGAGTGTTTGCCTTTCCAACTACTGAGACCCATTTTTTTTTTTGCCAGGCTCAACAACCTGTCATTGCAAATTCAAGAACGAATTCTCCTTAGTCGCTTCCTTCAGAATTGTCGCATCTGCATGAGGGCTGACGTCAGCCCCTGGGACACTGGCTTCAGCAGGAACGCCCTCCCCATGCACATGCATGCCAGCAGCCGACATGCCAAGAGACCCCCGACAAGGCGCACCCGAGAAAAAACACGCCACACGACAAAAATAATAGAAGGCTCACTCGAGAACCAAAGCCAAAGTCCCACCCGAGACCACCTGAGAAGAGTAGGAAAACCTTCCAACAGGCAGGCCCGACAAAACGACCCGACAAAAACACCCGATGGAAACCTCACCTGATAAAACGTGATCACCCGACAAGGCGCACCCGATAAGTCACTAAGGGTCACCGACAAAATCACCCGACAACATTGGCCCGAAAACCTAGACCCAATAAACTTTGCCCGATGACCTTGACCCGATATAAAACCAAACACGTGCCACCCGAAAGATCACCCGAGAAAACACCCAATAAACCACCCGATAAAAAAACAAACTACCACCCGATGAATCACCCGACAACCTCACCCCTAACCACCTGATAAGAAAAACTGAGGGGAGACCCGACAAAACACCTCAGGGGAATCAGAAACCCTACCAGCCGACACAAACACAAGCAACCCTAAACCATGATTACAGGGTAACGAAGCTCCAGATCTGCACTACAAATCGTATTCAAGATTCCCTACAAACCGTAGGGTTGACAACGAAGTTCTTGAGACCAAGAAGCTGAAGCCACGTAGAATACGATCCGCCTTACAAATCCAAACAAACACGAAACCCTAATAATCACGATAAAGAGAAAAACAAAAGGAAGAGAAAGGAAAAAAACCTGAGATCTGCGATCGCAACACCCACAATCACCAACCACGAACAACCGAAAGCATTCCAATCATCAACGACGATCAAAATCGAAACCCTAGATCAAAACTCCAAAATCGCCAAAATCACCCATCTCCCTACAAAGTACAATGGTCCTATCTCTCCAAAAATGTCTGCTAGTCATCAACAGATAAATTCAAAAAAAGATGCAGATTACTTGTTAAGTAATGTTTATGATTTCCATATACATGCCAAAGAACAAGTAGTTGAATTTGAGATGCTGGAAGAAAATAAACCTTCAGAAGCTCCTATTTCTAAACATGCTGGCACAAGTTCTAAAAAGGATAAAGGAAAAAATATAGAGGTTGTTGAAGATCAAGTGCCAGTTACTCAAGTATCTGAAGCTGAACAATTGCAAATAAATAGGATTACTGAACATGCTCTTACTTTATTCCTTGAATATGTTCATCCTGAAATATTCGTGGAACATGAGCAAATATTCAATTACATTGATTGCTGGCTAGACAGATCTTTTGGTTGGATACAATGGTACAGTCAAATAGTCCGGAAATTGAAGTTACCAATCTCTGAATCAAGGAAAGAGAAGCCTATTGTGAAAGTGATTAATGTTGATCAAAAAACAAAATTGAATTATAAATATTCTTACTTCACAGTGGAAAGAGAAAATGGTGAAGTATGCACATTTTCTGAAGCTGGTTTCCAAAATGTTCATTTAAGGGAGTTGGTTAACATATACAGAAGGATTAATCCATTTCATGACAACATTACCAGGTTCAGAAAAGTGTTCCCTGTTATAAAAGGAGGAATCTACAGAGAATTCATTTGGACAGTTAAGAAAGATTTTCAAGTAGCATTTGTACTTGGCAAAGAAAAAGTGAATCTGAGCAAGACCTAACTTTGAACTTCAAGGAATTAGTTCAATCAACAAAGGTACTTTGATAGTGCATCTTCCTGGTTTTGTGTGGAAGTTCAATCAAGAGAAACTGTTTGTAAGATATGAAGAAATTCACAAGTGCTGCAATGGTACATTATTGGCAATAAGTGAAAGTCTTGTTAAAAGACAGAAATACAGGCCAAAGAATCTAAATGATAGTGAATGGAATGAATATAAGAAGCTAGCCAAAGACATACACAAAAGAATAGAGTTGTTACTTGAGTATAGAAAGCTAATTCTGGGTGAAGTTAGAGAGCTGTTGATCTATTGGGGATATAATTTGAATTTTTGAAGATAAGGGGGAGATTGATAGAGATCATAAGATAGCTTCAAAGAAGTCTTGGTTCTGAAGCTTCATAGTTCAGATCTTCTGAACTAGTTCTGAAGAGATATAGGAAGAAAGCTCAGAAGTTACCAAAGTCAGAAGTTAAAGGAAAGAAGTCAAGGAAAGTCTAAGGCATAACTTCTGAAGTATCTACTTCAGAAGTTCTGAAGATTCTGAAGGTGTTCTGAAGAAGTTTAGAAGTGTCTCTGAACTATATACTTGTACACTTGTAATGATTCTATTGGTCTCTCATGTAACTATCTGTTAGAATAGAATTCTTACTTGTATATAAATAGAAGGTTAGTTAGTTTGTTAGAACTAACGTTCATAGATCTTTTGTACTGTAAAGATACATCTGTGTAACTTTGTCAATATTAATACTACATATGACTTCCTTGCTATAATTTTTGTTTTGTATTCTATTTTCTTTCTACATTTTGATATTTGGGATCTAACAATGTTCATAAGCCTCGAATGGACAGTAATCCTCAGATAAACAGTAACCCTCGGATCAATAGTGCCTCAGATGAATAGTACCCTCGGGTGAATAGTAAAAACAACATTTCAATTTTTGGAAAAAAAAAATCTCAGGGTTGACTTTTTGTTTGATTTTTTTCCCTAGATTGAATTTTGACTTTGACTTTTCAAGTCTATTTTCCGCATATACTTGACTGTCAAAGTTGTTCAAATCTTCTGCAAATCATTTGATTAACGATCATTTGTATCTGATAACGATGTCTACTACTGATTTGAATTCTCAGGTATCATCTCTGCAAGAACAGGTTGCAAACCAAAAGAAAGAGATCTATAAGCTCAAAATCGACTGTATTGGATATATGGAGCTGATTATGGATTTGAGAAATGATTGCACAAACATGAAGGTGATACAAGCTCAACTAGAGGAATTCTATGAAGATCCAATTTCTAACAGATATCAAGATCATAGTCTAAATAGGAATATTGAGATGATAAAGAAAAATGTTGATCTTTAGATAAGTATTCCTAATTTAGAGCATGCTAAATGGATTTATTCTGAGTACGGGATTGTGTATAAATCTCATTTAGAAGAGAAGTTTGCGAAAGAGAAAAATATTCTCATAGATCTGAAAATCAAAATGGAGATTGAAAATAGAAGTCTTGAAATCAAACTTAAATCTTCTGAGTAGACAAATATGAAGCTTTCAAAATAAATTGCTGATTTTGAACAGGTACTTGTCCTTGAATGAAGTAAGTTTGAAACTGAGATAAAGAAGTCTGATAAGAAGTGTGAGCAATGTTGTGAGCTAACAAAGCAGATTTATGTACTTTAGAAATCATTAAATGATGAGAAAGACCGCTGGTTGTGACACGAAGATTCTTATGAAGAAGAATAATGTATTTGTCCAAGAATTCTCAGATAAGAACAAGTGGTTAGAAGTAAGATTAGAGAATGAAAAGAGTAACTTCGATGTTGAAAGACTAATTCTAAAATCAAATGTACGCTACTACTTTTTCACAGAAAGTTTCTGAGCTTGAAAAGAAATTGACAAAAGATCTGAGTCTTATATAGAAAAGGAGACTGAGATAGAAAAGGAGTTCACGAAAGAAAAAGAAATGTTTGAGAATAAGATAGTAGCACTTTCTAGTTAGTTATCTGAAATACAAACAAAAGTGATGAAGCATAGATTTCTAAAATATGAAATGCAAATGCGATTTGATTTTATGGTTGAAGAAAGAGATGCTTTGAAAGCAAAACTGAAAGAACTTGAATTGTCTGGTAGAGCAAGTGCATATTCTAAAACTAGTTCAAGTTCTACTCCTATAAAGATCTCTTCCAAATTGCATGATAAATTGCCAATTCAAATTCGTCCTTCTAACTTGTTTTATAATAATTCTTCTACTTCTTGATTAAATACTACTTCTTATGTGCAGGTGAAGACTATTTGGAAAAGAAGAATAACTGGAGTTATACATGCTGATGATTTTGTATATTGAAGGTACGCAAACAGATGGTACTGTACGTACTCAATTCCCAATTCCTCAGTGATAAGATCTACTGTGAGAACATCTAATAGATGGTTCAGATCTTACATTATACCTCAAACCTATATTAATGTGCACGGACCCATGAAGGTATGGGTACCAAAATATGCTTAATTTGGTTTTCAGATTATCATGTGTCGTGCTGAATTCCGATCATTCAAACACATGTATAGACTTTGATTTGAGGGGCAGTAAGTATTTTCTATCTTTGAGGGGAAAATCTTATATACCATATTATCTTGTTTGAAATGTTGTATTTCATGAAACCGTGGTAGTTCAATTCGAGAAATTTACTTGTGTTTGTTTCTTTCCGATTGAAAATTTATTCTTAGATTACCACGAGTAATATTTTCTTGAAAAAGTTATTTCCACGTCTCAATTATTGTTGCATATTCGGTGGAAATACACTCATTATAAAATGTGATTGAATACGAGACAGATATGAGGGAAATTTAGTTGAAAAAACTTTTGTGAGATGAGTGCTAGTGAGCTAAAAGAATATGGTGAGTGTGAGACAAGATCAAAAGAATAAAAAGATCCTCACCAAACCGAGTCAGTAAACCGGGTTGCCACATAATCTATTCATTCTCATTCTTTGGGGATGAATATTGAAAAACACATGGACCCAGTGTCAACTACTCGTGTCACCCCACCTAGCCACTCAAGTATCTCACAAAAGATATTTGTTTCATATATCATAGAGGATCAACATATCAACTATCTTTTCTTCACTCAGAAGATTAAGATATTGAAAAAGGAAGACACACCTCCGGTCTCCGAACTTCATATTCAATGCACATTAAGTCTGTGAAATGTATTTTCACATTTTGAGCTTAAAAATAGCATAAAATGCCTTTTTGTTTCTACACATTGTACGAGTCTTCGTGATTCCAATGCATATCTTTGTGGTATTAGCGGAACAGTTTGAGAAGTTAGTTTTATAACTTTACTTCAGTGATAACTGGAAGTCCTATCAGAGATTCATAATTGTCAACTCGGAAAATAGGCCACTCGATTGAAGTGTTAATAGTTTCTAAATGTGCTTCTATGTTAGTTGATTACCCATTTGTTCTACCGAAGAAGTATGTTCAGAAGATATCAATTTTTCAGGGGGAGCAAAGTGTTCTGACAGAGATATCTTTCTAAAGGGGAGTTAACAGTTGTGTTTTATATAAGATGATTTAATCTTTGATCATTCTGACGCCCAGGATTCTCCTTATCATCATGAGGGGGAGAAAATATATATCAAAGACACATACAAACTCATGAAGTCACATGCAAAGAACTAATCATGAAGTCATTTGCGAAAAGATATTCAAAAAATTAATGTTGATGTTAAGGGAGAGCAGTCATAGCTGTCAGATATTCAAAGAGTTAATACTGATGTTAAGGGGGAGCAATCAGAGCTGACAGAGATTAACAAAATATTCATATGTTTAAAAAGTTTGAATCTAAATCTGTTGATTCTATGGTTGAAAAGTCGATAGATTCAAAGAATGTAGATTTAATGTTGAGCAAAAGAATAAAAGTTTCAAGTCAAATTGCTTGAGAATGTTTGAAGATTGATTAGGGTGTTTGAAGTTTGATTATTTCATGATATATAGGTGGCAAGCTTAGTACACGTAGTGTCAAAGCTTCAAGCCTTACTGTTTAAAGATTGATTGTTGACTAGTAAAGTTTCTGATAAGTGTTTCAAGATTCTATAGATTTGTTCAAGCTGATATATTTTGATCGAAGGATTTTGATCTGAAGATTCTGATTTGTATAAAAGGGAGCTTATTTTTCTTCAGATACAATGTGCTTGAATACAAAGGGGAAGATTGTTTCAAAGTTGAAGATTCTGTTTCTTGACAAAGTTTGATCGTCTTCAAAGAAAGAAGGAGATTGTTATAGCTGTTTTGAAAAATTGGTATCTCGAATACAAAGGGGGAGATTTTTAAATAAAAATATATTGTATCTGATATTACAATGTTGAAGGAGACAAAATCAAAGCTTGAAGTCAACACAATCAATAAGAACTTGTTTGTATTTTACTCTTTGTATAGAGTAGGGGTATAAATACCCTTTGTTATTGTACTTTGAGAAGAACACTTAGAAAGCTTTTCATTGTCATATTCATATATTGTATATGAGAGAGAGAGAGAGAGTTTGTAGATAGAGAATATATCAATATATTTGATGATTTGATGATTCATTGATTGTGTTGTTGATATTATTGATTAGATTCATCGTTATTAGATATAGACGAAGTTAACACCTTATCTTTTGACTTTTGAAGTCTCATCCTCTTACTTCTGAGACTTCTTCTGAAGAGTTGTTTACTTATCTTTTAAGCACAAGTTCAGAATGTCTGAACTTTTTGTCTTTAGACTTCTGGACTCTTTTGAAGAAACTTCTTCATAACTTAATAGATCGCATGAAGGGTGTTCCCTATGCTTCGACGATAGGATCTATAATGTACGCCATGATATGTGTTGATCCGAACTCCTTCAGTGATTTGAAAATGATTGCTCTTACTTAGTGAAAATCGAAGTTTATGTTACTATTAAGATTCCGGGATAGCAAACACTGATTCATAGGTTTAGTGAATGGATCTGTCGGATTATATTCCGAACGAACTTTGCAAATCTTCACATCTTCCCGATTGATAATCTCTCGGATGATGTGATTATTCCTCAGAATGTGCTTAGACCGTTGGTGAGACCTAGGTTCCTTTGCTTGTGCTATGGCACCCTCGTTATCGCAGTAGATCTTGATGGAGCCATCTATGCTATGAACTACACCTAGGTCTGTGATGAATTTCTTCATCCATACGGCCTCCTTCCCGGTATCTAAAGTTGCTAAGTATTCTAACTCTGTAGTCAAGTCTGCTATCGTGCTCTTCTTGAAGCTCTTGCAACTTACAACACCACCATTGCGTGTAAACAAAAAACCCGATTGTGACCTAAAGTCGTCACGATCGGTTTGGAAGCTAGCATCTGAGTATCCTCGAACACACGGATCTCCATCTACACCGACGTATAGTAGGAACATATCCTTAGTCCTTCTCAAGTACTTAAGGATATTCTTTACTGCTACCCAATAAGCTTCACCAGGGTTCGACTTGTATCTGCTAGTCATGCTCAAAGCAAAAGATATGTCAGGTCTAGTACATATTGTTGGTCCAAAAGGAGTCTACAAGAATTTATAAGTATAGAAACTGTTTGTAGATGGAGAGGGGGGGGGGGGGGGAGAATACAAACACAACATTTTAAAGTTTTTAAATAAGTTTATTGAGATAAACAAATTTACAGGTTATAAACGGAATAAAACAAGTATTAAAACCTATTTTAGTACAACCTTAGAATCACAAAATAATTTTGATGCACAAGGGATGGAAGAGATAAGATCAGAGGTTTAAAGGAAAGAGTTAAGCATGCATGAAGATGAAGATGGGGGTCTTCATCTATTTATACCTAGTGCATTAAATGCAAGTCAGAGGGTACATGCCACGTGTTAACCATCCATTTGAAGACTTGTCCTTTGTTCATAAAGCAATTATGCTTTAACCGAATATGAACAGTGGCCTAGTCAGAGTTGGTAAGCACGTAGGAGAAAATCAAGTAACTTTATATGTACTTTCTGACAAGGGTATGGGGGTTTGACATTTTGTGCATCGAGGATAAGATCAACTTTGATCTTGCTGAGTTGACTTCATTTTGATCGCTGATACTTGAGGCTTCAAGGAGGAGTCCTTCAGGTATCACTGAGGCGTACACAAGATCTCACACTTCTTTTTGACGAACGTTGCTATCACTGAACTGCTTCAGATCATTAGCTATGCGTCTTTATCTTCAGTTAGGTCTTTGGCTGTCATTGAAGGTTCTTTTGGTGTCAATGTTGTTCTTCAGATCTTCTAAGCTAAGATAGTGTTCCTGAGTTTCAGCGATCACTGAGTGCAGAGTCAGAGCAAGCATGATTGCCACACTAGCTCTATAGATTTGAGATTTTTGAGTGTTTGAAAAAATTTATAATTTTAGTATAACTTTTGGAACAATAAGCAATGAAACTATATCTATTTTGGCATACTGGGTATGAGTTACTACATTAATTCCATTGTGTTCTATATTAACATGTTTAAATCCAAAACTATATGATATTGTTTGAAACTCTCCATGGTTAGTTGTCACTGGGGTACTAGTGATGAAAATATATCATAGTGAAGTTTGGTTAACGTCAAATTGGTCCAACATGGGATGCGACCAAAGTCACTTGCATTTTTGGATACAAGTACTGGAAAGACCCGCTTTCAAGATCACTTCATAGATCGCGTCATTATGTGAATCTTGAAAATGACAATTATTCATTTATCCTTTGACCCTAGAGATGCATATTAGGACCTCGAGCATGAGGAGTGTTGTGCTTTGATATATGTCTAACGTCGCCTTCAACCGGGTGATTATAAGGACTATGTTAGATGCAATATAAATTGTGTAAGAGTCGTGTGCATGCAATATGGATCTTGCTCCTCAAGATGAGAGAGAAATCTCTGGGATCCTCGATGATATTAAATGAGAAATGAATGGTCGTACACAAGTAGATTGGGTGAATCAATAGTACATGTTCTCTCATTAAATGTTGGGATCAAGAAATATAATGATTGAACAAATACGTATGAGCCAAATCTATGCCTTAACTTCAATTTGAGATATCGCGTAGCAAGGGGATAAGGAATACACTGATCATAACATTGACTAGCGTACATTCGTTTGATTTTGGTGGCAGTGACGATTTGCTAGACACATAACCATTGTCTGTGTTTTATGTGATGTCTGCAAGTAGGAGACTGTACGATCTTATATGCTCAGTCATATGAAAACATTGTTGACGTCAAATGAACCTATGAGAGTCACACACATAGAGTGTGTAGATCACGAATCAACCACATTTGATAATAAACCGACAGAAGTTACATGTTGTAAAGTATGGATTATTATTCTAGTAGAATAATAATAACGCTGTGTGAAATATAATTATGATAATTATATGATTTAATTATTAAGTTAATAACTAAATTAGAATAAAGCCCAAAGGCTTAAGATAATGATTATCTAAGCCCAAAGTTAACTAATTATTAACTAAATAATTAATTAAGGTGAATGTATTTAGAGCATCTACAACAGCTATTGTAAAATAGAAAAAGAAGGTTTTTAAGAATTTTAGTGCTTCAACATCTATGGTATCCCTTATGCTAAAATAGAAAAATGGGAAGAAAGATGAAAAAAATCTGTAAATTTAGAGAATCTCTAAATGGAGAGAGAAATGATTATTTTAATAGTTTTCACAGTTGTTTGAAAGTTTGTTTGAATTTTTTTTACGATATTAAATATATTGAATATTTTAATAATATAATTATGATTAAATTGCTAAATAGAGTTGCTATTAGTTGTATGCAATTTTTTTAGAGATTTTGACTTTTGATATGCAATTTTAGAGAGATTTTAGCATAACTGTTGGAGATGCTCTTAGACACCCCCTAATTATCTAATGATAGGTAATAGAAGATGTCTTTATAGCAAATAGTGGGTAATATATTAAATGAAAGAAAACATTTAAATTTTAAATAAAGAATATATAATTAAAAAGATTTGAATTGACGGTAATTAATTTATTTTTTATCATTTAATTTTTGAATTTTTAGTAAAAAAAATTGTGTACTAAAAATAATAACAATACTTCAAATAAAAATAATATAGGATTAAATAATAAATAAGAAGAAAAAAACAGACTAATTATAACATAATATTTATTTACAAAATAAAAAAAGTAAAAATAATAATATTGATATAATTATTACTTGTAAAAAATAAAAATAAAACAAAATGAAGAAGTTATGATGATTAGAAGTCAAAATATAAATAATTACGTAATGATTGATGATAGTAATGTAAAATAAAGAGGTGTCTCAATAGAATCACCCAATAGAATAAAAGTAAAGACAATAATTATCTAATGATCAGTAATAGAGGGTGTCTTTATAGCAAATAGTGGGTGTCTTTATAAAGGGTGGTGCTATAGGAACACTTCCTATAAATCTAAAACCCTATATTAATTCTATGATAATTAACTAACAAAAGAATGAACCAATGGGTAGCCTACATATGTTATTTACCATATGTTACTTTTTGACTAACTTAGCTTTGGAAATTGTAAATAAAAATTATTATTTACTTTAATTGCAATCATCAAACTTTAATCAATAATAATAATTTAGATTTTTATTTTTTAAATTTTATTATAATAATACTATTAAATTAAAATAACTTTAACTTTTTTATTCTAATGATATTTTTTAATATTGATTTCATACTGCAGTTTTACATTTAATTAGTTTTATTTTTATTGATTTTAATCATGATAATGATATTAATTTAGGTTTTTATTTTTAAATTTATTATAATAACATTATTAACTTAAGATAATTTTAATTTTTTATTCTAACGATGTTTTTTATATTAATCTCATGGTGTAATTTTACTATTTAATTATTTTTATTTTAATAACTAAAAGATAATATCATATATTGTTTTCACTTATTATTATTAATATTATTGTTATCATCAATATGTTAAGTTAAATAATAAATTTTCAAATGAAAAATATACATAAAAAAATCAAAGGTACAGTAATTTTATTGTAGATGATTAAATTGAATTTTGTTGTAAAATTTAAAATATATATTTTATATTAATTTCAAATTTTTTGAATATTTTTTGAATTGACGGTAATTTATTTATTTGTATTATTTAACTTTTGAGTTCTAAATAGCAAAAGTTGTCTACTAAAAATAATAACAATACTTCAAATAAGAAGAAAAAAGAATAGATTAATTATAATAGTGACCAAAATAACAATAATTACATAATCATTAATGATAGGGGATTAGGGGTTGTCTAAATAGTGTTTAGGACGATGTCTCAATAGATTCACCCTTTTATAAAATCACCCTTACTTAATAATAATTATTCAATATTTTTAAAAAAATAAATATATGTTGAATAATTAGTTAATTATTGTCATCATTGTTTAAGTTTTTTATTTTCATTTCATTACCTCTCATCATTGTTTAATCTTTTTTTTCTTTAAATAACTATTATATATTGTTATTATTTATTATTTACCGTAAAAGTATATTATTACTGTTATTTTTTTATTACTAATAAATATCTCATTATTAATACTATTTTTCTTAATTGTTATTATTAAAGCTAGAGCCTTAACATTTTTATTTTTCATATTTTCTTAAAATAAGTATTGTATATTATTAATTTTTTTGTGGTAAAAGTATATTACAATTAAATATAATAAATTATCTTTACAAAGTACGATATGCAATTAGATTTCAGAATTAAAAAATTAAATAATAAAATAAACAAATTACTAGCAAAACAACATATGTTAAATTAATCGTAATTGCTTTTGAAAAAGTCACAGTTAATATAAATGTTGGTTCCAGATTCTCTTCTTTACAGATTAATCGATTGAATTATAAACAGAGTATAAGCGGAAGCAATTTATATCGATTAATCAACAGTAATAAGATTCGATCAAAGATTGAAGAACAAAATAACAATGTATTATAACCTGAATTGTGATTACAGATACAAGGAATGACGCACAGTAAGTTCTTCAATATCACGATTTCAATCGACTACTTTTACAACTGAGAAAAGATCTATTTATATACAAATAGAATAAAGTAAAAGTCAACATCTTAACCTATTACAAACTGACACGTGTAAGAGATGGGAGCGTGTAACAAACTAGTCGGTTGCAAAAGGTAGACATCCTTGATGTATGTGCCACGTCATATTCTTCATCTTGTGGTTCATACTTTCAAAAGTGTAACAATAAAATTAAATATTACAAATTTGACTTAAAATGTTCAGTCATCGATCTAATACAACATAGTCTACTGTACTATTTGATTTTTGATGATCGACATATCTTCTTATTCAAGTTTGATATGGGGTTGCCCATCCAATGGCACATGGATACCTCGAACGTAACCGTTGTTGACAAATAGTAGGTACCGGATACCCTCTCTCTAGCGTTACTTTAACATAATGGTTTCCATTTACAAACCCGATCGTAATAGGAGAATGTTTAGTCTAATGTGTAGGGGTAGATCGTAGTATCCTATTATACCTTGAAGCAACTAGTACAACCATCTTAGGCATACTCCACCAATAATCATTTGGTGTAAATGTGCCTTCGTGAAACCAACGCAACGATGCTTCAGTTTGGGCTCAAATATAAGGGTTAAACAACACTTAGTATTCTATTTTATACACCTGTAACTCTTCTAGTAATTCACTCTGAATATTGGGCCAACTATCTTTGTTGAAACCTAAGCAAATAGATATCGCTTGAAAGGCACAATTTCCATCAGGTTTTACATTTTTGTACCTACATAAAACAAAGATGAAATATCGTAACCAATAAGACATGGGGATATGACACAAAATTTGCAATATATATCATGTTTTAAACCTTATACCTGCATGATGTAAGGTCGAAGTATTGGCTCAAACTGAACCTGAAATTCAAAGCGTCTCCTTGAATCCTCTGTCTCGAACAAGTTTTTGTCGTCGACGTTTGAAAGTGGTGCTTGATACCCTGAACCATAACAACTATGTCTCGCTGGTGTTTGGTATCCCGAAATGTCCACATCATCAAACTTTGGCATGTCATAATAACTATGTCTCTGAGGTTCTTGAGTAGAGGAAATGAAACGAAAACTTCTTGAAAGTTTATCCTTTAAGGACGAACGCCCGCGAATAGTTTTCTTAACTACAGGTTCACGCATAGAAATTGTCGATGGTGCAAGTATCTCTTTTAGCTTTCTCAAAAGACTTACCTTATTCGATTGTGATTTCTTCTTGTACATGTTGGTAAACCTTTGAAATTCTTCTTCACAAGCGATATCATCATCGTGCAGAGCTATACACGGTGTAAACTCAAGCTATCTCCATAATACATCGATCGAATCAAGGGGAAAGGCCTAGTTTTGACTATAATATAATGCTTGTTCATGAGCACATGGTAACCCATGACTGGTACGAAGTTGACAACCACAATTTTCAGAAAATACACCACCTGATATCGTTACATCGCTCAAGCTCTTTGTATAATAAATCCAATGTGTGTAATGAAACGAAACCACGTAATTCGCTGAATTCTTGTATGTTGTAACCATGCTTTGTGATAGTTCTACTCTTTTCGAAACTGGCTTTTATGTGAGTCTCTTGAGCCTTAATCATATGGTGGACATCATACAACGCCGATTGTAAATCTGATCGTGCTGTATCCAAGTATAGTTTAAACTTGGCATGCTGACTCTGAACTCTGCTAGTTGTGTGATTTCCAAAATGAAGATATTTGTCAGTACCGACAGATACAAACATTTCTTTAAAGGGGTTCAACCATGTGTCATTTAGATACTTTAATACAACTTAAAAGCGAAACAAACATCATTCAATATCACAAAATATTAAACATATAATCATATATTTATTACTAATAAATATATCATTAATACATTTTTTCTTAATTGTTATTATTAAAACTTGAGCCTTAACATTTTTATTTTTCATATTTTCTTAAAATAAGTATTGTATATTTTTTTTGTGGTAAAAGTATATTACAATTAAATATAATAAATTATCTTTACAAAGTACGATAAGTTTAATTATTTATCTTTACAAAGTACGATAGGCAATTAGATTTCAGAATTAAAAAATTAAATAATAAAATAAACAAATTACTAGCAAAAGAACATATGTTAAATTAATCGTAATTGCTTTCGAAAAAGTCACAGTTAATATAAAATTAAACGTTATAAATTTGACTTAAAATGTTCAGTCATCGATCTAACACAACATAGTCTACTGTACTCTTTGATTTTTAATAATCGACATATCGTTTTATTCAAGCTTGATATGGGGTTGCCCATCCAATTGCACATGGATACCTCCAACGTAACCGTTGTTGACAAATAGTAGGTAACGGATTCCGTCCTTCTAGCGTTACTTTAACATAATGGTTTCCATTTACAAACCCGATCGCAATAGGAGAATGTTTAGTTCAATGTGTAGGGGTAGATCATAGTATCCTGTTATACCTTGAAGCAGCCCCACCATCTTAAGAAGAGGCATCTCGTACTTATTCGTTTTATACATCACATCCATCAACACTACATGGGGAAAAGCATGTCATAGATCCAAAGATATTGGATGAGCGAAGAATAAATCTTCCAATTCATTCGTTAACTTATTGACTAGAGTCTGATAAAAGTAATTTTCTCCAACTAAAAATGACAAGGTTCTGCATTTGAGTTCTACCGATTTTCTCTATTGTTCGAGCTTTATTGCAAGCGTTGTAAATGGTTTTAAGTGTGGAGACATTATCCAAATTTTGATTCTTTAGGGTGGATAAGATGTCTCGTGATTTGGCACGATTCACTAATAAATCAGCCACAAACTAGGCTTCATTTGCAGACAGTCGGGCTGCATATGGATGTCGTCCTAGATCGAATGTTGGTATATGATTATGTGTCTTGCATTGCACCTATATTGTCCAACATTCACGTTTGATTCAATATTTTCCCAACAATCCAAATGGACAATTCATTTTCCTGCTTCAGATATGTCTACTTGATATTTTATCGCTTTTGTACATGCCACCGCGATCACATTTAAAAAACACTTTTTTGATCACTCCACTTTTTCCAATATTGGATCGTCTTATCACTATAACGTAACTAAGAGAACGCCCTTTATTTTGAACTCGATCTACTAACTCCTTGCGTGATGAGAACTCCTTATATATTTAAATTAACAAAATATCAATACTTGTTAAATTCATGAAATATTAAAATATATTAACTATACTATTTTGTAAAAATAGTAATAGTACCTATTTCAGAAAAACTAGGTAGTCATCTACAGGGCCGACCCTGAGGGTGTGCCGGTGGTGCCGTCGGATTTTTTAATGTATTTTTTTTCTTATTATGTATTATATATGTTTATTAATACATAATATTACACGAAATAAGTATGTAGCATAGTGGTAGTGGGGTTTGTTGGTTTATCAATGGGAAGCCAATTGTGATTTCGAATCCTTTAGGGTTACATTCTTTTAGTTTTTGTTCGTTTTTGATTTTCTACTTGGTGTTTATTAAAATGAGTTAAATATATCTTTTGAATCTTTTACGATTATTTTCTTTAGTTTTTTTATTCTCTACTTGGTGTTTATTAAATTGAGTTAAATATATGTATTTTTTCTGATTATTTTTTGTTTTATAATTCTGTATGAACTTCGAATAATTGTTTTTAATATTCTTTTAATATTTATTCTTCAAACTGAAAATTCTAATTCTTAATTATTTCTTTTATTTTGTTCTTCATTCGTCATTAATGTTCATAAGTATAAAATTGAATCCGTTAACTTTGATTATTCAATGTTTTTTTATTTTTTATTTTTAACGATTACTTTACATAGTTTTCTTCTATTTAATACATTTATGAGGTCCATTTGATATGTATTTTTTAACAACCATAGATTTACCTATAATAATTGATTGATTCTATATTAAATATGATGTCTTCAAAACTAGGAAATTTAAATCGAGTAATTTTAAGCATTAAAAAATGGATAAGCAATTTGGTCAAAGTCAACAAGAAACTATCGATAGATTTATCATCAAACATCCAATACACACAAAATAAATAAATTCTTACAAAAAATCAACTTAAAATAAAATAAGATATGTACCTAATCGATGGAAAATTTTGTTTTGTCATGGACATGAACATCAGTTTCACACGTATTAGGATCTTCGTTCAAACCCGACATTCCCCAAGTTTGATATTGATTCTCAAATCCATCGTGTCGTTGAAATTTTTTCCACAACCCTTCCACATCTCTTAATAACTCATATTATGTAGTGGTTACTTACAAATGAAATAAACTCATCTTATAGTAAAAAAAATTGGGTAGTTGATTGTTAAAAATTTATTAGTTTGTTAAAGATTTAGTATTTAGTTGAACAAGGTATCTTAATTAACATTTTTGGGTTGTTGAACCCACGCCATTTTAATTTAAATTTGGGGGGAAAAGACTAAGTAAAAAAAATACACGTTTGATTAGTTAGAGATTTAATTTTTCAATAGTTAATTAATTTAATATTTCAATGTTTATATTTAAAAATTTTAATTTCTTCAATAATTATAATTAAAATATATATATATATATATATTAAAATAAAAATATGCTTAATACTTGTTTTCTTATTATAATTTAAAAGAAATAGTATAAAATGTGGAGAGTTGTGTCATGAATAATTTTTATTCAATTTTTAATATTAATTAAATATTTTTATTTAGTTAAATAAAGTACCTTTAAGGTCAACATTTGTAAAAAGTCGTGTCATGGATAGTTAAAAATTGCAAGAAAATTGCAAAAAAAAGCATCTGATCATGTCACTTCACAAATCAAATCATTAGGGTAATAGGCTATAACGGGTGTTCCTATATCAACACCCTTAGTTAATTGATTTTATTCTATAGATAGTAATTAAGCCCATGAGGCTTTAATTAGCCCGGTCCGTGATTAAGGAAGGAATACTTAATCCCTAGTTGTCATGATTAAATAATCACACAATTGAGAAACAACTTGAGAGCCAAGAAAAACTCTTTTCCCTCTCATCTCCTCCTAATCAACGACACACACAAATGAACACCAAGAAAATCAATTTCTTGGTGTTCTTTGGTTATCCGAGCTTGCAACCGTTTGTGGTCAGATTCATACTCGCGTGGATACCACTAGTGTAGATCTACTTTGATCTCTAACACTTCGTGTTAATCAACCACTACAATCATTGATGTATTATTCTTAACATCCTATGTTTGTGTTCTTATTTTCTTTAAAGTTGTTAATAACGGGTCCGGGTTTTACCGGTTATTATTTTTATTCTGCTGCATGTTTGTTATTCCTGTAAAAACAACACAAACATCATGAAGAACTCTATGTTCAACAACCTCCAGGGTTCACTGACCCTAAGCGTCTAGGTTATGTCTAAGGCTCTCTATATATGGGTCAAAATAGACTCCTCGTGCTTGGTATGATACCTTTCAAAATTTCTTCTAGATGGGAAATTTGAGCGTGGAAAGATTGATCAAACCCTCTTTCTTAGAAAATGTAAAGGTCATATTCTTTTGTTCAGATATATGTCGATGACATTATATTTGGATCCATCAATCCTAAGCTTTGTACTCGATTCTTTGAACGCATGAAGCAAAAGTATAAGGTGAGTATGATGGGTGAACTAACGTATTTTCTTGGTCTTCAGACTAAACAATCTGAAAAATGAATATTCATATGCAATGGTAAGTGTGTTAATGATATGCTGAAGAAATTTGAAATAACCCAAAGTTCTTCAATGAACACTCTAATGGCACCTACTCTAACATTGAACAAGGACCCAAATGGAAAACTTGTGAATGTTACATCTTATAGAGGAGTAATAGGCTCCTTGTTGTATCTCACAACTAGCCGACCAGATATCATGTAAATGCACCTCGAGGTGCTACCGAGGAACTGAGGGACCTTCTCGAGCACAGGATAGGTAATTAAGAGATAGAGCTAGCCTATTCGTACTCAACATGTTTGTGTGCATGATATCAATCTGGACCCTAGGAATCCCATCTGATCGTTGTAAAGTGAATCTTCAGATATCTGAAGAGAAATCCTAATCTGGGACTTTGGTATTCAAAAGCTCAGGGTTCGACCTAATTGGTTATTCAGATAGTGATCTTCAAGGTTGTAAACTTGATAGGAATAGTACCACTGGAGGTTGTCAACTTCTAGGTGGAAAGTTGGACAAACAAGAAGCAAAGTTTAATGTCCGCATCAACTGTTGAAGCTGAATATGTAGCTGCTGGAAGTGCTAAAATACTTTAGATGAGAAAGTCAACCCAACGACTATGATCTTCGGATGATAAAAAAAAATCCCTATCGATTGCGATAGCAGTAGTTCAATTGCATTAAACCAACAACCCTGTACTTCACTCAAAGACCAAGCATAGTAAGATCAGATAACGATTTATCAGATTTCATGATATGAATGGTGATATTGAACTTCACTTTATTCCCACTAGTACCAACTCCTTGATCTTTTTACAAAACCCTTTGATAAAATAAGGTTCCATATATTAATCAACGAACTTGGAATGTTGAATGCTGAGGACTAACCTTCTCAGTAATCATCATTACTCAGTGATATAAGTAATATGCTTTAGTACTCTCATTCTCTCACTAAACTCATCTAACACATATCTTGAATCTTCCGAGGTATGTCTATTTTTTTAAGACTCACTGAAAGTTTTTCTTACTTAATGAATGGTTTCAGAAATCTAGAAAAACCTTGACACTGAAAGACGATTTGTATTTAGTGACAAGAGGATTTAAATGGATAATGATTCCTCGCTTTTAGCTATGATGTCATTATTTTATTTTGAAAATTGTGTCAGCCTTTTCTAACACACAACGACCATTACCATTCCCTATCCAATCATATCCAAGGGACATGGCAATGTCATCATAGTTTTTCATTTCAAACCATCTTTTTACTCTCTATCATCTACCTATAAAAATATCACTCACTCCTCATTCTACTCTTTACGCTCATGAAAGAACATAAAAGATAGCTTCAAAATACTTAGCATAAAGACAGAAGACTTCTGAAGGATGTACTTCAGAAGCTCTGAAGGTTTAATTGATGTTCTGAAGATGCTCTGAAGAACTTCTGAAGACAGTTTCTGAAGACAGTTCAGAACCATTTTTGAACTGTGTATGTTATCTTGTTGCTGTTACTTTAGTCTTTCTAGTTTGTGTATAAATAGAAGTTAGTTAGTTCTTTAAAGTTAGTTGTTCTAGATTTGTTCTTGAACTGTATATGACACATCTGTAATCTTTGAATATCAATACTACATTCGACTTCAGTGTTCTAAATTCTGTGTTCTTTACTGAATTCATTGTTCATCTTTGATATCTGGGTTCAAACAATTGGTATCAGAGCCAATTCATCTTACAATCTGGTAGTCAATTCAGTTACGAAATTGTCAGATCTGACAGTTTCTTGAATTCTTGAAATCTTGAATTAATCCTTCGAAGGTTAATTCGAATAGTATTTCAATCATTACCAAAGGTGAATTAGCGATCAATCAAATAAAAATGAACAAAGAAATCGTTTCCATCGGATCTGAAACAAAACCTCCTACCCTGTTCTTGGGCGAATACCATCAATGGCGAATTCGTATGATCCAGTTCTTGGATAATATTGATGAAACTTTGATGCAATCCATAGTGAATGGTCCCCTTGAAGTATATGTGGAAATCCCTACTGTTCCTCGCACTGAAACAACTCCAGAAATTCCCGCGACAAGAACTAGAAAGAATTTTGGAATGTACAGTAATGCTGAGAAGAGCCACAAGCAAAGATAGATAAGTGAGCTCTTACTCTTCTGACTATGGCTATACCAAATGAAATATTCAACAGGGTTGATAGTTTAACTTCTGCAAAGGCCATGTGGGATGAAGTTGAGGCTCAGATGCAGGGGAGTACAAAAACTCAAGCACAGAGATTAAACATATGTATTGGTACATATGAGAACTTCAGATACAAGGAGGGAGAGGCTATTACTGATACTTATCACAGATTTAACAACATTCTGAATGATCTAAGGAGAAATGGAGTTCATAAATCAAGTTCTGAAATTAATAACAAATTTCTAAACAATCTTGGCAGTGAATGGTCAAGTTTTTCTGATAACATGGTCACAAGAAATCTGTCCAAGAAATCCATTCATGATGTGTATGGTATTTTGTTCCAACAAGAGGACAAAATAAAGATCAGACAGAATGAGATAAAGAAGACAAATAAAAATATTGTAGCATTAATCAGTAAGAAAATTAACTGTTCATTGAAAATATGTGATATTCCTGAAGCCAGTATCTGTGATGGAAATGAGTCAGATGAAAACTGAAGAGAATTTCTGAAGGTATAGCCTTCATGACAAAGCAGTTTCCTCAGAGATATAACCAGAAGTATAAGAACAAACCTAAAATTGATGAATGACCAAGAAAGTATTTGTTCAAGAAAATGTTCCAAAAGATACTTCTGAACCAGCCAGTTGTTTTAACTGTGGAAAACCAGGGTACTTTGCTAGACAGTGCAAAATGCCTAAAGTCAAGAATACTGGTTAATATGAAAAGAAACATATGCTCTCTAAGAAGATGGATGCCAATCTTGCTCTTGTAACCAAGTACGAAGAAGACTGGCTGAATTGGACTGATGATGAGGCTGATGAAGAGGTTGCTCACTATGAAAAAAATTGCTTTATGTGTCAGATGACTCTAGAAGACACACATACTCATGATACTGAGGTAACCACTTCTTCTGAACTTACTTCTGAAACTGCTGAAAATTCTCAATTAAACTTACAAGATCAAATTCTGAATATGACTTCAGAATTTGAAACTTTAAGAAACAAATAAAAGGAGAAAGGTTATTAGTTAACCAATTCAGAATAGAAAGTCAGGTATATAAATTAAATTGCCAAAATGCTGAAGAAACTCTTGAGAAGATTATTAAAAAAAAATCTGAATTAAAAGAAAAAATAGATAATATGCAAAAGGAAATTGTGAATGCTAAATCTGAAACAGAGGTTCTGAATGTCAAAATGAAATTTTTGAATCAAGAAAGACTTGAGTTATACGGAAAGGTTAAGGAATTAGAAGATCTGAATTTCAAAAGCGGTCAAACTGAGCAAACTTTGAATATTTTGACTAGTCAGGCTAAGAATTCAAAATTTTATAATATAAAAACATGTTTAGGATATACTAAAAGTCCAGTTCTTAAAAAAGCGCCATCAAATTTATATGACATTTCAAACATGAATTTTTTTAATGAAAAAAGTAAAGGACTATTAAGTAAACCTGTAGATCATTCTTTGTCTGAGAGAATCCCTTTTGTAAAAACAAAAGTTTTGTTTGCTGATGAATCTGAAACACATTCTGAAGAAATTAAGTCTACTTCTGAACCTATTTCTGAAACCATTTCTGAAGAAAAGTTTGAGATTATTTCTGAACTTGTTTCTGAATCTATTTCTGAAGAAAAAAAATTGAAAATTCAAACATTTCTGAAGTCACCTCTGAAAATACTTCTGAACAACTAACTTCAGAAATTTATCAGAATTCTTCAGACTTAAAGAAAGAAGACATTTCTGAAGAAACTTATGAAGAATTTTCAGATATTGAATCTTTACATGATAAGGATGAATCTTCAAAGATTTTCTTTGATGATTCTGTAGAAAAATTTAAACCATCATCAAATTCAGAAAGCAAAAATAAAATTTCAAAACTAAACAGTTTTGCTTCAGAAATGACTTAGAACATATTTTTAGATCTAATGAATGCTTCAGATTCTGAAAATGATGATTCTTCAAATGATATCAGTTTTTCTTCTGAATAGTTCAAATTTTCAAATTCTGAAACTCATTCAATTTCATATTCAAATACCATTAAAGCTGAATTCAAAGATCTGAATTCTTCTTTAAAAGGAAAATCATCTATGTCAAATTCAGATTTCATCACTAGAGTCAAATCTTTTGAAGAAGGACAAACTTCAATTCCTACATCTAAATCTCTTAACTCAGAAGTTAAGCAAAACAAAAATAAAAGATTTTATCCCAATATTCATTCTTTATCTGTTTCAGAGTTATCATCTCTAGTATGGAACAACTTATCAGACAAAGACAAACTAGATAGGTTTCCTGTTTTTCATAAAAATGTTGTAACCAAAAACAAGAAGATGAATAAGAGAAAGCATTCAGTTTCAAATCTCAAAATTGTTCATTCTTATTTTAATTCTGCACAAAATGGTTATACCTCTGAACCAAATGTAACACATCAAAAACAGAAATATCACAGGAATTCTTCAGCATATGACAAACCTAAAAAGACTACTAATCCAAATAAGAGCAAACAAGCAAATATAAATTCTGAACAAGTTTCAATCTTCTTATTTAAAATGCCAAAAGACAAACTTTTTTCACTTTTAACTAATCTGAAAGGATCCATTTTCAAATGGGTACCTAAAACTGAATAACTTCTTTTGCAGTTATGTCATGTGTGGGTTTTAGATTCTGGATGTTCAAGACACATGACACCATATAAATCATTACTAACTGACTATCATGAAATATATGGAGGAACAGTTAGTTTTGGAAATAATGCAAGAGGTTATGTAAGAGGCTATGGAACTTTTGTCAAAGGAGATGTTCAAGTTTAGAAAGTTTTCTATGTGGAAGGGTTAAGACATAATTTGTTTAGTATAAGCCAGTTTTGTGACAAATACTGGACTGTACATTTCAATATTAATGTTTGTCAAGTTCTGGGTGCTACAAAAGAGAAACAACTAACTGCCTATGAGATGGTGACATCTATGCTGCCACTTTCACAGAAGATGGTCAACTCACAGGGGTCTGTTATATGTCTACTCAAATGAAGGAAGTAAGCTGGTTATGGCACAGAAGAATGTCTCATCTGAATTTCAGATCTATTTCTGAATTAGATAGACATAAATCAGTCAGAGGTTTACCCAATATCAAGTTTGATAAGTCTTCTCAAGGTTCAGCATGTGAACTTGGGAAAGTTAAGAGAAACTCTCATCCTCCGAAGATGCTCTCTTCATGTCAAGCTCCACTTGAAATGCTTCATATGGATTTATGTGGTCCAATGAAGACTCAAAGCTTGGGAGGAAAGAAGTATATCCTTGTTATTGTTGATGAGTATTCTAGATATACTTGGGTTGAATTTCTTAGACTTAAATTTGATACTTCTGAAATACTAATTCCATTTCTGAAAAGAATACATGTTCTTCTTCAACTTCCTGTTCAAAAGATCAGAAGTGACAATGGTACATAATTTACCAATTCTACACTTCAGAACTTCTTGGATTCTGTTGGAATATCCCATAATTTTTCCGCTGCTAGAACTCCCCAACAGAATGGTGTTGTTGAAAGGAAGAATAGAACTCTAGTTGAAGCTGCCAGGACTATGCTTGCTTATTCTGAACTTCCTCTATCTCTTTGGGAAGAAGCTGTTGCTACTGCATGTTTTACTCAAAACAGAACTATTTTAAATAGATTTTTTTTGAAAACTCCATATGAAATCATTAAAAAGAGAAAACCATCAATTGATTTTTTCAAAAAATTTGGAAGCAGATGTTTTCTTCTAAATGATGTTCAATACCTTGACAAATTTTCTTCTAAAGGATTAGCTGGTATATTTATTGGATACTCACAAAGATCAAAGGCATACAGAGTACTGATAAAAAGTTCAAAGAGAATCATTGAAACTTCCAACATCAGATTTCATGAACCCACAATGACTTCTGAACAAGACAGTTCAGAACTCAAGCTTAATTCAATTATTGAGCAACTATACACCGACTCCACTATTACTGAAAAATCTTCTGAATCTAATTCATTACAAAAATCAAATTTAGATTTACTTTGTCAAGATTTATTTGATATTTCTGTTAATGTCTCTGCAGATTATCAAAATCCATCACTTCTAAGAACAACTCTAGAGTTAGTCCAACCTGCCATATCAGTGTCAAATCTTTCTGAACCCCCAATCTCAACCTCAACAACATATCAAGTTACTTCTGAACCTGTTCAACCAACTTCTGAACTTCAACAAGTAACTTTTGAACCAGTAGTTCCTTCTTCTACACAAATTCAGAATGATACTGTTGAGGGAGAATCTTCAGAATTACACTCAGCTTTCAATCCAAATTCTGAAGCTGCAATTACTGATGATTATGAACCACTTAACAATGTTACATTTGTCAATACATTGCCAATTGTTACAAAATGGACTTCATGTCATCTAATACATCAGGTCATAGGTGATGTCTCAAAAGGTGTACAAACAAGATCAGCTACTATAAATGAATGTTTGTATGTAAATTTCTTAAGCATAATAGAACCCAAAAAGTTTAATGAAGCTCTTCAGGATCCAGACTGGGTTTTTGCAATGCAAGATGAACTCAACCAATTTGAGAGAAACAAAGTCTGGAGACTAATTCCAAAACCACAAGGCAAATCAATTATTGGCACCAAATGGGTTTTCAGAAATAAGAAAGATGAACATGGGATGGTTGTGAAGAACAAGGCTAGATTAGTTTCTAAAGGCTACTGTCAACAAGAGGGCATAGATTATGATGAAACATTTGCTCCAGTTGCCAGACTAGAAGCTATCAGAATCTTCCTAGCCTATGCTGCTCATAAAAACATGAAGGTTTTTCAGATGGATGTGAAATGTGCATTTCTGAATGGAGTTCTCCATGAAGAAGTATATGTTGAACAACCAGAAGGTTTTTGTGAGCAAAGAATTTCCAAATCATGTTTACATTTCGGATAAAGCATTGTATGGACTTAAACAAGCACCAAGAGCATGGTATGATACACTCACAACTTTTCTTCTGAATTCCAAGTTCAAAAGAGGTACCATAGATACTACCTTATTTCTGAAAAAGGAAGGTGAGGATAAGATTCTTATTCAAATATATGTAGATGATATTATATTTGCTTCTACAAATCCAAAGTTTTGTAAATTTTTTGAAAAGATCATGCAAACTGAATTTGAAATGAGTATGATAGGAGAGTTAACATTTTTTCTTGCTCTTCAAGTAAAACAACTTCCCACTGGCATATTCATAAATCAATCTAAGTATGTTTCTGACCTACTTAAGAAGTTTGACATGTCTGACTGTTCTAGTATTCAAACTCTAATGGCAACTGCCACTAAACTTGAACCAGATTTATCTGGTAAACCAGTTGATCAAAAGAAATATAGAGGTATCATTGGATCTTTGCTTTACTTAACAACTAGTAGACCTGATATAATGTTTGCTACATTTATTTGTGCTAGATATCAAGCTAATCCTAAAGAATCTCATCTTCTACCTGCTAAAAGGATCCTTAGATATCTCAAAGGTTCTCCTTCATTGGGACTTTGGTATCCAAAGGATTCTGGATTTGAGCTAACAGCTTTTACAAATGCAGATCATGGTGGTTGTAAATTGGATAGAAAGAGTACATCATGTTCGTGTCAATTTCTAGGTGACAGGCTTGTGAGCTGGTCTTCAAAGAAGCAAAACTGTGTCTCAACTTCTACTACAGAAGCTGAATATGTAGCTGCTGCAATATGTTGCTCACAAGTCATTTGGATGCAAATTCAGCTTAAATATTATGGCTACACTTTCAAGAAGATTCCTCTGTATTGTGACTCTAAAAGTGCCATAGCAATAACAGCCAATCCTGTCCAACACTCAAAGACTAAACACATTGATGTGAGGTATCATTTTATAAAGGATCATGTTGAAAAAGGCAACATAGAAATGTTTTTTGTTCAAACAGATTACTAGTTAGCTGATTTATTTACCAAACCTCTTGATGAGAAAAGATTTACATTTTTGGTAAGCAAACTTGGTATGATGAACTTAACTTCATAAATATATTACTCACACCTAAGTAATAAGAATTCACTTCTCAACTCATTTTCTTACACTTCTGAACTTCTTACTTCAGAATTTCTAAAGTCATTGTTTTTCTTTTCAGAAGTTTCTATCTTTCCATTCAGAAGTACAGATTTCTTATTACCAAAATTGTTTGTAATACCTTTTTCAATCACATTTCTATCTAGCATTTTTCAAGGGGGAGCTTAAGTATTTATTTTTTAATTCATTCTTGTTTCAAGGGGGAGTTTTTGATAAATACTTATCATTGTGATTATACTGACAATTTTGATCTATCCTTGTTTCAAGGGGGAGTTCTAGCAGGTGATTTCTTTCTCTGGATTGCAATCTTGAAAGCATGGACAAACTTATCTAAGATTTTCAATCATTTTTGAATTGCTCAAACTACTTCTGAAATACTTCAAATCATTTTTTCTTTCAGAGAGAAATGTTTCATCTTTGAAATATTTCTGAAGGAATAATCATTAAAAGTATGGACAAACTTTTCTTGATACTTACTTTCAGTTGTTCAAACTATTTCTGAATCTTCAAATTGTTTCAGATTTCAGAAATATGTAGTTTTAAATGGGTTTCATTTATATTATAAAGATATTTCATCGGTTCTGAATTGTTTCTCAGAACTTCTGAACTACTGAACTTTACTTCTGAACTTCACTTATGAATTCTTTCTTAGAAGTTCTGAACTCTCAATTCAGAAGATTACTACTCTTCGCACGTGGCCCACGTGTTATTTTCTTATTGGTTATTCTCTAAACGGCTCATTAATCCAGATTACACGTTTAATCGTCATTAGTTTTAGCCTACTTTTCTGCCACGTGCCCTACATCTATCTGCCACGACATAATCACACGATTAAAATCCATGAATTCATCATCTTCATCATTTTACTTAGATTTTTCCCTCCGAAACATATTCTCTGCAATTTTTGAAAATCCACAACTCTCAGAAGCTGCAAATTTGATCAACCGATTGTTTCTGCTAAATCCACGTTTAGCAACACTGATGATTCCTCGAGCACACGATAATTCAAAATTGTTCAAAACACTATGACCATTGGTTCGATTGAAGTTCCTTTGAACACAGATTTATTGGTCGAAGACACTGCAACAAATGTTATGGATGCCGCTGATCCTTCAAACCCTAACCCTAATGCTGAAATTGGGGGAAACCAAATGGAGCCGATTGAACTTAATTCTGAATCTTCTTCTCAGGCTGAAAGTCAGAATACTGTTGTTGCTGCTTCTGATTCTGCCGTTTATGGTCCTGATCTTTCCAAACAAACAATCCCAGTTGGTACTCGCAAAGCAATTCATAAAAATAATGCTACTCTGAACTTAAGGTCTGAAGAGTTCACTAATGATCAGCAAATTCTCATTGAGTTGTTTAAAAAACATCCATTCAGAACAACTATGACTAAGCATTTTCAAGTTCCTGAAGAATATTTACAGCAATGGTGGTATTATGCAGCAGTTGATAAAGAAACAAACAATATTTCTTCTTTTGTTCATGGTTATCGTTTCAATATAGTAGTTGAATGTTACACTTTTGAAAGTATTAACCACAAGATGAAGAATATGACATGGCACATACATCAAGGATATCTACCTTTTGCAACCGACTAGTTTGTTACACGCTCCCATCTCTCACACGTGTTAGTTTGTAATAGGTTAAGATGTTGACTTTTACTTTATTCTATTTGTATAAATAGATATTTTCTAATTTGTAAAAGTTGTCGATTGAAATCGTGATATTGAAGAACTTACTGTGTGTCATTCCATGTATCTGTAATCACAATTCAGGTTATAATACATTGTTAATCTATTCTTCAATCTTTAATCGAATCTTATTACTGTTGATTAATCGATATAAATTGCTTCCGCTTATACTCTGTTTATAATTCAATCGATTAATCTGTGAAGAAGAGAATCTGGAACCAACAATTGGTATCAGAGCCAACAATTGGAATCTGGATAATCAATCTATTGATTATTAGATCTCAATTTGGAAAATCTCTTTTCATTCATTCAGTAATCTCTTGTTCTAGATTTCAACTCAAATCTGTTACTACATACTTCTCGATCTTAAAAATGGCAAATTCAAATTTGAATGATGTTTACACCTCTGGTTCTCTGACCAAACCTCCAACTCTTATTTGTGGTGAATATCCACAATAGAAGATTCGAATGATAAATTTCTATGAAGGATTGGACATTGAACTTTATCCTATTGTTCAAAATGGTCCCTTCATACCAATGACTACAGTTCCAAGAGTCCCTGCTACTACCAATACTGCTGAAATACCTGCACGTAAAGTTCCAAAGCTAAGGGAAAATTGGAATGATGAGGAAAAGGCCAAAGTTGAGCTTGCTAAAAAGGAAAAAACGCTTCTTATCATGGCTATTCCAAATGAGATTTTTCAATCTCTGGATTCCTGTGATACTACTAAAGAATTATGGGATCAGTTAGAAAATCTTCTGGAAGGTGGTGCTAAAATGAAGAAAAATCGAAGGGCTCAAGCGCTGAATGAATACAATAGCTTCCAGGCAAATTCAGATGAATCTCTGGAACAAACTTTTCATAGATTTAATAATCTGATTAATCTATGTAAACGATGTGATATTGTTCGATCAAAAGAAGACAATAATGTCTTATTCTTGAAGAGATTAAATCCAGAATGGTCAAATCTATCCATGTCACTACAAGCTACCCAAGATCTTGAGCAATGGTCTCTACATGATGTATTTGGAACTCTTCAAGCTCATGAAAAGGAGGTTGTGCAAAAGAAAACAACCATAGGTGGACCTCTGGCTTTGATTTCTGAAGCAAAGGGAGCTACCAGAAGAAAAAGTGAAGATAGAAGAGTGAATAACAAGGCATTCATGTCAGAAACTGTTCCAGAAGAAGATTCTGACTCTGATGATGACATAAAGGCATTTGCTGATTCCTTGGCTCTTATTACCAAACAGTTTACAAACCGTTTTGGAAATAGAGCATTTCAAGGAAACAGAAGGTCTGATCGCTCCAACTATTCTTCTAAACAAGAGGTTCAGAGACCTGAGAAGACTGAGGCAGAAAAGAAGGATGAGGAAATGAAGAAAGAGAAAGACGTATGTTACAGATGTGGCAAACCAGGTCATTACTCGAAGGATTGCAGAGGGGCTCTGGAGAAAGACAAAACATATTACAAAAATAAATACAAGTATAATGCTACTGAAAGAGCCCACTATGCTGAGAAAGAAAACTGGATTGGAGATGAATCCAGCGGTGATGAGGCCATGTTCTGTGGAATGGAAACTACAAATGAATTAGAAGAACAACCTTCTGAATCACCGGTTAGTAATCTTTCTGAATCTTCTGAACTTGAGAATACAATTGTGCTTTTATCAAACAATTTTGAAGAACTTAAGCAAAAGCTAACAATTGAAAAGAAGTTACGAAAAAATATTGAGAAAACTCTTTCCACAACACAAAGGGAAAGAGATATTTACAAAAGAGAGATGGATATCTTAACAAAAGAAAAACTAGAACTTGACATAGAAAAAGAAAAAAATTTCTAAAACCTTGAAAGACACAGAAGTTTTGGTAAAAAAGGAGCAACTGAGTTAAAAGAAACTTCTGAAAGAAAAGGATAAGGAAATTCAAGTTAAGGAAAGTGACAGATTAAATTCTGTAGCATTTAAAAATTATTTTCAAAAAGAAAGAGAATTTTTGTACATTGAACTTCAAAACAAAACGCACCAGATTAAAACATATCTGGATGCTCAAAAAGTTCATGAGAAAATTAGTACACAAGTAGGAAGATCTGGAATCGGCTTTGAAGATTTAGATCCCTATACGTGTGAAAAGAAGTCTGGTTTAAACTCTGTCTTTTGTATAGGACAACAACAGAAGCCTGTGTTTCCAATCATTCTTGAACAATCATGTTTTAAAAGATCTAAAACTGAAAATGGTCATCATCAACGAAAACTCAAGTTTAAAAACATTAAATATTCTTCTGAAAAGACCAATATTAATATAAATCAAATTCAGAAGAAGGATGATATTTTTAAGTTTGGTTCAAGTGTTATTACAAAATTGAATCCAGAGGCTGATGCGTTTATTCCTATTCAAGCAGAGGAGGAACTAAGACTAAGTTTTGAAAAAGATCTTCTCTTGACTCTGGATAATTGTTTTAAACTTGAGAATGACAAACAAAAGTTAGAGAATAATCCATAGATATTTCCTTGTTCATTTATTGATTTAAATCTTTCTGAAACTCGAGAGGATTTAGAAGAAATCACATATCCATGGGAGAATAATGATCAAAGTGAGGATTTCTTTGACAATTCTGACACATATCTCTCTCATCTTGAACAAACTTACAATCATGCTAAAACTCCAGAGATCATAAAAAAACAAAGATGCTCCTTTTCTCTTTACAAATGAATCTCTGGAGATAAGAGCTTCTGGAATGGATGCTAAAAATAAGTCAAGTGACATTCCGATTTTCTTTGTTCCCTCTGAACAACGAAAACCTGTTTTTATACATCCAGATTTTATAGGAATGTGTCTGAAAGCTAAATCTTGTCTTGATCTTGAAAAGGAAGAAAAACTTAAAAAGAAAATTCCTATCCAACTTCCTAACTCTTATCCTCCAAAACTTTCTTACATTCAAAAATGTAAATGGAAATCTAATCTATCTGTTCCTGTTTAAGTAAATTCAAAAGCTTCTGAGAAGATAAATCCAAGGAAATCTCCGCTGAAGAATACTTCAGATTCTAAACATACGTCTAGTCTAGATAGGAAGTTCTTTAGAACAACTGATACTAGAAAAGACAGATCTAAGAATAATTGTAATTATCATTGTCCCAATGAAAATTCAATAAAATCTTCTATGTTTCAGAATTCTGAATGCTTTTCTCTGTTCTTGAAATTACAGAAATTTTTCTCACGAACATCAAATTCCTTCACTGCAAATCATTCGTACTTCAACAAAAATAAAACAAAGCAAAATAAAAAAAAATCCAAAGAATACATCTTTCCCTTCTGACAAATCAAATCAAAAGCAACAGGCTGATAAGCCAAAAACTAACGTTAAAGGACCCATAATGGTATGGGTACCTAAGAAACTCTGATCTTGATTGTAGAAACAGCGTGTGCATATCTGGTATCTTGACTCTGGATGCTCGAGGCACATGACTGGTTCACGAAACTTACTCTCTCAATTTAAAGACAAAAGTGGTGGATCTGTAACGTTTGGTGATAATGGTAAGGGTCAAATTAAGGGCCATGGTACTTTACAGGAAGGTAATATTACCTTATCTAAAGTAGCTCATGTTTCTGGTTTGAATCATAACCTTCTAAGTGTAAGTCAATTATGTGATTCTAAGATACTTGTCGTCTTTGATGAAAAACATTGTTACTTATTTTCTAAGGCAGGTGAGGAACTTTGGAGAGCAGACAGAAAAGGTAATCTATACATGATGAATTTTACCTCTAAGGATGGTAAGGAAACCTTATGTCTTATTTCCAAAAAGAGTGAAGTTGCATGGCTCTGGCATCATAAAATGTCTAACTTAAACTTTGATACTCTTGAGATGCTTGTAAAACATAATTTGGTATCTGGACTTCCAGAAGTTCATTTTCAAAAAGATCATCTTTGTCCTGCATGTGAAATGGGAAAGATCAAACGAGCATCTCATAAAACAAAAAGTGATCACTCTTGCATAAGACCTCTGCAATTGTTACATGTCTATCTTTGTGGTCCAATTGCAATTCAGAGTCTTTCTAGTAAAAAGTATATTCTGGTACTTATTGATGAATTTTCCAGGTATACTTGGCTTGCTTTTGTTCGACAAAAGTCAGAAGTTCCTATTGTCCTTCAAAATATGATGACCAGAATCCAAGTTCTTTTACACCAAAAGATTCAACAGCTGAGAAGCGATAATGGTACTGAATTCAAGAATGCCAAACTTGAAGCATACTTTGTTGCCAATGGAATTTCTCAGAACTTCTCTGTTGTACGTACTCCCCAACAGAATGGTGTCGTTGGACGTCGCAACAGAACCTTGGTCGAAGCAGCCAGAACAATGCTAGCAGCTTCTGGACTCCCAATTCACTTCTGGGCTGAAGCTGTAACCACTGCGTGTTTCACTCAGAATCGTTCCATAATCGTCAAGAGGCATCTCAAAACCTCTTATGAGCTTATTAACAAACGAAAACCATCTATCAAATTCTTTCATATTTTTGGCTGCAGGTGTTTTATCTTAAATGACAGAGACAAACTTGGCAATTTTGATCCAAAGTCAGATGAAGCAAAATTCTTAGGCTATTCTTTAAATTCCAGAGCCTTCCGTATTTTTAATCTAAGAACTAAAACAGTAATGGAGAGCATTAACGTTGATTTTGACGATCAAACTCAACTGACTTCTGAATATTCTTCATCAGAACTCAAACTTAATACTGTTACTTCTGATTTTCTTTCAGGATCTAGAGAATCCGAGATTGATGCTTTTTTTCAAGACTTTCTGGGCGAAGAAGTAGTGTCAGCACCTATAGGAACTACCTCTTCTTTCAGCATACCTAAAGTTCTTCATGCATCTGGCATAACTTTCTGCGGTCCTCCCTCTTCTGAACCTAGCTCTTCAGATCCTTCTCTTCCTGTTACATCTGATTGTCCAGAAGCTTCTTCTGTTCCATCATCTGAGGGGGAGATTTTAGCATCAAGAGGTTCAGAATCAATATTTCCGGATGAAGTTGAAGTTATCTCATCTTCTGACACCGAAGTTCAAGCTCAACCAATATCACAAACAAGGATGACGAAATGGACTAAATCCCATACTCCAGATCTCATAATTGGTGATCCTTCTGAGGGTGTCAAAACACGATCCGCCACAGCAAATGAAGCTTTCTATGTTAACTTTCTAAGCTTAATTGAACCAAAGAAAGTTCATGAAGCCTTAGCCGAACCTAGTTGGGTAGAAGCAATGCAGGAAGAATTACTTCAATTTGAGCGTAACAAAGTTTGGAACTTAGTACCATTACCAAAAGGTAAAGTTGCCATTGGTACTAAGTGGGTTTTCAGAAATAAAAAGGACGAGGACGGTATTGTGATCAGAAACAAGGCTCGTCTGGTGGCAAAAGGATATTGTCAAGAAGAAGGTATTGATTATGATGAAACATTTGCTCCTGTTGCAAGACTGGAGGCGATAAGACTTTTTCTGGAATTCTCTGCTTACAAGAACTTTAAGGTCTATCAAATGGACGTTAAATGTGCATTTCTAAATGGAAATCTTAAAGAGGAAGTGTATGTTGAACAACTAGCTGGCTTTAAAGATTCAAGACATCCAGAATATGTTTTTCTTCTTGACAAAGCACTATATGGGTTAAAGCAAGCACCCAGAGCCTGGTATGAACGTTTATCCAAATTTCTGATCAGCAAAGGGTATGAGAAAGGTAAAATTGATACCACACTTTTCATCAAATGAGGCAAAGGTATGTGTTCAAATTTATGTGGATGACATAATTTTTAGCTCTACTCATCAAACAGAAGTTGATTTGTTTTCTAAGTTGATGGAAACTTAATTTGAAATGAGTATGATGGGAGAATTAACTTTCTTTCTTGGACTTCAGGTTAAACAAAGTACCTCTGGTATTTTTATTAATCAAGCAAAATATGTCTCTGACATGTTAAAAAAATTTCATTTTCAGAACTCATCAACTATGAAAACACCTATCTCTCCTAGTATGAAACTAGGTCCTGATCCCTCTGGAAAACCTGTAGATATCACGGCTTACAGAGGTATGATAGGTTCTTTTCTATATTTGACAGCGAGTAGGCCTGATATTATGTTTGCCACTTGTCTTTGTGCTCGTTATCAAGCTAATCCTAAAGAATCCCATTTGGCTGCTGTCAAAAGAATTTTTAGATACTTAAAGGGAACTCCTTTATTGGGTCTCTGGTATCCAAAAAATTCTGGGTTTGATTTAATGGCATACACAGATTCTGATCATGCAGGTTGTAAGTTGGACTGAAAAAGCACCTCTGGTAGCTGTCAACTTCTGGGTAATCGTCTTATCAGCTGGACTTCCAAGAAACAAAATTGTGTTTCAACATCTACTGCAGAAGCTGAATATGTTGCTGCTGCTAGCTGTTGTTCCCAAGTCATTTGGATGAAAACCCAACTCAGAGACTACGGTCTAATCTATGATAAGATTCCCATTCTCTGTGATTCTGAAAGTGCAATTGCCATTACAGAAAACCCAGTTCAACACTAAAAAACAAAGCATATTGATGTTAGGTATCACTTTATCAAAGATCATGTAGAAAAAGGTACAATAGAAATGTATTTTGTTTCTACTGATTACCAACTGGCTGACATTTTTACAAAAGCTCTGGATGAGAAGCATTTTAATTTTTTAATCAGCAAGTGGGGAATGCTAAACATGTAATTCTCTTAGAAGTTATCAGAGATCTCTGATCGTCTTCTGAACTTCATCCAGAAGCACTCAGAGACCTCTGATCGCTTCTGGTTTAGGTTATTTTGTTGCATTATTCCTTTCCATCCAAGTTTTTTCAGAAAGGCGCCAATCCCAGAAGCAAAAAGGGAACCTATCATTCAAAGAGGGAATCTATCATTCAAGAGGGAACTTATTATTCAAGGGGGAGATTATCATTCAAGGGGGAGCTTATTATTCAAGGGGGAGATTATTATTCAAGGGAGACAGGGGGACTTATAAATCAAAGGGGAGCATATTATGCAAAGGAAATTATATTTTTCAGAGGGGAGTTTCTTAAACTGTTCAAAGACTAACACTAAGTTAGTTGTCTTATGAATTTTTTTCATCCACCTAAGTTTCTTCTGAATATTCTTATTCTGTGTTTCTCTTGCCGTCAAGGTCTCTCAGAATGCCTATGATTCATTTCAAACTTATACTAGATGATGATTCATAATTGACATGTTTTTCATTTTTTTATGAATCAAATAATCCAAAAATTTTATTGAATATCTACATTTTTCTAACTCTTGCCGTCAAGGTTATTTAAAATTTCTATATTCAATTTTAATTTTTTTTAATTAATTTTCTTCATAAAAAAGAATTTTCAAACTTTCATTTGGATCAAATTTTTTCCCAGATGACTGATTTTAATTCTAAATAAACAGATTTATATATTTTAATTTGTTCTTTAATTAATTTTCTTTAATTACTCAACAAATTGTTTATATCTTCTTTTTATTTACCTTTGGGATAATCAACCGATTTTAGGTCGATAACCTCTCAGTTTTCTTTTCAAAAATCGTGTCTTACTCATCACTCCTACTTTCCACGTGTCCTTCATTGAGAGACTGCATGTATCCACGCCTGCGTGCTTACATCATCTTTTCTGAACCGTTTTCTTCTACTCCCAATACACAAACCCCTTCCAATTCCAATTTGGTCTCATATAAAATCCCCAAATTTCAGATACCCATCTTCTTCCTCTCCACTGTTACTGCTCTCACTCTTACGAACTTGCTTACAATTCTCTCCAACTTTCATCAATGGCTTCTCATCTTGCAAATCCAGCTCTCAACGATGACGAAGGACGTCTAGTTGATTCTACTGCCGATAGTGCTCCGTTCGTCAAACTGCCATTGAAAGCAAACAATGTGCAGGTTCTTCTTGATCCAAATACTTACCAGTCCGAATTCAGAATTATGGTTGAATTTCTTCAACAACATGTCCTTAATCGTGCCCTAACTCTGACAAACCCAAATGTTTCTGAAATTTACGTTCAGGAAGTGTGGCAATCGATGTACATTCAAGATGATGAGACTCTGCTTGGAAATTTCAGTCACCCTGATCAACCTGATACTGCTGTGGAAATACCCATTACAAAGAAGAAATTAGCTAGGTATTTTCATTTACCCTCTTCACAGGTACTACTTGATGGTGAATTAGTTCCAAATCCAAATTTCGTAATCGAACCCTTTTGCTGAAGCATTGTTATCTTTCATCCTCTTTCTTGGTTACAATGAACCCATAAGCAAACTTTCTGAATTCAAGAGAAAACAGTTACCCCCAATGTGGAATCTCCTAGTTTCTATCCTGAACAAGAGTCTCACTTGCAAAATTGGGTCTCTCGATCAAGCAAGCAGGAACATTTTGACTATAATGTATGGCATGTTTTTTAATCGCCCCTTGGACTACGCAAGCCTTATTTTTCAAGAGATTAAAGCTGCTGTACACACCAAAGTAACCAATCAAAACCAAGGAAAAACTCTTCCAGCTCTGATGTTTCCAAGATTTCTATCTCTGGTTACCTATCCTGCAATTGGTGCACTCAAGGCTCCACTCGTTCAACCATTTTGAAAAATTGCATCAATGAGCACTCATCGTCCGACCATCGACCGCAATGGCTATCCTTCTCCCAGAAAACTTTTAAGGTACATGCTAAACCTAATTCCATCTAGCTCTTCTTATCTACAATCCTATAGGAGCTCTATGAATTTCTCAGAACAGAGAATTTCTACCCCAGAGCACTTAGAGCTAGTTCTAGAAAGTGAGGGGTCAAGTGAGAATGAGGGTGAAATTTTTTTGAGTGAACATCCGAGTGGTTCTACCCATGCTGACCTCTTGTTAAAAGAAGGTACTGAAGATGTCCATCGTGACACACTTAAGCGAATCTCACCAACATCCCAAAGGGTAACTTCATTATCTGAGGTAGATGTCAACCCATCTACTTTCATTGACCAAGGACAACCCAGTCCCAACCACCCAGAAACCATCCGATCAGAGGATACTTCTTCATCCCCTGCATCAAGCACAACCGGGGAAACCTCTTCATCATTCTCTCAACAGAATGATGAAAATATAAGAGTTCATTTGCCCCAGAACTCGACCCCTTCCCCACACAATGTTGATGTCTCTGTGACCAACAAAGATTTAGACGTCTCAGAAGATAAGTCCATATCTTCTGATAGCTTAAAGGCTCATGAAATCCCATCAGAGGGGTTACAGCCACAGGTTGCACCACTTACCGGAGTGTTTATACTCCATCAAGGTAAACACATTGTCTTCAACACCTCATCCTCTGATGATGAGGATTCTGTTGAGACAATTAGAACAACCGAAGAGGTGCCTGTTAATAACAGTCCTCAACGACAGGTTGGAAGTCCCTCCAAACTCAACGTCAAAACAAGTGTTAATGAGGGCCTCTCTGCACGCGAGAGTAAAGGGGCTCCATGTGTTGGAGATGCACCGGTTACCCATTCTGAATATGTCACCAACGCAGCGTTGCAGGCATTTGGTGATAAAATTCAGAGATCTGTGGAGGATCTAAAACTCTCTCTGGACTCTCACAATGCCATGCTTCTGGCTATTCAAGATGAACAAAAACAGCAAGCTCAAGCTCTGGAAGCCCTAAAAGACCTCATCTCTACAACTGCTGCAACACATTAGAGCCAAGCTTCTGATCATTATTCTTCTCTGCATAAAGGAATCCAGGCTATTTCTGAGGCCATTTTCTGCATTCCCGAGGCAATTCCAACTCCAGAAGTCACAATATCTGTTGATGAATACAGTTCCTTAGTAGCCGATCTTCACAAAATTATCAAGGCTATTCATCCCTTTGCAGACACTTCTGACTCTTCTCTGGTCAAGAAATCTGATATGGCTGTCTTCGAGAAGGCCATGCTTGGACGCATTAACTCTCTCTCCTCCAAATATGTTTCCAAAACAACTGCCTGCACTTCTAATGTGGATTTATAGTTATCATCTATGGAAACCTCTCTGTCTCAGCTTACAAGTCTAGTAAGTTCTCTTTCTACTTCTTTTAATGAAAAGAAAAAGGCCAAGGAGGAGAGTGCTTGCAGGAAAGCAGAACTTAAGCGTAAAATATCTGAGGATCAGGACCCTGATTCTCAGAAGGGAGAGAAAGCACCAGAATCAAAGAAAGTAAAACCCACAACCAACACTGAAAGCTCAAATCCAAATCAAATGCCATCTCCATCCACTTCTGCCAAACACCAATCATCCTCCAAGCAGCAAACTCCGGCTCAAACTTCTCATACACAAACCCCTCTGACCCCAACTCCATTAGCCACTCACTCTGGGCGTCTTCCAAAAGATCCAGAGATAGCCAAATTCATTCTTGAGGTTGTAGGCAACACAAGACAAACACCATATTCCTCCTCAACTCAAGCTGCAATAGCCAAAGAAAAGGAAGCCAAAGCCAGAGCTAAGGCATCAAAGGCTAAAGTTGAAGCCTTGAACAAACAAAGAGAAGAAGAACGAATTGAGGCTGAAATAAGAGCAAAAGCTGACGCTGAAAAAGCCTCTGCTTCTCAAATCGAAGCAGAAATCAGAGCTAAGGCTGAAGCAGAAAGAGCCTCTAAAGAAGCATCAAACGCTCAAGCAGAGATGGAAAGAGAAAGAGTTGCAGCTGCAAGAGTAAATGCTGAAGGATCGTCAGGTAGAGCAGCAGAAAATAGACAAAAAATTCAGAGACTTGGAAGAATTGATCTATCAATTCTGGAAATCACAAAAAGGTACATGTATGCTCCTATAGATCAGAAAATCTATCTCATGTTGCCCAACTTCTCAAACGCCTACAATGTAAGTGATGCTATTAAGGACAAATTCATGGCACACAGACAAGCGAGAAAGGACGTTCATTCCTCTGTACCTATCAAACGAATCTCTGCAATAAAGCATTCACCTTTTGAGAATACAAAAATATGGTACACAATCTATGAGGTTATCAGAGAAGATAATAAGACTTATTACTTCTGTGATAATGATCTATTGTCCATCTGTCCCTCTGATCTTATTTTTCTGGAGAATTTCATGAAGGCTCAAATGAATAGAAGAATTGATGATCAAGATCAAATTGCTTATTCTCGAATTATTCAATGCATGAAGTCCTACATCCGGTACAAGAGACAGGTAGATTTTCAAATAGGAATCAATTACAATGTTGATAACCTGGCTATCTCTGCACCCAATGAAGATCTAGAAGGCATCAACAACATGAGAATCGGCAAAGTGCTAGTAGATCCAGAGGAAGGGGTGATCTTCAGAAGGCCAGACAGAAAGAGCTTCTTCAGAATCAAAGAAGCACACAAGTACTCATCAGAGGTTGTTTACGTTGCAAAAAGCTTCATCTCTGTTGATGTTAACAATCACAATCCAGAGGTTATCGAGAAGATGATCAAAAGGCTTTCAACTTTATTATCAATCAGAGAGATCATTAATAAGATTGGAAAGATTGTATCTGAGGTCGCTCCTTTCTGAACATACTTCATTCTTCTGGTTTCATACTTAGGGGGAGATTGTTACACTTTTGAAAGTATGAACCACAAGATGAAGAATATGACGTGGCACATACATCAAGGATGTCTACCTTTTGCAACCGACTAGTTTGTTACACGCTCCATCTCTCACATGTGTCAGTTTGTAATAGGTTAAGATGTTGACTTTTACTTTATTCTATTTGTATAAAAATAGATATTTTCTCATTTGTAAAAGTTGTCGATTGAAATCGTGATATTGAAGAACTTACTGTGTGTCATTCCATGTATCTGTAATCACAATTCAGATTATAATACATTGTTAATCTGTTCTTCAATCTTTGATCGAATCTTATTACTGTTGATTAATCGATATAAATTGCTTCCGCTTATACTCTGTTTATAATTCAATCGATTAATCTGTGAAGAAGAGAATCTGGAACCTACTCTTTGGCCATATTAAATGAAATAAACTAAAATGCAAATTAGTTATACTATTCCAATGCTATGTTAATCTATTCAAGAATAACTGTTGATGCAATATCCCTGGTGGAATAGAAACCCATAACGAAAGCAGGGGAAAAAAGAGGAATTTTATAAAAATGGCCAATTCACAAAAAAGTGGTTTCACTTTTTATCCATGTCAAGAACCAACCCCCCAAATACCCAAAGTTTAAGAAGAATCCTTACACAGTAAAGCCCTTTCTGCATAAGGACTGGTTTCGGCCCAATTTCTTTTAGAACAATACTTAAGCAAAGAAGCCCTTTGTGCTTAAGGATTCAAATTTTGCGTTTTTTTCTTTAATTTTTTTTTCCAGAAATCAAATTTCTGCATAAGGATTCAAATCTCTGTGTAAGCTTTGACTATTTTGGGAAGGGGCTCTGAAAAGTGGCTAAAAAGTGAACTTGGTTTGATGAGATTGGCTATTTTGCTCAGTTTCCCGTTAAAAAAACCCAACCTGGAATCCCATTCTCTTCGCAGAATATTGCAGCCATCATGTCCATTGTTGATGCACCTCTAGAAGCCAACTCCCTAAAGGAAATGTGCTCAAATAAAACATTGCTAATCGAATCACATTCATATACACCATCTGCATTACTACCTTAGACAAATACATCGTCATGAACTGCAAAAGGACAACAAACCATCAATTCACCTCCAAAAAATATTAAAGCTTCTTTAGCATGATAAGTAATTAAATATCATATTACTTGATGATACTCTATGAGGCTCTAAGAGCAGTAGCTGTATCGGTAGAGAAGAGTGTATTTCCCGTGCTAGCACCAATGCCACCAAATATTACCACCCTCTCTTTTTCTAGATGTCGGATTGCTCGGTGTTTACTGTATGGTTCAAAGACCTCTGGCATAGAAAACGCAAATTGTAGATGTGCCTGAACACCCAACTTCTCCAGCGCTGACTGGACTAATATGGAATTTATCACATTTACCATCATACTGGTAACATATGCAAAGCCATGGTTCATCATGAATATGTACAACTGGAGAAATATCAATACTAAATTGTTCCGATATCATACCGAATCAAACTTTTGGTAAACATACTGTGAAACCACTTGATGAAAGACACTTATAGATGCACATATCAATTTTTGGCGTTTAGAAGGGACAAAAATAAGCTTCAAAGGCGCACAAGAATATTTTGCGGTTTAATGTCTCGGTGGCAAACAACTATTGCATGAATATATGCTAAAGCTCTAAAAATCTGAAATAAACTCAAGATTATCTCAAGTCAAATCGGTATTTCCATCATAACTTGATTTAATAGCTCCTACAAAGAATCAAAATTGCTCCCAGGTTTGTTACCATTTGTGTTGCTCAACATAAACCAACATATTTTAAGCAACAATTTGGGAAAAGCAAGATCAATAAAAATGGAGAAATATACCTGCAACTTAGCATATTATCTTTCTTCTTTTTCTTCTCATGTTATTTTGGGTTCTAACTTGCTTTAGCAAGATTACATGTTAAAGATGGTGACATATACACAAAGGTAGGTTACCAGAAAAAATAAATAAGATGAGAAAATAAAAAGGGGAACCTTTGCAGTACGCTTAGAAAGAAATTGCAGCCGTTCGCTTGGCCGTAAAATCCCTGCATGCAATAAATGTTCGAACTCGAAGCTGGATGCACTTTGCAGCATAATCCAAGACCCCAACACATTGAGCGTTCAATACACCAATCTGACCAGCCCTAAGGAAACTTTGGTCTTCTCCTTCTTGAACCTCATTTGATGCCTTATCTGTTTCAGCGTTTGCAGCGAGTTGTGCTTTGTTTTCTAGAGAAGAAGTAACAAAACGGAGGTTATAATGTTTCAGGAGATTCCTAGGCTGCATAAAGAAAAAAAGAAAAAACAAATCAAGATCCTGTTTTTCTAAAGCAGATACCAGAAGAATGCATGTGCAATTGATGTTAGATGGTTGAAATTCAACTCTAGAGTACCCTCATGAATCCAAATATCAAGCTACATTGCAAGAAATACTTAAAAATAACCACCTGTTGAAATATGAAACAATTACCAAAGTTCGGTAAAAAAGCCTAGATCTTTAACATCTTCACATATAGACAACACAGTGCAGGCCAAATTTCCTAGTCCACAAGGTTTACCCTAAATATCCAAATACGTTATGTATATGATGGAGAGAAATCACATAATAAAAACAAACAAAAACAATCCTTTAATTTATGACATGTAAAACATAATAAAAAGATATAAGCACTAACAAAGTGGATAATCCTAATGGCAAATGAATAGATAAATAGTTAAATTTTAAATAATATTAACAAAAACGAAAACATACCTATAGGCAATTTTCAAGGAATGCAGTTGTAGCTTATGATTTGGCTTTCAAACATCTTGAAGTAGGATCTTGGCTTCTGCAAGAAAAACATTTAAGAACAGTAGCAACCAATATTGGTGTTTGAATACAGGTTTTTTTAGGGATGGAGGAATTCATTCAACTCGAGAGCAGGAATTCATATTGTTGATGGTGTTTCATCCCAAAAGTGATAAGAATCTTGGCAAATCAATTACTTGCCTGTTAAAACAAATTACACAGGCAATTAAATTCATATAGAGAAGAATTAGGGCAAAATAAATACAACCAAAAACATTAGAAAAAGAGAAAAAGAATTAGGCCAAATAAATACAACCAACAACATTAGAAAAAGAGAAAAAGAATTAGGGCAAAATAAATACAATCAACAACATTAGAAAAAGAGAAAAAGAATTAGGGCAAAATAAATACAATCAACAACATTAGAAAAAGAGAACTCACGGCATTGATGGAGAACTGGACCTCTTTCATTTGATACACGCAAAACAACAATTTCAGCAAATCAATACACATATTCAGATTCCAGAAGGCAAATCGATATATTTTGATGATAAGCAAAACTTAGATTTGATCGCTAACACGTGACGAGGAAGATTAAAGTCGTCGGAACAGAAACAATTGTTGTTCACGACTGCGTCCTCGGGAGTTGAATGGAATGACGTTCTTATATGGCGTCAATTGAGGAAGTGACGTGGGAGAAAACCAGGGGAGGGGGAGGCGTTGGAGACGAAGTGGGGGAACCAGATGAGAAGTTGAGGGAGAGCTTCTGTGAGTAGTCGATAACTGTAAAATACTGATTTTACACGGTCCAGATCAAAAGTTAGAAATAGTTTTAACGGTCCAGATTAAACTGACCGACCTCCATCCATATATATATATATAATTGAATACCACAAAGACCAAATCCACAATAAATATACTATAGGGACCCTAGTCAAAAAATCTAGCAAACTACAGAGACCAAACCCACAATTCACTAAAATGGTTATTTTATAAAGGTTTACTTAATTGAAAAGTACTCTCTCAATATCATCAAGTGCAAGACTGATAAAATGTTTGGTGAAGATTTCATGAATAGTTTTTTTTTGCGTTTGTTTTTTTAAACCTTTTTAATTCATAATATTTTGTATGGAATGAGATTGTTATCTAAAGTTTTCGAACTAATATCGTAATCTTGTATTAATGCAAAAATGCTTTCTTTTATTTTATAGTTAAATTTTGTATTCCCATTATATTACACGGATACAGAACTCGTCATAACTAGAAGATGCTCTAATCCATTAGAGCATCTCCAATAGTTATATTAAAATATAGAAAATGGAGATTTTAACAAAAAAAAATTCTCAAAAAGCTATGCTATCTAGTATGTTAAAATAGAAAAGAGAATATAAAAATCTCTAAATTTGGAGAAATCTCTAAATCCACTTTTTAAGAAAGTGAAATATTATTTTAATTATTCCACCAATAAGATAAATTGAAATAAAATTATACTAATAGAAGAGATAAATAATATTTTATTAATATACTTATTATTTAATAATATAATAAATAATACAATTTTTAAAATGGTATAGCCCTTGAAGTCAGAAGTAATTTTGTTTAGAGATTAAGGTTGCGTTTAGGTGTAGAAAAATTTTCTGTTTTCTAGAAAAATTTTCTAGTGAAAATGAAAATTTAGAAAACGCGTTTAGTTCGTTTAGTTTTCAAAAAATTTCCAAAAATTTTTTCATTTTCATTTTCTAAATTTATATTAGATTTAGAAAACAACTTTTTTGAGTTTTCAGAATTTTCATTTTCAAAATAATTTTCTACATGTACACACACTTACACTTTTACACGCGTGCACATACACACTTTCACACACACAGATACACTTTCAAACACACACACACACACACTTTCAAACACACACACACACACACACACACACTTTCACTTTCACACACATACACAATTTCACACACACTTTCACACACACACACACACATTTTCACTTTCACACTTTCACACACAAACACACTTTCACTTTCACACTCATACACAATTTCACACACTTTCACGCACACACACACACACAGTTTCACACACACACTTTCACTTTCACACACATACGCATACACAATTTCACTTTCACACACACACTTTCACACACACACACATACACTTTCACACTCATACACAATTTCACACACACATACATACACTCACTTTCACACATATACACACTTTTTCACACACATACTCACTTTCACACACACACACACACACACTTTTTCACACACACACTCACTTTCACTCACACACACACACACACTTTCACATTTTTTTCACATACACACACAGTTTCACATTTTTTCACACACACACACACACTTTAACACACACACACACACACTTTCACACACATACACTTTCACACACACACACACACTTACTTTCACACATACACTTTCACACTCATACACAATTTCACACACTTTCATACACACTCATTTTCACACATACACACATACACACACTTTCATTTTCACTCACACTTTCACTTTCACACTTTCACACACACACACACACTCACTTTCTCACACGCACACTTTTTCACACACTTTCACACACACACACACACACACACTTTCACTTTCACTTTCACACACACACACACACACACACTTTCACACACACATACACTTTCACACACACACACACACATTTACACACACACAGGCCAACCGTACCAGATATTGTCCGGTTTGTTCACACACCTGAACTCACGGTTTTAAAACGCGTCTGATAGAGGTGGTATCCAAGTCCCTTATAAGGCAACGTTTGTTATCCTCCCCAATTAATGTGAGACATTACAACAACCAAACGTGTTTTCTAATTTTCTAAAAATGGAAAATGAAAACTCCGGGGTGCGTTTAGTTAACTATAAAACATTTTCAAAAAATAGAGTTGAGTTTTTATTCTCAGTTTTCTATGAAAATTTTAGAAAACGCATTTAGCTGAAATGATGGAGTTTTCATTTTTCATTGAGTAAACTACATACTTGGTCCCTAAGGTTTATTGGTTTTAACAGTCTAGGTCCCTAAAATGAAATATCTATGGCTTGCACCCTCGTGGTTTCCATTTTATAACGTATTGGGTCCCTAAAACTAACTTTGTTAGACTTTTTCTGTTAAGTATGTTAAGTAAGAAGGACATTTTGGTCATTTTAAGTTTAGGGACCAAACATGTAATAAAAACCATAGGGACCAAACATGTAACTTACTCTCTATATATTTTATATATACTTAATACTTAATAATTAATAATTAATAACATATATATTGTATATAATTTATCACCATAATTTTCACAATTTTTTATAACATTGTTTTTTTTATTACAACAATATATTTTTAATTCTGTATTTTTATTATGGCATGATAGTTACATTTTTCTTTATTATAGCAAAATATATTCAAATTATTATTTTTATTATGGCATTATAGTTACATTTTTGTTTATTATAGCTATATATTTTTAAATTATTTTTTAATTATGGTATTATAGTTATATTTTTCTTAACTATAGCAATATGTATTCAAACTATTTTTTTATTATGTCATTATAGTTACATATTTTTCTTTATTATATCAATATACTTTCAAATTGTTTTGTATTTAGCCATTGTACTTTTAATTTTTTTATTAAATTGTATGAAAGTTACATATTTTAATGAAACATATATTTTAAACATATACAATTGTTTTTTTTTTTTCTTAAAAAACATATATATATTTTTAAATAAATTACGTGGCATAGATAAAATGAACCATCAATTTTTAGATAGTTTCTCGCTTTACCTTCCGATAATTCATACATTTTTAAAGGAATTCTTAAAAATAGATGAAAAACATAATATAGGTGGTATATAAATAATCGGGAGAGAAAGCGATGAAGTTTATTCAAAAATGTAAAACACGTTTTAAATAACTTCATCGCTTTCTCTCCCGATTATTCATATACCACCTATATTATGTTTTTCATCTATTTTTTAAGAATTCCTTTAAAAATGTATGAATAATCGGAAGATAAAGTGATAAACTATCTAAAAAATTGACGTCCATTTTATCTACGCGCGTAATTTATTTAAAAAAATATATGTTTTAAAGGAAAAAAAACAATCATATATGTTTAAAATATATGTTACATTAAAATATATAATTTTCTTACAATTTAATTAAAAAAATTAAAAGTACAATGGCTAAATACAAAACAATTTGAAAGTATATTGGTATAATAAAGAAAAATATGTAACTATAACGACATAATAAAAAAAATAGTTTGAATACATATTTCTATAATTAAGAAAAATGTAACTATAATACTATAATAAAAAAATAATTTAAAAATATATTGTTATAATAAAGAAAAATGTAACTATAATGCCATAATAAAAAAATAATTTGAATATACGTTGCTATAATAAAGAAAAATGTAACTATCATGCCATAATAAAAATACAAAATTAAAAATATATTGTTGTAATAAAAAAAACAATGTTATAAAAAAATTTGTGAAAATTATGGTGATAAATTATATATAATATATAAATATATATATTATTAATTAATAATTATATATATATATATATATATAATATAGAGTAAGTTACATGTTTGGTCCCTGTGGTTTTTATTACATGTTTGGTCCCTAAACTTAAAATGACCAAAATGACCCTCTTACTTAACCTACTTAACAGAAAAAGTCTAACAAAGTTAGTTTTAGGGACCCAATACGTTATGAAATGGAAACCACAAGGATGCAAGTCATAGATATTTCATTTTAGGGACCCAGACTGTTAAAACCAATAAACCCTAGGGACCAAGTATGTAGTTTACTCTTTTTCATTTTTAGAAAAATTAAAAAACGCGTTTGATTGTGCATTTTCTACCACTTTTCATTTTCTATTTTTCCATTTTTTTCAAATTAGAATGTGTGTGTATGTGAAAGTGTGTGTGTGTGTGTGTGTGAAAGTGAAAGTGTGTGTGTATGTCTGTGTGAAAGTGAAAATTTGTGTGTGTGTCTATGTGAAAGTGAAAGTGTGTGTGTGTGCACGCGTGAAAGCGTGTGTGTGTGTGCACGCACAAAAGTGTCTGTCTGTATGTCTATGTGAAAGTGAAAGCGTGTGTGTGTGTATGTGTGAAACTGAAAGTGAAAGTGTGTGTGTGTGTCTGTGTGGAAGTGGAAGTGTGTGTGCGTTTGATTGTGCATTTTCTACCACTTTTCATTTTCTATTTTTCCATTTTTTTTCAAATTAGAATGTGTGTGTGTGTGTGTGTGTGCATGTCTGTGTGAAAGTGTGTGTGTGTGTGTGTGTGAAAGTGAAAGTGTGTGTGTATGTCTGTGTGAAAGTGAAATTTTGTGTGTGTGTCTATGTGAAAGTGAAATTGTGTGTGTATGCACGCGCGAAAGCGTGTGTGTGTGCACGCGCGAAAGTGTCTGTCTGTATGTCTATGTGAAAGTGAAAGCGTGTGTGTGTGTATGTGTGAAAGTGAAAGTGTGTGTGTGTGTCTGTGTGGAAGTGGAAGTGTGTGTGTGTGTGTGTGTGTGAAACTGAAAGTGAAAGTGTATGTGTGTGTGTCTGTGAAAGTGTGTGTATAAATGTGTGAAAGCGAAAGTGCGTGTGTGTACGTCTGTGTGAAAGCCAAAGTGTGTGTGTGTGTGTATGTCTGTGTGAAAGTGAAAATGTATGTGTGTGTGAAAGTGTGTGTACGTGTGTATGTTTGCGTGAATGTGCAAGTGTGTGTGTATATGTCTGTGTGAAAGTGAAAATGTTTGTGTATGTGTATGAATATGTGTGTGTGAATCTGTGTTTATGTATGTGAAAGTGTGTGTGTATGTGTGTGTGTAAAAGTATACGTTTGTGTGTGCGTGTATGTGAAAGTATGTGTGTGCGTGTATGTGAAAGTGTGTGTGTGCGTGTCTATGAAAGTGTGCATGTGTGTGTCTGCGTGTATGTGAAAGTGTGTGTGAGAGTGTGTGTCTGTGTGTGTGTGTGTGTGAAAGTGTGTGTGTGTGTGTGTGTGTGTGTGTGTGTGCGCATGTATATGAAAGTGTGTGTGAAAGTGTGTGTGTGTGTGTGTGTGTGAAAGTGTGTGTGTGTGTGTCTGTGAAAATGTGTGTGTGTGAAAGTGAGTGTGCTTGTGTGTGCGCGAAAGTGTGTGTACACACACTTTCTAATTTGAAAAAAATGGAAAATGGAAAATGAAAACTGTTAAAAAATGCACAACTAAACGCGTTTTCTAAAAATCTGAAAATGAAAAATGAAAACTCCACCATTTCAACTAAACGCGTTTTGAAAATTTTTCATAGAAAACTGAGAATGAAAACTCAACTCCATTTTCTGAAAACGTTTTCTTGGAAAATGAAAACAGTTTTCGCTAACTAAACGCACCCTAAAGGTTGCGTTTAGTTCGTGAAAAATTTTCTGTTTTCTAGAAATTTTTTCCAGAGAAAATGAAAATTTGGAAAACGCGTTTAGTTCGTTCAGTTTTCAAAAAATTTCCAAAAAGAATTCCAAAAAAAATTTCATTTTCATTTTCTAAATTTATATTAGATTTAGAAAACAACTTTTTTGAGTTTTCAGAATTTTCATTTTCAAAATAATTTTCTACATGCACACCCACTTACACTTTTACACGCGTGTACATACACACTTTCACACACATACACACACACTCTTTCACTTTCACACACATACACAATTTCATACACACACACACTTTCACACACATATACCCTTTCACACACAAACACACACTTTCACTTTCACACTCGTACACAATTTCACACACTTTCACGCACACACACACACACACACAGTTTCACACACACATACACTTTCAAACACACACACTTTCACTTTCACACACATACACATACACGATTTCACACACACACATACACTTTCACACATATTTTCACTTTCACACTCATACACAATTTCACACACTTTCACACACACGCACACACACACACACACACACACTTTCACACACACACACACACACACATATATATATATATACACTTTCACACACACACACACACACTTTCACTTTCACACTCATACACACTTTCAAGCGCGCACACATACACACATTTTCACTTTCACACTTCCACACACACATTTTCACTTTCTCTCTCACACACACACACTCACTTTCACACACATACACTTTCACACACACACACACACACACACACTTTCACTCACACACACACTTCTTCACGCACATACAAACACTTTCACACACATACACACACACAGACACATATATATACACTTTCACACACACACACACACACACACACTTTCACACTCATACACAATTTCACACACACACACACACACACTTTCACACTCATACACAATTTCACACACTTTCGCACTCACATACATACACACATTTTCACTTTCACCCTTCTACGCACACACTTTCACTTTCACACACATACACTTTCACACACACACACACGCACTTTCACTTTCACACACACACACATACACTTTCACACACATATTATTTCACACACTCACTTTCACACACACACACACACACACTTTCATACTCATACACAATTTCATACACTTTCGCGTGCACACACACACACATTTTCACTCACACTTCCACACACACACTTTCACTTTTACACATATACACTTTCACACACACATTTTTTCACACACTCACTTTCACACACACACACACACACTTTCATACTCATACACAATTTCATACACTTTCGCGTGCACACACACACACATTTTCACTCACACTTCCACACACACACTTTCACTTTTACACATATACACTTTCACACACACACACACACACATACACACAAGCACACACTTTCACACACACACACACACATACACACACACAAACACACACAAAAACACACACACACACACACACTCATTTTCACACACATACACTTTTACACACACACACCCTTTCAGTTTCATACTTTCACACACACACACACACATACACTTTCACACACACACTTTCACTTTCACACACACACACACTCACTTTCACACACATACACACATTCATACACACAGGCCAACCACATGTGTGTGAATGCGCGCGTGTGTGCACGCGCGCGCGCGCGAACGCGCGCGTGTAAAAGTGTGCGCGCGCGCGTGAACGCGCGTGAAAAGTATGCGTGTGTGTTAAAGTGAAAGCGCGTATGTTCGTGTGAAAGTGAAATCGTGTGTGTGTGTGTGTGTGTGTCTATGTGAAAGTGAAAGTGTGTGTGTGCGTGTGCGCGAAAGTGTGTGTGTGTATGTCGTGTGAAAGTGAAAGCGTGTGTGTACATGTGAAAGTGAAAGTGTGTGTGTGTATGTGAAAGTGTGTGTGTGCGTGTGAATGTGTGTGTGTGTGAATGTGTGTATATATGTGTGAAAGTGAAAGTGAAAGTGTGTGTGTACGTGTGTATGTCTGCGTGAAAGTGAAAGTTGTGTATGTGAAAGTGTATGTGTGTGTGCGTGTATATGAAAGTGTGTGTGTGTGTGTGTCTATGAAAGTGTGTGTGTGTGTGCGCGCGTGTGTATGTGAAAGTGTGTGTGTGCGTGTCTATGAAAGTGTGTGTGTGTGTGTGTGCGCGTGTATGTGAAAGTGTGTGTGTGTGTGTGTGTGTGAAAGTGAGTGTGCTTGTGTGTGCGCAAAAGTGTGTGTACACATACTTTCTAATTTGAAAAAATAATGAAAAATGGAAAATGAAAACTAGTAGAAAATGCACAACTAAACGTGTTTTCTAAAAATCTGAAAATGAAAAATGAAAACTCCACCATTTCAACTAAACGCGTTTTGAAAAATTTTCATAGAAAACTTAGAATAAAAACTCAACTCCATTTTCTGAAAACGTTTTCTTGAAAAATGAAAATAGTTTTCGCTAACTAAACGCACCCTAAAGATTTTGACTTTTTTTAAAAAAAATAGTTTTTTCTTTTACACCCTTGTCTATGAATACACCCTATTCTATGTTGTATGTATTAACACTCAAAAAAAGTCAAAATAAACATATTTTTTTTTAATTTAATTGAAAGAAATAATATAAAATTAGGTGTAAAAGATAACATTGTTAGAAAAAATATATATATATAAATTTATATTATATATAACATAGATCTAGAAGAAGATGCTCTAAAATAGACAATCATTTCCATCACATACTTGAACGGTTCAACGGTGAACCGGACGAATCCCTTCTCGAAGAACCCATCGTCCCTTGATAAGATTGGGCTGACGCAACCCACCAAACAGTTCCTAAAAATGTGATTCTTTTATCTGTTTTTTCTTTTTTCTTTTTTCTTTTTTTCTTTTTTCTTTTTTTCTTTTTCCTTTAAAACCCGACACGCTTTACCCCTCTCTTTCGGTTCAAAAATCACGCTGTTTCCCAGAATCACGTTATTGTGTTTTTTCTTTATTCTCATCTCACCGGCGTTTCTTACCTCTTGTGGCGGTTTCTCCGGTGGTCAGCCGCCTACGCTCGCTCTTAGTCGTAACGTAACAACTTCGATGTGAATTCTGATTTCTTTCTCCCACACTGCTTGCGTGTGATTGTATTGTGTCGTTTGTAAGGAAAATTTTATACCTAAATTTTCTGCTGTATCGTTCTTCCATTTCTGCTTGCAGTCTTTTCTCAAGTTACAGTCATAAATTTTGCAATAAGTTTCTCTACTTAGCTGCATGTATCTGTGTGTGATTAAAGTTATTTGATCGATACACGAAGTTGGGGACTTTGGAGAGTATTTCTGCTGATTTTTGATATGAGGATATGTATTTCCTGTGTAATTGATTGGTGTTTTCATGATCGAGGCAGAATAATATGTACGAGAGATTTGAGGGTTTATGTTCAAAATGGTAGAATTGAGTTGTAAATTTTGGTTTACATTTTATATTTGAATACGCATGCGGAAAATTCGTTTTGAAGAATTAATTGCACTTGTGTACTAATTTTGGAGATGCCAGAGGAAAGCATACTTGATTGATTATCCTTTTTATTCATGGTACATTTAATTTATTTCTAATTGTTTTCATCGTGTTCTTCCCCAATAGTTTGGCCACTGTTTCATGGTACAACAAAAGTGATTTATCCAATCCTTTTGTTGACAAATTATCCATTATGTGGTATTAGTTGTTGCGATTATAGTTCATCATGATTAGACTCTTATGTTAAATGATTCAAACCCACACTTACAGCAATTTGAACATGAAGACCCCAGCCGCAAGCTATAAAATAGTACCTCAGCTTCAATCCAAGAACAAAAACATACTGCAGCTATTGATTTTCTCAGTTGCATACTCGAGTGAAGTTGAGATTGATATCTTGAAGTGAGTCCAAGAAAGATGTCCCAAATCAATTGTGTAACTGTAACAGAATAACCTCTTTGGAGACTTGACTAATGGTAGTAATTTACTAGTTGCTGGTGAAGCTCACAGTAAACTTTTTTTGCTTACAACTCTTGATGTTTGCCAAGTTTCTCAGCAATTAGTTTTGTGAGTGATAAGATACTTAAGCTTTTCTGGTTGATCCTTAACGAGTTAAAATTCACGTGAACAATCTAATGAGGTGAGGTTGTATTTTCATAAAAGTAAAAATTGCGATATTTGCTTAGTGGATGATGAAAACATGTGCTTGTTTTCTTTGATCATTTATGTTCTAATTTGCTAAAGTTCTGGTATGCTAGGTGGTTGGACACTTGGATATGATTTGAGTTTTAAGTTGGCATTCTAGAAAGAGAGATATTGGAACATGGCTGCAGTGAGCAAAACGAGGAATATGATTGAGGGTTTTGTGAGAGATGGATCATTTAAATGGTTGTTGAAAAACCGAAATCCATTTCATGAAGAGTTTGAAGAGATGAAAATGTCTCCATCTGGAGACAAAAACTGGATATTTGAGCTATCTCCCGTGGCAAATATAGTCGTCCGTCGATGTTCAAAGTAACTTCCTTTTTTGCGGCAGACGTTCTATTTGTATTTACCATTCCGTTTACGTAGATATGTTCCATGTGATTTTACCTGATCTCCGGATTCCTTGTCACTGGGATTTGTAAAAGAAAAGTTCACTAAGCTAATATGAGTTCTATACCTTATTACTGCAGAATCCTTAACATTCCTACAAATCAGCTTCAAGAAAACTTTATTGAGGAGGCTCCAGATGTTATAAAAGATCCATCACGGTATGCCCGGAATTTTCTGGAATATTCTTGTTTCAGGGCTCTCTCTATATCCACACAAATAAGTGGTTACATGGAGGACAAAAAATTTCGACGCCTAACATTTGATATGATGCTTGCTTGGGAGGTTCCAGATGCTGCCAGCCAGCCTTCCATGGATGTATGTATTTTTATGTTACATTGATAACATTTTCAAGGAAGCACTTTCTCAAATTTTCTTATACGTACACAGGCACGCGCACACACACACACATATATATGTGTATATATATATATATATGCGCTCAACATTTCAATAGAAGGAGGGAAAAATACACAATATGTTAGCAAAAGTAATTTTCTGTGGAATGGTTTAACAGTACACACTCTGGAAGCACATCACTTAACAGATAACCTTGCCATACCTTTTATGAAGACCAAGAACAGTGAAGACGTTTTGGTACAATGACCTTGCAATAAAAAAACATTAGCATGTGAATTTGGAATGAGCTGGTAACATGCTAGATAGGAAGATCACTTTTAAGGTTATTATGTGGTAACATTGGGCCAAAATGACACCTTCCCCATGACAAAGATGGGGGCAAGAGCCAAGAGGTGGTGGGGCAGGGTACATGTCATGCCAAGAGCAAGCGGAAGAAAAACCAAAAGTATGGTTAAAATAAACATAATATGTGGAAATACAGAAATAGGCTACTCTTCATTACAACATAAGGTTTTTCTTCTAACCTAGTTAATAGGAGAAGAATGATTCATAACAATTAAAAACTAAGAGATTCGACAATCAAGGCTATAAATAATATTAAAGATAATTGCAACAAAGAGCATTCCTGATCACATAGAGTGTTGAAATTAATTTTATATGTCCATCTTTGGAGGCTATAAAACTCCTTGACTATCGAACAAAAAGTTATGTTCTCTTGGTAGTTGATATAGTTGTACACAGCTTTATATAGTTTCCATCAAATTTCAGAGTATTCTCAGACGGTTATGTAATTTGATTTATTGACAATGTGAGGAGAGATGGTTCTCAAATACCCGCTTAAATTCTTTGACAACTTGTAGATCTCATTATGCAGATAGATGAGGATGCGACTGTGGGGATAGAAGCCTTCTCCCGAATTGTGCCAGCAGTTCCCATTATAGGCGATGTAATAATCAGCGATTATATATTTGAGTTTCTTACTGCATCAACTGGGGGACGGCTTCAGTTTTCTACCTTTGAGAAATACCTTAGTGGATTGGAAAGGTATTCTTTCTGTAATCTGATTATGGTCTTCTTATTTGCCCATAGGAGATGTAAATACGATAGTTTTTTATGATTGTGTTCAAGATATTACATTTTAACACCTGAGTACCTGACAAATGTGTCATTATGCTTATTTTTATCTTAAAGTTATTAACTTGCTGAATCTATTATCAAAGTCAAACTAAAGAACTCATGCCGTCAATTTCAATTATCGCTTGTATGCAGGGCTGTCAGAAAGCTTAAGTCTCAATCAGATTCATCTCTCCTTTCAGCCCAACGATCTGGAAGAGGGGAAAGGGTTCTGGAAGTGGATGGCACAGTAACCACACAGCCAGTTCTTCAACATGTAGGGATCTCAACTTGGCCTGGTAGGTTAATTTTCAACCGTCACTATTGAAATTTCCTCGGGTACCAAAAACGTTTCTTGTACAAAAAGAGAAGGGTACTTGTTAAAATGATGCAGTATGCTGAAAATTTGTGATGTCCGCACATATATATTTATGGTGGCAGGTCGGTTAACTCTGACAGATCATGCTATGTACTTTGAAGCTCTTCGTGTTGTATCATATGATAAACCTACTGTTTATGAGTTGGCTGATGATTTGAAGCAGTTTGTTAAGCCAGAGTTGACGGGTCCTTGGGGAACCAGACTTTTTGACAAAGCCTTTTTGTATAAATCAGTTTCTCTGTAAGGCCTGATGCAATTTTTTGTTCTTTTCATACTGTTAATCACCTATTAAGGTGAAGGATTGTGTGAGAAGAATAGTTAATGTGAGAAGCATAAGAAGGGATATGGACCCTTGATCACTTTTAATCTCAAACCCACCCATGAATCACGCTTGATATGGGGCTTGTCTGGTGCATCTTATCCTAATGTGCATCCAAGGGTGGAGATCCCTTTTTATCCTTCTCACCATAACTTCCCTTCTCACCGGAACCCAACCCTAATCGCCTATTCACCATTATTTCAATTGTCATTGTTAATGCCAATATCCCATTATATGGCATATCATTGTAGCTATAGGGTTGGGTTCCGGTGAGAAAGGAAGTTATCGTAAGAAGAGATCTCCACCCTTAGATCAATCCTAATTGAATGTCAACACTAATGAGGTGCACCAAGATGCATTGGATCAATTCTCTTCTAAAGCGCAATTCATTGGTGGGCATGAGATTAAACGTGATCAAGGGTTCAGATCTCTTCTTATGCTTCTCACCTTGACTCTTCTTCTCACACGATCCTTTTCCTATAGCTATAATGTTATATGTATCCCAGGTGTTCTTTTGAACTGATTAAGGGTACCGATGCAGATCAGAAGCAATTGTTATGGAGCTTCCTGAGCTCAAGGGACATGCTCGGCGTGACTACTGGCTAGCTATTATCCGTGAGATTTTATATGCCCACCGATTCATACGCAAGTTCCAGATTACCGGAGTTGAAAGGGACGAAATACTGCTGAAAACAATATTTGGAATTCTACGAGTGCAAGCGCTCAAAGACATGAGTTCTGCAATCCCACTGTCCTTTGAGTCAGGTCTTATGTTCAATGTTTGTGATCAACTTCCAGGTGGAGACCGAATATTGGAAACAATTGCAACAATGTCAATCACTAGAGAACTCGATAGAAATAGCAATAAAAAATCTACTAGTGGAATGTATTCAATATCAGCTAGCACCATGGCTTCTAGCTTAGGGTTTGTGTTTGGAACAAGTTCTTCTAATGTTCATAATGAGTCTGGGATTACTGTGGGTGATGTCAGCGTTGGAGAACTAACTCCTTTAGAGAAAGCTGTGAAAGAATCTAGAAGCAATTACAAGATGGTTGCAAATGCACAAGCCACGGTTGATGGAGTCAAAGTTGAAGGGATTGACACCAACTTGGCTGTCATGAAGGTCTTGCTGAAAACCTTTTTATTTCACTTCTACGCTTGGCTGTGTTCTTGAGTTCTTTTTTTCAAAGGAAAGGAAGGGAAAGGGAAGGAAAGAAAAAAATCTTGTGTTCTTGAGTTCTTTTTTTCAAAGGAAAGGAAGGGAAAGGGAAAGGGAAGGAAAGAAAAAAATCTTGTGTTCTTGAGTTCTTTTTTTCAAAGGAAAGGAAGGGAAAGGGAAGGAAAGAAAAAAATCTTGTGTTCTTGAGTTCTTTTTGTCAAAGGAAAGGAAGGGAAAGGGAAGGAAAGAAAAAAATCTTGTGTTCTTGAGTTCTTTTTTTCAAAGGAAAGGAAGGGAAAGGGAAGGAAAGAAAAAAATCTTGTGTTCTTGAGTTCTTTTTTTCAAAGGAAAGGAAGGAAAGGGAAGGAAAGAAAAAATATCTTGTGTTCTCGAGTTCTTTTAAGGAGAGAAAAGATCTTTTGTGCTTGAGTTTTTTTTAAGGAGGGAAGGGAAAGGAAAGGGAAGGAAAATCATGTTAATTTTCCTCCCACAAGGAAAGGAAAGAAAATAATTATAAATGTTTATAAAATTAAACATCTACCCATCAATTACATCCTCCTATAAAATAAATAAGGATATATTTGTAAAATGACATATTTCCATTCCTTTCTTTCTTGCTCAAGAACATGAAAATTTATTTTCTTTCCTTCCATTTCCTTCTTTTCCCTTCAATCGCAAGAACACAAATAAAAAAAATTCTTTATTTCCCTTCCCTTTCTTTTCCTTCCTTAAAAAACTCGAGAACACAGTGTAGTTGAATATGCAAATTATATTTCTTCTATCCAAATTACGTGTCTGTATTCTTTTCCTAACCTAATGTTGGTTGAGGAGAGGAACAATATCTCCAGCCATTGCTAATCCTTATGGATAACTTCTTTAACAAATGGGGAAACAGTGCTTGACCAACTATTTAGTGGTCTGGTTGTAAATTGTGAGCAGATTATTTATGATGTTCTAATCATTAGTGAAAAGTTGTTATTTATTTATACTTGCAGGAGTTGCTCTTTCCTGTTACTGAACTTGGGAATCGGCTTGTCAAACTATTTTATTGGGAAGAGCCTGTGAAGTCTCTTGCGTTCTGTCTGGTATTCACATATGTCATTTACAGGTGAGCTCGTAATTTGAGTATCCATTTCTTTTTTGCTGTTACATTTCATCGTACAGCTTCAGATATCCATATCAAGTAAATCACTTTTGAGTTTCAGCAAGCACTATCATAGAGAAATTATGTATCAATAGTTTTTGATATTAAGACGAAATATGGAATTCAAAAGAGCAATCTGAGTTGGAGGCTTAGTAATCAGCAAAATGTGGTTATATTATATCTTGTGCTTATGCTGAGGTTTTGATGCAGGGGATGGTTTTCTTACGTCTTGGCATTGCTTCCTGCCTTTCTTGCACTTCTTATAATGGTTACACGGTGTTGTAGCCGTGGACGGCCAGTGGATGAGTTCAAGGTGATAGCACCTCCACCAATGAACACAATGGAGCAGTTGTTGGCTGTCCAGAATGCAATATCTCAGGCTGAAGAGGTAATCCAAGATGGGAATGTCGTTCTTCTTAAACTACGTGGACTGCTATTGTCCATATTCCCACAGGTACCTGCTTCTCCTCCTATTTTCTCACAAATCCTACTTTCGGATGGGCATTTCGTTTTCTGCCTTTATGAAAACTTAGGACATTTTACGAAAATCATGCTAAATCACATATCATCTTCACGATTAATCAGTCTACTGTTTTGAGTGGTGTTTAGATATTTGACCAATACTTCCATTGGCTTAGGAGCATGTGAGAAGGAGAGTTAAGGTGATAAGCGTAAGAAGGGATCTGAACCCTTGATCACTTTTAATCTCATACCCATCCATGAATTGCTCTTTAGAAGAGAGTTGATCTGGTGCATTTCATCCTAATGTGCATCCAAGGGTGGAAATCTCTTCTTACGCTTCTCACTAGAATCCAACCCTACTTCCATTAAACCACATGGTTGGTTAATCATTGCAACTAATAGTCCTCCTATTTCATAGAAACTATGACATTTGAGGGGACAAATGATTTTAGGAAAATATTTTCAAATATCTAGAATAATCTTCAAATGACTGATAAGAAATTTCATGTACTGATGACAAATATGAATTGGATAATTGTAGCTTTTAAACTTTTCAGAAATGAAATAGTTACAATCTTCACTTCAAGAAAAGGGTGTAATGTAACTAGAAAGCCCACTAATGGTCTCCCTTATACATGAGAACAAAATCATGTTGAAGGTTTTTGTTTTTGTTTTCCTTGGTCAAAAGTCTAAAATACCATTTGACAACAGTCTATGGTATAGGTGTATATTATAACCAACTTTTTGACACTATGAAATGAGCAAATTTGTAGACCTTTAGCTTGGCCAAAGGTTAATTTAAAATAAAAAATCATGGATAGGTGGAATAAGCGTTAGTTGTTGGTTGTTGTTAGGCAAGCGATCGATTTGCAGTTGCACTTGGGATGAGTGCGGTCTTTGTGGCATTTGTACCCATCCGAATTGTGGTTCTACTTGTGTTCTTGGAGGAGTTCACAAAGTACTCGCCTATTAGGAGATCAAGCACTGAAAGATGGAATCGGAGATTGCGAGAGTGGTGGTTTAGCATTCCAGCTGCCCCTGTTGTACTTGAAAAACTTAAAGAGGACAAGAAAAAGAAGTAATAGTAGTAGTAAATGTGTACAACTGACATGTATATTTACTTTTAAATGTCAAATGAAAAGCTTTTCTTAAATATAGGATTCAATGTAGATTTGATATGAGAAAGAAAACATGTGTTTCTTACGCATACGTGCCTTAATCAAACAAAGCTTGTCGACTTGCTTATTGGTTCGCGGGTCTGCTTCTCTTTTGATCCGCGGTCAAATGTATATGAATGTTATGTTTGGGGATTTGATTGTTATGATTTGTTTTTTAAAACCAGGCCTGGGACCGGTTATGGTCGTAATTGATCGGCTCGATTATGCTACCAGTTAAGTAACCAGTCCTCATATCCTAACCTTTTTTGAGAATAAAAAGGAATCTCATCCGTGATTTGTAGAGTCGTGCCATTGGAAAGAAGGGATCGATTCCATGAAGACGTTAGAAGAGATAACAAGGGACTAGAGATTTCTTGTTTTGCTGGTTAACATTTAATAGGAATTTGTCATTTGTTTTGCTGGTTAACATTTAATAGTTGTTTAGCTCTTAAAGATATTTATGTAACTTAAAAAAAAAATTAAGGAATTCGAAAACATTAGAATTTTGAGGACGACGGTAAGATTAATGAAAAAAACTAATAAATTATTTACAATTCTGGCCATCTTAAACCCCAACATAAACGTTGATGGTGTAGAGTGTATGATAACCAAAGTTGTTGATGCTTTAGGTTTAAACGATTGAAGAGGATCTCGATCATATTGATAAACAAATCGTCAATTTTAAAATTGTGCTTCATAATTTGTTTGACACATATAGTGCTAAATTTGCAAACATAGGGCACATTTTGACACTTCAGGTAAAGAAAAAGGGAAAGATCCATCTACTAATATTGGCGCTAACACTTTATAACAATAACAATACAGTCTCACAAACTACAAAACACCAAACCTAGTACTGATCACAATAAGTTGTACATTTATACGAATAATAACTTTGTTAGTTTTATGATTATTGACGATTTTAATCACCTTGATATATTGGCATGTTGGAAATAAAATGAAGGCCAATATTTGATTCTCGTTACCATGTCAAGAGACCTACTAATCTTCCAAACTATGATACCATTGAGATATGCCTTTTTCTTTTACGGGCAGAATGTTTTCGGAATAAAAGATGCAGCTTACACTGAATAACTCGAGGTTTTGCCTCAAGGATAGTTTGGACCAAATTCAAGTTCTTCTTCACTGAGAAAGAACTCCCATACGTTGATTATGAAATAACCGACGAAGAAGGAAGAGTCCACCATTTTAATTGGGATGGCGGCAAAATACCGGGTCTCAAAGTCTTTATGTATAGTGGAAGCACACCGGAACAAGAGCGTGAACATGAAGATGTTTAGATGATGATGATTGATATTTATCAGACGTTTAACATTTTTATGTATTTTAAAACATTTTGTACTAGTTTTCAAAGTGCAAGTTTTTCTTTTCTTTTTAATTTATATTTATTATCAAATAAATTAAAACTTATCTTACTGGAGTATATTTTATCGTTTAATTAATTAATTACAACCTGTTAAAAAAATCAGACTTGAATAACTAAATCGGTTACGGTTACTTGACTGGTTACTATCGAGCTTCAACTTTTACATCTGTGACCAATTATAACTAGGACTGGTGATTGACTTTAGCCATTAATGCCGCTTTGTGCCATAATTGGGCTTCTTGTGACTAGTTATAGGTCCGAGCGATTTCTCGATTTTTCCATCTATAATTTCAAGTGAATTATATTGGTGGTTCTTGTGGTTTGCTTCATATTTGGATTTGGTTCATAATTTTTCATTTTCATAACCATCATGGTCCCTGTAATCAAGGGCGGAGCCATGAAATGTAAAGAGGTGGAGCATCAAATAAAATAATTAAAAATTAAAATTTTGAAAATGGTGAAACAACGAATACCGACTTTGATAGATTTAACACTGAATTGAATTCCTTGCGACCTGGATTTGAAATTGTTATAATTGTTTTCACCTAACGTAGGTGACGAATAATCAGTTGCTTTTCTATTTATTCGATATTTTTTAATACTAAAACGTTAAATTTTATGTAGCACCGTACACAAAAACTAAATTTTTTTTGTTAAGTTTTGATATTTACAAAATATCTATGATTTTAGTTATTATATTTTTTTGCTTTATTTCATTGTGGAATAACATTTTAATTTATTTGAAGAAATTCAATGTATTCGTATTCTATTCTTTATTTAAAGTTTCGTTTCAAGATCTTTGTTCTCTACCCGGACCCAATGAAAAAAATGAGATCGCTCCTTATGGACTCGTTGAGAATGATCTGGTCATGGAGACACGAGAGAGCATGCAACGACTGCGGCAGAGCAATGGTGAGAGATGGTCACGAACAAGAGGAGAATCAATCGTACTGGCGTGATGGGGATAATGTCAATGACGGTTTGTTTTTAATTTTTTTATTTGACTTTCGAAATTGTTTTTCCAATTGATAATGATTGTGACTTTTCATGATGAAATTATTTGTAATATCCACCTAAGACCATCCACTGCTTTAATTTATTAGTGATTTTTAAAGTCATACACGTAGGGCAAAACTGCTTATATTTTGGTACAATTTTCCTACAATAACAAAGTCCACAACCAATTATATAAGAAAGCCAAAAGACTTGAGTGAATAAACAATGGACTTACCCCAGATGGTTTTTGTGGTGGCATGTGTCACTGTTTCATTTCTCTATCTTAGTATAAAAAATAATAGGGTCATGAAAAATGTTATCATATCAATTTGTTGTGTGCCACCATCTCTATTTTGAAACTACAATGAAAACATAAATTTCGTTTGTTAAAGTTGGTTTACAAAACTTTTGTTCCACCCTAAACCCAATATTAGTGTTATTTTCTTAGTTTTTTTTTTGTTTTTTTTAATTTCAGACTTATTATGTTTCAAAAAAAAAAAAACTACAATAAAAAAACTTTAATGAAAAACAATAAATTAACCAATAAACCAATATTTACTTCTTTTAAGTTGTTACGAGTTATGATCAAATCTTGAAAAACTTTTTGGGTCATGTCCCTATTCAACATACCATAATACAAGTACCAAACCTACAAAAGAGGGGACATCAAGAAGTGAAAAGTGAGAGACAAAATTGAAACTCAAAACCACTTGGTAATAATAGCATTTAGAAACAAAAATGCATCTGGCAACCATGTCATACAGAACCTACCTTAGTAGAGGTTGCAATTTTAAAAGGAACACAAAAAATAGCAAACATAACACTAAAAATGGGTCAAATAGCAGCAAATACTTCACCACCCCTCCTGGGTTCAGTCATATGCCATCTCCCAGTCCACCACATCGGAGTCTTCATCCTGTTTATTTGAACCACTAGACGATGGTTCATTCATCATCATATTACTACTACTACTTCCTCCTCCTATGGTGGCTTTTCCAGCTTCTTCTGTCGTATTACTACTACGACTACCTTCCGATTCCAGAATGCTCCATCGATTTGCTGATGCTGTAATCGGAACAACACCTTCTTTTACCTTCCATGACGATGATGATGTTGTTGTTGTTGTTTCCGGAAGGTTCTCTTCTGCAACATTCCACGAACTCTCTCCCCAATCAGAACTCGACTCCTGAACAACAGCTTTCTTCCATGGATTTGTTTGCATATCCTTAGGTGTGGTTGTTGTTGTTGAACCCCAAGCATTACCCCCGGTTGATGTAGCTAGCACGGTTGCACCATAATAAACAGACCCATGATCTAACCGTCTCATAGCGGTTGCAGCTCGAGCAGGATCACTGAACACAGCCAATGCGTTCTTATCGTTCAACCACACCAGTTCACATTCTCCACCAAACCTCAATACCAATGCACTTACATCTGCATCCCCTGGCAGATCAAATAACGCAACAACCAACCTAGGATCCATGTCCACCACAGGATCAAAACTCGGTGGATGTATCAAGTTTGTAGGGTTCATCCCTTTTGAACCAAGAATCCGAGCCGGGGCCTTAGACTTTGGAGTAACATGAACCACCACGAACCGTTTTGGCTCCCAACCAGCAGAATTTATAGACAGCTTCCACCTTTCGGCAATTAGCCTCACTGCGTCTCTTTTCTCTTTCAACATCGGACAAAACACATGAACTTTAAGGGAGCCGGCTCCACCTCTGCCTCTACCAATCACCAACATTTTGCATCTCTCTTCCACAGACAAAACCCATTTAGGATCACGTCTGAATAGGTCTCCTAACATATCGGAAACCATAGCGTTTTCACCAAAATGTAATGCCTCTAAACTTGGAGTAGTGACACCAAAAGCATCCGCAAGAACCTTTTTACGCTCCATCTTTGAACATTCATCGTCACACATGAGTTTCCTTTGTCCAAGTGGAATCTTCTTACCATTTGCTTCGATGGGTTGAAGTGGGACCGGCAATTTCTGAACTGCAGATGCTTCTAGAAGGGTGTCAGAATTGTAACCACTATTGTTGCTACTGCTTCCAGCATCACAAGGAACGGTTGCAGTTATTCGACCACAAGAACATGCTATTGTGACAGGGAACTCGCACCTTGCATCTGGACATGTATTATTTGGGTGACAAAGGGAAGTACATGTGTGCCTGCAGTCTCTCCTGGGAGCACCACAGGTCTGACCGCATGAAGCCTTCACACCAGAAGAAGATCCACCCAAGGAGGAATCACATGGAGAAGGGTGGCAAGTTCTTAAACATGCATGCATCCCACACTGCCTTGTTTTGCCACAAAGTTTGTTACATCTGATATCTTTTGAACCACATGGTATGTTTCTAAGGACCACATGTCCTCCAATGCATTCCTTAGGTATAGGAACTGAACAAGGTGGACAGTCCCCAAAGTGGCAGCTATGAGAAGACACGTGACCGCATGGTTGAGGAACCGAACATGGGTATTGACAAGAAGGTGGGGGCGTACCACAAGGTAGTGGAGGAGGAATTGAAGATCTTCCACAAGCACAAGTCAAGTCGGTGAAGATTGTCTCGGGGCAAGGAGGGCAATGGCCACTGTGACACAGTGATTCACAATCATGTTGCCCACATCTTAGCTTCTTCTCACAAGGCTTAGAACACAAATGTGGGTCCCAACCCTGGATGAGGGGCCTGGGGGAATTGCTGCTGGAGTTTGAAAGTGGGCAGCACCTCTCACTGCAACGGTGTCTACCACAGTTCTTCTTGCGCCCACAAGGTTTATCACATGTAAATGCTTCTACTCCCATGGTGGTATTGAAACATTCTATGATTCGAGAAGTTGATCCACAACGACATTTTTGAGAAACCATCACTTGACAAGGTGCACATTCCCCTGGATGGCATGTATCTTTACAACGATGTAACCCACAAGAGAGGGTTTTGTCACATATCTGTGAGCAGGTTGGGATCGGATCAAGACAACTTTGCCGCTCCTCCTGTAAGTTTGATTTACCACAATAGCATGACGTAATCCTCCCTGGCAACAGGTCACAGTCCCCACAAAGACCCGGATGGCATATTTCTTTACAGACATGGTTTCCACATGCAAGAGGTTTTCCACAAGGTGAACTGCATGAAAAGATACCATCTTCTACATTAACTTCTCCCTTCACTGCCATGTCACCACAAAGGACTGCCTCGGTCTTTTTCTTGCAAAAACATGAGGCATCGATGAGAACCTCGCAAGCATCACAAGGACCCACATGGCATGTGTTCTCACAATGATGGCGTAGGCACTTACGAGGTTTCCCACAGCGCTGGCCACAAGTAAGAACAGATTTCTGATCAGAACATCTTGTGGTGATTATTTTCTTCCCACATGGACATATTCTGGGTGGAGCAAAAGCCTTGCAAGGTGGGCATGGCCCAGGATGGCATTGCAGAACACAACGATGAGGACAAAGATCGTCCCTACTTACACCAGAACCAGGAACCTCCTTCTCAAGTGGCTTTCCGCAGGGTTCTCCACAAGAATGAGGAGTGAGATATGGATCTGAATGTGGTTCCTGCCTCTTTCCACAGAAACAAACATAACGAATATCCTTAGAGGAAGTGAGCTGTACCGATTGGCACCCTGGGCACCGCCAATTAAATCCTTGATTTTTCTCAGCAGACAGGTCGATAGAAGTAGGCGCCCTAGCCCATTTCTTGATACAATGCAAATGAAAAATTGAGAAGCAGCTGGAGCAGGACCAAATAGGGGCAGACCGCCTCACCATATCATAACATATCATGCACTCAATTGTCCCCTTTAAAAGTTTTTCTTGAATTTCTTGAACAAGCTGAGGTAAAGCTCCTGTCGTGCCTTTTGAAACTCTCTCCTCGCGTACACCCTCTCTTCTTCTGTCTTTACTCTGATTTACAGGGCGAGCTATATGCTGCCTCCTCTGTACCCCAAAATTTCCTCTATTAAGACCATTTTGAGGCTGTGGACCTGATCTAATATTAGGTTCCCCGCTATTTCCATCTGGGTTTGAGGCAACTGTCGAAGGGGAACTAGCATTCACAACAGTAGTGGAGACTGTCGCAGTTGATGATCCTCTGGGAATCCATTCTTGACGACGTGGAACCCTAGACCTATTATCCCTTCTATCATTTCGAACGTGAGAGCTCATATCCACCTACAATATCACGATTCGTTAGCTGATGAAGGAAACCTGATGGCAATTTAGATTAGACTAAAATAAAACCGAAAGCCATCAAACATTTACAAAAAAAATAATGAAGGAATCAACTGCACAATGAAAGGCGGTTCAAACGAATCCGATTAAATAAAAAACCTAATTGCTGTCCAAAAAACAAAACCTAATTACACAAATAAAACTCAAAGTGAAACAAATAATTTGAACATATAAAATTCAAATTGAAAAACCTAATTACACAAATAAACGAACATGAGTTGCAAAGAAAAGATAAAACAGTTTACCTGATTGCAAATTGGGGGCGGCTTTGAAAGAGAAATTGCCGAAAGATTTGACTCGGCTGTATTGGAAAACGAAAATGAAGGATCAGAAATCCTGAATCTAATAAAAAACGAAACCGATTCAAAAACAAATTCAGAAACAATCGGAAGAAAATAATACCTGATTCGAAACTTAGAAGGCGAATTTGAGGTGAGAAACAATGGAATCGGCTTAACCTAGCGATGAGGGAGAAGAACACTTTTACCTGATTGAAAATTGGAAAGCAGAAATGAAAGGGGAAATAGTGGAAACCGGTTTAACAAACAGATGAGGAGAGAATTTGGGGCGGTGAGCTTAATTATAGGAGATGAGAGACCGACAATGAGATCGATTAGCGCTTGGGGAGCAAGCGAAGGTTTCGATCGACTCGTCTATTGATTGGCCACTTGTATTGTATATGCGTGGTCGCCAAACTAAACCAATTTTCTTTCAATCCGCCGTAAAACTATGTCTAATTTTTATTTATATATATATATGGAACATTTGAAAACTTTTTTTTTCTTTTGAAAGAACATAATTTTTATTTTTATATACTAGTTGAATATTCGTGCAATATGACACAAGTTAAATGAAAATATTTAACTAACTTACTCGAACAATATATCTTAGATAACCTTAGCTTGACAAACAAAAGGGTATTGTCGGAATTCAAACTCCCTAAAGGAATTATCTTGAACAATATGTGTCAGTTGTTTGTTGGAAGGGTCTAGTATTGCATCTTGATCTTCTCCAAACTCCCTCTGTTTATTGTTAGCTGCATCATGAAGAAGAAAAAGAAAAGCTCAGAACCATGGTTGCTTAATTATTACTAAAATAAATTAACATGTCTAATATGAAGAGAGTGCAACAGAATGAACAGATGAAGATAAGTACTTTGTATAATGCACAAAGAATAAGGATATATAATTACAAGGGTGCAGAAAGTCACACTTTCAATAGTTGCACATAGTGTAATGATTTTTGTAAGTCATGCCAAAGAACCTTGACAATACCAACATCAAATGGAACATATCTAATAACAATTTCAATATCTAGAAAGATCTCATCTTATGGTTCCAAGATTGGTAAAAAAACCAATATTTTTCAGTCTGAATGGTGCTCTTCCAAATATTTCTTAGATGCACATTAGTGGTGCTTTTGCCAACAGAACATGCTTTCAACAAATGCACAGAAAAACAATTTTGTCACTATACTTTAGCATTTCCCAGTCACGTCCTATAAATATGCTTAGCTTAATTGATACAAACCAGCCATTAAATGCAACTAATATAAGACGGGCGTGCAATGTTTAGATTACAAATACATCAAATTATAATTTTCTAAGTCAACCAAAAATGACCAACACCATAACTCAAGCAAGAAAAAAAGAACAAAGACACCATAAGATCCTTTGGCCACCCGACCTGTCCGAAATCCGAACCCAGACCCGAACCAAAAATAAGGTGTTTGTGTAAAACCCGAATACCCCGAAATCTGAATATCCAAAACCTGACTTTTGGAGGGATATTTGGGTTCAAGCAAGGTTTGATCCTTTGGCCGCCCGACCCGTCCGATGCACACCCCTAAGAACATCTAGTTAAAATAAGCCAAGTAAACCATTATGCTTCGATTTTTTAGAAAGAAATAAGTTATTATCATCAAAACAAAACCAAGCACCAATAGAGTTGGAAAGAATTAACAAAACAAGAATCGCTTCAATTGGGGGCATATCATAAATTGAAATAGATACCATTAAATTTTGCCATGTAAGATAAATGATAATGATATATCCAAAAAAAAATTATGAACAATACTAACAGAATTGAGTAGTTACACATTCTAAAACAAAGTTTTGAAGGGATACCCAGTTTGCACATGCATTAAGCAGTAAGATAACAGCGCATTTGCAAAAAGTCCTTACCAACTTAACTTACATTGTTGATATCTACCATAAACATCTACCAAGTAAAACTTAATGAAATACAACGAAGTTTTCTAAAACCAAATTAAACCTTGATTTCAGGCCGTATCCTTCTCGACTTTCGCCTGCATTCCACAAAACGCCCATATCCTTCTTCAATCTATAGGCCAAAATCAATACAGAATGAGGCAAAAACAAAAAAGCAAATTGATACAGACCATAACGTGGAAGCTTACCTCCAAAGTGGACATATCTTGTAAGTTGTAATCATGATCTTCACTTCCACTACTTTCATTTCTTCCTCCAACACCAACTCCACGTTCTTCGCTTCACAAAACTTCTTTCTTTCCTGTAAAACAGTTGGTCAACAAAATGGGTCAAATTCAGTGCATTAGTTGATTTACATTCTGGGTTTCCATATAAATTAACATCTGAAATTGGGTATCATCACAGGGTGCATTAGTTGATTGTACGTTCTGGGTAACCCAAAGAAATGAAGCTCAAATGCACCCGATTAGAAAAATGGAAGAAATCAATGGTCGAAATTTGGTGGAAAACATTTACAAAAGCAAGATTTTGTAAGATTGAAGCAATGGTCGAAACCTGTAAGATTGAAGCTTACCTTGAAAGAGAAACAATCGAGCTTTAGATAAGAGAAGTAATTGGTACAACCACCATAAATCAATTAGAAGCAATGGTTGTAGCCTACCTTGAAGGGCGTCGATTAATATTCAAACCAAGAGATAGATTTGGGAAGCAATCGAATCTTTGGGGAAGCAATCATCATGTTGGAATCTTGGGAAGAGAAGCAGTCGAGCGGGAGCCGGGAATTATGAAGGGTCACCTCGATAAGGGACTCTATAAACGTATTTAAAAGGATGGTGCAGTAATGAGTTGTATCCCATGCATTAAAACTTGTAATTTAGAGATTAAGATATTTTAAGAGATTGTGCTTAAAGAAGTAGTACATTGTGCTTAAAAGGTAGTTTTTAAGAGAAAAGTAAATTTACTTTATTAAGTAGTATAGATAAATGGAACATTTGAAAACTTAAAAAATGAAAAACTGAAGAAAAAACATATTAATATAGATGTTAAACTAAAAAAAAATAATTATTTTTTGATGTAATTTATTTTATTCAAATATTGTTTTTTTTGTTTTTTTCAATAAAAAATAGGGATGGAATTTTTTTAATTAAAAATTAATATTATAATTGTCTAATTAATCAAATCACTTATTCAATCTCACTCTTGTAAGGTATTCTTTAGTGTTTTATTTATTTGAGATTTTCTTTCCTCTTAAAATTTATATATATATATACATCTTAAATTATATATATATATATATATACACGGTGGATTTCAATTACAAACCAGTTAATTTGTACAAAACGTATAAACTTTACAATTTCATTGTTTTATTGAATAAAGTTGTTTAATTAAAATGTTTAATATGATGAAACCTGTTTCATATAATTATTATTTTTCATTAAATTATTTCATATATATTTGTATCTATATGAAAATAAAATTGTTTCATGTATTTCTCATTTTGTTGAAACTTGTTTCATATATTATTGATCAACCCTCATGTATTCTTGATTAATTTTTTTCTCATATATTATTGACTAATCAACCCTCGTAATTAAGAAAAAGTGAATTTTTTTATGAAAAGATTGATTGAATGGAGTTTGTACGGTTTGTACGAGTTGATTGGTTCATAGTATATATTTATACTACATTAATAACCATTTACACCAAATATCTTAAAAACAACCATTTAAGCATAAGGTACTGCTTTTTAAAGCCTTAAAACTAAAAAACTCTTAATTACTACTTACAAAGCACATTGTACAAGTTTTTAAAGCATACTTTTATCTTGTAACACACGGAAATTTTGAATACAAAGTTATAAATGTCGCATCTTAATGTTATTATATTTAGCTATCTGGATTGTTTCAAGTGAATAATGTTGGGATTGCAATGAATTGGAGGAAAGGAAACAAAATCGGAAACGAGGTAACCTTCGGTACCTTTTAGGCGATTGTGCCAGGCACACAGTGTCATGGCACAATCGCATGGCAGAGTCGCATAAAGGGTCACCTAGTACAAATCTTGGAGAGCTACGGTACATTTTGGGCGACTGTAACAGGTGATAGTGCCATGTCACAGTCGCGGGGCACAATCGCAGAGGAGTCAAAAACAGGGCGAAAATGGCACTCTTGGTACATTCTTGGCGACAATGACCAGCGATTGTGACATTCCGGATGCTCTAGACTCCCATTAAGTTACGATTTCAGCCATCAGTTTCTCATTCTGAACCCACACTCGTTTTTCTCTCCAAGTCTTCTCCCAAGGCCGACTTTATGGCATTTATTACTTCAATCTACCTCATCCCAAGCACTTATTACTCCTTAGTAGTTGAAGATTCAAGGATCCTCCCCAAGTTTCTTATTGTTCTTCATCTCCTACATCAAGTTTTCACCATTTTTGGAGTTTCTAAGGTTTTCTCCAAACCCTAGCTTGTGAGTTCAGTTTTAACCTTTCTTACAAACTTAATACATGTTTTAAATGTTGTATTTACTTCCTTATAGATTATAAATCAAATATTTATGCATTTGGTTAAGTTTGGATATTTTAGGTCAAAATGAGGAATTTGGGGATTTTGATCTTGGTTATAAAATGAGCATTTTATATGGTTTTATCTTACTTAAAAAGTCTCAAGATGAGGAAATCTTTGATTTTAGAACTAAAAGTATTTGACCTACTTTTCGGTGAAGTTCATAATTCAAAGGGAAAACATTTATGTAAAAGTTTCGGTACTTTGAAAACTATCAATATGTCTTGATTGATGTAGTTGATTTTTAGACTAGTATGTAATGGATCCGTAGGCATTTAGTCGGTTTTAACGCGGGATTGTTATCCCCTTTCGGTCACGTTTGAAGTCATCGAGGGCCTTGCATTTATTGTGTTATTGGTTGTTGCCAATTGCCATTGACTCTTACATATGTGCTAAGTAGGGTCATCGAGGGCCTTGCATTTAGTGTATCATTGGTGGTTGCCTTGCCATTGACCTTTAGCACGGGCTTTAATTGGAGTCATCGAGGGCTTTGCATTTATTGTGTTATTGGTTGTTGCCAATTGTCATTGATTCCTTTCTTAAGCTAACATCGAATAGTGACTTACTTTTGTATCTGTCACCAAAGATGGTATTATCGGGTCTCCCCCGATTTTTTAAAAAAGAACCTTGCTCACCAAGAGTAAGCTTACAAGTTAAGTTCAATGGGATAAAGTCTTCCGCTCTTCTTTTAAACAGTTTACGGCTTTATCCATTTAACCGTTTGTTCTCACTAGGCATAAGCCTAACACTTTTTCTTAAATGACATGTTTAGTAGGTGATCGTGTTAACGGGGCTCCCTAGAGCGGAGTGGAGCGTTGTGCCGGTAGAGGCACCTTTTTGGGATTACACTTCCAAGTGTAGATATTGGAGATACTAGCAACTTTTATTTTAAGGATATTAGTGACACCCGAACATAATCTATATTCTGGATTTGTATAGATTAATAGGTTGTCATTTAGTATCCGTATATTGACGTAAACTCCGTTACTTTCCCCATCTTATGGGTGATCCTTATATTTTTAGTTTTATTCCGCATTTATATTTCAGTTTAAATTTACTCTAAATTTTAGGGTTTTACATATCTTCTGAATATTTGACAAAAGAACATTGTTCTGACTTTTGTTTTCTTACATTGAGGCTTTTTTTTTATATTATACCCCTTAACCTGCAAAAGTATTTTACTGACACACTTTGAGATGGCTTTTCATATTTGGGTTTTCAAGAGGAGCCTCCATGCTTGTGAATTGTGATTCAAAATACAATTTTTTTGGATATTGCCGCTTATTATTTCTTTCATTCACACTATATTAAGAAAGCACTATCTTGCCATTCCGGAACGATGAAATCCTAACAGGAGGCAGTGACGGTACAAAACCCCTACTCCAAGATCTGGTACTCTCTTCCTCTAACCTTATTATTTCCAAATTCATGTGCTCAAATTGATGCTATTGTTACACCATCAGTTTGATTTTTGTATAGCTCGAGTTGGTTACTGGTTTTGTAGATTCTAAGATCAAAATCCTCGGTTATGTACCTCGATCTGGGTTTGTCTGATTTCCTATTTTGATTTTTCCTTTTGCAGATTCTAAGATTACATCTAATCGAGACGGATACGGAGGAAGTTTCTTTTTGTTTGCCTTCCGTCCTGCCGATTATTTCAAATTCGCATTGATCTGGACTACATCTGTTCATTATTTACCATGGGTGTAAGGTGTTATGGATTTAATTTATGTTGTTATGGGCAATAAGGTATAAACGCTTTTTTAGTTGGTTCTTGATCATCTCAAGTAGTCATTTCTTTAGTTTTCTTTGATTTAATTAGGTTTCAAATGTCATCCTGATACATGTGTTTATTTCAAAGGTTTGTTTGGTCTTTGCTATTTAAATGGCAATTAATTCCTAAATATTTGGTTCTCTTCATTTTAAAGAACCCAAGTACGGCTAGAGGCATACAAAGGGTGGTCATATAACAAGCATAAAAATATCAGTTTGGTCTCATTATTTTTTTGTTTGAGTCATATGATACATACAAAAGATTGTTTAAGTTTGTTACTTGAATAAATAAATTTTATGTAGTCTAAGGGGTCGTTTACTAAATTCTCACCCGGTAAGCGTTTATTGGATCATTTTTGAAATGGTCGAGAATCTTACCCGGTAAGAATTATGATAAGGATGGAGATCTTACACATACACACTATTATCTTTATGCAGTAATTATCGGGTGACTGTTAACGGTAGTGAACAATCATCTAATATGCTAGGTTTGCTAGAATTTATATTGGATATTGTTGATCCAAACTTCTTTCAGTGATTTGAATATGATTCCTCTTATACTTAGTAAAAATTCCAATTATAGGATAGTGTTCAAAATCAGCGATAGCACACACTGACTATGTTCAGTGATCGCTGAAAATTAGGAACAATATCCTATCCCTGAAGATCTGAAGAACAACACTCACACAACAAGACCATTCAGCGACTGTCGAAGACTTAAGCTGAAGAAAGAGTTGATCGGCTAAGTGACCTGAAGCGGTTCAGCGATAGCAACAATCACACTTCATTATTTCTAAATGATGCTTCCTCAAATTTTCTGCTATTTTGAATTTTCTTAATTTTGTAGATTTTCCAATCAATTAAGGATTAGTTAATGGTCTTAATTGGTCTTAATTGTTTTTAGACTCTTCACATCCCCCACCACCCTTAAACGTTATATCTTTCCCCTCCAAATATCTTATGTTCTACTCCAAAACTCAATCCACAAATTCCACACCGAAAACCATGGAAGCTTCAAAATCGGAATTCGTTCCACACCAAAACCATGGAAGACTCAGATCTCACAACATCGTGTAAGTTTCTCTATAGTTTTATGCCTCCAAAGTGCTTCTCATTCATCTTTACATACCAAACCCACATTCAAACACACATTATTTGAATGTTGAGAAAAATGGGATGTTCGTCTCTATATGTCGATTCAAATGACTCCTTTAATTATGATCAACTAGTGTTTACCACCGCGCGTTGCACGGTGACGATAATTATTCTAAAAGATATTAGGCTAAGTTATGCTAAAACATAATTCATCGATTTACGATTAAGGAAAGACAATGTAAAACTTTGAAGTTTTTAAATAAATGATTAATTTTCATATGTTGTTATTGTTTGTTGTTACGGAGAATTTGAGATGCATCAGTGATAGTGTTTTTTCCATTTTGCTTCTTTCATAGTCCAATTTAATGATGGATGCAAAACATAAATTGTTTGCTGCAAAATTACATGAAAGGAGCACTTAAAATTGAAAAGGTATGTACCAATAGACATAAAAAATGGTATATATAATATCAATAATTTAATAATAATTGGGTAATGATTAATCTATGGATCAGTTGGAATGAAATCGAATAACAAAGTAAAATCAACAAATGATGATTTCTTATCTCAATAGAATTGTTGATTCCCCAAGGTAGGGAAGATGGATAGAAAAATAACCCCCAATTCATAATTGAAGATACATTTAGTATAGTAGACCGAAAAGTCTTTTACAAATTAAATGTTTCAAAAAGATATATGTGTATGTGTGTGTAGAAGTTGAATTTGAATTTGTACAAAATGGTTAATCGCAAGCATATACACATGATTATGCATTATGACTGGTGCCTGCAAAACTAATCCACCTACATAAGTGTTTTTGATTAACAACCATATCAAGTGTAGTTAATTGCATAAAAAATTTATTAACAAAAAGCAAACTTTGTTTCTAAAATTCTTGCCCATATAGTTACGCCGTTAATGAAATGTGAAGTCAAAACTAAAAATGTTATATAGCTAAAGAGTGACAATATAATTAAACAACATGAATTGAAAGAAGAGTACTTTAATAATTCTTTAACAAAATGTAATATATATTAAATTGTTTATAGCATAGACCAAACAAATATTAAACAATATCATATTAAGGCTAGTTTGTTTGGAGGGGGGGGGGAGGTTTTAAATTTTTTGCGGTAAACCATATTCGCTATGTACCTCGGTTCTTACATATGTACATCAGCATTAGCATTAAGTATGGTTGTTCAAGCAAGCGTGACCCAAAAGATAACAATATATGACTGATCATGTGTGAAGATGTATGTATAATAAGTATTGATAATTAGTTATAGAATAATGTAAAATGTTAATAAATCTAATGATATACATGTAATACATGTTTTAGGAGGTGTAAACCATCAAAAGTTTCGACTCTTATTAATTGTCATTGCAAGAATGGTTTCAATCGTAGTTGGTGACAATTGACTGTAAATTACAATAACTCACCTCAAGCTTAAATTTCAGTAACATACCTCAAACCAATGTACTTTCAGAATTTAAGCCACCGATATATATACTCATTCTCAACCTTACTATATGCCTCTTGTAGCAATGGTTGATAAAAAAGATTAAAAGAGAAATTTTACATATGTGTACACTAAAAGATAAATCTGATACCTATTCGGCATATAAGGTATCACCATGCATCCATTAAGAAGAATTGACTTATGTTGTATGCGCCAAAGGGGGATGTTGGAACTACTTACTGATTGTGGTCTTGCATTGCTTTAAAACTTCTTTCGTTGCCATTTCTTTTGGTAAAAGAACTCAAAAAGAGGAGCAAACATTGATGAAAAACATATTATATGGTACAATAGAATGAGCTCAAACTATAAGTATTGATGAAACTACATACTTTTTGGCGCATAAAATTAAATTGATATCATTTAGATGATCTACTCATAATCTCATATGTACAATGTTTTGTTAATCTACTTGTAGATGAGAGAAAAACTAACATCCTTAGCAAATATAAGAGAGTGTTTCGATTTCCATTTGTAATGCCCTCCTTACAAAAATAATAGTAAGATTAAGAATTAACATCATAAAATAATTTTCAAGCCCAATGATGAGAAGGAGAAAATCCCAACGAATCGATGAACATTGATATCTTGAAAACCATATGGAAGATTGCCAATTTGAAAAAAACCATAACTCTTGTTTCTTGGTACCTTCTTCTAGCATTAATGTAGAAATATTCTTGCATAACATGTATCAAGTTCATGGATACACAAACCAAAAGATGGTTATCTTTTATGTTCTACACATGCTTAAAAGTTGTTACCTTATTTCATCAATATTTTATCCACACACACACACAAAAGATTCATATGCCTTCATAATTCTAATTTTAGTGAGAATTTCCATGATTAAACGACGAAATATTATAATTACATCAGCAAAATCTCATACCATGATTTATCTTCTTGAATAACGTTTCAAATCAACAAAAGATGCAAACTGCCTCCACAAAAACTGAACAGAGAGGAAGAAATGAACGATTAAGAAAGATTACTATGCTTAAAAGAAATCTTACCTTATTTCATGACTGATTCATATGTCACTTTATTCACACATAAAAATGATTCATATGCCTACATAATTCCAACTTTAGTGTGATGTCTCCGACTAAAATAAAAAATACTATACTTACAAAAGCAAAAACTCATACTATGATTTGTCTCCTTGAATGGCACCTCAAATCAACAAAAATATGCCTATATAATTCCAACTTTAGTTTGATGTCTCCGACTAAAAAAAAGAATTAACAATATCATAAAATAATTTTCAAGCCCAATGATGAGAAGGAGAAAATCCCAACGAACCGATGAACATTGATATCTTGAAAACCATATGGAAGATTGCCAATTTGAAGAAAACCATAACTCTTGTTTCTTGGTACCTTCTTCTAGCATTAATGTAGAAATATTCTTGCATAACATGTATCAAGTTCATGGATACACAAACAAAAAGATGGTTATCTTTTATGTTCTACACATGCTTAAAAGTTGTTACCTTATTTCATCAATATTTTATCCACACACACACAAAAGATTCATATGCCTTCATAATTCTAATTTTAGTGAGAATTTCCATGATTAAACGACGAAATATTATAATTACATCAGCAAAATCTCATACCATGATTTGTCTTCTTGAATAATGTTTCAATCAACAAAAAATGCAAACCGCCTCCACAAAAACTGACATAGAGGAAGAAATGAACGATTAAGAAAGATTACTATGCTTAAAAAAAATCTTACCTTATTTCATGACGGATTCATATGTCACTTTATTCACACATAAAAATGATTCATATGCCTATATAATTCCAACTTTAGTGTGATGTCTCCGACTAAAACTAAAAAATACTATACTTACAAAAGCAAAAACTCATACTATGATTTGTCTCCTTGAATGGCACCTCAAATCAACAAAAATATGCCTACATAATTCCAACTTTAGTGTGATGTCTCCGACTAAAAAAAAAAATACTATACTTACAAAAGCAAAAACTCATACTATGATTTGTTTCCTTGAATGGCACCTCAAATCAACAAAAATGCAAATTGCTCCTACAAAATTATAACCGAATAAAGAGGAAGAATTGAGAGATTATAAAGGTGTACCATGAGAAGAAGATGAACAACTATAACCGAATAGAGAGGAATAATGCGAATTAAAAGAGCAATTATTAAAGAGAATATGAGTAGGTTGTAACATATTAAGAGTTTTCCAATGTGAATCTTGGAAAAGGGAGAAAAAAGATAGCATATTTTCTTGTTTTGAGAAGAAGCCACATCATTGCTTGTGATTTCTTCTTTAATATATATATATATATAGATTTTAGTTTATTATTGTTTGCTCCTTACGACAATCATATCAAAAGAATTATATCACATTTATGATGCTTATTAGTTGAGACCTGCTATTTTGGGGCCATGTTTTAGTAATAGCTGAAAGGAGAAAAGGGATAACGGTAACAAATTTTTGCTGATGGCAGTCATAAACAAAAGACACAACAGCTAGCAATTGTGAGTTTGATGGCAAGAATTGTCAAGGTAAGAGTTGTCCTTTACTTTTGATATAAAAAAACTGTAAATGCATTAAGTCATGATTAAGTTTTATTTATTTTTTAAAATGTTGAATATCTAAGAGTTTTTTCTTCCTATATGTAAATTATATCTTAATTAAAAATGAGTCTTTTTAGTAACCATTTTTTCCTTTTTTATGTTATTAAATATTTGTTTTCTATTATTATTTTAATTAATTAATCTTTTTATTGTAATTTATGTGAATTAACTTTTTATTTTCTTTTCTTTACTTAACCATTTGTTTTCCTTTATTTATTTTAATCATTAATTTCCCCTTATTTAAACATAAGTGATTTTTTTATTTTTTGTTGGTTGTTAAAGTTTTTTTTTTAACTTTTTTGTCATCCAACAAACCACCTCTCAATCTCTCATTCTAACATATTTTCTCTCACTAGAATTGTCTTGCTAAAATATTAATATTTGTTATGAACATTTGTTTATTGTCAAGTTATTTGGTATTGTGTTGACGTTATAATCTTTTTATGTTGTCTTTTTTGGGTAGTAAGAAACACAAGAAAACATAAGTTATCTAAAGAACGCTAAATATGTCGAAGAATATCAAAGTTTTATCATCAAAACACACATATTATTATTACACACAAGTATTTTATTTGAGTACTCTTCAATTTCAATGCATTCTTGATTTTGTCTATTTTGTTATTTTTATTATTATGCTAATTCTCATTCCTCTGTTTTTTTTATCATGAGTGTAACCCGCAATGCTAAATGAAAATTAAATTATTATTTTATTTTAATATTACATTGTTACTCACGAAGGACATTAGATCTTAATTTTGATATTTGTTTCATGATGACTAATATATGTTTTTTGTGTTTCATTTGAAGAATCAAAGTTTAACTAGAATGTAAATCGGTTAATATTCTTGAGAGTTTGTTTTTTGACCTTCAATGATTTTGAATCATGTTCAAAACTAGAATGATTTCATTTTGTGAATTTACTTTTTTTTGCTTCATATTAGCTAACAATTCCAACATTGAAATTTTGATCCAATCTAATTAGATCGAAACCTGTAAAAAAATGTATCGAAGAAATCGATTTATAAAATGAAGCTGATGAATCGCCTCTACACAAGAAAAGTGAAAAAACTGACGATGCTTGACAATCTATATAATCGAGATCATATGGCACATATATCAATGTAAATTTTGATCCAAACTGCCAAAAAAATTAAAATCAATGAATTGTTGATGAAGAAGAATAAAATATAGGAAACAAAGAAGTCAACGAGTAAATGAAAAACGAGGTAGATTATTGATATAAAAAATCTTCAAATTTAAAGTCTTCTACGTCTTTTTTTTATAATAAAAAGTAATAATGTTGATAAATATAAACACTTTATTACATCTAATCATGTGTTGTCATTTTATTAAAAGATGATTATAATTTATTTTTTTTAAATATATTATTTGAGTTTTAATATGAAGATTATTTAAATTACCTATTTTAATAATAATATAAATATTTGATAATCTAATTTTATCCAACAATTATTGATACATTTTGTATAAATGTTGTTTCTGTTTTACAAAAACTTGTAGTGATGAGTCTTGGTTATCCTAAATCTTCCACCGTCTTGGTGATTTTTGATTTGTTTTTCAATTTTATGTATTGATTTATTTTAAACGATGTCATTAATGTTATATATCAATATTTAAACTATGGTAATTACTAATAATAATTTTTATAACTCTATAATTGAATATCCTCAAAACCTATTTTTATCTAAAATAAATTGTTGTATATGAACTTGCAACAAATTCCATATTTATAAAAATAGTTAATAAAAACAACACTTTTCGTTAACATAAAATTTGATCATCGCGCAACGCGAGATGTCGAACACTAGTGTGTGTGTATATATATATATATATTGTTAACCATTTTGACCAATGGGATTTTAGTGTGACATCTTGTTTAAGGATTTAAATACTAATTAATTCAAGGGTAACAACGTAATTTCTGTGTTAAATAATAAAAAAAGATTAAATATAAAATATATTCTGTCATAATAGAGTTATCAGTTATAAAATCATTGTTATGTATATTCCTTAATTTTTGCTTTTCCGATTCATTTTTGAGTTGTTGGGAGTATTGATTCAAGTGATCAGAGAAATCAAGAAATCAGGCAAAATATCAAGTTATGCAAGATCCAAATCGAGAAAACATCCTAAACGCAATTGTTGTCTCCGTCGAAAGGGTTGCGCATTAATGAACACTGATGAGATGGCGCGGACCATATCAAACAGCAACAATGGAATGCCTTATGCATCAGGCAACAACGTAGACAGTCAGTATAACATTGAAATATTCAACCGAGACAACCGATCTTGTATGAGCAACAACAACGAAATCTATGATGTTGATAACGGTGGTTGTTCGAGCAAAAATAATGACACTCTTGAAGAGCAAGAGTTCGATGGTTCTGGTAACAACATTGTAGTTTTGTTAATATCAGTTTTGCCTTTCATTCTTATCAGACGTGGCTTTATTTGTTTTGTAATATCAGGCGTGCCTTTCATTGCTCTTAAGGCATGTGTACGTGTATGTGTTCGTGTATGTTTTCATAAGCAGCATAAATTCGAGCTTCATAAAGACATACTTTGTCTGTATGCGCACGACCAATCGTCGTTCCCTTATTCTCAAACGGTCTTACCTTCAGACGTTCATTTCGAGTAGCCGTTAAGTTTGTCTCGACATTCACGTTTTGTGAACATGCTCTATACATTATTCATGATAATGAACATGAACAGGCAAACTATTAAGTTTGTCCCGACGTTCACGTTTCGCGAACATGCTCTATACATTATTCATGATAATGACCATGAATAGATTCAGCAAATGAACCTTGCTGAACCACGGTAATGAACATGAATCTTTTAAAATATACTCCTTCTTGCCCCACTCAAAATAACATGTGAACGATACTTGATGATGAACATGAACATTACTGAATATAGGCTTTTAACATAGTGATTGTATGTGTTCATGAGCAAAAGAAATATGATCTATATAAACACATTGCACATTTGTGTATGTGAACGACCAATATTTACATTTTTCTTCTCCTGAATTGGAGCATATTCCGGTAATATTAATATTCACCTGAATATTTACTTTTCATGGTGTATTTGAGCAAAAGGTTGATTGTCAGCAACCCCAACAGGCCCCACATGGAACCCACCCCCCTTCGAACAATATGTTAGGAGGCATTTCAGAGCTGACTCAACGGATGAAATAATTGTGCGGTGGGTTTATCTTGACGACCTTCTCATAGATTTAAGAACACTTTTACCTAACTAAAGAATGCCTCTTAATAGCACTAGATACCTGAAAATGTCTATTTGTTTTTAAGCTTTATGAGCTTAATGAGACTCACGACTTGTTCGGACAGTTATATACATAACTGTTTTATGTGGATTAATGAACTTAAAAGTGGGTTAATTCAATGGTTGAATGATAACAGCTGTATCGAGAAAACATCTTTAACAACCATTGAATAAACCCACTTTTAATTTCATTAAGCCACAGAAAACAGTTATGTATAACTGTCCGAACAAGCCGTGAGTCTCATTAACCTCATAAAGCTGAAAAACAAACAGACATTTGCAAGTATTCTAGTGCTAGTAAGAGGCATTCTTTAGTTAGGTAAAAGTGTTCTTAAAATATTCAGGTTAAGGATGTTTTCTCGATTTGGATTTTGCATAACTGGAATTTGCTGAATTATTGATTTCTCCGATCACTTAATTCAATGGTTGAATACTACATATGGATGTAAGTGACCGTATGAGGAAGAGTGGACAAGGATTGGTTGTTCACGCACATAATAAAAATTGTGTTCATATAAATACAATCTCTGCTGAATAAGCCACTTTTAATTTCATCAAGGCTGTTAAAACAGTTATGTATAACTTTCCGACAAGCCGTGTGTCTCATTAAGCTCATTAAGCTGCCCCAAAAATGACATTTGCAGTTCCATGTGGGGCCCGTTGGGGTTGCCGGCAATCAACCTTTTGCTCAAATTAAGCATGAAAAGTAAATATATCAGGTAAATCTGTTCCAATTCAGGAGACTGACAAGGTACCTCAATATCCCTTAACTTTGCCAAATATTTACCCCCACCTATTTAAAGGGGTTTGTTATGGATATTCATGAACCCCACCTATCCGTGATAACAATGATAATTTTCATTTGCTTCTGACTTGAGCATAAGGATTTACCCATATATGCGGTTTCAAATTTTAACCACTTTGCTGATCAGGTGATGATAAAAATATGTTAACCCACGATATCGAGTTCAATTTTGATATTTCAGAGGATTCTACGGGTACAACATTTTTTATTCCGAAGTTTGACAACGAACTTAAACCAAAGATTAGGACCCGTATTTCATTGTTGAAGGAAGCCGAAGCAATGTACCTGACATATGCTAAAAAGGCTGGGTTTGGTGTTCATTTGAACGCGAGAAAGATTAACAAGTTTGGTGACATTTCGACACGGTGGTTGTATGCAGAAGGGAGGGAACCCCTAAAGAAAAGGATTTTGATTCACTTGATAATCAGCATCGTTCGCGGACATATCGTAACACCAACTTCAAACGATGCGGCTGCAATGCCCGGATCAAGCTACATCTTTCCAAGGATAGGTCTTCATATGAGATATTATGAGTTTGTAGAGCAACACAATCATTTGTTGTTCAATGCTAATGATAGTCATTTTTCAAATAGTAATCGGGAAATGAAATACACTGATTACAAACACATCTCAACAGTGCCAATTACAAACTCGGTGCCACTAAAGCATATCGCATTAAAACGGCGTTGAATGGTGGGTTCGAGCACACTCAGCGCACCGATGTTGACTTTAAGAACTTTAAGAGGGATGTTGTAGCATTCGTTGGAAAAAAGGACGCGCAAATGTTGATAAAAAAATTAACAAACAGGCGTTCAGTAGTTCCGGAATATTTTTTCGAATACAAGGTTAGTGGGCGCGAGTTAAGCGCGATTTTTTGGGCGGATGACGTGGCTCAAGTGAATTACAAAGACTTTGGTGATGTCATCTCGTTCGACGGAACGTATCGCACAAACAGGTTAGTTTGATGGACGCATGCAATTAGCATTTACTTTTTAATTCAATCTATATAGCAGCTGAATAACATTTTTTCCCGCTCTATGCAACAGGCATGCGATGATTTTTGTTCCCTTCTTAGCCGTCGACAATCACTATGCGTCTGTAGTTGTTGGGTCTGCACTAATAAGGGCCGGGAAGATTGAGAATTTTACATGGGTCCTCCAAGCGTTTATGTTGGAACCCAGATCCCCTTCTAACAATTAATCGATAGATCGAATACGTAAATATGAGCGGAAGCAAGTAGATCTATGATAAACAGTATGATTAGTAAGAACATATATGAAGAACAATCGTAATTCGTATTGAATTGCTTTTGAATGATAAACAACAGTGTACACAATTCAGCTCTCAAATTTTGTATTTCAAAATCGATTCTATAACAAACTGAGATTGAGCTATTTATACCATTACAATATTGAAAGTCAACTACCTAGCCTATTACAACAAGACACGTAAGCAAGTGAATAACAAACTTAGTTACACACGGAGGGTGTGCCTGCCACGTCATTGGTTACCGCATGTACTTACTTGATTCTGATTCATACTTCTTCTAAATGAGGTCTGACAATCTCCCCCTAAGTATGAAAATAGAATGCTGCACGTGTAGCTTCGCTGTTCTTTCATAGGCTCAATAGTTGAAGTATTGTAATTTTATTAGAAGGGTGCTGTTTGAGAAATGACTTTGAAAATGGCATCTGTAACTTCTCTGAGCTTCATTAGTTTATCAAGTCTCTTTTCAATCTTCTCTCTAATTTTTGAATCTTGATTATCAACTGCTATAGAAGCATAACATTTTATGATATACACAACTTCTGTAGAGTATCTGTGAGCATCTTTGATTCTGAAGAAGCTTTTTCTGCTTGGCCTTCTGAACACAATTCCGACTTCTGGTTGAGTTATCACTTTCCCAATCCTTAGTGCATTTAAACCCTCCAGATCTTCATTTGGTGCAGAGATACACAAGTTATCTACTTTGTAGTTCAAGCCCGTTTGGAAGTCTACTTGCCTTCTGTATCGAATGAAGGACTTCATACAGTCAATGATACGGAAGTAAGCAACTTTGTTTTGATCATCAGTCCCTCTGTTCATTTGAGTCTTCATGAATTTCTCCAGAGTTATCAGATCAGAAGGATTGATTGACAACAAGTCATTGTCACAGAAGTAGGATGATTTGTTGTCTTCTCGGACAACCTTGTAAATTGTGTACCAGATGGGTGTTTGTTCGTATTGTGTATGTCTGTATGAAATGGTCTTGATTGGGACAGTGGAATAAGCCTCCTTCCTTGATTGCCTGTGAGTTATAAATTTGTCTTTGATCTCATCACTGACTTGATAATCATTTGAAAAATTCGGCATCATCAGGTAAATCTTCTGATCCGCAAGGGCATACATGTGCTTATTTTTGATTTCTAAGTTGGGTAGCTCGAGCCTTCCCAACTTCTGCATCTTTTCTTCATTAGCAGCTCTGAATTTTGCAGACTCTTTCCTTTTTGCTTCTTCAAGATTGGCACGTGCCCTTTCAGGAGCTTCTTTTTCCTTTTCAGCTTCTTCTCTCTCTTTTTCTGCCTGAGCCATGGCTTTCTCTGCTTCAGCTTTGGCCTTTAGGGCTTCTTCCTTAGCTTTTTCAGCTTCAGACTTAGCCTTTTGTTCAGCTTCAGATCTTAGTCTATTTTCTTCTTCTGTTCTGGCTGCCTCAGCTCTGGCTGCCTTAGCTCTGGCTTTTTCTGTTCTGATTGTTTCCGCTCTGGCAGCTTTTGCTTTAGCTGCTTCTGCTCTGGCCGCTTTTGCTTTAGCTGCCTCTGCTCTGGCAGCTTCTGTTCTGATTGGTTGAGATTGTGTTTTAGTATTCCCTATTACCTCCAGTATAAATTTAGCAATTTTTGGATCCTTTGGTAGGGGACCTCAATGAGTGGCTAAAGGAGTAGGCGTTAACGGAGTTTTCTTAGAGGGAGGAGGTGCAGAAGGTGAGGAGGATGCAGCTTTACCTTTTTCTTGTTGCATCTTCTGACCCATTTCAGTTTTCATCTTCTTGATATTATCCATGTTCTCCCCCTTCTGAGAATCAGGATCCTGATCCTCAGACCTTTTGCGCTTTAGCTCGGCCTTTTTGTATCCCCGAGCTTCTTTTGCTTTCTTTCTATCTTCAAAGGAGGCAGATAACGCACTTACCAGAGAAGAGAGCTTTGAAACTGTGGTTTCCAAAGTTGTGAGCTTTTGATCCATGTGAGAGTTGCTGGAGTTGGTTTTTGATGCATATTTGGAGGTCAGAGAGTTGATGCGGTCAATCATTGCCTTCTGAAATTGGGCCATATCCGACTTTTTGACCAAAGAAGAGGCAGAAGCATCGTCGGAAGAAAAAACAGCCTTTATAAGTTTTTGGATGTCAGCAACGAATGACCCATATTCATCAGCAGATATGGTGACTTCTGGAGTGGGAAGCTCTGAAGGAAGATTAAAGATAGCCTCTGCATTTGATTTAATGCCAGCGTCCAGAGCCTGGAAGTGAGCATTAGCATAATTTTGCTGAGCCTCTACATTGTCAGATAGAAGCTTTCTGATAGCCTCCAATGTTTGATTTTGAGTTGCTTATTGGGCTTGAATGGCTGTGAGAGTTTGTTGCTGAGAAACCATGGATAATTTTAGATCTTCCACAGATCTCTGAATTGATCAGCAAATGCCTTGAACGCTGCATTTGTGACGAATTCAAAAGGGGTAACCGGTGCATCTCCAACGAATGGAGCCCCTTGTCTCTTGTGTTCAGAGAGGCCCTCTTTCACACCTGTTTCGACGTTGAGTGTGGAGGGACTTCCAACCTGTCGTTGAGGGCTGTTATTCACAGACACCTCTTCGGTTGTTCTGAAAGGTTCAACTTTATCCCAATCATCAGAGGATGGGGATCTGAACACGATGTGCTTACCTTTAGGAAGGGTAAATACCCCGGTAAGTGGTGCATCATGTGGCTGTAACCCTCTGATAGGATTTCATCAGCATCTAAACTAACAGAGAGCATGGATGTACCCTCTGGTTGCCCTATGACATCGTTGGTCACGAAGACATCAACGTTTTGTGTGTGTGGTGGCGAGTTCTGGGGCAGCTGAACTCTTATAGTTTCATCATCACTCTGTTGAGAGGATGATGAGGAGGAGGTGGATTCTTCGGATGTGCGTGATGCAGAGGAACAAAGAATTCCCTCTGATCGGTTTGGCTGGTGGTGGTTTGGACTGGGTTGTCCTTTTTCAATGACAGTAGATGTGTTGACAACTACCTCAGGAGATGTGGGTACCCTTGGGGATCTTGGGGAGAGTCGCTCAAATGTGTCTCTATGGACATCTTCTATACCCTCTTGCATTAAGAGGTCGGGATGGTTAGAAACTCTCTGGTGTTCACTCGAATTCATTTCAATCTCAGTCTCACTTGACCCCTCACTTTCTAATCTAGGCTCTAAGTGCTCTAGGGTAGATACTCTCTGTTCTGAGAGTACCATAGAGCGTTTATAGGAAATGAGAGTAAGAGAGGTTGAAGGGATAAGATCTAGCATGTACCTGGAGAGGTCTCTGGATGCAGGATAGCCGTTGTTGTCTATTGTTGGCTTGTGAGAGCTCATTGAAGCTATTTTGCAGAAAGGCTGAAGCAGAGGAGCTTTCAGTGCACCAATGGCTGGGAAGGTAAAGAGTGATAAAAATCGTGGGAACATTAAAGCAGGTAATGGTTTGCCCTGGCTCTGGAGAGAAACTTTGGTCTGAACAGCAGCTTTCATTTTCTGGAAGATCAGGCTTGTGTAGTCCAGAGGTCAGTTAAAGAACATCCCATACATGATTGTGAGAATGTTATTACTGGCTTGATCGAGGGACTCTATTTTCCAGGTAAGGCTCTTATTCAGGATGGAGACAAAGACATTCCACATTGGGGGTAGCTTCTTCCGTTTGAACTCAGATAGCCTATGGAGGTTTTCATTGTAGCCCAAGAAGCGAATAAAGGCCAATAGAGCTTCTGGTGTGGGATTAGTTTCTAGGTCAGGGTTGGGAATTGTTTGACCGTCAACTTTAATGTAGGGTTGAGGAAGATGAAAATACCTGGCTACTTTCTTACGGGATATGGGGATTTGGACGGCAGTTTCTGGTTCAGTGGGGTGGCCAAAGGTTCCAATTAGGGTATTTTTATCTTTGATGAACATAGTTTGCCAGACCTCTTGTGCATAAATTTCAGGAACATTTGGGTTCGTCAGGGTTAGGGTTCGGTTCAGGGAATGGTTTTGCAGGAACTCAATCATGATCCTGAAATCAGAAAGATAAGTATTGGGATAAAGAAGAACCTGAACATTGTTGGGTTTCAGTTGTAGCTCAACAACTGGAGCACTATCAGCTGTGGAGGTGACCAAGTTGCTGTCGTCGACTTGGGTATTAGGATTTGCAACAGGAGACGCCATGGATGAAGAAAGCCTTGGAGAGAATAAGACGCCAATTTGGAAGGATTTAGATGCTTTGAGGAAGATGATGGAGCGCAGTACTATGAAATTCCCAAATTGAGGTATATATATGAGAGAGAGAGAGAGAGAGTACTCGAGTGATTTTTGAATGGGAAGAGTTTTAATTTGGGGACTAACAAAAACGGTTCGTGTTAGCTGAGGTGTGCGCGCAGGCGTGTCAACATGCAAGGGCACGATGAATGACACGTGTAAAGGAGAACTGACAAGTGAAAGGGTTTAGCGCCTAAAAACGATTGAGTATTCCCTCCTCAAAAAAAATAAAAATTAAAAGAAAATTAATTAAAAGAAAATCATTATTTAAAACAGATAATCTGTTGATTAAAAAATAATTTTAGAGTAATTAATTCCTTTTAAAATTTTAAAATCAGACATTTGGATAGAAATCTTTTTGTACCAAATGAAAGTTTAATATTCGAAACCAAGTATTTATTTAAGAAATTAAAAAAATAATTTTTTTTTAAGTAGCCTTGAAGGCAAGAGTTAAATAAAATAGGCTTATTAAAGAAAATTTCAAAAAAAACGCAAAGGTAAAGAATATCTGGTTATAGAAAGTAATTTTGACCACAAATGTCAAAGAACATCTTTTCAAAAGAATTTAAGTTGAATCTGTAACATCTTTGTAACCTTGACGGCAAGAGTTAGTCAGCATAAACAAATTCAAAGAAAATTGTTAAGTAAAGAGAGGTTCAGAGGATAACTAACAGAAGTTAGACTTGTTAAGCTCCCCCTCGAGCATGTAAGATTTGCTCCACCTCAAAAATTGCATTCTGCTCTCCAAAAAAAAATGCATTTTGCTTCAAAGAAATTTAATCTGCTCCCCCTCGAAGATTGCATTCTGCTTCCCCTTGCAAGTGTAAGATGTGCTCCTTTTCTGTTAACACTTGGATCAAACAATGTAAACAGTGGTACAGAAGCGACTAGAGGCTTCTGAGTACCTCTGAAAGAAACCGTCAGAAGCGACTAGAGGCTTCTGGCCGTTTCTGATTTATTCGAACAAAAAATAAGGCAAGACAAAATTAGACAGAAATAAGTAATTTGACAGAATTCTAAGAGGATCAAAGAATTAAGTAAAGTTACATATTTAACATGCCCAACTTGCTGACTAGGAAATTGAAACGTGTTTCATCCAGAGCTTTCGTGACAATATCAGCAAGTTGAAAGTCAGTAGAGACAAAATACATTCTAATTGTGCCTTTCTCTACATGATCTTTGATGAAATGATACTGGACATCAGAATGTGCTTTGTTTTTGAATGCTGAACTGGATTTTCAGTAATGGCAATGGCACTCTCTGAGTCACATAGAATTGGGATTTTGTCATATATTAAGCCGTAGTCTCTGAGCTGAGTTTTCATCCACAACTGGTAGCAGCAACATACTCAACTTCTGCTGTGGATGTTGACACACAGTTCTGCTTCTTAGAAGTCCGACTTTCAAGTCTGTTACCCAGAAGTTGACAGCTTCCAGAGGTACTTTTTCGATCCAACTTGCAACCTGCATGATCAGAATCTGCATGTGCCATTAAATCAAATTCAGAATTTTTGGGATACCAGAGACCAAGTGATGGAGATCCTTTGAGATATCGAAAAATTTGTTTAACAGCAGCCAAATGTGATTATTTAGGATTCGCTTGATAGCGAGCACAGAGGCAAGTGGCAAACATAATATCTGGTCTACTTGCAGTCAGATACAGAATTGATCCAATCATACCTCTATAACCCGTAACATCCACTGAGTTCCCAGAAGGATCAGGGCCTAGTTTTGTGCTAGTAGAGATAGGAGTTTTCATTGGTGAGGAATTTTGAAGATGAAACTTCTTAAGCATGTCAGAAACATACTTAGCTTGATTTATGAAGATGCCAGAGGCATTTTGTTTAACTTGGAGTCCTAGAAAGAACGTTAGTTCTCCCATCATACTCATTTCAAATTCTTGTTCCATCAATTTAGAAAATAGATCAACTTCTGTTTGATGAGTAGAACCAAAGATTATGTCATCCACATAAATTTGAACAACAGTTAGCATACCTTTGCCTCTTTTGATGAACAGAGTTGTATCGATTTTACCTTTAGCATAACTTTTACTGATCAGAAACGTAGATAGGCATTCGTACCATGCTCTAGGTGCTTGTTTTAGACCGTATAAAGCTTTGTCGAGAAGATAGACATACTCTGGATGTTTAGCATCTTTAAAGCCAGCAGGTTGTTCGACATACACTTCTTCTTTGAGATACCCATTCAGAAATGAACATTTAACATCCATTTGATAAACTTTAAAGTTTTTGTAAGCAGAGAAAGCCAGAAATAATCATATCGCCTCAAGTCTTGCTACAGGGGCGAAGGTTTCATCGTAATCGATTCCTTCTTCTTGGCAATAGCCCTTAGCAACCAATCGAGCTTTATTTTTGATCACTATGCCGTCTTCATCTTTCTTGTTTCTGAAGACCCACTTAGTACCAATAGCTACTTTGTTCTTTGGTAAAGGAACTTAGGTTCCAGACTTTGTTTCGTTCAAATTGTAGCAGTTCTTCTTGCATAGCGGTTACCCAGCTAGGTTTTGCAAGGCTTCATGAACATGTTTTGGTTCGATTATGCTAAGAAAGTTTACAAAGAAAGCTTCATTTGCAGTAGCAGATCTTGTCTTAACACCTTCAGAGGGACTTGTAATTATGAGATCTGGAGTGTGAGACTTAGTCCATCTCGTCATCCGAGATTGAGATACTGGTTGAGCGTGAACTTCTGTTTCAGAGGATGGAAACACCTCTTCTGGAAGGGATTCTGAAACAGGAGGATCTTCATACACCCTCTCTGATGAAGGCATAGGAATTGCTTCTGGACATTCACTTGATGAAACAGGGATGTCAGAAGTCTCTGAAGTGCTCTCAGCAGGGGATTCAGAACCAGAAAGTGTAATTCCAGAAGCTTGAAGAACGTCAGGAATACTCAAAGTTTGAGGGATTAGTCTTGGTTCTGGAAGTATCTCTTCGCCCATAAAATCTTGAAAGATAGCATCTATTTCAGATTCTCTGGTACCTGAAAGATATTCAAAAGTTACTATGTTAAGTTTAAGTTCAGAAGTAGAATACTCAGAAGTTAATTGAGTTTGATCATCAAAATCGATGTTACTGCTCTCCATAACAGTCTTAGTATGTAAGTTAAAGACTCGAAAAGCTCTTGAATTTAATGAATATCCTAAGAATTTAGCTTCATCTGATTTCTTGTCAAACTTGCCAAGTTTTTCTCTGTCATTTAAAATGAAACACCTGCATCCAAAAATGTGAAAGAATTTAACACAGGGTTTTCGATTATTAATTAGCTCATAAGAGGTTTTGAGATGCCTCTTGACAATTATCGAACGATTTTGGGTGAAACATGCAGTGGCTACAGCTTCAACCCCGAAATGGATGGGAAATCCAGAAGCTACAAGCATCGTTCTGGCAGCTTCAACTAAAGTTCTGTTGTGCCGTTCTACTACACCATTTTGTTGAGGAGTTCGTACAGCAGAAAAGTTCTGTGTAATTCCATTTTCAACAAGGTATGTTTCAAGCTTGGCATTCTTGAATTCAGTACCGTTGCCACTCCTTAGCTGTTGAATCTTTTGGTGTAAAAGAACTTGGATTCTGGTCATCATATTTTGCAATACGATAGGTACTTCTGATTTCTGTCTTACGAATGCAAGCCATGTATACCTGGAAAATTCATCAATAAGTACCAGTATATACTTTTTACCAGATAGGCTTTGTGTTGCAATAGGACCACAGAGATTAACATGTAATAATTGCAAAGGTCTAGTACAAGAATGATCACTTTTTGTCTTATGAGATGCTCGTTTTATTTTTCCCATTTCACATGCGGGGCAGAGGTGATCTTTTTGAAAGTGGACTTCTGGAAGACCAGTTACCAAATTATGTTTAACAAGCATCTCAAGATTATCAAAATTTAAGTGAGACATTTTGTGATGCCATACCTATGCAATTTCACTCTTTTTGGAGATAAGACAGAAGGTTTCTTTACCGTCCTTTGATGTGAAGTTCATCATATACAAATTACCTTTTCTGTCTGCTCTCCAGAGTTCTTCTCCTGCCTTAGAAAATAAGTAACAATGTTTTTCATCAAATACAACAAGTATTTTAGAATCACAAAGTTGACTTACGCTCAGCAGATTATGTTTGAGTCCAGAAACATAAGCTACTTTTGATAAGGTAATGTTACCTTCTTGTAAAGTACCGTAGCCTTTTATTTGACCTTTACCATTGTCTCCAAACGTTACAACTCCACCACATTTGTCTTTGAATTGGTCGAGTAAGTTTTTCGATCCAGTCATGTGCCTCGAGCATCCAGAGTCAAGATACCAGATGTGCACACGCTGCTTCTGCAATCACAATCAGAGTGTTTTAGGTACCCATCTCATATAGGTCCTTTAATGTTAGTTTTAATCTTTTCGCTCTTTTTATTTTGCACATGATTTGATATTGCAGGATTTAAAGGTTTGATCTTTTTGTTTGTTGTATTATTGTTTTTCTTTGGTTTAGTTTTGAAGTGTGAGAAATCATCATAAAAACGATCAGAGGACCTCGAGAAAAATTCCTTTAGTTTTAAAAATAAAGAAAAACATTCCAAATTCTGAGACATAAAAGATTTCATTGAATTTTCATTAGAATAATGATAATTACAATTCTTCTTATTCCTGTCTATACTAGTATCAGTAGTTGTATTGAACTTCTTAGCTAGGCTAGACTTATGCTTAGAATCATAAGTGTTCTTCTGTTGAGACTTCCTCTTATAAACGTTCTCTGGAGTTACTGAAACAGAAGTAGAAAGATTAGATTTCCATTTGCATTTTTGAGCAAAAGTAAACTTTGGATAACATGATTGAGATGATTTTTGCTGAACAAAACATTTCTTTTTAAGACTTTCTTCCTTCTCAAGTTCAAGACAAGATTTGGCTTTAAGACACATCCCAATGAAATCTGGATGAATGGGCACAGGTTTTCTCTGTCCTGTTGGAGGAAGAGAAAATGTTGGTATTCCACTTGGATGTTTTTCAATATCCAGACCAGAGGCTCTGATTTCCAGAGGTTCATTAGTAAATAAGAAAGGAGCTTCGTCATTCTTAGTTACTTCTGGGACCTTTTTGTACTCAGAAGGTATTTGATTTTCTAAAGTTGAGAGATAGTTTTCTGAGTTAAAGAAATCATCACCTTGATCATCATTTTCCCAAGGATATGTAATCGTTTCAAAACAATCTTGAGATTCAGAAGGATTTAGGTCTATAAAAGAACATGGGACTATCTCTGGATTGTTTTCTGAAGAGAGTTTCTGAACATTTTCAAGTTCAAGTTTAAAGCATTTATCCAGAGTGGATATAATATCTTTTTCGAAGCTTAGACGTAGCTCTTCTTCTGCTTGTGAAGGAATAAATACATCCGCCTTTGGATTCAAAGCCATATGAACGCTTGAGCCAAATTTGAAAATGTCGCCTTTCTTCTGAATTTTGTTCAAATCAACACTTGTTTTTCCAGACGAATATTCGATGTTTTTGAACTTGAGTTTTCGTTGACGACAACCATTTTCAAGTTTTGATCTTTTAAAAATAGATGGTTCATATAATATTGGAAACACAGACTTCTGTTCTTGTCCTAGACAGAAAACAGATTTCAGAGTTGTTCTTTTCTCACACGTGTAGGGATCCAGATCCTCGAAACGAAGTCCAGATCTTCCTACTTGTGTATTTATCTTGTCATGAACTTTCTGAGCATCCAAATATGTTTTGATCTGTAGCTTTGTCTTTTGGGGTTCAATATGTAAAAATTCTCTTTCCTTCTGAAAATAGTTTTTAAGTGCAACAGAATTTAATCTGTCACTTTCCTTAGCACTAATCTCCTTTTATTTGTTTTCCAAAAGTTTGTTTAAGCTCAGTTTCTCTTCTTTGAACTTAACTTCTGTATTTTTTAAGTTTTTGGAAATCTTCTCATTTTTAACATTGAGTTCCAATTTTTTCTTTAGTTAGAAGATCCATTTCTCTTTTATAAATCTCTCTCTCTCTCTCTCTCTTTGAGTTTCAGAGAGAGTTTTTTCAGTTTGTTTCCTCAGTTTCTTTTCAACTGTAAGCTTTTGCTTAAGTTCTTCAAAATTTTTAGATATTTCAAGAATGGTGTTTTCAAGTTCAGATGTGTCAGAGGGAGTACATACAGGTGTTTCAGAAGGCTGATCTTCTGATTCGTTTGTTCTGGCCTTTCCGCAGAACATGGCTTCATCCCCACTTGACTCATCTCCTAGCCATTTTTCTTTTTCTGCAAAGTGAGCTCTTTCATCAACATTGTACTTGTATTTATTCTTGTAGTACATATTGTCTTTGTTCAGTGGTCCTCTGAAATTCTTTGAATAGTGCCCTGGCTTGCCACATCTGTAGCACACATCCTTCTTTTTCTTCAACTCTTCTTCCTTTTTCTCTGCCTCGGTCTTCTCAGATCTCTGTATCTCTTGACGAGGTGCGTAATTAGGAGTAGGGAGATCAATCATTTTGCTTCCTTGGAAAGATCTATTACCAAACCTTTTCGTGAATTTTTTGGTAATAAGTGCCAATGAATCAGCAAAAGCTTTGATTTCATCATCAGAGGCAGAATCATCTTCTGGAATTTCTTCTAACATGAGAGCCTTGCTCTTTCCTTTCTTCTCGACATCCTTACTCTTTCTGACTGATCCTCTGGACTCAGAAATTAAAGCCAGAGGTCCACCGATAGTGGTTTTCTTCTGAACAACTCTTTCTCGTGAGCTTGTAGAGTACCAAAAACATCGTGTAGGGACCATTGTTCTAGATCCTGATTGGCTTGCAGAGACATCGAAAGATTTGACCATTCAGGGTTTAATCTTTTGAGAAATAAGACATTATTGTCTTCTTTGGATCAGATGATGTCACATCTTTTACATAGATTTATCTGAGTGTTAAATCTATGAAAAGTCTGTTCCAGAGATTCTTCAGGAATGGCCTGGAAACTGTTATATTCATTCAGAGCTTGGGCTCTTCTATTTTTCTTCATTTTTGCACCACCTTCCAAAATGTTTTCCTATTGATCTCATAGCTCCTTGGCACTATCACAGGAATCCAGAGATTGAAAAATATCATTTGGAATTGCCATGATTAAGAGACTTTTTGCCTTTCTGGACAATTCAACCTTTGCCTTCTCTGGATCAGTCCAATTATCCCGTGATTTTGGAATATTCCTTGTAGGGACCTCATCAGTAACAGCTGTAGCAGGAACCCTAGGTATAGTTGTCATTGGAATGAACGGACCATTTTGAACAATAGCATACAAATCAACGTCCAATCCTTCAAAGAAGTTGATCATATGGATCTTCCAATGTGGATATTCATCACGTATTAGAGTAGGAGGTTTAGTCAGAGATCCAGAGGTGTATACAGCGTTCAGATTAGAATTGGCCATATTACCAGAAACAGAGATTTTGAAAATTACTGAAGATTTGTTGAAATTTGAATCAAACTAATTTCAAAATGATCGAAATGACACTGTATACTTACTAATCTTAGGTTTAAGCAGAAATTACCATAGATTTAGAGAAATTTGTAATGAATTTTAACAAAATCTCGTAAAACAGGGTAGAATGAATAACAGGAGCTTAAAACTAAAAAATACTGTAAATAGAAAAGGGATTTCTTCAAATGGAAGAGATCTAATAATCAATAGATTGATTATCAAGCTCTGATACTAATTGTTGGAACCCAGATCCCCTTCTAACAATTAATCGATAGATCGAAAACGTAAATATGAGCGGAAGCAAGTAGATCTATGATAAACAGTATGATTAGTAAGAACATATATGAAGAACAATCGTAATTCGTATTGAATTGCTTTTGAATGATAAACAACAGTGTAGACAATTTAGCTCTCAAATTTTGTATTTCAAAATCGATTATATTACAAACTGAGATTGAGCTATTTATACCATTACAATATTGAAAGTCAACTACCTAGCCTATTACAACAAGACACGTAAGCAAGTGAATAACAAACTCAGTTACACACGGAGGGTGTGCCTGCCACGTCATTGGATACGCATGTACTTACTTGATTCTGATTCGTACTTCTTCTGAATGAGGTCTGACAGTTTATGAAGTGTCACAAGAAACAGCCTGGGTTAGTAATTACAGATCAATGCGTGTCAATGAAGCAAGCTATCCCATTGGTTTTCACGGAAGCGAAACACCGGTTTTGTATGTGGCACATAATGAACAAAGTTCCTTCCAAGGTTATCTACCATAGGATGGCGATTTTTTGTGTGCATTTCATTCCTGTTTTAATTCAACACCCGTACGATTTTTTTTGTGCATTTCATTCCTGTTTTAATTCAACACCCGTCGTTAATTTTAAATATTGTGTTTGAACAGGTAAATTCCGCGTTAAACAGGGACCCGATTCTCGAGGGACATTAACGACCTGGTTTAGAATGTAAAAATCGGTCCGGATGAATTCGAGACAAATTGGGTGAACATGATCCAGAATTATAACCTGATTGGCGATCCATGGTTCGACGAAATGTACGATATCCGACATTCATGGATTCCGGCTTATTATAAGGAAACCCATATGTCCGGCCTTATGAAAACCACATCTAGATCCGAGAGTTCAAACGCGTATATCAACATATACAAATCTTATTGGATCGACTTGGTGGAGTTCCTTACTAATTATGATATAGCAATAGAGAAACAAAGATACAAACACGCCGTTCATGAAAACGTAACAAGAAGCACGAGACCGAAATTTGTGACACCGTTAGGTATAGAACGTCACGCTTCAAACATATATACACGACCAATCTCTTTCCACATACAAAAAGAGATAAGGAAGGCTGTATCGTCTTGTCGAATTGAGACGGTTGAAGGTCCGGTCGAGAATAAGATGTTTATGATTAGTCAAAAAAGCAAAAAGTCCATGGGCAAGATCAAACATATGGTACGTACGTTCTCTATGTCTACCCTATATTTTATTAAAAATATATTCCATGTATATATATATTTTTTAACTAATCTTTATACCAACTCGGTCTCGATGCAGGTGTCTCAAAAACTATCCCGAGGATACCGTCGAATGCAATTGCAATTTGTTTGTGAGGTTCGGGTACTTGTGTCGGTATGCTCTGAAGGTCCTTATCAATGATGAGGTAGATTGTATACCGGATAAATATGTTCTTCGTAGATGGAGTCGACAATTAGTTACTGTCCAGGTTGACGCAGAAAAGGAGAAAAGCATTTTAGACGTTCATTCTAAGATCGATGACACCGTAAGCTCGCTCGCAACGAAAAATCAATTATGGCTAGATTGGGTGACATTCTTGATAACTTCAAGGGATCTATAGAAAAAGGATTACCATATGAAGACCCCAACCAACAGAAGGTAGATGCAATTACCGAGCATCTCGGAGTTCCTGTTCCAGATGAATTAGACATCTTACCCCCGTCTGGGATAAGATATAAGGGGTGTGGAACTGGTAAGAGGCAGACTAGTGTGCACGAGAAGATGTAGAATAAAAGCAAAAAAACCAAACGAAAGTGTTCATCGTGCGGACAACAGACCGGACATGATTCACGAAATTGCCTTACCAATAGTTGAAACCACTCTAATTTCAGTCAATTACTTATTTAAGGGTTGTTCTTCGCACGGATTTCGCGTTTAGATACGTTTTTAATTTTCATAATAAGGGTTTTGGTGACTTTTCAGATTACTCTTGTTTCGTTACTGTTTTATCGTTATTATTTGAACTCATTTATATTTTTTTCCAAAATCGATTCAATTTGGTTAGAGTTTAGTTATTTATTAAAAAAAGTCTAGATGAAGTTGCTTATCATGTCATCATGAAATGGAGTTGTCCATTAAATATGTGTGGGATGTTGTGTTTCCAGTGGTTCATTACGATGTTTTATGGGGGTAACACCCCGTGTAAATGATAATTCCAGATGGATATGGCATCCGGAATTCAACTATTTATATGTTTCTCATCGTTTATAATCGTTGAACATGCCTGCTCGTTCATTTACTTTCATATGTTCAAACCAAACCAATGTTCATCATAACCCAGGTTAAACGTAAGTTTATTGCATTTGCTACGATAATGGTTGTGAGCAATATAATTACATGATGTATTCAATTGATTTTCGAATTTTTATTAATTTAAAAACAGTCTAAATTGATTTAAAAAAGGTTGGTAATTAATTTAAAAAAGTATAAATTGATTTTCGACTGTTAGCCACCAATTGGTAATTAAATTTGGATATTTCTTACTTTTGGATCCCTACATCGCATCCCCATTAAATAAAAAGAGGTTTTGGTGATTAAGATGAAAATAGATGAGGTTTTCGATGCCTACTACCCATCCCTAAAAAATGAAAATACAATACAACACACCGGTTTTGGGTGACTGGTTATGTGAAAATAAGGAGTTTTTAGTTGTCGGGTATTGGTTCATGTTTAAGGTGTGCGTTGTGCGTGTGTGTGTGTGGTGGGGTTGGGGGGGGGAGGGTAGATGGGGGTTAAGAACATATTCACAATCATTAATATTGATTTGTAACTTTCAAGTTCATCACTAATATTGATTCTGGATTGTTAATATTAGTTATAATAGTTGTTCATGTATTATTGTCCATTCAGGTCGACAGAGTGTTCATATTTTCAAATATGTTCAGTCCGATGGTGTGTTCATTATACAATTATGTTCATGCCGACTGTGTGTTCACGACGAAAAAATTGTTCATTTAACTTCGATGTTCAACGCCATTCATGATCACGCCGTATGTTTGAATCACCGTTAATTGATCGGTTAATTAACATCAGTTAATGTTGTTTCACGTTCCGCAAAAGAGTTGCCCAAAATGCCATTTAACTTCACATAAGAAAACAAAAAGAACCTGTCTCATTCAATATTTATCACCAAATATGCAATATTTATTTTATTGATCACCAAGACGTTGCCAAATACAAATATTAAAAACTAAGTTCCCAAAGCAAAACTCAAATATTAATAAACTAAGTTCCCCAAGAAAAATACAAATATTAAAATCTAAATTCCCCAAGCAAAATTTAACAGAAAGCAGATTAAAGACAAACAACTAAGGGGTAGCGACCAACTATATGACCTTTCATAGTCTTTATATCTCCTAAACCAAGATAAAGACAAAAACACGATCGTCATGCGAGCAATAGCATCCAACAAGAACTACACCTTATGCCTTGGAAAGCGGTTGCCATCTTGGCGCTTTTTAAATGCAATTGAAGCCTCCATTGCTATGAAACGTTGAACGTCTTGGTTGTTCGTTGATTTTTTGATGTTAATTTCACTCAACAATATTTTAGACGCGTACTTAACCCTTAAATCCTTAGTTTTTTCTTCTGCTTTGTGCTTTCCTTGTATAGGCCACTGTTCCATAGACGTAAATCCCCCACCCATGAACCTCTCCATGTTGCGCATCAACATTACTCCACGATCAATCTTGTTGTCCACAACCTGCCATCTCACTTTTTTTTTGCTCAATGTTCTTTTCTATGTACGCCTTCCACCCATGGTTACCTTCGTTACTTAGATGAATAAACATCAGATGAAGCTGTTGCAATCAAATAGTTTTTCAACATATATAAAAACATCCATATGTGATATAAAAATAGGTATAAAGTAATTAATGCGGGCCATACCAGCACACTGGGTGTAAAACCGTATATATCCTCTATACACCCCTCTCGTTTCACTGTCTACTATACAAACCGATGGTTGCCGCAAGTTGAAGACAACCATGTAAACCAGACGAGGGGATACAACTGGAAATATCACCTACAATAGGTGCATGGTTATTAACCATATTAGAGCGACTCCAACAAGGTAACCTGCTTGGTAGCAAAAAACTTACCAAGTCCATATTGCGCATGCTAATGATTTCTGTTTCATGGTTACACCATTTTTTGATAACTCGAATGAATTTTTCGTACCTATCTCTTGTATTCTCACCCGGGTCATTTATTCCATCATCGCCCTGCTCACCATTTAAAAAAATAAAGTATGTCACATACACGTTCATAGTATGAAACATAAGACGGTTACAAAGACAACGTTGTGAAATATATATTACCGAAAGCGCGGATGGGAAGAAGAATCAGCGTGGAGAATCGAAGCTTCGAAGTTTCTCTTCGTTGTTCAGGACCATAGCACAACCATCTATGACTTTAGTACTAACAAACGCTTGATCTGTCATAGTTTGGAGTTCGAGACTCATCTCGCATTTTGTCACAAAAAGTTTTTCCCTGCAAGAAATAACAAATTTATAGTTTACATCTCAAGGTAGGGGTGTGACAATCAATATTCATGAAAGTTAATAAATCAACCAGCAACTTACACGCTTCCGTCGATCCCCTGCATAACCCAATCACGATTTATTACTTCGTCCCGTGAAACAACAAATGATACAGCACGTTGCATGTAAGGCTATCTTACTTTCACTCCTAGTTTGGTTCCCCTCTTTCTACATCGAGTCCTGTCATCTGTTTCTCCCATATTAGTTTCAAAATCCTCAACCATTGATTTCAACCCTTTTTGGGTTGGGCTTATTCCTAAGTCAAACCCAGGGGGATCAAAATCAGCACAACCAACCACGGTTCCCTTGTTGTTAATGGATTTATCTACCATTCCTGAACCTTTATTATTTTTGATGCTTCTTCCGGGTCCATGATGCAATCGTCTAAGCTCCCCATCGTTATGGTGTCCCCTCGAGTAAACGGTAATGAAATATCACATTACTGGAATCAGTTGATAATGGATAGAATCAAACTCGATCTTCCTTACAAAATATTAATACCGACATAATATCGGCGAGTGGATAAATTGGTTTATACTAAAGAACGGTAATATCATATAATCGATCGAGAAATGAAAAGATTTGTGTCCGAAATAAAGGTAGACTGATAATAACCTGTTTATGATGTTTACATGATGCTTGGTGTCTAGAAATTGTTTATGAAGGTGTTATAAAGAAAACAATGAGTAAACCACGGAAAGTACCTGCATCAAATTTCTGTCCAGACACACGGTCAACTTCTCCGAACAATGTAGGGCTCGTCCATATAGGGGATAATGGTGATGCTACCGCGTCTATGGCTAAAGGATCATGGTTTACTATCGTTCCGTGAACAAGCGAAAGTTTGTTGCTATGTTTTGGAGCTGTTTGGGGCGTTCCCACCTTGTCAAAGGCCTTTTTGTCCCTATTCAACATTTGGCCGTCATTCAACACGAATATACTGTTTCGGAGAAAGGCTGACAATTTAGTATTCAAAATTTTAACTCCTTCGTCGTATGGGAACGGTCCGAAGCATGGGACATCATAGAGTCCGCCTTCGATACCATATCCATCAGTTCTGTGATCTTCAGGTCCAACTTTGTAAGGAACAACTATTAATAGAGTTGAAAGAATTATAAGCAATTTATCAGAAACTGAACATGAATGAATGTTCACGAACATGAACATGAAGTAACGTTAACTGTATCGATAGCAACGACAATCATGATTAACATTATCTGGAAAAATAGCAGTGGATTCATATAATATACTATGCAAGAACATGATCAACATACACATCAAGAAACACCCTTTTAACAAAAACCATCCTGCTGGATGTTATTGAGGACTGCAGATATATGAATAATTCTGCAATTAATATTGGTCAACTATCCGTAGGATTCAAGCCTAAATTCTTCGTCGTAAACAAATAAAGGATAAATATTTCTTTCCTAGATGATAGAAGGTAAACTAATATGAATTCGTCCACGAAAAGACCAAAAAGTCAATAATATGAATTCGTCTACTAATACGAGTTATCCACAGATCCTTTTAACAAAATTCAATAAACTAATACGAGTTATCCACATTATACGTTTGTTTTATATGGTAACCGGTAGCACTCGATCACATAAAGCAACAACGACCAGTTTTTAGAGTATCTCCATCAGCATCTTCATAATTTCTTCCAAAATAGAGATTGAAAATTAAAAATCACTAAAAACGATTACATTCGACTCCATATCATCTCTATTATGGGATTACAATAAATTTAAAAGAATGTAAGTGAACAAGACCGGACGTTAACGAACGACGATCGATCGGGACACTAACATAATTAAAAAGTTGTGCTTGTCTTAATGCTAAACTAAGTAAAAATATGCACAAAACTATTTAACACAGTCAGTTGCTTGCAGACAGCTATTGGTTGGATTTAATTAAGGTATGCTAATGTATCTGTTTAATTTATAGTATAGGGTAGAGATGGGATGCAACTTTTAGGGGTTACCAAAATCATGAGCTTATTGTATATGAACATAGAATGGTTATATTTCATAATTTACCAAATTTATCATGTGGATGTTGTGTTATTAATACCCTATATTTTATTTATTGATTTTCACACACACGCAGGGGATAGAAAACAATTGATTCCGAATATGCAGTATTTTGTTTTTAAAGGAAAATCCGACTTTCTCTTCTCATGCACACCAAAATTGTCAGTAATGTCATTTAAAGCTGTTATGTAAATTGAACCTGGGTTTCGTTAGGTGGTGCTTACATAAAACCACATACGTAAGAAATAGATATAAAAAACCATAACGATAAATTAGCTATTACCTCCCTTGATATATCAGCTTTTACCGTATCACAACAGGGGTCCCCCCGCTGATGATCTCCCGATATCCTTTGATGCATCAGCCACCTTGACCTTTAATCATGGAGCTCTCAATCCCACCATTTTCTGTTGCACAACTCGTGGACTCGACATAGAGCATCTAATTCAGGTTTACACACATATTAGGGTGAATTTCATGGGAAAACGTCCAATAAGAACTAATGTTTTGAACATCGTACAGTTTGTCGTTTGCTTAAAACTATATTAAACTGATGAGAAATTTCCATTTTAAGCAACAACCAAGAGCTGGCCAGATGTTCTGTACGATTTTTTTTCTTTTTGAGCGGGAAACCCAGGCACTTCCATTAAAAACAAGAAAAAGTTACAAAAGCAGAACTGGTTACATCAAGGAAATTTAAGAAAACAGCCCGACTTGGAAAGACAAAACCAAGCCACGAGCAACCAGAACAAACACAGACTAATAATAAAGACAAAGCAACAAGCAAAGACCCCGTTGCACCTCCAAAAAGACCACTCAATCAGCACCTTAAATTGTATCTCCATGAGCAATTCTGCACCTACTATTCCTCTTCCAGGCCATTCTCTGGATTATCACACCTCTAGCTTCATTGAACAACTTCTCAATGCTCCTGCTACAGTTATCAAAAAGCCTCTTATTCACACAAGATCAAATGTTAATGACTAGAATGGCATTTTCATTCGATACCACGATCAAAACGAAAAAAATATTGACCTAAACAGGGTTGATATTTGAAGTAATAATATCCTATTATTAAATTATCTGGGTTTTGATAAATTATTAACATGTTAATTATTAATTGTTCCGAATGTTGAAGTAGACAGCTGTTCGGTTTGAGCATTTTGGTAAAGGGTTCGTTTCGAAAAAGGCTAATCATATCGCAAATAAATACAATAATTATTTATAAAATAAAATTGAATTAAAGGTGTTTGAAAACTACATACCGTGAGATACGTCGAAGGTCCTGCATAATATACCTTCTTACATTCTCGGGACCACTTGAATTTGCTTGTCTCCAGACAGTCGTATACGTACTTGCACCAGTCCACTTTCACAATCATATCTATGTCCTTCAAGTGTGAGAGGAACCCTATGTTGTAGCAACCAACCCTACTGCATTCAAAGAGGACATTTATCACCAACACAAGGAAATTCAACTTGAAATAAATATCGTGCTGCTTTGTTCTCTGAATCTCGTGCATTATGTCCATTGGCCGAACCCTATCCTTGGTGTATTTCTTTTTCCAAATCGTCTTTAAATTGTTAGGCCGGTTGTCTGTTTCAGTGGCCATTAGATTAATTCCCCCCATTGGGAGTCCTAGAATCTCATGGATTCACTGTGTAGATATCGGAATCCTTCCGGTGTTTACGTTCATACTCATCTTCAAAGAATCAAAACGATCAACTACGTAGAACCCTAATCTAATTGGAATACCATCCAATTTCGTCCCAATCAATTTTTCTAAGCCAATATCCTTCACGGCAACTTTCTGTTCGACAGTCAGGGCCTTTACAGTATCACATAACGTCTTTGGGGAAGTTCTAGTTCGTAAAACGTTTTGAACTTCTTTTGCCGTTCCTTCCGCCTCGTTCATAACGTCCGTTTAACAATGCCCATAGTCTTTAAGGTGGTTGCGCGCTTCTCCGCCTTACGATCCTCATCACCAGATTCAATCTGCGGGCCTTGGAAATCACTGTCGGAGCTTATTTCTGCGTAAAATATCAGCTCCATTAACTTATATTACACAGATGCATTTATTTTTTTCATCGTCGAATTCAACAATTTGAGAACATTGATTTCTGATAGATTTTCATACAGTATATTAACAATATTATAGATAATGTATTAAAGACCGCTTTTATTCCAACCTTTCACATCTTCGAGGCTTCATGGAGGACAAAGCATCTTATTGGTTATATTACGATCACAACCTGGACATGAAAAATTTGAGGACATATGCGATAGGTTGGTCATCAAAACTTCGTGATATGCACCGTAGTGCCTTTATCGAAACACCAAAAATAAAAATTGTAGGGTGGAATAGATGATTGACAAACCTGTTCTAGAAAACTTATGTTTCTTGATAGTGGATGCATGTTCCTTTTTGACACCTATGCATTCAAATCAATCGTTAGTTTCAAAACATTCTAATAATTAGAAATAATAATTACTACACGGTGTTTACCATCGCCAATTTGTCGTTTACCCTTGATCATATTTCCAGGTGCCAAACATCCGAGATTCTCTGCAAAAACAGAGGTCGACCGGTATTAACTAACGTGAAAGATTTAAACAACACCTCCCCTATGTTTAAAACATAAAACCTTTGTTTATGTTTGTCATGTTGCTGGCTCAGATATTAACCGCGTGTTCGGTGACCACGTTCGCTGCCATAAAGGAAACAACCTCGTAATAGGATGAAACTATAGTTCATACTGGTTTACAATGAACAAAATCTCAGAGTGGGATTTCAATCCCTATTTTTGTTGAGTTGTTTCATGAATCAAAATGGATAGCCACTTATCGTGAAAACGATCAATGGCGAACACATACATAAACATCAATACATAACCCCCCCCCCCAAAAAAAATCATGTTTATTAATTATTTCAAAGTCAATACAAAACGGTATGGGGTTACAATTTTTGTTGCACATGAACATCATGACATAAACCAACTCTATAATAGTAACTCATAACGGTTCAGTCTTCGATACCTAATAATCAGTGTAATTACACGACCCCCCCCCATACCACCCCGACAAATATATAAATGTAATATTTTCATGTAAATGTTCAGGAATAGAACTAGAAATTTAAGCAGACATACATAATGAACATGAACAAAAATATTATACATTCGCGTGAACATGAACATGACCATTTCTTGAACCTTGCTGAAACAGGGTAATGAACATGATCATTTTATAATATACACCTTTCAACCAATCAAGTACAGGTTAACTAATCTAGATGATGAACATGACTGAATAAATGCTTAAACATTTTATTATAATGTTATTGGAACAGGTAAATCATGTGGTCTTATATTGATGAACATGAACATCTTGAGCTATGTTACAATCAAATATAGTTAATAAAAAAAACACAGTTCCATACCAAATTTATCGGCTTTATCGGATTCAATGGGGACTTCACCACAGTTGGTTGGTTTCGATCTTGTCATACCGGCTGCAACAGAAGCTTCAACTTGCGGAACGTAATCATCTTTACCACAATCCACTGGGGTGATGAAAGAGTTGACAAAGTTGGAGAAATTTGCTCTCAACATTATCATATTGCTCCTTACACAGGCCTGTTTTTGTCAAGAAAGAAAACAATTTGGAAAATTTATAACTGTTCAGGCACTAACCCTAGAACAAATACGGAAAATAAAAAATGTACGGGAATCTGGGTTATTTCCAACATGTTCTTGAAATTGTACAACCATCGATTTTGGAGGAAGATCGGCAGAGGATTTTTTCGTTGGCCAAAATCTGTTTTTGGGGGAGAATGTAACCGATGAATCAGAGAGGCAAGAAACTGATGAGCAATTTTAGGGATTGCAATTATTGGATATATACATTTTGTGTTTTTCCCAAATTGCTCTTGATTCCAATGTTCATATTGAAATGAGGTAAAAAACAATTAGATGAATACCATGTTAATCTCAACCGTGGATGTAACAATTTAATGGGTTAGATTGGTTAACATGGTTAACACATAAATTATGGTTAACAACAGAACCCGACCCTATATATATATATATATCAAATTATTATGGCTAAAAAATGACTTTAAAATGGGCGTCGGTTAGATTTTTTACAGCATCACAAGAATGATTCATCCTAGAATATAAAAGAATAATAATATTCTACAATAAATGGAAGAAATTTCCAAATCTCAACTTACTTCCTTGCTTAATCTAGGCTTCTAAATATCTTAAATAGGTAGATCATTTACCTTTCCTATGCATAATCACTTTTTATAAGTAACATTAGTCATTACTGACCTACATATCATATATGTTATCCCATCAATAGATCTTTTCATTTATTCACTAGAAAGAAAATTGTAACACTTTAGGCAAATCCCATATCGGCCGTGGAAAGGAGTGATGCTGGGTTCATAAGTAAACCTTGGCCTTCCTAAACACAACGCGTTTTGGGGCCACACGCAAGGCAGGTTCTTGGAACTCTGTGGTTAAGCGTGCTTGGGTGGGAGCAGTACCAGGATGGGTGACCCCCTGGGAAGTCCTCGCCAGGTCGCAGAAACAAATCCGTGCGGCTTAGGCCAAAGTGGACAATATTGTATCGTGGTAAGGCGGGGTGTTACAAATGGTATCAGAGCCGCTCCTGTGCTGTTCAGGATATGGGGCAAACCTCATCGAGGACGATGAGTCCCTAAGGGGGCGTGTTTGTAATACCTTAGGCAGATCCCATATTGGCCGTGGACAGGAGTGATGTTGGGTTCATAAGTAAACCTTGGCCTTCCTAAACACAACGCGTTTTGGGGCCACACGCAAGGCAGGTTCTTGGAACTCTGTGGTTAAGCGTGCTTGGGTGGGAGTAGTACCAGGATGGGTGACCCCATGGGAAGTCCTCGCCAGGTCGCCAGAAACAAATCCGTGCGGCTTAGGCCAAAGCGGACAATATTGTGTCGTGGTAAGGCGGGGTGTTACAAAAATTATGTGATCTTCCATATATGTTTGTTCAAGTTGTATGACACGTTATCTTTAACCTATTTCTCCTTGATATATTTATATTCTAATGTTTCTTGCTTTCTCAAAGATTATTGAAGGTACTACAGAAGTTGATCTATAGACAAACTTGCATTTTCATCTTTGCAAGTATTAGTTGAAGGCAAAGAATAATAAATACATATCTATTAAACAAAGTTATTTAAGTTTAAGATCTAAATACATGATTTTGATAAAGTATACTAAGAATGGACTTGATCGAGGTAACATATACCAAGGTTCATTGATACACACCTCCCCTTTTCCCTCATATTAAATAACAGTGCCTAATGGTAGACTTTAACTGTCGAGAAATAATTTTATAAGTATTAGAAACAGTAAAAATCAAACCTTTAAGAATAAAGATTGAAACTTTATTATAAAACACGAACCAAGACTTTACTTATAAATGAATATGACAGTCCAAACGTCGTTCGGTCTAACTTTTCCCAAATCGTATAAACCACACGGTTCGAATCTATCCTTCGCGATAGATTCGATGAAAGAAGCGGTAGAAACAGAGTGTTCACTTTGTGAACGGAAATTTAATGCGAAACAGAAAATATAAAACCAACCTGTTAGTTCTTCGAGGAATAAAACGCAGCACGGTATGGAACGATTCTGCATGAAAAAAACCTATCCCTTAAGGTTTTATATGACACTCTTATTGCTGAGAGATCAACCGTCACAAAGCCCCATGATTTGATGCAGTTCGGGTTCGTAATTCACAGCGATGAATACGAACGAAAAGGCAAGATCGATGCAGAAAATATTAGCAGAAAACAATAGCATAAAACGATGGAAAGAAGCAGTAGCAGTAGCAGAAAAACGAGAGAGAAAAGAGAGCAGTTTGCTATATTCGCAGTGTGTAAAATTAGAGAGGTTAACCTAGTATTTATACCGGTAAACCCACGATTTTTTCAGCTTATTCCCAAAGAAACGGGATTCAGTTTGAGATTAATTCTCAATTAGATAAGCCCACGTTTTAATTAATTGATAAATTAAATTTGAGAAATCAGCTATCTAAATAATAGATAGACTTAGTCAAAATTAATTAAAAAAAAACGTGAAGGTTATCTGCTTACTGATAAAACCGACTGCCTCTATATCTCTCACCATTTTTCATACCAAAAAGATACTCGGGAGCTCGGGGCGATGATCCTCTTGCTCCGATGCGGCGTGCGAAGTGCAAAGTGCACCTCATCGCGCCAGTCCGCGAATTCCTGCGCACGCGTCCACGTCATCGGCATCGGCCTCGGCCACGACCACGATCACGGGCGTGCGTGTACGTTGGACCTACCATCCACAACCCCCACCATGAGCCCATGAACTAGTTCAAGGCCCATTTGGGGATTAATGATTATATTGTGCTTCACACTTTAGTTTTCTACCAATGTGGGAGGGATGAAAATTCTTCCAACCTCACATTATTTTCCAACAATCCCCCACCAGGGGGGAAAATTTTCTGACATTCATAGTAGACAATGCCACAGTGGTGTCACTAAGATTAAACCATGTTTTATGTAAGTAGGCAAAGAGAGATCAATTCAATGATATCACTTAGAATTTAAACCTTTAATCTTAAGATCTCTCCGGCTTACTTACACATATCATCTAACATTCTTGCTTTCTCACTGAGCGCGAATATGGCCATGCGCTAAATCACGCTTCATGACCTTTTAGAAGAAGAACCACGATTCTTCATTTGAGGCGGCACCACCTCTCAGTTATATAGGAAAAGTTCTATAATATCTTCGTTGCTAAGATGCCTATAAACTTTGTTAAGAGTTTTAACTCAACCTAATTCTCGGGAACGCCATACTATCTTCTACCTTACATGGATCCATCAGTCGATAGTACCTTCTATCAATTAGTGACTTGTTGTTACCCTTTAAACTTGATATATAGGAGCACTAAATTCAAGTTGGGTTTCCATCACTAATTGATTCTACGTGGTTTCAGACCCATATCACTAGTAGTTGATCCTACGAAGTCTCTCGTTAGAGGCTTGGTTAGCGGACCAGTCAAGTTCCCACACGACTTGACATAAACAATACTTATGGTACCATCATCAATCAATTGTCTCACAAAATTGTGTCGGAGACCTATGTGTCGCGACTTCCCATTATACACGACATTGTATACTTTTGACAGTGTGGCCTCACTGTCACAGTACATGGGAATAGAAGGAGTCGATCGGGGGCACATATGTATATCTGGTAATAGATCTCTAATCCATTCGGCCTCTTTGCCCGCGACAACTAGGGTAATAAGCTCAGCTTCCATACTATACATGATTGTTACTTGCTTGCCCAAGAAATTGCTCCACCAGCAAGAGTATAAATCCACCCACTTGTGGATTTAGAGTCACTAGTGTAATCTATCCAACTGGCATCAGAATATCCTTCCAAGATTCCTGGATGTGTCATGTATGTTAACTCTAGATCATAGGTTACTTTTCAAGTAACCAAATACTCTACTGATAGGTTTCCAGTGATCTGGACCGGGATTGCTTGTATTTTGACTCAGTCTAGTCACAACAAAAGCAATATCCGGTCTAGTGCAATGCATCGCATACATCATGCATCCTATTGCAATAGCATACTCAAGTTGAGCCACTACTCTACCCGAGTTTTTGTCAAGTTTCACACTTGAATCAAATGGAGTATTAAACTCCTTTATGTTCAAATGTTGGAACTTGGTCAATATCTTCTCTATGTAATGGGATTGACTCAAAGATATTTGGGATGCTGACCTTTTGAATTTTATCCCTAGAATGGTATCTACTTCTCCAAGATCTTTCATCTTAAAGTTCGAGGATAAGTAGTCCTTAGTTTCAAGGATACCTTCTAGGTTGGTTCCAACATATCATCTACATAAAGACAGATTATTACAGCGGATCCTCTCGTGCATTTTGAGTAAATGCACCTGTCGGCCGCATTATGTCGGAACCCGAAAGAAGTGATAGTCGTATCAAATCTTTCGTGCCACTGTTTGGAGCTTGTTTTAACCCGTATAGAGATTTAATAAGTCTACACACTTTATTCTATTGTCCGGATACCACAAACCCCTCAGGTTGCTCTATATAAACCTCCTCGTTTAGATAGCCATTCAAGAAGGCTGTCTTCACATTCATTTGATGAATGTACAGTCCTTTTATGGCTGAAATTGCTATAAGAGTTCGAATTGAACTAATTCTAGGAACTGGAGCATAGGTGTCAAAATAATCGATTCCCTCTCTTTGTCTATACCCTTTAGCTACTAATCTAGCTTTAAAGGCACAAATAGTACCATCTGGATGTAGCTTTCTTTCGAATATCCATTTAGAACCTATGGGTTTTGCTCCCTTAGGCAAGTCAGACAACCCCCAAGTACCATTGCTCATAATAGAGTCCATTTCATCATTTATTGCTTCTTTCCACAATGGAACATCCCTTGAAGACATGGCCTCTTTAAAAGTCTTAGGATCATCATCTATATTGATGGAGAAAATGACCTCTCTCGTCACATTCTTTTGAGTTCCTTCTACGAAGTATGCGAAGAAATCATCTCCTAGACTTTTCTCCTTTCTTACTCTTGTACTTCTACGTGGTTCGTCAACCTTTCTTGAGGTTTTCGAACTATCACGAGATGTGCAAGGAAGATTAGAAGCCAATGTTGGTTCTGAATTTTCAGCATTGCCTGAAAATTTATCTTCAAAGAACTCCACGTCTCTAGATTCTTCTATGACTCCTGATTCTTTATCCAATAATCTATAAGCCTTGCTATTTCTAGCATATCCAACGAATACGCTTTTAATAGCACGGGCTCCAAGTTTAGATCTTTTCGAATAAGGGGTTCAATAGTAGGCAATACATCCCCAGACTCTAAATAGTCAATACTTGATTTACTTCCTTTCCAAAGTTCATAAGGACTGGCTGGAATCACATGACTAGTGATTCGGTTGTGGATATGGCAAGTAGTGAGTAGGGCTTCTCCCCATAATTTATTTGGCAGACCCGATTGGTTCAACATACACTTGACCATTTCAACAAGGGTACTGTTGGAACCCAGATCCCTCAAATACTCAAATACAGTTGATTAATGCATGAATAATTAAGAGTAGAAAGCGGAAGCAATTTAATCAACAGTAATATATAATTGTTAAACGATAAAGGAAGAACAATATGAAGAACAATAGTAATTTGTATTTCACTCAATATATCGATGATTACAGTGCACAAATTACTCTTTATTTATCTCACCCAATCGATCGACACCTACAACAGTGAAGGCTATCTCTATTTATACTATTACAAAGGAAAAGTCAACAAGCTAGCCTATCACATGTTGAGAAGTCAGCTATACAAGTAACAGAATCAGTTACGCACAAGAAGTATGACATGCTACGTCATTTAAGCACGTGTTTTCCATAAAGTGAAATCCAGAAGACACCCAATCTTCTGGACTAACGTTGCCTCTGGACTAACACATCTGAAGTGTTGATCTTCTGAAGTTGTAGGCTTTTGGAGAGTTTAACTTGTTTCTTCTGATCAAGTTCTGATTTACAATTTTAAGTTCTAACGATCTGCCCCTAAGTGTGAAGTCAAAACCATAACATACGGACTAGAAAGAAACAGGATTAGTTTTTTTTTTCATTACAAGAAATCTGAAATTACAAAAGATCGTACAGAGATTAACTAGAATGGAGCTTCTGGATGCCCACTAAGAACTCTAAGATATTTTCTAGTAATCTCTCTTATCTTGGAAACCCCGTCAAGATGTTTCTCCATTTCAAATGCAGCTCTTTTGATGGATTTATGCACATCATCCCTTTTTAGAGCTATTAGCCTATTGATCATCAATAACGTCTCATCAGAGTATTTGAATGATTCGTCCAACCTGAAAAACTTCTTGCCTGTTAGTCTATGAAAAACAATAGCCCTTTCAGGTTCTAGTATCAGATCACCAATTCTCTTTGAAGCAATCCCTTCCAATTCTTCATTTGGAGCAGTTATGAGTACGTTTTCCACAAGTCTTTCAAGACATATCTGAAAGTATACCTTAGTTCTGAAGTCTACAAAAACTTCCATACTTGTCAGAATTCTTAGATACGCAACGTTATCATCTGGACTCCTGTTTCTTAGGGGCTTCATATATCTTCCAAGGGAAATCAAATCAGAAGGATTTAACGACAAATAATCATTGTCAGTTAAGTTACATACCTGTCCATTAACCCTTTCAACTCTGTACAGAGAATACATTACATCAGAGTCTTCAAAGAATTGAGTTCTTAATTCAAGCACTCTTCTGATAGCTGAAGTGGCGAACACATTTTCTCTTGGTTGTCTAAATCTTGCAAATCTGGACAATGTACGCACATCTGAGCCCTCAGCAAAATTTCGTGCAATCATGCGTACTCTTTCTTCTCTTTCTGAGTATAGGTGTTTGTAAATTACTTCTCTGGATGTGATAACTTGAGTACTGGTTATTCTTTCGCGTTGTTCTGGATCCATTGAGTTCAGTGATACTTCAGCCCTATTTCTGTGCGTTTGTTCAACAATGGTCTGATCACCAGATTGATCAACCATTGGAGCCTTCATTCTTTGATTAGTGATAGGTTGACTCGTTGAGGCTTCATTATTGGATGCAGAGATTGGAACATTGGGATTAGGATCTTCTGATGGAATCACTTATGGTCTTGGGAGAGAAGTTTTTGGGATTGTAGAGGTTGAAGAGGACGGTCGACCAGATGCTCTGGATCGAGTATTGGCATTCCTTGGTCTTCTTGGGATCTGTATTCTTGTTCTTTCAAGACTGAGAATGAAGTTAGCAACTTCTGGATTACTTGGCAATGGGCGCATTGCTAAAGGAGTTATAGAAATTGGAGCTTCTGGAGTCTTTGTGGTTTGTTGTGGTGGCTGGGATGATGAAGGTTGACTTGGTATAGGAGCTGTGGCTGGTTCAAAAGTTGAAGCTAGCTCAGAAGAGGGACCCATATTCTGCCTTTTCTTCCCCTCCTGAGGATCAGAAGGATCTTGATCCTGATCCTCATATCTTTTTCTCTTTAGTTCAGACTTTTTACAGGCTCTTTCTTCTTTGGCTTTCTTTCTTGATGCATGATGTTCAAAGATTGATTGAACAGCTGTTGTAAGAGTATTCATAGAAGTATCCAAGGTAGATACCTTATGGGTAAGTTCAACTGTTGGAGCCGTGTTTATCTTTGAAACAAACTTCGCATTGACGTCATTGAACTTGTCAAGCATAGCCTTCTGGAAGTTTTCCAAGTCTGATTTGGTGAGGAATCCAGAAGAGGAGGAAGACTCTGAGGGAATAAACGCATCAGGTAACTTCTTCATATCTGTAGCAGACAAGCCAAATTCTTCTGTAGAAATAGTAGCTTGTGGGGTTGGAAATTCAGAAGGGATCTTAGAAATAGCTTCTGCATTGGACTTCAGGCTGCTTTCCAACTTCTAAAACTGCTCAATGGATAAGTTTCTTTGAGTGTGATGGGCATTAATAAAGAAGTTTTTCACTTGATCCAGAGTTTGAGTATGTTCCTTCTGAGTAGCTCTTATTTCATTCACAGAGAAATTTACATGGGTTTGCTCTGCATTGAAATTTGAGTTACAGTTGTCAACAGCTTGTTCTAGATCCGCCATAGATCCGCCATAGATCCCTTCATTTGATCAACAAACGGTTGGAACGCAACATTTGTGACAAATTCAGGTGGGGTTGTAACCGATGCTTCTTCAACACATGATGCCTCGTGACCCTCGCGTTCAGAGGGGCCCTCATTCACACCTGTTTGGACGTTGAGTGTGGAGGGACTTCCATCCTGTCTTCGAGGGGTCCTAAGAGGCATCTCTTCGGATGTTCTGATCATATTGACTTTTTCTCCAACATCAAAGGGTGGAGAGTCAATAATGATGTGCGTAACCTTAAACATATTGAAAATGGAGGTACGTTGTGTGCCCTATTTCCATAACCCCTCTGATGGGAATTCATTGGCTTCTGGATTGGTAGTTAGCATGGACGTGCCAACTGCCATCCAATCTATATCATCGGTCACGGAGACATCGATGTTGTGAGAGGGTAGTGGCGAGTTCTGGGGCAACTGAAATCTTATATTTGCATCATCATCCTTTTGACAGGAAGATGATGAGGAGGTTTCCCCAGATGTGCTTGATTCAGAGGAATTTGAGATCTCCTCTGAATGGTTAGGTTGTTGGTTTGGGTTTGAACTGAGCTCAAGTCCTTGTTCAATAGGTGAAGATGTGTTGGCATCAACCCTAGTAGATGTACTAGCTCTGGGTGGAGTCGGTTGGATTCGATCAGTTGTGTCCATAAGAACATCTTCTGTGCTCTCTTTTAACAATGCTCGGCATGGTTAGAATCACTCAGATTGCCACTCGGATTGTTTTCAATCTCATTCACACTCGACCCCTCACTGTCTACACTGGCTTCTATAAAATCTGGGGTAGTTGACCTCTGTTCTGAGATCACGATAGAGTCCCTATAAGATATAAAAATAGAAGAGGTTGAAGGAATAAGCTTAAGCATGTACCTTGACTGTTCACGTTCTTTGAGTAGCCATCCTTGTGGATAGTAGGTCGGTGAGATTTCATCGTGTGGATCTTGCAGAATGGTTGTACACATTCGATGTGCCATTTTGAGATGGCCATTTGGATGAACAGAGACATAAATCGAGGGAACATTAACGCTGGTAGAGTTTTGGCTTTCTTCAGAAGCAAAACCTTGTTGTGTACATCACCATGGATCTCTTGGAAAATTAAGTCTGTGAAGTCTAGAGGTCGATTGAAAAACATGCCATACGTTATCGTGAAGACATTGGTACTGGCTTGATCCATTGAGCCAATTTTGCACGTTAAGCTTTTGTTGATAATCGAGACAAGTACATTCCACATAGGTGGTAGGCACTGCCTTTTGAAGTCAGAAACCCTTGTGATTTCCTTGTTATACCCTAGAAATTTTAGAAATTCCAACAATACTTCAGAAGTAGGGCTCTTCTCAAGAGCTGGATTTGGCACAAGAGTGGTTTCATTCTCTAGAATGAATGTTTCTGGAAGACGAAACATCCTTGCTATCGTCCTTCTCGTAATCTGTACTTCAATCACGTGTTCTTCGTCATTGGGAACACAGAAACTTCCAGCAAGAGTGTTCTCATCTTTGATGTACATAGATTGCCATACTTTTTGAACAAGTTTTTCTGGAACATTGGGATTGGCAATTGTTAGGGCTCGGTTCAGGATATGACGTTGAAGAAATTCTATCATGATGTGATAGTCAGCAGAGTAGGTTTGGGGATCAAGGAGCACTTGGAAGTTGTTGGGCTTGGATGGTAAGAACACAATAGGGGCACTTTCAGCAGTGGAATCGATCATTTGGTCTTCATGATTGTGCACATTAGCAGGGATTTCATTTTGAGCAGCCATTGGAATTTAGGGTTTTTGTGAACTTGCAGGTTTACAACAATGGGGATTCAAGAAGCAACAGAAAATTCGAGAGCAGGGAGACGGTAAAAAGTACCAAGTGACGGTAATTCGAGTTTAAATATGAGAGTGGAAAGAGTACTCGAGTGGTAAAAATAATAGGAACAGTTTTGCTGACGTGGGGTGCGCATCGAGAATGCATGCGGACCATAGGGTTCTTCCACGTGTTTTGATGGTTCGTATTTGGTTCCAGTAGTGTGTGGACACGTGACTTTGTCAGATAAAGTATCCGTTTGAAGTGAATATGTGTATTGTTTAGAAAATCCAAACGTTTTCCCTTAATCTGTTGATTTCAAACAGTTATTCCAGAAAATTTATTTGAAGAACAATCTAACTGGTTTTCAGAAAAAAAATTCATTTGGTGACCAGTAGAAGGTTTTATTAAGGAATATTTAAAAATAAAGAAATTAAATAAAACAACCTTTTCAATAACCTTGACGGCAAGAGAAATTTTAAAGATTAATTTTGCTTAAGTGCTCATCATAAATGTCCTTTTAGAAGTTTTGGTAGTCATACTAGAAGCTTCTGTATAACCTTAGAGACAAGAGCTAGTACAGAAGTTCTGAATGACTAATTTTACCTTCAAAATTGTTTTCCTTCATCATTAATTCAGATTTTTAATCTTTGAACATCTTTAAAATCAGTCAATTGGTCGAAGAAAAGTATTTTGGGACCAAAAGAAAGTTTATACCTATTTGGATAACTTTTTAGTGGAAATTTTGTTAACTCAGAAGCTTCTGGATAACCTTGACGGCAAGAGTTAGTCCAGAAGAACATGAGTTGCTAAATTTTTCAGAGAAAAGTATGTGCAGTAGGCTGCTAATACATACCAAAGGCTTATGTATTACAATAATCAATAGAGTTGTAGTAGAAGTCTTGAATGTATTAGTTGTTTTAAAAAATTTCTTTTGTGGGCCATTCCATTTCTGTTTTGGACCTCCAACCCTACCCTTCTCTTTATACAGCCTGCACGCTGTTAGCACTTGGTATAACCCTTCATTTCTTATCCCAATTACGTGCCACTTCCTCAATTCTTAAATGTTGGCATAAATCATCCAAAGAGCAATCTTCAGATTTATGCATCATTCTCTTTGAAAAATCTTTCCAAGATGGGGGCAATTTATCTATGATTGCCCCTACTTGGAAAATTTCAGGAATTATAGTGGAAAGCATTTTGAGTTTGTTAACCAAAACTTGATTTTCATGAACTTGTTCTAAAATAGGTTTGTCATCTACCATTTGAAAACGTAAGTATTGAGACAAAATAAACTTGTTGGTTCCGTCTTCTTGTGACTTATACTTATATTCAAGAGCTTTCCAAAGTTCACTAGGGCACGTAACCGGGGTGTAAAGATCGAATAGCCGATCAGACAGTGTGTTCTTTATATGACCACACGCTAAGGTTTCCACCTGCTTGCGGAGAAACCTTTGTTTGTCCAAGTCGGCTATTGCCTTTTTATCCGGTTCTTTCCCCGGCTCGAGAACTGGGTTTTCGGGTATGGGTTTGAGTTGGGGGTCCAAGACCCAGTAGAGGTTGAGGATCATTAACATGAATTTGACCTTGTCGACCCAGCGAGTGTAGGAAGTTCCATAAAATTTTTCGAGGTTCATAAGTTCTTGGTTCAAGGCGAAAGTTACCGGAGTACATCGTATAAAACCTTAAAGATTGTTGACAAATAATTTTATAAGTATTAGAAACAGTAAAAATCAAACCTCTAAGAATAAAGATTGAAACTTTATTATAAAACTCGAACCAAGACTTTATTTATAATTGAATATGACAGTCCAAACGTCGTTCGGTCTAGCTTTTCCCAAATAGTATAAACCACACGGTTCGAATTATCCTTCGTGATAGATTCGATGAAAGAAGGGGTAGAAACAGAGTGTTCACTTTGTGAACGGAAATTTAATGCGAAACAGAAAATATAAAACCAACCTGTTAGTTCTTCGAGGAATAAAACGCAGCACGGTATGGAACGATTATGCACGGAAAAAACCTGTCCTTTAATTTTTATATGACGCTCTTATCGCTGAGAGATCAACCGTCACAAAGCCCCAGGATTTGATGCAGTTCGGGTTCGTAATTCACAGCGATGAATACAAACAAAAAGCCAAAATCGATGCAAAAAATATTAGCAGAAAACAGTAGCATAAAACGATGGCAGGAAGCAGTAGCAGTAGCAGAAAAACGAGAGAGAAAAGAGAGCAGTTTGCTATATTCGCAGTGTGTAAAATTAGAGAGGTTAACCTAGTATTTATACTGGTAAACCCTCAATTTTTTCAGCTTATTCCTAAAGAAACGGGATTCAGTTTGAGACTAATTCTCAATTAGATAAGCCCTAAATTTAAGAAATCAGTTATCTAAATAACAGATAGACTTAGTCAAAACTAATTAAAAAAAATGTGAAGGTTATCTGCTTACTGATAAAACCGACTGCCTCTATATCTCTCACCATTTTTCGTACCAAAGAGATACTTGGGAACTCGACAAAGTGCGCCTCCTCGCGCCACTCCGCAAATTCCCGCGCTCACGTCATCGGCCTCGGCCTCGTCCACGCGCGCACGTGTGCGTTTGACCTACCATCCACAACCCCCATCATGAGCCCATCAACTAGTTCAAGGCCCATTGGAGGGATTAATGTTTATAAGGTGCTTCACAATTTAGTTTTCTACCAATGTGGGAGGGATGAAAATTCTTCCAACCTTACATTATTTTCCAACAGTAACATCTAGGGATGGAAACGGGGTGGGGAATGGGCGGGGAATTCTGTTGATCATAACTCCTCTCAGTGATTTGAATATGATTCCTCTGTATACTTAGTAAAAATTCCATTTGTAAACTTATGCTTAAATCAGCGATAACATACGCTGAGTGTTATCAGCGATCGCTGAAATTCAGAAGCATCAAGTCTTGACGATCTGAAGATCAACCATCACACCAAAAGAACATTCAACGAAAGTCGAAGACCAACCTGAAGAAAGAGATAGTCAGCTAATGATCTGAAGCGGTTTAGTGATAGCAATGAATATCTAAATCAGAGTGTGAAGTCTTGTTAAGCCTCAGCGAGTTCATCCTTGAAGTTTCAAGTTCAGCGATTAAGTGAAGCTTTTCAAACAAGATTAAGATTGATCTTATCCTCGATGCACAAAAGTCAAACCTTATACTATGTCAGAGAAGGACGTACGGATTGTCTCATATGTCCCCTTCATATCTGATATGATACTGTTCAAATACGGCCAAAAGCATGGTTATGTTCTGAACAAAGGACAAGCTTCCTATGGATGCTTAACACGTGGCATATACCTTTTGTCTTGCATTAAATGCAAACGGGTATAAATAAGATGAAGATATCTTCTTTATCTTCATGCATGCTACTTTCTATTTCTTAAACCTCTGTCTCTTTTCTCTCTTATTTCCTCATGCATCAATCTGTGTGATTTCTTAAGTTACAATAGAATAGGTTTACTTGTTCTAATTCCGCTTGTAACTGTAAATTTGTTTATTCAATATAAACTCATTTAAAAACAAAAATATGTCTGTTTGTATTCATTCCCCCCCCCTCTACAAACTGTTTCCATATCCTTGAACTCTTGTAGACTCATTTGGGACCAACAAGTGGTATCAGAGCAGTGTTTCTTGCTTATCTTTAAAATATATTTGAACAAAATTTATTTTAAAATGACTAATACTAATACAAACTATATTGATGATGGATCTTTAGCTAAATCTCCAAGATTTAGCCGTGATAATTTACCATTATGGAAGGAAAGAATGACTCTATTCTTAGAAGGGTCCGATCCTAAGATCCCCTACTATCTAGAAAATGGACCATTTGTTCCTACAACTTTAGTAGCTAGTGTTCCTGCCACTGCTACCACTCCAACAATCGCTGAAAGGAGTATTATCAAAACTCCAAATCGATGGACTGAAGAAGAGAAAAAGGAAGTAGCTGTAGATGCTAAAGCTAGATCCATAATTGCTATGTCTTTACCAGATGAAGTCTATCATTCTGTTATGAAGATGAGAACATCTAAGGCCATGTGGGATACCTTGTGTATTCAATACGAAGGGACGGATGAAGTCCAAATCACTAGGTGCATTAATCTGGTAAGACAGTATGAAAGCTTTATGCACACAAAAGTTGAAACTCTTTCTCAAATTCACCAAAGATTTAACTGTCTCTTGCTTGACATGAAAACTGTCAACAGAGAATACTCCAATACTGAAATACTGACAAAATTCTTGGAGGCACTACCTGAATAATGGGGATTGTACACTACATGTTTAAAACTGTCAAAGAATCTTAAAACTCTCTCTCTGAGTGCCTTATATGGAATGCTCTTAAATGAAGAGCAATCTCAGGTTTAAAAAAAACCTCATAAATGAACTCAAGGGTGCCAAAAGTACTTCTTTGGCACTAGTGACATCAGAGGTAGAACCATCAAAACTAGTTTATTCTTCCATCACATCTATCACTGAATTAAATCAAAATAATTCAGAAGAACTCACTGATGCTGACATCTCTGAGTTTGACAACTCTCTGGCACTTCTAACAAACAACTTTAAAAGAGTTGCTAGAAAGAGTAACTTTCGAAAAAACTCCCGCTATCACTGACTCTGATATGTCAAAAACCCTGCCCGCTGAAAAAGCAACTGCAATATGCTATAACTATCAGCGAAAGGGTCACTTTGCTAGCGAATGTAGATCTAAGAAAGTAGTTGCTCCCACCACCTCTCAGAACTCTGATAAAAAGGAAAAGTACTTTAATTAAAAAATAAGTACAGAGATCTGAAAAAGAACCAGCAAAAGGGCAAAGGTCTAATTGCTGAAGAAGTTGACTAAGATCAGGAAGAAGATTGGGCCAAAACATCTAATGAATCAGGCTCCGATGAAGAAGATCTTGCCTTCCTCTGTCTAATGGCAAGAATTGAAGAAGCTGAAGAAGTCTATGAAACTTCCAGCTCTGAGTCTCCTTCAACTCAGGTAAATATTCCTATAAACACCTCTATACCTGAAAATGATGACTTGTCTGCTCTCAATGCTATGACTGTTGATTTTTACAATGCTCTGAATGGAAAGATTAAAGTTGAACAAATAATTATTGATCTTTCTAAACAATTGAAAAATTGTCATTTAAAAATCAAAGAACTAACAAAGATTGAAGATTCCTTAAAAGATCAAGTCTTTGTAAATCAGACAATTAGCATTGAGAGACAACAAGCCATCTCTGAAAAGGAAAAGGCCATCGCTGATCTTAAAGCTGAAAAGGCAACCATCGAAGGATGGTGCAAGGCCTCTGATAAAGTCAGCGAGATCATCAATGCTCAAATTCCTTTGAAAGTCAAAAGTGGGTTAGGTTATAACCCTGATAAAGAAGAATCAGAGAACGATCGTTCTATGTTGAAATTCAGAATGTTCGTCTCTTCTATCCCTGATCCTTCTTCATCTGAAAATTTGACTATTCTTAAATCTGATGATTCTAAGAAAATGATCAAGAACAAAGTTCATGACCACGTTCCTAAAATAAAAAACTTTCAGAAACAGAAAAAGAATTCCTCTGTTCCTTCAGTAAGTCATCCTAAAGCTGGGAAGAAAATCCTTGGATATATTCAAGGATCAACTCCTAGAATTAAGATCGATCTTACACCTGTCCCTGAAAAGATTGTTATACCTCCAAGGACATCGGACAAAGGAATTTTAGGCTCTGCTCCTGAAAACATCTCTTCTAGCTCTCTGAAATCTTTCAATTGTAAACCTACTCACAAATATAGGAAATGCTATCACTGTGGTGAAAATACCCATATTGCCAGCAAATGTACTAATGCTACTAAAGCTGAGAAATTAGCTCATAGAAAGAAAGTAGCTCAAACTGACAAATCAGCGAGAGTGAAATCCACCAAGGTTGGGAAATCTACCAAGGTAAAGAAATCCACTGAAGAGAATTCTTCAGCTAGTAGCTCTTCCGCCACTCCTTCCACTAACACAACAGGATCCATAGTAATATGGGTACCTATGAAAAATTAATCCTTTTGTTGTATGCAGAGTGCCAAAGGTATCTGGTATCTTGATAGCGGATGCTCAAGGCACATGACTGGTAGAAAATCTCTGCTCTCTGAATACAAGGAAGAAGTTAGTCCCTCAGTGACCTTTGGTGGAAATGGCAAATGATACACTAAAGGTTATGGAATTCTATCCAATGGAGCCACTTCATTCTCTCGAGTCGCTTACGTTGAAGGACTAAAGCACGATTTATTGACAGTTAGTCAGCTATGTGACAAAGACTTCAAAGTTATATTTCTAAAGAATAGATGTGCTATCACTGATTCAAATGACAAACTTGCTTTAACAGGCAAAAGAGTTGAAAATGTGTATGTCATTATTATGAATAGCTCTCATTCTGAAAACATGTGTTTTATCTCAAGAGCTTCCTCTGATATAAACTGGTTATGGCACAAGAGACTCTCTCATCTAAACTTTAAGACAATCAATGAATTGTCTCAAAAAGAACTTGTCAGGGATCTCCCAAATCATATCTTTGCAAAGGAATCTCTTTGCTCAACGTGTGAAAAGGGAAAATTGACAAAAGCCTGTTCAGATCTAAAAAAGTTTCTTCAGTGACCTCACCTCTTCAACTTCTCCATATGGATCTATTTGGACCTGTCAATGTTCAATCTCTATCTGGGAAGAAGTACACTCTTGTGATAGTTGATGAATATTCCAGATACACATAGGTATTCTTTCTTCGATCCAAAAGTGAAACACCTGATGATATTATAGCTTTCATCAAAAGAATGGAGGTCCTTAATAATCTTATTGTTCGTTCCATGAGAAGTGATCATGGTACTGAGTTCAAAAACAGTACCTTGATTAATTTCTTTGAAGAAAAGGGAATCACCCACAACTTCTCATCAGTGAGAACTCTTCAGCAGAATGGTGTCGCTGAAAGAAGAAATTGAACTATTATTGAAGCAGCTCACTCAATGCTTAGCGAATCACATCTACCTACTCAATTCTGGGCTGAAGTAGTCAACACAACTTGCTTTACTCAAAATCGATCCATTATAGTAAAGCGATTCAAGAAGACCTCCTATGAACTATTTCATGGAAGAAGACCCTCTCTAAAATATCTACACATTTTTGGATGTAAATGTTATATTCTGAATGATAGAGATCATTTGGGAAAGTTTGATCCAAAAGCTGATGATGGGATATTCCTTGGATACTCTTCTGTATACAAGTCTTTCAGAATCTTCAACAAGAGAAGACAGCACGTTGAAGAATCCATGCACGTCAACTTTGATGAGTCTCGTCCAATTAATTCTGCTCCTATCCCTGAAGAAGATGAGGAGTTGAATGAATGGATGAGATCTCATTACGGGGAACCTGAAACTTATTTCAGCAATCAACCTAATGCTGAAACAAATGATAATGGAATCCCTGATCTTCATACATCAAGCAACGATCCATCAATATCAGGGATCAACGTCACTCCTCTCAATCAGATTCCTCTATCTGATGCTTCTTCAGGAAATTCTTCAGTGAATAACCAAGCTTCATCTTCTTCTGATCAACCCTCTGAATCTCATCCAGAATTGATCTTAAATGAAGTTCCGGTTACTGAAACGAACAACGACATCCCTGAAAGGAGCAAATCACTGAATCTATTGTTGATCAATCTCCTCAGCCTCCAGCTCAGCGATGGACTGCAAATCATCCAATAAATCAAATCATTGGTGATCCAAATGCAGGTATCAAGACTCGTAGAGGTATAGGTAATATCTGTCTCTATGTTAACTTTATTTCTCTCTCTGAACCTAAGAAGATAGATCAAGCTATCTCTGATCCTAGCTGGGTCTCTGCCATGCAAGAAGAACTAACTGAATTTCGTAGAAACAAAGTTTTGGAATCTTGTTCCTCGTCCAGCTGATAAAACTGTAATAGGAACCAAATGGGTTTTTCGAAACAAGCTGGATGAAAATGGCACTGTAATTCGTAATAAGGAACGTGCGCTAGGTCATCATTACCTTTTCAAAAAGCTAAAACCATCGTTTAGCTATCCTTTCTCTCTCCTCATGCTATTTAAGCAACTCATTCCTTCATTTGATTCTTTACGCGCTCCTTACTCTCCAAGCAAGAATTTTTCTTTGAATCTTCAAGCCTTCCTCAAGAACACGCACGTGTGCGTTTTTCTTTGTTTTAACATTTAAGGTTTGATCTAACCCTATTCTTTACTTAAAAAGCAAATGTCGTTTATCACATCTTTCACTTTCTAACTTTCTAAAATCATATCCAGTTTTAAAGTCAAAAATAAATGTGATAAAAACCCTATTTCTTTTTACCAAAAACCTGTTTTGGATTCATCTTAGAACAAAAGACCTTTTTAGGTATATTTTTTACCAAGGTTCTTTCTCTAAAAATTGTGATACTAACAAGTAGTTTGATCTTCGTTCATCAAAACACTTGTTTTTCTTCTACACTTTTTGGTAATCTTTGTACCAAGAAACCTTTTCTGGTTTATTACTCTTGTATTAAACCATGATTTTCGTATTTGGTGTTCCTATCTTTGAAACAGACATGGCATCTTCAATCAAGAAAATTAAGGCTGCTGATCAAGTCGTCCTCACGAAAGCACCTGTGTGCCAATTTGACTTGGAACAAGCTACTTTTAAAGCCTGCAACTACCTCGCCCTGGTGGATATCGCTGCTGAACAATCTTACTTCAACGATGGTGCTACCTTCATCAAGACTTGTCCTCTGATGTATGCCTTTGTGCACAATCCAGTAGGTATCACTGCGCATCATCAGGCTCTCTGGTACACGGCTCACTGCACAACCCTCACCATTGATAAGGGTAGGAAGCTCCCTGCAATCCGTTTCACTATTCCCTCTCTCGATGACTTTGCTTTCACCTCAGGCTTTCTGAGAAATGCCTTCCGTCTTCCTTCCAGAGGAAAGAACGAGTCTTGGGCCCCTGAACACACCAAGGAACAAATAGAGGACTTCTTGGACTCTATTGGTTATGTGTGGGAAAACCCTGAAGTCAAGACTGTGGGATCCAAGATGGAGAATAAGCGCCTTCCTGGTCGCTGGCAATACATCTTCACCCAAGTAATTCAGTGCTTGGGCTCCAAGTTTGGCTCTCATGATCAAGCCAGCAACCACTTCCAGGACCTTGGCTTTGCTCTCTGCACCACTTCCAGCGATATGTATAACAACGTCAAAGCTGCTAAGAGGAACCAATTCATTCCTTACCCCAGGTTCTTTGCAACCATTTTGGAGGTTGCCTTCAAGGGTGAATATCCAACGGTCGCCAATCAAAGCAGCTCATCAGATGTCCATCCAGATGATGCTCCCTTCACTCCCTACATGCTGCAGCTCATCAAAGCAGCGAGGCATATGTCCTTCTCACTGAACAGCCCATCAGTGAGTATCCCTGACACCTCCTCTCCCTCCAAACGAAAGGAACCAACCGATGGTCATAAAAAGACCATCGCTCTTAAGCCAGCAACAAAAAAACCAAGGAAGGAAGTCTCTCAATAGACTTCCCTTCCTCATTCGGGCGTACTACCAACGTCCTCTGTAGCCACTGCCACGACAACGATCTCTGAACCTGTTGCCGCTTCTTCAGCACTACCACCACCTTTAGCGACTACGGTCACTGAACGTGTTATAGCCAGCTCCACTAAAGCTGGATTAGGTACTACATTCACAGCCTTCTCTTCTTCTTCTACCATCTCTTCCTTGGTCCTCACACAAACAAATGATTCAGAGATAGTTGTCCCTATCCTGATGATGTTGAATCACACGCTGTCCAAACATCAGTATTGTTTCGACAATCTGAACTTTGGAAGGCCATTACTACAGGACCTCAGCATGTCTCTCACAGACATCCTAAGACACAGGCTAATGATCCACATGACACTACCTTAGTACACGTTGTCCCTGAGAGTAATCCTCATGATACGCTCAAGGTAAATAACATGTCTTCTCATCCTTCTTCTAACCCAGCGCTCTTATTGGTTGCTCTATCTATGTTATCAATAGGTACTGCACCTCCTCTCTCCACACCAGCAACCTCTGTCACTGTCTCCAAAGTCGCTGCTGCTGCTGCTACCCCCTCCAGTGCCACAAAGGGAAAATCTCCTCAGCAACCAAAGACGGACGTTGAACTGCGCAAAATAAAGCAAGAGAAGTTTTCTTCAAAGCTTCCTCCTTTTGCTCTGGAGATTCCCAAAATCGTTCTTCCTAGCCCCACATTCCCTGCAATTGACTTTTTGGTCAATGAATGTGCTCTCACAAGTGCTAGGGTAGACAACCTTCAAACATCCGCTGAGTACATCTTCCAGACAGTCGCTGGTACTCCAGGGATGAAGGCCATAATCAACAACGTCTACACTGACATTTAGGCACTGAAGGCCGACAACCTGGCTCATGGGCAAGCTATTGCCAGGTTGGAGAAGAAGATGGAAGCACAAGACCAAGTGCTTGAGTCTATTTAGAAGACTCAGTCCGACATGATGCAGGTGCTGACCAAGATGCAAGAAGCTGGCTCTTCTTTCACTGCTACTGATAGGACTTCGCTGAACCAGGTCGTTCAGAACTAGACTTCGCACACCGATTCTTTGAGGGACATTGGGTCCAATGTGCGTACTCTGGCGGTGCATGTTCTCTCTGCTGACAACATCGAGGGGGAGAGATGTGCCAAGGAAATCGCTAACGAGATCATCGGAGAGGCAAATGAAAGATTCCCTGATACTCTGATATCTCCCTACATTCGGCGAGACCCTCCTTCCTCTATCGCTGAAAAGGAAGTTGTTGAGGAAGATAATGAGGAGGAAGAAGACGATGAGGAAGACAACGATGACATCCCTCACTATGGGGGAAATGAAGATAATGATGATGATGATGATGATGATGATGATGATATCCCTCCTGGTGCTCTCGAGCACTTTAAAAATAGTAGACCAGGCAACTTCATGCCTGAAATAGTCTACAGGGAGCCCTTGGGGGACGGACCATCTCCTTCTCAGGATCCGTCCAGCCAATCAGGCAAAGGAAATCAGGTGGTAGATCTTGATGCCACCATTCCAATATCTGAGGGGGAGACCGCTATAGAGGTAACTCTTCCCTTTATCCCTCATACTCCCATCTCTGAACCTCCAACCTATCCTTCTTTCTCTCCTCCAAATTTTGGTGTTGACCAACCTCTCTCTCCATCTCCCATTCACAGTGAGTCTAGTCGTCCAAAGGACTCTACTTTTTGGAAGGTACCTTCATCAGAAGAGCAGTTCTTGTACATATCTGACTCTGAATCTGAAGATGAAGAAGGCCTCATTCCCAGACGCCGCGCACAGAGACCCCTAATAAGCGAGCCTGAAGAGGAAGAAAGGCGAATAAATCGAAGCCAAAAAAATAAAGATGTCCTATGCTGAACCAGAATGTCCAATTCCTATCAGCGTGGTGGATGACTTCTATTTTCTATCAAAGGAGGAGAGAGCACAAGCACTTGAAGCTCAGAGAATAAGGGATGAAAAGATGAAACAAACAGAGAGTGATCTAGAGCTTGCAAGAAGAATACTCAGGGAAAATGCTGCTAAAGACAAGGCCACTAAAGAGCAGATTGAGAAAAGTCAAAGACTTGTCGAAGCTTTGGCACAAAGCGAACTGAATGAAGAAAATATCAAAGTGAATCCCATCCTCGCTCAAGAGAAGATACTCAATGCTCTAACCAATGAAGAACCAAGCCACAGAGAAAAAGAACTACACTGGTGCATTGAAAGATTTAATTTTCGGAGGTCTGATTCAAAAATCATTCGAGCAACGATCGAAGGACGTCCTTCCAAAAGGTATGGACTGAAGGTGTTTGTTCCAATGTACAGGCATACGATGTTGAAAAAGAAGAAGCCAAATTCTTAAAGTTCTATGCATACTCTGAATGGCTAGAAGAAAGAGAAGATCAAATGCTGAAGGATGTTCATCTTCCAAAAGTGATCATGAAACCAAATTCAACTATGAAAGCATTCTTGGCCATCTGGAAATTCCTAATGTCTCAATGTTAAACGTCTCTCTCCTTCAAGACAGAAAGTATGAAGAAAATGAAATCATCACCTTCCCTGAACCAGGTATGATTTTCTTGGACAATGATGGTTTTCTTGGGCTCTTCAGAAACAAAAAAGTCAGCAAGGCTCCATCAGCCTTCATCAAGATCATGCATCACTACTGCTGGTCAGATGATCCGCTGATGAATCGACAGAAGAGGCTCTATGAAAATGAAATACGCAGAAGACATGAAAAGCTCTCTGATTGATTGATAGTTTTTTTTCCTTTGTATTACTCTTCAGTGTACTGTACTTCTCTCTTCTTACAAATTTGTAATTTCATTGTTAATGTAATGTCTTCAGATTATTAATGAAATTTCAAATGAAGTACTCTACTCCAACTGTGTACTGAAAAGATCCCTGAAAACAGTAAATGGGACAATAAACATAAGAGTTCTAACTTCTTTACATACCTCCATACTCACTGATATCTCTCTCTGAAATTTAAATCAGTGAATGTACTTAAGGCCTCTACTTGTAAAAATTGTGCTTTCATATCTTTATAAATGAAACTCAATGACTATTTTAGATTAGCTGAAAAAGATCCCATAGATTAGTACATAGAAATTTTTACTTGATTATTTCCTAAGTCCCTACTAATCCCTTCAAGTAATTTTCTCATATTACTTAATCATAATCAAATAGGGGGAGATTGTTGATCATAACTCCTCTCAGTGATTTGAATATGACTTCTCTGTATACTTAGTAAAAATTCCATTTGTAAACTTATGCTTAAATCAGCGATAGCATACGCTGAGTGTTATCAGCGACCGCTGAAATTCAGAAGCATCAAGTCTACCCCTGAAGATCTGAAGATCAACCATCACACCAAAAGAACATTCAGCAAAAGTCGAAGACCAAGCTGAAGAAAGAGATGGTCAGCTAATGATCTAAAGCGGTTTAGTGATAGAAATGAATATCTAAATCATAGTGTGAAGTCTTGTTAAGCATCAGCGATATTATGAAAGTTCATCCTTGAAGTTTCAAGTTCAGTGATCAAGTGAAGCTTCTCAAACAAGATTAAGATTGATCTTATCCTTGATGCATAAAAGTCAAACCTTATACTATGTCAGAGAAGGAAGTACGAATTATATCATATGACCCCCTCATATCTGATATGGTACTGTTCACATACGGCCCAAAGCCTGGTTACGTTCTAAACAAAGGACAAGCTTCTTGTGGATGCTTGACACGTGGCATATACCTTTTGTTGTGCATTAAATGCAAACGGGTATAAATAAGATGAAGATATCTTCTTCATGTTCATGCATGCTACTTTCTATTTCCTAAACCTCTGTCTCTTTTATCTCTGATTTCCTTGTGCATCAATCTATGTGATTTCTCAAGTTACAATAGAATAGGTTTACTTGTTCTAATTCCGCTTGTAACTCTAAAAACGAAAATCTGTCTGTTTGCATTCAACCCCCCTTCTACAAACTGTTCCATATCCTTGAACTCTTGTAGACTCCTTTAGGACCAACAAATTCACCCCCGTCCCTGACCCTGATCCCCATTTACAATCCCCGTCCCTGACCCCGCCCCGCATAATACCCGACGGGTTCGGGGGAAGAAATCCCCGACGGGTACGGGGAACTCGTTTAGAAAATAATAATGATTAAGTAGTTAAATATGCAAAAGCAAAAATAGGTTTTTGAAATTTTAGGAGAAACAAATAAACCTCAAGTTTCAAAAACACTTAACCAACCACATGATTTCATAGTTCATGAGAAACATAAAGTATAAAATTCTTAAGCAACAAAAATGAAACTATATAATTCACTTTCAAGACACTTTCATTCTTCAATCTTCATTATTCTTCACAAAAAAAACTCCCCACTTTTAGAATCCACCATCATTAGATCTTCATGATTCATGCATCAAAATCTACAAAGCTTGGGGGTGTGGGGTGAAAGCCACACTACCAAGGTTCGATTTCTACGGCTGACATTTTTGAGATATTCAGACTTTGGACTTGGGCCTTAGGGGCCAGGTTCGGGACCGGTACGGGAGGATCCAGTCTATGGGATCCACTTCCCTGCCGGTCGGGTTCAGCCTTTGGTTGGGCCGGGTCGCAGCGGATTAGTGGGTTGGCCCATAATGGAGACCTGATACCGCTGGAGCGTGTGTGTGTTTAGAAGCCGTTCAAAAAAAATATCTACAAAGCTTGGACCCTACAATATTAAAGAAAAATATTAAGCGTAAAAATTGTTATGAAAGAAAAAAAAAAAGACAAATAACAAAAGTACCAAATCATCACCATCATTTTTTATATCTTCAAACATAGCTTGATACTTTTCTCTATTTGAATGTATATCTAACAAAAAATAAAAATAAAAATTATTAAGAATCATTTCGTCTTTAATAAAAATGAAATAAAAAAAGTTAGAAAAAATATACCTAATTTCTCATCCCATAACCAATCTTGTGCACATACTAATGCTTCTAATGTAGGAGGATGAAGTCTTTTACGATGTGGGGTCACATGTCTTCCACCGGTACTAAAAGCCGACTCGGAAGCAACGGTAGAAACCGGTATAGCCAAAACATCTTTAACAACTTTTTGCAATGTTGGATATCTCAAGCCATTTACTTTCCACCATGCTAAAATATCAAATTCTCCATTCCTTGTCAAAACGGTCTCCTCTAAATAATAATCTAGCTCGGACTTGTAAGCATCTACATTTAAAGTGCTACTAACAAATAAATCAAAACCGGCCAAAGAATCTACACCCTCATCAACATCCATACCAACTTCAAAACTATGCAATGAATCCGGATGAGCTTCTTTTTCATCACTTAGTGTTTATTATTTCACCAAATCACAAGTCATCTTTCTAATTCTTTCAATTTCAACCGGGGACCCATCACCATAAATTTTGGAAAAGTAATATTCAGTTAGCATCATTTTAAATCTTGGATCCAAAATAGTTTCTATGGCTAGTACTCCATGTATGACAAACCAATATTGTTCAAATTTACCAATCATATTTTTAGCCATCTCTTTAATCTCTGTATATGATGATGCAAGGCACTCCCTAAGGAAAAAAAATATTGTAAAAAAATATTTGCAGTTGGATATTTCTCCCCATAAAACATTTCGGTCACATTGTAAAACAATTTTAATTTCTCACGCATTACTTTTGCTAAAAGCCAATCTCGGTCGGTTGGAGCTTGTTTGTATTTTTTTCTCGGTGTGTACTAGGCGATTAAAGACATCATTGTACACAATGGCACTCGTAAGCATCAAATAAGTAGAGTTCCATCTAGTTCTACAATCAAGAATCAACTTTCTTTTACTTGAAAAAGTTAACGCATCTTTAGCTTCCTCAAATTTTTCCTCTCTTTTTGGTGTTGCGGTCCAATAAACTACACTTTCACGAATAGTTTCTATCCCACTTTGAATGACACTCAATCTTTGTTGAACAATCAAATTCAATATATGTGCACAACATTTCATATGAAGCAAATCCCCATTCAATAGTAAATGCTCACTTCTCAATTTTTCTTTCATCTCGTCAATCATGGAAATATTAACACTACAATTAACCAAAGTCAAAGTAGATAACTTACAAACAATAGACCATGCAACCAAGCACTCCATCAACTCCTTTGATAAGGTTTTAGCATTATGAGGGGATGGCACATACATAAACCTATAATACGATGTATAAAAGTTAATTAGTATATAAATGATCAATATTAAATTAAAATACAACATAAAAAAGGAAACTAGTAACTTGCCTTATAATTTTGTTGCACAAAATCCACGAGTCATCGATATAATGTGCGGTTACAACCATGTGGCCTCTTTTTTTATTAGTGGATGTCCACATATCAGTTGTCAATACAATTCTACCTTGATTGGTATTCAACATGTTTTTTATTTTAGTCTTCCCACTCTCATATATCTTCATGATATCCTTTCTAATGTTAGGTCGAGAGACATGCTTGAATAAAGGGTTCATTGAGTTTGAGAAACTTCTAAACCCAACATGTTCTACCATGTTAAGTGGATACTCATGCAAAATTATAATATGAGCAAGTTTTTCCCTTGAAACTTGTTGATCAAACGTATGGGAGTCGAGTGTAGAAGTTCCATCTCTTTTCTTGATGGGATTCAAGATAGCTTGTTTTATGTCTTGATGCTTTCTAAGAGGACATATCTTGAAATGATCATGTAAATGTTTAGTCCCATTCTTGCTTGACCCTCCTAGTTTTTTCACACAATATTTGCTGTATATCATAAATCCTCTTAGTAATTTGAATATGATTCCTCTTTATACTTAGTGAAATTCCATGTTTAAGTTTAAGTTCAAATTCAGCAATGAGCATACGCTGACTGCCATCAGCGATCGCTGAAGATCAAGGAACCTTAAGCTTATCTTTGAAGATCTGAAGATCAGCGATCACACCAAATGACCACTTAGCGAAAGTCAAAGACCAAGCTGAAGAAAGAGATAATCAGCTACATGACCTGAAGCGGTTCAGCGATAGCAAATATTATCTATCCAAAGTGTGAAGTCTTGTGAAGCCTCAACGATACTGAAAGTTCATTCTTGAAGATTCAGTCTTAGCGATCAAGTGAAGCTTCTCATACAAGATTAACGTTGACCTTATCCTCGATGCACAAAAGACAAACCCTATACTGCGTCAGAGAAGGACATACGAATTGTCTCTTATGTCCCCATCATATCTGATATGGTACTCTTCATATGTGGCCAAAAACATGGCTGTATTCTGAGCAAAGGACAAGTCTCCTATGGATGCTTGCCACGTTGCACATACCTTTTGTCTTGCATTAAATGCAAACGGGTATAAATAAGATGAAGATATCTTCTTCATCTGAGTGCATGCAACCTTCTGTCTTAACCCTTCTGTATTCCTTCTTGCTTCTTTCTTGTGCATCATTCTTAGTGATTTCTTAGTTACAATAGAATAGGTTTAAACTTCTTCTAATTCCGCTTGTAACTGTAAATTTGTTTATGCAATATAAACTAATTTAAAAACCAAAAATATGTTGTGTTTGTATTCAACCTCCCCCCCTCTACAAACTGTTTCTATATCCAAGAACTCTTGTAGACTCGTTATGGACCAACAAGTGGTATCAGAGCAGTGTGTTCTCTATCTTTAAAATATTTTCTTTCTAAACTATTTTAAAATATGTCAAATCCTAATACAAACTATAATGACAATGGATCTTTAGCTAAACCTCCAAGATTTAGCCATGATAATTTCCCATTGTGGAAGGAAAGAATGTCTCTGTTTCTAGTAGGATCAGACCCAAAGATCCCTTACTATATAGAAAACGGACCATTTGTTCCTACAACTATTGTAGTTGGTGTTCCTGGCACCACTACTACTCCAGCCATCCCTGAAAGGAGTATCATTAAAACTCCTAATCGATGGACTGAAGAAGATAAGAAAAAAATTGCTATTGACTCAAAAGCAAGATCCATAATAGCAATGTCCCTCCCTGATGAAGTCTATCATTCAGTAATGAAAATGAGGACTTCTAAATCCATGTGGGATACTCTATCTATTCAATATGAAGGAACATCTGAGGTACAAATCACTAGAAGTATTAATCTAGTAAGACCAATATGAAAGCTTAATGCATCATAAAGGTGAAACTCTCTCTTAACTTCACCAGCGTTTTAACTGCTTGTTGATTGATTTAAAAACAGTCAACATACACTCTTCAAACGCTGAAATTCTGAGAAAATTCATGGAGGCACTACCCGTACAATGGGTAGTGTACACTACATGTCTGAAATTGTCAAAGAATCTTGAAACTCTTTCTTTAAGTGCTTTGTATGGAATGCTCTTAAATGAAGAGCAATCCCAAGTTTTGAGGAAAAACCTCATCAATGAACTCAAGGGTGCCAAAAGTACTTCTTTAGCACTCGTATCTTCAGAGGTAAATCCATTAAAAAATGCTTCCTCCTCTACTATTACCTCCATCACTGAATTAGGTCAAACTGATTCAGAAGATCAACTCACTGATGCTGACATCTCTGAGTTCGATAACTCTCTGGCTCTGTTAACTAATAACTTTAAAAGATTCGCCAGAAAAAGCAACTTTAGAATAACACTGACTCTTGTTGACTCTGATAAATTGAAGACTATGCCGGCTGAGAAAGCCTCAGCCATATGCTACAATTGTCAGCGAAAGGGTCACTTCGCTAGTAAATGTAGATCCAAGAAAGTTGCAGCCCCCACTACCTCGCTGACCTCTGATAAGAAAGAGAAGTATTTGAAATTAAAAAACAAATACAAAGATCTGAAGAAAAACCAGCCAAACGGCAAAGGTCTTGTAGCTGAAGAAGTTGATTGGGATGATGAAGGTGACTAGGCTAAAACCTCTGATGAGTCAGGCACAGATGAAGAAGATCTTGTCTTCTTATGTCTGATGGCAAGAATAGAAGACGCTGAAGAAGTATCTAAAACTTCTTCCTCTGAGTCCCCTTCTACTCAGGTATCCATTCCTTCTATCTCCTTAATATCTGAAAATGATAACTTATCAGCGCTTGATGCTATGACTGTTGATTTTTACAATGCTTCAAATGGAAAAATCAAAGCTGAGAATATTAATACTGATTTATCTCAACAATTAAAAAATTGTCATCTAAAAATCAAAGAACTTTCAAAGATTGAGGAAACCTTAAAGGACCAAGTCTTTGTAAATCAAACAATTAGCATCGAGAAGCAGCAAGCTATCACTGGAAGAGAAAAGGCCATCGCTGATCTCAAATCTGAAAAGGCTACCATCGAAGGATGGTGCAAAGCCTATGACAAGGTAAATGAGATCATCAATGCCCAAATCCCTATGAAAGTAAGAAGTGGGTTAGGCTTTAACCTCGAAAAGGAAGAATCAGAGAAAGACCGTTCCATGCTTAAATTTGGAATGTCTGTCTCCTCTATCCCTGATCCATCTTCTTCGTCTCAGAGACCTCAATCTAATGAGAAGACTCCAATGTTAAAATCTTTCAACTCTAAGAAAGTGGTCAAAAACAAGATTCTTGACCAGGTTCCTAGAAATACAAATGTTTAGAAGAACAAGAAATCATCTACCTCCTTAGAGAGCAATCCTAAACTTGGGAGAAAGATCTCTGAATTCTCTCAGAGATCAACCCCCAGAATTAAGATTGATCTCACTCCTGTTCCTGAAAAGGTTGTTATACCTCCAAGAACAATGGATAAAGGAATTCTTGGCCCCATTCCTGACAAAATCCCTTCTATCTCTCTCAACTCTTTAAATTCCAAACCTTACAAATATAGGAAGTGCTATCACTGTGGTGAAACTACCCACATCGCAAATAAGTGTCCTAATGCTACTAAAGCTGATAAACTAGCTCATGGAAAGAAAGTAGCTCAAGCTGATAAATCAGCAAGAGTGAAATCCACCAAGGTTACAAAACCAACAAAGGTGAAGATATCCATTGAAGAAAGTTCTTCAGCAAGTAGCTCCTCCGCCACTCCTTCCACTAACAAAGCAGGACCCATAGTAATATGGGTACCGTCAAACATTTAATCTCTTTGTTGAATCCAGAGTACTAAAGGTATCTGGTGTCTCGATAGCGGATGCTCAAGGCACATGACTGGCAGAAAATCTCTGCTCTTTGACTACAAAGAAGAAGCTGGTCCATCAGTAACCTTTGGTGGAAATGGCAAAGGATACACTAAAGGCTATGGAATCTTGTCCAACGGAGCCACCTCGTTTAGTCGAGTTGCCTACGTTGAAGGACTAAAGCACAATATCTTAAGCGTTAGTCAGCTATGTGACAAAGATTTCAAAGTTCTATTCCTAAGGAATAGATGTGCTGTCACTGACTGCAATGATAAGCTTGCCTTAACAGGCAAAAGAGTTGAAAATGTATACGTAATCAATATGAATAGTTCTCACTTTGAGAACGTGTGCTTTATCTCTAAAGCATCCTCTGATGTAAATTGGTTATGGCATAAAGGACTCTCTCATCTCAACTTTAAGGAAATTAATGAACTGTCTCAAAAGGAACTCGTCAGAGATATCCCAAATCATAGCTTTGCAAAGGAATCTCTTTGCTCAGCGTGTGAAAAGGGAAAGCTGAGAAAAGCATCTTTCAGATCTAAACAAGTTTCTTCAGTAACCTCTCCTCTTCAACTACTCTCTATGGATCTCTTTGGACCTATCAATGTCCAATCTATATCTGGAAAGAAATACACTCTAGTGATTGTTGATGAATATTCCTGGTACACATGGGTATTCTTTCTTCGATCCAAAAGTGACACCCCTGATATGATAATCTCGTTTTTAAAAGGATGGAAGTTCTGAACAATCTGACTGTTCGTTCCATGAGAAGTGATCATGGTACTGAATTCAAGAACAGTACCCTGATAAATTTCTTTGATGAAAAAGGTATCTCTCACAACTTCTCTTCAGTGAGAACTCCTCAGCAAAACGGTGTTGCGGAAAGAAGAAACCAAACTATCATTGAAGTAGCTCGCTTAGTGAATCACGCCTTCCAACTCAATGCTTAGTGAATCACGCCTTCCAACTCAAATCTGGGCCGAAGTAGTCAATACAACCCGCTTTACTCAAAATCAATCCCTAATTGTGAAGCGATTCAAGAAAACCCCTTATGAATTATTTCATGGAAGAAGACATACTTTGAAGTATCTTCACATCTTTGGATGCAAATGCTACATTCTGAATGACAGAGATCATTTGGGAACGTTCGATCCAAAAGCTGATGAAGGAATTTTTCTTGGGTACTCCTCTATAAACGAAGTCAACATGTTGAAGAATCCATGCATGTCAATTTTGATGAATCTCGTACTACCCCCTCTTCTCCTATCCCTGAAGAAGATGAAGAATTGAATGCTTGGATGAAGTCTCACTATGGGGAACCTGAAACTTATTTCAACAATCAACCTCAAGCTGAATTAAGTGATGATGAAATCCCTGACATACCTACTAACAGTGATCCATCTTCAAGGATCAATGTTACTACTCTCAATCAGATTCCTTCTTCTGATGCATCTTCTGGAAATTCCTCAGTGGATATTCGAGCTTCATCCTCTGCAAATCAAACCTCTGAGTCTCCTCAATTGATTTTGAATGATGATGTACCTGTTGCTGAAACAACAAATAGCATCCCTGAAGAAGAAGAACTAGTCGCTGAATCTGAGGTTGATCTCTCTCCTCAACCACCAGCTCAGCGATGGACTGCAAATCATCCATTAAATCAGATTATTGGTGATCCTAATGCAGGTATCAAAACGCGTAGAGGTACAGGTGATATATGTCTCTATGTTAATTTCATCTCTCTCTCTGAACCTAAAAAGATAGATCAAGCTATCTCTGATCCTAGCTGGATTTCAGCTATGCAAGAAGGACTAACTGAGTTTCGTAGAAACAAAGTTTGGAATCTTGTTCCTAGACCCTCTGGTAAAACAGTGATTGGAACCAAATGGGTATTTAGAAATAAGCTAGATGAAACCGGGACTGTTATTCGCAATAAGGCTAGACTTGTCGCTCAAGGATACAGACAGGAAGAAGGTATTGATTACGATGAAACCTTTGCACCTGTAGCTCGTTTAGAAGCTATAAAACTTTTCTTAGCTTATGCTGCCCATAAAGACTTCAAAGTTTTTCAAATGGATGTTAAAGGTGCTTTTCTAAATGGGAAACTTAGTGAGGAAGTTTATGTTGAACAACCCCCTGGTTTCTTAGACCCCAACCATCCTGGTTATGTTTTCAAACTTGAAAAAGAACTTTACGGGTTAAAACAAGCTCCTAGAGCTTGGTATGATACTCTTTCTAATTTCTTCTTAAAGAAAAATTTATTCGTGGAAAAATTGACCAAACTCTCTTTTTAAGAAAATATAAAGGTCATACCATACTCGCTCAAATATATGTCGATGATATTATCTTTGGTTCCACAAGACCCAAATTATGTACTCGTTTCGCTGCAAGAATGCAAAAGCAATATAAAATGAGTATGATGGGTGAACAAACGTATTTTCTAGGTTTGCAGATAAAACAATCTGACAAAGGAATCTTTATTTGTCAAAGTAAATACGTTAAAGATATGTTGAACAAGTTTGATATGAATTAATGCTCAGCGATGAAGACTCCTATGGCCCCTCCTCTGACTCTGAATAAGGACCCAAATGGGAAATCCGTAAATGTCACCGCCTATCGAGGGATGATTGGGTCTCTGATATATCTTACAGTGAGTAGACCTGATATCATGTATTCTACATGTCTCTGTGCTCGGTATCAAGATGAACCGAAGGAATCTCATCTTATCGCTGTAAAGCGTATCTTCAGATACCTGAAAGGAACTCCTAATCTGGGTCTTTGGTATCCCAAAGGCTCAGGGTTCGATCTAATTGGTTACTCTGATAGTGATTTTGCAGGTTGCAAGATAGATCGAAAGAGCACCACTGGTGGGTGTCAGCTACTAGGTGGTAAATTAATTAGTTGGACAAGTAAAAAGCAAAATTCTGTGTCCACCTCCACCGCTGAAGCTGAATATGTAACCGCTGGAAGTTGTTGTGCTCAAATCCTTTGGATGAGAAATCAACTCAGAGACTATGATCTCATGCTCTCCAAGATCCCTATTTATTGTGATAGTACCAGTGCTATTGCAATTGCCAACAATCCTGTACTTCACTCGAAAACCAAGCATATTGAGATTCGATATCACTTTATCAGAGATCATGTTATGAATGGTGAAATTGAACTTCATTTTGTACCCACTGAATATCAGATCGCTGATCTTTTCACCAAGCCTCTTGATGAAACTAGATTCAATCTACTCATCAGCGAACTTGGTATGTTGAACGCTGAAAAATTCTTACTCAGCGAACACCAAACAGTGATACAAATAAAAGTCCTCTATTACCATTCACCGAACTCTGATTCAGCAATATCTGTCCTATCTCACTCAGCTATTAACTTCTAAAAACCTTTCCACTCCCTGATTTTTCTTTAATCAGGGAATAAATCTGAAAACACAAAACTCCTCACTGACAATCTTTTATTGTTTTTGATGAATATTTTCAAAGATAATGATTAATCTTTCCAAATGGATAATTATCATTATATTTTTATAAATAAGAAAAGGAAACATCAGACCTTTTCTGACACAAGACGGACCACGACGTTTCCCTTCCAATTCCTTTTTAGGGACGTGCGCCATGTCATCATTTCTTTTTCAAAAAGCTAAAACCGTCGTTTAGCTATCCGTTTCTTTCTCCTCATGCTATTTAAGCAAATCTTTGCCTCATTTCTCTCTTTACGCTCTCAACGTTTCCAAAAGGCAAGAATTCACTAAGCTTCTTAAAGTTTTCTCAAGAACACCAAGAACACGCACTTGTGCGTTTTTCTTCTCGAACTCCACTAAGGTTTGATCTAAACCTTACACTTTAATCAGGAAACATCTTGTTTCTTTTCTCTTTTCTTTTCTTTAAATCAAAACAAAAATCTAGGGTAAATAAAATAAAAATCTGGATTAATCTTCAAAACCATTCAAAACCCTGTTCTAAGTCTTTTCCTTAAGAACATAAGATTTTTTTTAATCCATCTTTTATTCTATACCTATATTTTGTTAAATATACCAAACTTTTTAAAACACATTTGGTATTTTTATTTTTTTTTGCTTTTCTATCACATGTAGTTTGATCTTGTTCATCGAAACACTTGTTTCTTTTCCTTACGTTTGGTATTCTTTATACCAAAATTTGGTTTATACATTTTGTATTAAACCATGATTTTTCTATTTGGTGTTCCTATCTATGCTACAGCAATGGCCTCTTCAAGCAAGGTTGCTGAAACAACTTTCGTCTCTGACACGCTGGTTGCTGCTGCGGTGTGCCACTTCCCTCTGGAACAAGCCACGTTCAAATCTTGCAAATACCTTGCACTTGTGGACATCCCTGCTAAACGTCCACAATTTGCTGAAGGCGCAAGATTCATCAAGGCGTGCCCACTGATGTATGCATTCGTGCATAATCCAATTGGAATCTCCCCTCATCTTCAGGCCCTATGGTACACGACTCACTGTACCACCTGCACAACTGACAAGGGCAAAGAACTCCCTGCTATTGGATTCACCATTCCCACTCTCGGCCACTTCGCCTTCACTTCTGGTTTCTTGAGGCAGGCTCTTCGCCTCCCTGCTCGTGGCAAGAATGAGAAGTGGGCCGCTGAACCGACAAAACAACGGATTGACTCCTTCCTCGACTCCATTGGCTACGCTTTGGAAAACACCTCTCTAAAGGCCGTGGGATCCAAGCTGGAAAAGAAAAGGCTACCTGCTCGCTGGCAGTATATCTTCACCCAGGTCATTCAGTGCCTGGGTTCCAAGACTGGCTCTCATGATCAAGCCAGTAAACATTTTCAGGATATGGGCTTCGCTCTCTGCACGGGCTACAAGCTGAATTTCACTGATTACATATATTCAGTGATATGTACAACAGGGTGACAGCTGCAAACAGGCACTCTGTCATCCCCTACCCCAGATTCTTCGCAACAATCATGGAACATGCTTTCTGGGATGAGTACCCCAAGACAGCCAATCACTCTTTCTCTATGGTGGGAAAGAATTCCATGGACATTGAGGAACGTCCAGGTGATGCTCCCTTTACACCATACATGCTGACGATCATTGGAGCTCCTGCCTCCGTGTCCAGCTCACTGAAAAGCCCATCAGTAAGTATCCCTGACACTTCAGCCCCCAAGAGGAAACTACCAACTGATGGTCACAAAAAGACCATCGCAACAAGCTAAAGAAGCCAAGGGTGGTGGTCTCTCAACAGACCACTCACTCTCATTCTGGTGTACTACCAACACCATTGGGTGGTTTTCTCTTTCGTTGTTGCTTCTTCAGCACTACCACCGCATTCAGCGACCACAGTCACTTGAAGCGTATTAGTCAGCTCCGCTGAAGCTGTCTCAGGTAATACTTTCACAACCTTCTACTCTTCTTCTATCCCCTCTTCTTTGGTCCTCACATCAACATATGGTTCAGAGATAGTTGTCCCTATCTCTGATGATGCTGAAACGCACGCAGTCCAAGCCTGAGTGTTGTTTAGGCACTCTGAGTTTTGGAAAGCCAGTAACACAGGACCTCCGAATGTCTCTCACAGGCATTCTAAGACACTGGCTAGTGATCCTCATGACACTACCTCTGCACCAGTGGTCCCTGAGAGTAATCCTCATGATGTTCTCAAGGGTTATAACATGCCTTCTCATCCGTCATCTAACCCAGAGCTCTTTTTGGCTGCTCTGTCTATGTTGTCAATAGGTGCCCCTCCTCTCTTCACCACAACGACAACTACCACCACCACCAAGGCTGCTGTTGCTCCTCTCAGCAAGGACAAAGGGAAATCCCCTCAGCAACCATGGACTTCGCCCAGACTCATGGAAGTCAAAACAGAGAAGGCTGCTCCCAAGCTTCCTCCCTTCCAAGCTGAACTTCCCCCCATTGTTCTTCCTAGACCAATATTCCCTGCATTTGACTTTTTAGTCAAGGAATGTGCTCACACCAGGGCAAAGATTGAGCATTTGCAAAGTCTACTGAGTTCATCTTACGGACAGTAGTTGGAACTCCAGGGATCAAGACCGCTGTCAACAATATTCTCAGCGACGTCCAGTCCCTGAAGTAAGACAATCGGGCGCATGGTCAGTCCATTGCCCGTCTGGAAAAGAAGATGGATGACCAAGATCTGGTGCTTGAGTCTATTCAGAAGACTCAATCTGACATGATGTAGTTGCTGACAAAGCTCTCTGAGAGTAGCTCCTCTTTCTCCACTGCTGATCGGACATCCCTGAATTCAGTCCTTGAGCACCAAGAGCTCCATGAAGGTAAGCTGAAGGACATTCAAGGGAATGTACGTCTGCTAATGGTGCACTGTCTCCCTGCTGACAACATCGAGGGGGAGAGATGTGCCAAAGAATTCGCTGACGACATCATTGCGGATTATAATGAGACCTTCCCTGATGAGGTCATCTCTCCTTACATCAAGCAGGTAGGACCTTCCCTCACTGAAGGTGTACTGGAAGAAGAACAGGAAGATGATGATGATGATGATGATGAAGAGTATGAAGAAGCCATCCCTCACTATGGGGGGGCAATGATGATGATGAAGACAATGATATAGGAAGTGCTTTGGAGCACTTTAATATGTCAAGGCTAGAAGTCTCTCAACAGGAGCCTTTGGGGGACGGACAACATCCCTCACAGGGACAGTCTGGTTCCTCAGGCAAAGGAAATAATGTGGCAAAAGCTGATGCCACCATCTCTTTAACCGATGGGGAGAGCACTGTCGAGGTATCTCTTCCTCTCATTCTCTTCTTTGCTCCAATCTCTGAACCTCCCACATATCCCTCTTTCTCTCCACCAAATTTTGGCTCTGATAAAACTCCTTCTACCTCTCCTTCTCTCAGTAAGCCCAGTCCCCCAAAGTACTCCACTTTTCGGAAGGAACCTTCATCTGAAGAGCAGTTTATGTAAATATCTGACTCTTACTCTGAAGATGAAGAAGGCCTCATTCCTAGACGCCGCGCTCAGAGACCACTAATAAGCGAGCCTGAAGAAGAAAAAAGGCGAATAAACTTCTTAAATGAACTCGAAGCCAAGAGAATAAAGTTGCCCTCTGCTGAAATAAAGTGTCCAACTCCTATCAGCATGGTAGATGACTTCTTCCTATCGAAGGAGGAGAGAGCTCAAGCACTTGAAGCACAAAGAATAAGGGATGAAAAGATGAAACAAACAGAGAATGATCTAGAGCTTGCAAGAAGAATTCTCAGAGAGGATGTTGCTAAAGACAAAGCGAAGAAAGCAATGATCGATAAAAGCCAAAGAGTTGCTGAACCTTTGGCACAAAAGGAACTAGCTGAAGAAAATATCCAAGTGAATCTCATCCTCGCTCAAGAGAAGATCTTGAATGCTCTGACCAAAAGAAATGAAGAACCAAGCCCCAGAGAAAAAGAACTACGCTGGTGCACTAAAAGATTCAACTTTCGAAGGTCTGATTCAAAAATCATTCGAGCAACGATCGAAGGACGTCCTTCCAAAAGGTATGGACTGAAGGTGTTTGTTCGTATGTATAGACATACAAGAGTTGAAAAAGAAGAAGCCACATTCTTAAAGTTCTATGGATACTCTGAATGGCTAGAAATCAGAGATGCCATTCAGGGTTCCAAATCAAAGTTTAAAGATGTGGTGGAAAGAGCACTGGATCAGCTTCTTCAAAGGATGTCACAACATGTACTGAAGGAGGTTCATCTTCCAATAGTGATCATGAAACCAAATTCAACTATGAAAGCATTCTCGGTCATCTGGAAATCCCTAACATCTCAATGCTCAGAGATTCTCTCCCTCAAGACAGAAAATATGAAGAAAATGAAATCATCACCTTCCCTGAACCCGGCATGGTCTTCTTGGATAATGATGGTTTCCTAGGGCTCTTCAGAAACAGCGAGATCAGCAAAGCTCCATCAGCCTTCATCAAAATCATGCATCACTACTACTGGTCATATGAACCGCTGATGAATAGACAGAAGAGACTCTATGAAAATGAAATGTGAAGAAGACACGAAAAGCTCTCTGACTGATTTATTTTCTTTGTATTTCTCTTCAGTGTATTGTACTTCCCTTTACTTGCAAATTTGTAATTTCATTTTTCATGTAATATCTACAGATTATTAATGAAATTTCAAATGAAGTACTCTACTCCAACTGTGTACTGAAAAGATCCCTGAAAGTAGTAAATGGGACAATGAACATAAGAGTTCTAACTTCTTTACTTATCTCCTTACTCACTGATATTTCTCTCTGAAATTTAAATCAGTGAATGTACTTAAGTCATCTACTTGTAAAAATTGTGTTTTCATATCCTTATAAATGAAACTCAATAGATATAATAGATTAGCTGAAAAAGATCTCACATATTAGTACTTGGATTTTTTTTTTAATTATTTCTTAAGTCCTTAGTAATCCCTTCAAGTAACTTTCTCATAATAGTTAATCATAATCAAATAGGGGGAGATTGTTGATCATAACTCCTCTCAGTAATATGAATATGATTCCTCTTTATATTTAGTGAAATTCCTTGTTTAAGTTTAAGTTCAAATCCAGCGATGAGCATACACTGACTGCCATCAGCGATCGCTGAAGATCAAGGAACCTTAAGTTTATCTCTGAAGTTCTGAAGATCAGCGATCACACCAAATGACCACTCAGTGAAAGTCAAAGACCAAGCTGAAGAAAGAGATAATCAGCTACGTGACCTGAAGCGGTTCAGCGATAGCAAAGATTATCTATCCAAAGTGTGAAGTCTTGTGAAGCCTCAGCGATACTGAAAGTTCATCCTTGAAGATTCAGTCTCAGCGATCAAGTGAAGCTTCTCATACAAGATTAATGTTGACCTTATCCTCGATGCACAAAAGACAAACCCTATACTGTGTCAGAGAAGGACGTACGAATTTTCTCTTATGTCCCCATTATATCTGATATGGTACTGTTCATATGCGGCCAAAAACATGGTTGTATTCTGAGCAAAGAACAAGTCTCCTATGGATGCTTGCCACGTTGCACATACCTTTTGTCTTGCATTAAATGCAAACGGATATGAATAAGATGAAAATATCTTCTTCATCTGAGTGCATGCAACCTTCTGTCTTAACCCTACTGTATTCCTTCTTGCTTCTTTCTTGTGCATCATTCTTAGTGATTTCTTAGTTACAATAGAATAGGTTTAAACTTGTTCTAATTCCGCTTGTAACTGTAAATTTGTTTATGTAATATACACTAATTTAAAAACCAAAAATCTGTGTGTTTGTATTCAACCCCCCCCCCCCTTCTACAAACTGTTTCTATATCCAAGAACTCTTGTAGACTCCTTAGGGACCAACATTTGCAAATAGCCTTATCAATCCCATCAATCTTTTGTTTCTTAAAGTGATTTTTTATACAACAGAAGTTAATGTTCTCTTTTTTGTCTCGACAATCTCACAATCTGTGATTGGAGTTGTAGTTGCAGGTTCGTTATTTCATTTACTTGTAAATGGAACATCTTTAGTAATATTTTGGGGAAATTCTTTATCAATCTCTCATTGTTACTACAAAAATACAAAAAAAAATCCACATCAATTTATAACATTAAGTTGTTTATGTCCAAAAAAAATCACAAGGAACTAGAATACACAAAAAATTTAAATCTTAACAGTAGCAATTATGTTATAAAAAAAGAACAAATATATACAATATGGTGCAATGGTAAACAATAAATGTTGTTGTTAACTATAAGGTAGTTAAATAACAATTTGTTTATTAACTATTATCATATGTGTGTGTATAATATATATATATATAATGTGAGAAAAAAGTAAGTGGTTAAATTTATAATTAAATAATGTTATATTTGCTATCATTTACACGGTTACACCAATTGAATCTGAATTTCCAGAACAGAGAAGACCTCTGAAAATTTAAGAATTGCAAAAAAATAACATTTACGAACTACCTTCCAACACTAGCATTTATGAATTACCTGTAATGAAATAAAACCTTTGAAAATCCCCTTTTATAACCAAATGCCTCCTTCAACCATCTTCTCCGGCGAACGGAAAAACGAGGCAGCAACTCCGAGAGCTCGGAACCTTGACTGGAGGTGGATGAATCAGTAGTGGTCGTTGAGTTTTCTGTTTCGTGAAGTTGAGCCGGCTCGGAGCACCAGAATTTCGTGAACTTCAAGCGCTTTTGATCGGAAAATCTTAATGGCCGGTGACCCGAGTTGTGACAAATAAGACCGTAAGAGTCTAAGAGAAGGACATGAGTTTGAGTCAATTGACTGTTGAGTTTTCACTTTTCAGACTTGATCACTTGACTCTTGAGAAAGAAACTTATGGAGAACTGAAATATGATAATAAAGAGTACTTGAGTACCCTTTTTACTACACACGCCACCTTCTTTTTCTTTTGTAATATGTCTTTTCATATTTACTTTATTATCTTTTCAAAGTTCCAATTACGTTAATATCTAATATGTATATATATAATATAATATATAATCGGGTATATTAGGGCGGGTAGTAGTATCCCGACCCCGACTCTGCTTCGGGTACATAAAACAATACCCGTCCCCGCCCCGTTAGGGGTGGGTATCCGCGGGTACCCGACCCAACGGGTCAAATTTCCATCCCCGGTAACATTATAGCTACACGTTCTTGTTTTGGGTAGATGATTCAAGATTTATATTAAATGAATGAACACACGCAACAATGTAGATAAAACGGACATTGGCCTAAATTAAGCATATGGCTTCATTTAAGGTTATATATATATTCTTCTTTTCTCTAAAATTGTCTAGACAAAAAAAATTCTTGACTATAACAAAAAACAAGCAAAAAATTATCACAATGACGTGGGAATTGAATCATTACAGTGACCATCGCATCTAGCTTCTTTCGACCAAGATGTTGGTGCACATATCTCCCGTTTATTGTGTTATAAAAAATCTACAAGAGTATCAAAAGGCAGAACACATTATTCAGAAGCAAAGGCATTTTAGATGGGTAGTTGTTGACAACAATTAGGTTAAAAGAATAAATAACCTGGTGGTTGTGTTCTTCAACTGGAACCAAAATAGGGCAAACCTTGTTGTTTGGGTGAAAATCTCACACCCTCGACCGTTGACTAAAACGTTCGAACAAAGACTTTCCATGGCTCCCGAATATTAGCCAAAGATCCAGAGAATAATGGTCGAATAAATCGCTCGATGACTAGTACAAATGGTCAATCAACAACGCTTAACATCCGTCAAAACGTCGCGAACTAGCAAAAGCTCCAAGCAGAATCCATGACGCACGACCGACCTACAAACGCTCGACGTAGGCCGTTACTTTAGGTTCATGATGAGCTAACCGTTGTCTTTCTTAGAAGGACCATTGGACGGTTACGCTCAAACGTCATCAAAAGCATTTATGAAGGAAATCAATATCGATCGACCGTTACAAAGCAACGGTGACTATATATACAACGTAGAAATCATCAAAGAGGACACATGAACTTTCCCCCGCACTCTTGATGCCGAAGAACTTATAATAGCTTTCTATATTCAATACGCTAGCTTAGGTTTTTCTTTCACTTATAATTGTACGGCCATAGTTCTAAAGGACGACGCACCTGTTTGGTGTCATTTTCCATAGTGCATCGACGATATCAACCGATCGTCCGCGGTTTTTTCCCTCGTCCAAGGGTTTTCCCATGTCACCGAATCTCTTTTCTCTTATTTACTTTTCATTTTATTTACGTTCGTTGGGAGAATCCTTCCTTTGATCGATCAGATCCACAGGTACCTTAAGTTGACTTTGTTAAGTTAATTTTTGGCATCAACAATTTCGCGCCATCCGTGGGACCCCGTTAGAGGAATCCTCCAAACGAACCCTATGTTACTAACGATTTTCTTTTGTTTTTGTCAATGGCATACCACGGAGCTAAACCCACCGAAGCGAACCAAAGAGCTGAACTGGACGCTACAAATCTGCGGATTCAACAGCTGGAAGCTCGGGGATTTTCTCACAAAGGAACCATATCCAAGCAACAACCGCAAGAGCTCTCATTTAACGACGACCCAGGTATGATCCCCAAACCCCCGTCCCCGGACTCCACTGAGACGGTGAATTGTATCACAGGTGGAACGGACATCTGCGGACTCACCCATTCAACCGCCGGTAAACAAGCGCCATATCGACCTGATGATCCTGTCACCTCTCAGATACGCAAGCAGGGGGCTGGCATCAATTAAGAAAACGCTCGCGTCATGTTCGACGCTCGCGGCCTGGGTGGCTTATGACCGAAGCATCATGACGGACTAGTGATCCAGCTATCAATTGGGGATTGTTCGATGAAAAGAGTGCTCGTGGAAGGAGGCAGCTCTGTCAACGTAATCTTTCTTAGCAGCCTAAAACAATGGGGAGTACACGAAACCGAGGTCACACGGAGAACCACGATCCTGGTAGGACTCAGCGAAAATGCTGCCTACACCTTCGGGGAAATCATCCTCACCGTCTATGCCAAGGGAGTCAGCAAATCGACTAGATTCGACTTCGTCAATTGTCCCTCTTGTGGCGTTTGTGGCATCCGTGGATCCACGAAATGAAAGCTATTCCTTCAACCTATCATCAAGTACTAAAATTCCCGACTCCGTGGGGGATGCAAGAAGTAAAAAGTGAGCCGAAGGTGGCGCGAGAATGTTACAAAACAACCATGATGCCTCGAAAACAGCACATCAACCAACTACAAGACCAAGAGGACTCGAGCGACGATCTACAACTGACAGAGGTTGTACTCGGCCCGAACTACCCTAAACGTAAGATCCACGTAGGGACGTCGCTTGGGTCTGATGTCAAGCAGAAATTGGTCGACTTCCTTCGAACAAACGCAGATTGCTTCGCCTGTTCACACGAAGATATGATCGGGATCGACCCGAAAATCATATCGCACCAATTATCCGTTGACCCATTGTTCAAACCCGTGAAGCGGAAGCGCCGGAAGTTCACCCCGGAAAAGAACAAGGTTATCAATGACGAGGTCGATAACCTACTGAGATCTGGCAAAATCTGGGAGGTAAAATACCCGGAATGGCTAGCGAACATCGTGGTCGTCAAAAAAAAAAATGGAAAATGGCGAATCTGTATAGACTTCACCGACCTCAATAAAGCCTGCCCCAAAGACCCGTTCCTGCTGCCCCACATCGACACGCCATGGTCGACGCAACTGCTGGTCATGAATTGTTGACCTTCATGGATGCATACGCAGGTTACAATCAGATCCTCATGCACTCGAACGATCAGGAAAAAAACGGCTTTCGTGACCAACAGGGGGATTTACTGCTATAAAGTAATGCCCTTTGGCCTTAAAAACGCAGGAACCACCTATCAGCGGCTCGTCAACCGCATGTTCGAACCATACTTGGGGAACACAATGGAGGTGTACATCGACGACATACTGGTCAAATCTAGGCAAGCGGTAGACCACGTGGAACACTTGCGCCAATCGTTTGAGATACTGCCGAAGTACCAAATGAAGCTGAATCCGGCAAAAATGTTCCTACGGGGTTCGCGCGGGAAGGTTTATAGGAGATGTGGTAACCCAACGAGGGATTGAAGCCAGCCCTGATCAAATCACGGCGATTCGCAAAATAAAATTGCCTCGAAACTTCAAGGAGATCTAGAAACTCACAAGCCGCGTAGCTGCGCTCAATAGATTAGTATCCCGATCATCTAACAAATGTCATATGTTCTACAATGTCCTAAAAAACAAAGGTTTTGACTGGACGAGCGACCATGAAAAGGCGCTTCAGGCTTTGAAAGATTATATGGCGTCGCTGCCCCTGCTGTCGAAACCTAAAGACAAGGAAGAACTTCAGCTATATCTCGCTGTAAGTGAAAACTCGGTCAGTGTCGTTCTGGTCCGAGAGGAAGAAAGGCACCAGTTCCCGGTTTATTATGTCAGTAAGTCCTTACTCAACGCGGAAAAGAGATACAATTCAATGGAAAAGTTGCTTCTATCATTAGTCACCGCGGCTAAAAAAACTCTGAGACTACTTCGAGTCGCATGTTATCAACGTCGTCACCAATTTCCCGCTAAAATCCGTTTTGAGAAAACCAAAACTAACGGGACGGTTGGCGAAATGGAGCATCTACCTCAGCAACTACGGAATAAACTTTAAACCAAAGACCGCAATTAAGTCTCATGTCCTAGCCGACTTCTTTGCGGACTTCAGTCCCGAATTGGAAAAGTTAGCGACCAGCGAAATAAACGTCGTGGCTATCCATGACGAACAACCCTGGATGTGCACATTGAGGGGTCCTCCAACGCGCGAGGATCAGGATTAGGCATCGTCTTGAAATCCCCACGAGGGGGCACAATGGTCTATTCTGTATCCTGCGATTTTAGAGCCACCAACAATGAAACAGAATACGAGGTCCTAGTCATGGGCATGGATCTGGCATACGACTTGGGGGTAAAAAAACCTTTGAGTCATGAGCGACTCCCTGTTCATCGTTAACCAAATGAGAGGAGAATTTGCAACAGAAGATCCAAGGATGGCAGCGTATTGGCAAATCGCCCTAGGACGAGCGAAGAAATTCAAAAAATTCAGCATTCAACAAATCCCCAGGGAACAAAACGCTCGGGCCGACACACTTGCCAATCTAGGATCTGCCTTAGCAAAATCATCGTTCGACACGATACCCATAATCCACTTATCAAGTCCGTCAACGGAAGATAACCAGCCCGATCAGGTATTGGTAGTGAACGAATCGAACGACTGGACGAAGGAAATTCCGGATTACCTGACAAACGACCGCCTACCGGAGGACAAAACGAAGGCCCGACAAATCCGATTCAAAGCCTCTAGATATATCATGATCGCGGGGAGACTCTATAGGCCATCATCTACCAGGTTAAACTTACGCTGCCTCGTTCCCAGCGAGACCCAAAAAATACTACAAGAGATGCATGACGGAGAGTGTGGGAACCATTCCAGAGGACGAAGCCTAGCAAACAGGATCTCGCGACAAGGCTACTACTGGCCCACCCTCCGACAGGACGCTGTAGCATACGTACAAAAATGCGACGCTTGTCAGCGCCACTCAGGTATGATCCACCAACCTTCTGAATTCCTACATTCATCCCTAGTCCCGTGGCCTTTCATGCGATGGGGAATGGATATTGTCGGTAAATTGCCGCAAGCACATGGACAAAAGGTATATCTATTAGTCCTTATGGATTATTTCTCAAAATGGATAAAAGCCTCCGCTTTCTCTCAAATACGAGATAAAGAGGTAATATCTTTTATCTGGACTAACATTATCTGCAGATTTGGCATACTCTCCGAAATTATGTGCGATAATGGGTCTCAATTCATAAGCGATAAGACCAGGCGATTCTGTGAAGAATGGGGTACAAAACTCACGACTTCCACACCCCGCTATCAACAGTCCAACGGACTCGCCGAATCAAGCAACAAAAGGATTATCAACTCATTCAAAAAGAGACTCGGAGCTGCAAAAGGACGTTGGGTTGAGGAGTTGCCCTCCGTTTTATGGCTAATCGTATGACACCTCGTACCTCGACATGACAAACACCGTTTTCGCTAGTTAACAGATGCGAAGCTGTCCTACCGATCGAGAAGGACTTGCCAACCGCGCGGCACGCCTCTGTCGAGCAAAATCTGGTAGACCTTAGCTACGACGTGGACGCACTCGAAGAACTAAATGACTCGATCTAGAATATCGCCGAGACGCTCGACCTACTGATTAGGGGCTCAATCGCCCGGAAGTCTCATGCTTGATCTTTCGAGCCTCAAAACGAATCGTCTTAAAAGGCTCGATCGCGGGAGATAAAACCTTTTTTCTCACAGAATTCATACTACACAGTTATGCTTATTTCATTTGTCCTTCGAACAAATAGTCAGTCGTTACCAACTGAATCGTTTCATTAAAACTCGAACGGGTTACAAAACAAGGCGCAACCCCTTGAGCTCGATAACTAAGGAAGCGGTAAACCAAGCGGCGCTGGTTGTGCAGGTGGCCCGACGACCCCTTGAGCTCGATCTAACCGGATCCTCAGGTCATCGACCTCCTTAGTCTTCTCGGATAGGGCCTCCCTGGCCACCTCCAGCTTAGCCTCCAGCGCCCCTATCTTCTCCAAGGCCTCCGCCTGATGACGCCCGAGGTTAGAACTAATGACCCGTTCATGTGAAAGTTCGCCCCGAACTTCCTTTACCGAACAATGGAAGTTGTCAGCTCTAGCCAGAGCTTCCTCTTCCTCCGCCTGTAGGGTAGATTCGTGCTCCCGCACGACGTCCTCTGCCTCGGAGGCCATGACAACAACCCGACCAAGTGACACCTGTATGGCCTGAAAAACAAAAGACCACTTAGCGTCGTATCGCAAGAACGCACGGTCGCTTGAACACACATCGCACGACGCACGGAATAAATGGGAGTCATGACCCCATCGGACAAAACGTTGGATAATAATACCTGGAATGGGTTGCCAGCGAAAGCTCCAGCCCTCGGTCTTTTCCCATCGCCTTGCGACAGAGGAAAAGCAGACATGTGCGAAGGCATAGCCGCCTTCGACGTCTTCGCCCTCTTAGAGCCCTCGGCTATAGGAGACGGTTCTCTCAGAACGGGCCCCAGCGACCCTCTTCTATTCAAATCCCGCCGAGCGGGGAAGATCCTACGACCCTCTTCTATTCAAACCCCGCAGTTCCTTTTGAAAGCAAACACGGAAGAGAATCATAAAGGAATGACGGAAAACCAATACGAAAAACCGACGAGAACACTCACCACTTTCCCTCAAGAAGGGAGGAGGACCAGAAGCGACGACGACAACAACGTCCTCGCCTTCCTCAGTATCGTCATCTCCTTCATCCCCTGATCCCCTGACGCAGGGTCAAACACAAAGAATGCCGGATCAGGATCTGACGAAAAAGCTCAACCTTCGCCGACGAATCAGGGAGAGGGGGAATCTCGCACGTCAACACTGCGCGAAGAATACAAAGTCAGAAAAAATAAATGGCACTCAAAAAACGTAAAACTAACGGCATTACCTTGCTTGGGCCAGCCACAGACGATCTATTCCTCGTTCTCGGCGTAGTCAAACAACCAGGAAAAGACGAAACGCTCCTTCCAGCCACGATCATTCACCCCGGTGTCCGTGATCAGCGCATGCTCCCGACGCCCTCGTACATAAGGGCTATATCGATTGTTGGCATCCTCCTTCACCGCGCAAGCCAGCAACCGCTCATGGACGGTAAAGGGGAATCCCAATCGAGGGTAAACCGGTCTAACATCATCGTAACTCTCCAGAACTGGGGCATCATTTGCCCGGGAGAGATACCAAACCGACCCAGAAAATCTCTGACCAGCGCAGAAAAACACCATGAGAACCCTATCTTAAAGGGGTACTCATACAGGACAAAGCGATCCTCGGGCATTCCTCGGCCATAAGATCCTTAGGAAACTCTGGGATGACATAATCCGGAAGCCAGCCAAGGTCGCGGAAGGCAGGCAGGTCGGCGAGAGACAGATTGCTCAGAAGGTTCGACATTCTTTAGAGGAAGAAAAAAAGAAATTGTAGATTTTTGAAAGAAAATCTCCTTGGACTCAGGAAGACGAAAAGGGAAAATACAATCGTTTCCTTTTATGACTGCACAAAATCGTCCTCCCGTCTCCCTAAGAAGACACCTGTCCGTGACTCCCTGCATTTGCCCGACCGATGGGCGACACCTGTCCGTGACAACTGCCCACGCGTGATCCATACATACTCATAATGTCTTCAAAACCCATCACTATCCGGGTCGTTATCTTCGCTTCGTCAGCCTGGGCTAATCGGATAAGTTAGATTCTAACTATTCCCGCCCGAAACAAACGGCTCCGTTCCCCCCCGAACGCGTTCAGCGAACCAGCGACTTGTGTCTCGACAAAATTCAAAAATAAAGTTGCTGCTTAAATTTCGAATTTGGGGGCAAACTATTTGGGTGAATGTTAGGTCTATTATTATTTTAATTGTAACAAAATAAGGAAAGGATATGCTTTATTGTAAAAGGAAGTTTATAATTCCTTAAACTCTTGTTTCCTTAATTAGACTAGACCTAGAAATATAAATACAGGCTTAGGGTTTTACTTTCAAGGAGTCGATTCATATATTAACTTAGAGAGAGAGAGAGAGAGCTGAAACCGTGAATCTGATTGTAATCGACATATACACTTTCAAGATATATATGACTATGTAAGTTCTTTAAATCATTGTTCGTGTCATATTAATTTACTATTAACTGTTTATTGTCATTGTGCTTGTTATAATGGGATCAACAAGTGGTATCAGAGCCTGAGATCACGAGTTTTTACGATTTTCTGAGCAAACCACGAAACAGAAGGTAAAAAAAATTTCTGCTGTTCATTGATTTTTTGTCGAGTCATACAGTGTCAAGCTTTACCCGATAAAACTTCTTATTTTTTTTGTCGACTAACACATATCTGCTCAATGAATTTTTCTCGATCATCATATCAGTTTCTGTGTGTTATTCTCGATTAGGTATATCTGTGTTCTTTTCGATTTAAATTTTTTCTCGACTTATTATTTTTTTTATCGAATATCCCTTCTGTTGATTGAATTTTTATCGATACAAACTGTTTAAATCTTGAATTTTTATCGACTCCTCTATAAAATAGTTAATTCTGTTTAGTTAAAATTACTTTAACTAAAATAGTTAATTCTGTTTAGTTAATCTTGATTTAAAATAGTTTATTTTATTTACTTTTGAATATCTTTACATAAGAAAACTCAGGAACTTGTGACTCCTGCAGCTTTTCTTACTAAAGATTTCCTTAGTAAAAATCATAAACTCTCGTAAATTTGATACTTTCTGTGATTGAAATAAGAAACTCGAAAACCCAGATTGTCTTGTCCATAAAAAGACGAGTTCTTTTTAGTCAAGAACACTGTGTTTTTGTTTTCTGGTTTTTCAATAAACAGAAAACTCAGAATTAAGAATTTTTATCGAGTTCTATTGAATCGAGAATTTTTTTTGATCGAGTAAGTCAGTATTCGATAAAACTCTTTAATCAATCTGTTTCTCGAGTATTGTTCACTCGAATTTCTTTAAAAATCTTTTTTTAATTCAACATTTGTTATCGAGTCTTGTTCACTCGATAACTTTTTATATCGAGTCCCACTCAATTCGATAACAATTTTTATCGAGTCTTGTTCACTCGATAACAGTTTTTATCGCGACTTATTCACTCGATAACAATTATTATCGATCCTTAGTCATCCGACAACAATTTTCATCGAGCACTTCACGCCCGATAAAAATCCTTCAATCGTTTTTTTTCTTTAGTCACTCGATAATAACCTACTGTTTCCAGCGACAACTCAGAAATTTTTAAAAACTCATTGATCGAGGTCCAACCAAACAGTACAATGACCACCCGAGAAGCAATGGCCATTGGATCAGACACCAAGCCTCCAATTCTCTTTCCGGGAGAATGTTCTCAATGGAAGGATAGATTCATTGATTTCATTGAACGTCATGACTTTGCCGATGAGATCATGAGTTCAATCAAAGAGGGTCCTCCTCCGCCTTTTTATCAGGAGTATCCTGCTATGCCAAACAAAACTCCTCCTACGCCCGCACGAAGGGAAGTTAAACTCAAAAGTTCTTGGGATGCAAACGAGAAGAGGATAATGAGAGGTGACCAACTTGCCCGTTCTTATCTACTTATGAGCCTTCCCAATGAGATCTACATGAACATTGATAGCCACAAGAAGACGGCTAAAGAAATGTGAGAAGTCATAGAGAAATTCATGCTTGGAACGAAGATTGGTACACAACTCAAAATCACCAACTGCATTTCTCAATATGAAGAATTCAAGGCAAAAGATGGAGAAAGTCTTACGAACACATATACTCGATTTGTACAACTGGTGAACGAACTAAGCAAAAACGAAATTCATATAACAAAGATCGAAAACAATGTCAAATTTGTTAGCAATCTTCAACCGGAATGGCGTCGGTTTGCTAATCAAATCAAACACAGCAAATATCTTGCTGACCTTGACCTTCATGAAGTCTATGTGTTTAAATTCCAAGAAGAACCCGGATTCAATCGCATTAATGGCAAAAGAGTCCTCTTCCGTTCCTCAAGAAATGTTTCCCGAATTAGAAGACGAAGACTTTGACTATGATCCAGAAATTGCCAAACTTCAACATCAACTGGCCTTCCTTACAAAATCTTTTCAACAAAAGTTCTCACGTCGCTCGAATCCCAATCAACAAAGGTATGCCTCGGGATCGAATAACCATGAGCGAAAGGCAATGTTTGAACCCAAAACTCAAAGAGAAGAACCTCGCCCTACACCCAAGCCTGAAGACAAGTTCAAGGGTGAAAGAAGTTTGTGCTACAATTGCGGCAAAACTGGTCACTACGCAAGGGAATGCAAGAAGCCAGTAGTGAAGGACTCTAACTACTTCACTTACAAACTAATGTTGTCCAAACAAAAAGAAGCCGGTAAAGTCCTTCTAGCTGAAGATGAACAATGGCTTAATCAAGATGATGAAGATGACATGGAAGGGGATACTCAAGCACATTTCAGCTTAATGGCTTACTCTGATGACACTCCTTCTAATGCTTCCGACTACACACCTGAGGTAAGCCCTTCTGACTATGACTCTTTTGTATCTCAAATGCATGATTTAATGTGTCAATTAAAGGAATTACACTCCAAATTGAAAGCCGAGAAACTCTTGGTTTCCAATTTAGAAGCAAGCCTTGAAAATAACCATAAACAACTGCTTCTTATGCAAACCGACCTTGTCACTACTCAAAGTATAGCACAAAATCTCGAAACGGAGAAAATGGTTTTAATGGAAGAAAATGATCTTTTCCAACAACAAATATCTGATCTCTCACTCCAACTTCAAACATCTAGGAATGAGACTGCCAAATTTTCATCTAAGTTTGACTTTGTCAGTTTTCAAAGACAAGATTTATTAGAAAAACTCGAAGCATTGGAATTAAAACTTTACAAGCTTGGTCAAACTGAACACACAATTCACTTAAATGCACCGAAAGATTTAAGCTCCAAAGCCGGTTTAGGTTTTGAAAACCCGAAACACTTAGCAAAGGCTATCTATAATACTCCAACGATTTATAAATTCGAATATCTGAACCTTGGTCCAGATTACCAAATTCAATTTATGAAACCGGACCCTAGTGTTGAGGAAAGAGAAGAATGGAAGAGACTAAACAAAAACTATTTTCAAATACCTTTCTGCTATCCTCAAATAGTAGAAGAGGAATCTTCAAGTGAATCTCTTCCAAACAACTACTTCCCATCTTACTCCGCCGAAGAACTTCAAAACAAGATTCCTGAGTGTAAACCATACATTCCAACACTATTTTTAGAAAAGAAAATCCTTCAACTCGAACAAGTGTTGGAATTCGAACGTTCTTTGGCGGAAAAGGAAAAGGAAACATTTTTATTTAAAAATACAACAACTTGAAAACGAGACTTTACAATTGAACAAAACTCGTGAAAATGATACTTTTTCAAACGTTTCAACTTGTAAAGCCTTCGTTAGCAATTATTTAGATAATTGTGAAGAGTTGTTCAAAATGGACCCACATTCCAATTTTCCAAAACAACAATGTTCCTATTCCGAAGAACAAATCAATGCTGAATTAGATGCCCTTTCTAACCAATCTTCACTTGAATCGGACGAGTGCTTAAATGACATGTGTGATAAGTTTGATTTCAATCCTGTACTTCCTAATCATACTGAATTCTTAGACAAAGGCAAACAACCTATGGAAACAGCTTCTTTACCTACTGAACCAACGGAGTGTTCCACAAGTCAAAATCCGATCACTCATAATCAAACGAAAAACAATCAAGTCTTCAAAAACCATACTAACCGTGCTCCTTTCACTATTTCAGCGCTTCATACTTTAGAAACCAAGTCGGTTTGGGTCAAAAAGGGCACGCATACTACAAAGCAAACACCCCGCAATGAAGACAAGTTTTTACATTCCAATGTCAAAAGAAACAACTCTAGATTTCCTTTTCCGTATCAAATTCATTCATTTAGACATTTAATCAAATTTTCTCGTAATCAAATTTGTTGCTCTAATTGCGGTGTGGATGTTTTTGTTCGTAAAACTTCTATTGATTATGGTTATGGTTATTTTCCGGACATGCATAATTCATTTACTCACAACTTTTATCATTCATCATCCATTTCTAAATCGGGTCCGAGAAATCAAATGACTAACGCCTATAAGTCTCACCTCAAGTGGGTACCCAAGGGTGCAAAGTCAACTAACCATGATGGACCCATTTACAAATGGGTACCTAAATCTGCCTGATTTTGTGCAGATCGGTCATGTGTGGTACTTAGATTCCGGCTGCTCCAAACACATGACCGGCCAAAAGGAGCTGCTTGCCAACTACACTGAAAAGAAGGGCGGATTCGTCAAATTTGGCAACAATCACTTGGCACCGATAAAAGGATATGGTGATATCATTCAAAACAACATCACCATTTCAAATGTCTCTTATGTACAAGGGCTAAGCCACAACCTATTGAGCATCGGAAAATTTTGTGATAAGCAACTCGAAGTCAATTTCCGACCCGATAGATGCTGTGTTCGCACGTTTGATGGAAATGAGCTTCTAACCGCCACTCGTAAGTCCAACCTCTACATGATCGATCTTTCCCAAGTAAACGCCCCCTCAAGTGTTTGTATTCTATCAAACGTCTCTAGTTCAAAGACCTGGTTATGGCATCGTCGCCTATCTCACTTGAACTTCAAGAACATAAATCGCCTCTCCATCCACGGATTAGTCACCGGACTCCCATCTGTTAAATTCGACAAACCACATCTTTGTGACGCATGCGAGATGGGAAAGATGAAGAAGATCTCTCACAAACCTAAGATAATTCACAACTCAACTCGACATCTTCAACTCATTCATATGGACTTGTGCGGCCCGATGCGGACTCAAAGCATACATGGTAAAAAGTATGTTCTCGAGATGGTGGACGATTTCTCTCGCTTCACATGGGTCAAGTTCCTTCGATCAAAGGATGAAACCCCCGACACCATCATCACATTTCTCAAAGCCGTTCAAGTCAAACTAGAACTTACCATCCGCACCGACAATGGAACTGAATTCAAAAACCGTATCCTTGACGGTTACCTCGAATCGGTTGGTATAACCCACACGTTCTCTGTAGCTCGTACTCCACAACAAAACGGTGTGGTCGAACGCCGAAATCGAACTCTTGTTGAAGCGGCTCGCACTATGCTCACTTTTTCAAAGCTTCCTCTCCACCTTTGGGCCGAAGCTATCAACACAGCCTGCTATACTCAAAACCGATCCATCATCAACAAGCGCTTCAACAAGACACCGTATCACTTAGTCTACGATCGCGTTCCTTCAATCGAGCATCTTCGAACGTTTGGCACACGTTGCTTCGTACTAAATGAAAAAGAAAATCGGGGGAAACTCAAGCCAAAAGCCGATGAAGCCTACTTTCTCGGATACTCACCAAATGCATCATCTTATCGGGTCTACGTAAAACACGCACGTTGCGTCACTGAAAGTGTTAATGTACAATTCGATCCAAACGCCGAAATGGCTCCTGAACACTACAGTTCCGGAGCCGCACTCACCGGTATACTAGCTTCCGATCACATTCGTTCGGAACCTGCTCCCAACCCCGATGAACCATCAACGTCCAAAACTGCCAAGTCAAATCTGGATGACCTATTCGAGTACTTCTACTCGGATTACTTTGGACCGACCACTGATAATTCTCTCCAGATTCCCCCGCCTACCTTGGAGATTGCCAAGACCTTGGATCTTTCCGGACCACCAATTACAACGGAAACCGTCTCAACTGTTGCATCTCCAAGCACCTCTACGACTGCTCCTCCAAATCAAACTAGTCTATCGGATGCTCCTCTTGTTCCACCTGAACCTCAACCGCCTGTTCAACCAAATCCTGCGGAACCGACATTCTCTCCCCCTACATCCAATTCAACAAACGCCGGATGTCACAATTGCCACTAGATCTTCAACCGTGGCCCCATCTTTGGAATCTGTTCAAGATCTTCCCTTAGGTTCTTATCAAGATGACACCCCGGATCCAAATGCCTTTCAACCTCTTCCTCATACAACAAAATGGACCCGCTCTCATCCTGTTGAACAAATTATCGGAGATCCAAACCGACCAGTTACAACGCGTTCCGCCTCGGCCGATGATTGCATGTTCTCTTAATTCATAAGTAAGATTGAACCCACATCCATTCATGAGGCAATGAATGATCCTGACTGGATAGTGGCCATGCAAGAGGAACTCAATCAATTTGAAAGTCTGAAAGTATGGCGCCTTGTTCCCCGTCCACGAAACAAACCGTTATTGACACGAAATGGATATTCAAGAACAAGCAAGATGAAGATGGAGTCGTCATTCGCAACAAAGCTAGACTTGTCGCCAAAGGATACCGTCAACAAGAAGGCATTGACTACGACGAAACATTTGCACCGGTAGCCCGTATTGAAGCAATTTGAATGTTCTTGGCTTACGCGGCACACAAGAATTTCGTGGTTTTCCAAATGGACGTCAAGACGGCCTTCCTAAACGGTGTTTTGCGTGAAGAAGTCTATGTTTCTCAGCCCGAGGGGTTTGTCGACTCCTCCAAGCCACATCATGTCTACATTCTGGACAAGGCTCTGTATGGATTGAAGCAAGCCCCCCGCGCATGGTACGATAGCCTGTCTACCTATTTAGTGAAAAACGGATACTCCAAAGGTAAGATCGATCCAACTCTTTTCATTAAAAAGGACAACAGTGACATTATGCTCATTCAAGTCTATGTGGACGACATCATCTTCGGCTCGACTAACCCAAGGCAATGCAAAGAGTTCTCTGAACTCATGATTGCCAAATTTAACATGAGCATGATGGGAATGATGAATTTTTTCCTTGGTCTTCAAATTAAACAATTTTCTACTGGAATATTCATCAACCAATCCAAATACATCTCGGATATGTTGTGTAAATACAACATGACGTCATGTTCTCCGATTGGTACACCCATGTCCCCGGGTTCAAAACTACACGCTGATCCTTCGGGAAAAGATGTGGATTCTAAAAATTACCGGGGCATGGTTGGTTCTCTCATGTATCGGCTAGTCGTCCGGACATAATGTTTTCCACCTGTCTTTGCGCGAGGTATCAAGCATCTCCAAAGGAATCTCATCTTAGTGCGATCAAACGGATTTTCCGGTATTTAAAAGGTACACCTAATCTTGGCCTATGGTATCCCAAGGATACGGGTTTCGGACTAACTGCCTTTTCAGATACGGATCACGCCGGATGCATGCTCGATCGTAAAAGCACTTCGGGCCATATTCAATTCCTTGGAGACAAATTGGTCAGCTGGTCATCAAAGAAGCAGGCGTGCGTCTCCACATCTACCGTGGAAGCCGAAAACATCGCTGTCGCAAGCTGCTGCTCGCAAGTACTATGGATGCGCACTCAACTCAAAGACTATGGCTTCTGGATCAACAAGATTCCCATCTATTGTGACTCCAAAAGCGCCATAGCCATTTCAAGCAACCCGGTTCAACACACGAAGACTAAACACATCGACGTTTGATATCACTTCATCAAGGATCACGTCGAAAGAGGTACGATTGAATTATACTTTGTTAATACGGAACTTCAACTTGCCGACTTGTTTACCAAGGCACTGGATGAGAAACGATTCCAGTTCCTAGTATCCAAGTTGGGAATGCTCAATCTTAAAACCTGATTATTCAAAATCCTTAAAAACGTCCATCCAAGGGTTTTTGCACATTTACTCGTTGAGTCAATCTGCATAACACTTGGATTCTCATTTTTTTGATTTGGACTTATATCTTACCAATTCCGTATTTTCAATATTTTCTTTCATTTTTATTTTTACCTCGCTGTGTTTATCACCATGGTTCATCATTCAAGGGGGAGCAACAAGGTATGTTTTCCTATTCATTCACATTCATAGGGGGAGCACACTACTGTATGCACACATTAAGGGGGAGCCATTGTTTTTATGTGCTTTTCTGTTTAAAAAAAATTAATTTAAAATTTAAGTGCAGTTCTCGGCCCCTAAAGGCTCGACAAAAATGGGATTATCGACCCCCTCTGGCTCGATAACCTCCCCAAACGACTTTTGTTAACGGGAAATTTTTCATCGGCCGAATCACTTACTGCCACGTGTCATCACCCGATGACCACTATTTAAAGAAATCGGGCCCCTCTCTCAAAGGACCTTTCCTCACAAGTTTGAATTTCTCTCTTTCTTTCTGAAAAACCCTTCAAGTTCTTGGCTATCCAAGATCAAAATCTCCAAACTTCGAGTTTTTCAGATCCGAAAGCACCACCAGGTTCGTAATTCTCCCCTTATCATCTTTAATTCTTGCACTTAGTACTTAAAACTGTTGCATGATCCACTTTTTCATGATTGACTGTTCGGTTTTTGGGGTTTATTTTGGGTTTTCCGATTTTGACTGTTCATCAGTCAAAATCGTGGGTAGAGTTAGTGTTTTGGCCTTAAGTCCTTTACTAAAAGTATTCCCTATCACTAATCGCACCTAGCAATAGGATTTTGCCTTAGTTTTAGGCCCTGTTTGAAATCTGAGCACTTAGAAGTTCTATGTCTGGTTTATGCATTTTTATCGAGTCTTTCTACGTTCCTTGATTTTTTATCGAGTCTTGTTACAGTGGCCAAGAATACCATCACTCTGTCCAAATGTTTTTATCGAGCCTTTATGACTCGACAACTTTTGTTATCGAATTTCATAAACTCGATGAAAAAACCAAGTGTTTTTATCGAGCCTTTATTACTCGACAATTTTTGTTAACGAATTTCATAAATTCGATGAAAAACACCAAGTGTTTTTATCGAGCCTTTATGACTCGATAACTTTTGTTATCGAATTTCATAAACTCGATGAAAAACACCAAGTGTTTTTTATCGAGCCTGTATGACTCGATAACATTTGTTATCGACTCACAATCGATCGATGAAAACTACTAAGTGCTCTCATCGAGTCATTTTGGATCGATATCCTGCCCTTGCATTGTCCATGTATTTTAATCGAGCCTCATAGAGTTGACATCATGCTACATAGATCGATATTTTTTCTAAAAAGTTTTTAAGTACTTTCATCGACCCTAAGGCACTCGATAACCTGTTCTTCTCGATTCTCATTGACTCGACAAATCCTTTACAGGTTTGATCTAAATTTTTTTCCAAGTCTAGTTGTCGAGTCTCCTTCAATCGACAAACATTTTTTATCGATCCCATTGCACTCGATAACAATTGTTATCGACCCAATGAGACCCGATAAAAAGACTTAGCATTTTTTAAAACTCTCAACACTAACTGTACACTTGGTTTGCCTAACTGTCTTATTTCAGAAACCAATGGCAGCCATGAATGACCCAAACATGTCCGATGATGAAAAACCGATGCCATCCGAACGCTCGACCGAACCAAGCATCAACGCAGCAAACCGGGATGACCTCTTGATGCCACGAGCTCACTTTCGCCAAATCAAACCGAATAACCACCGACTAGACTTCGGCATCACTCTCGAACACCAGATCATTCTTGACATTCTTCAGCAACATCCGCTTCGCTTTGCATTTGCACTAGACCACCGAGTACCCATGTTCTACCTCCAACAATTCTGGTATACACTGACTTATCATCCGGACGAAGGTGACCATCATTTCACTGCTCTGATCGATGACTTTATCACCCGCCTAACTTCAGCCAGGATTCGCCGCATTCTCCGCCTACCGCTAGCTACCGCCGAACACCCATACGAAGCCTTTGCAACCGACCAACAGTTGGTTGCCGACATCCTAGCCCTCGGGTATGAATCCCCTGAACCATTCACAAGCCCCGGCCAGTTCAAGAGGATGTACCTGCCTCAGATTTGGTTCACGCTTTTCACCATCGTTAATCGATGTCTGACCATCAAACATACTGGCATGGACAAGGCCAGTACGGTGGTCCTTCGGATCTTTCACGGCATCGCATTCAACCGCCACTACGACTACGCGATGCTCATCTGGACGGACTTTGTGGAACTCGTGGAAGACAAATCCAACTTTCGCAATCTTGCATTCGTTCCGTTTTAGAGGTTTCTTCAACTATTCATCCATGCAATGATGACTTCTCGACCTGCCATTCCTAGAAGGGCCGGAACACCCTTAGGCCCGACTAGTGCTCTTAAATTTCTACGCCTAAATGATCGGGTCTTCCGCAATACCATGCCTATCCCTGAAGCGCTCCTCGCTTATGCTGATCAGAATGCACCTAGTGTAATAGTCTATAGGGAGCGACATGGCTTAATGGCCCAACCACCTCCGGTTGCGCCTGCCCAAGAGCCGATCCAAGAGGAAAATTTTGAGGGAGGTGAGGGTCCTAGAATAGAAGCAGGGTCAGGATCAAGAGGATCACAACCAGGGAGATGAGCGCACTGTGAGGGGACATGACGAGGGAGGTGCATCTGATCAGCCCCCCCAACCAACCTACTACCAACCACCCCCGCACTCGACCCATTATCCCCACCCCCCGATTCAAAACATTGGTCAGCCGACAACGTATCCGCCCCCGCTCTTCATCATCGGATGAAGATGCATCCGACAACCAACCACTCCGTCGTCGCCAACGAACTGCAGAAATGGAGGTGCAAGCCGTCAGCCGCATCAGCCCTCAACCCTCTATAACCGATTCCAGCTCTGAAAATGATGCGTCATCAACTTAACCGAATCCTGATCCAATCATCCGTTCAACCACATCCGCTCCTACCATACCGTCTGATGAGGAACCTCAATTCAACTTCGACTTTGAAGCAAATCCATCCTCCCCATCTATGTCAGACATATTCCCTGAAACCTCTATTGGAGAAATAAGGAGAACGGAGGGAGTACAAGTTGAAAAAGAATCAGTGAGGATGAGCGAAGGGGAGACAAAAACGATAGAGAGTGAGAGTCCAATATCCCCCGACCAGGTAACCCCGTCCACTAGCCCTACTCATTCGTTGGGTGTGACTAGTGAAAAAGTCGCTGTGGACCTAGCAGCACAATTGCACGCCCCCCCCAGCCACTCTGAAGGCTCACAACAGCCAACAGTTTCAACAATACTTGTGAGTCTTGCACCTTATCTAGCTCCCCTCCACTCGAGAGGTATAGCTATTGAAACAACAGGTAGTAGCTCACCTGCTTCGACTTCGGTTGTGTGCACATCGAGTCTAGAGCCTGCTAGGGGACACGAGTCTTTACACACTGCGAGCCTCCGTGGCCCAGTCGGAACTCCCATAGTAATGTCCATTCCGGACATTCCACGAGGATTGGAAGGAAATCCTACCAGCGCTACATCTTCACCAATGCTGAACGTAGGTCATACAGTTGAATCAACTGTTATGTCAACGGGCAATCTAAGTGATCCCGGAGTTACCCTCACAGCTACCACCTCTTCGTCCTTCTCTATTCCCCGGAAGGCGAAGCACTCATTGATGCTCACTTACAAAGGGCAAGAGACACCCTTGCTGAATATCTGGTCCTTATGACAGCCGAAAGAGAAGCCTTTGTGCGCCAGATTCGTGAAGCTGCGCGTCTTAAAGAGCCGACTCCTGTACACACCGAACCTGCTCATGCAACCTCCAGTCGTCCAAGCACCAGCCACTCCCCACCGCCACCATCACCCCCTGAAGATCGACCACATTCCCCGCATCGATATGAGTATAACACCGATGAACTCATGTCAATGTTGTATGCTAATCTGCTCGTTGAATCCAATGCCACCGGCCAACCGGAGGATTCACTTGAAGGTCTTCTTCGCCGCAATCTTCAAATCCCCACCGTAACTCGTCACAAGTTCGATGTATTCCGCGCACATATAGACCAAGAGCTCGCCGACATGAAAAATGCCCAACAGCGCCAAACGGAAGACATCATGGGTGTTATTACTGCTCTTCGAACGGAAATCCAAGAGTCTTGCCGTCCAACAGTTCGTACTTCTACTTCCAGACCTCATCAGGACGACCCGGGCTCCGTTCCAACTCGTCCTGAGGGGGAGACACGCCAAACGGCAAGATCACGATCTAGAGCATCTGCTGCCTCAGCTTCAAGACCACGTGCTCAATCTACCCAACAACGGCAACGCACTTCAACGACTCAAGAGGACGATACACCAATGGTTGAAAAGCCTGCGGATATCGAATTCGAGAGTACGACGAACCGGCACCGAACCCGCCGAACCTACCGAACTCCGCCGAACCGAACAAAATGAAGAACGAGTCGATGTTCAACGTCTGCGCAACTCACTTCGAAACTGGTTCCGAGATCCATATGAACCAGTACTTCAAGAACAAGACTATGTGAACTTGAGGCACACAGCAAGAAACTATGCCTTAAGGGATCAAAACGAACCAAGACTCCTACCTCATCAAATTCGGTGGCAAAGAATGTTAATGGACAGTAAGTCCAAATGGGTGAATCAGCAGATCCGTGTGCCATATCTTGAGGAAACCATGGAGAAGATCTTCCGTAAAGAAGCAAAACCTGATGATCTGGCACACATTCATCTAGTGATGGAAATGGATCCTGCTCAAGTTAGAAAGTATCTCCATATTCTGAGGATGAGAGCTTTACCTCAAGCTGAAGTGGTCTCTAGGCACAGGGTTGTCGGGATTTTGAAGATAGACACTGCAAGGATCTTCCAAGTCGAATATCCGATTTTCACTGTTCAAAGAGAAGACGGTAAAACGTATTCCTTCTCTGAAGCCGATTTTGCTAATCTCGATATTATGGACTTGGAGATCATCTACAACGATCTGAGAGACAAGAGCAACCGAAACGTACACGAGCAAAGGGCTTTAAGGGCAGTGGTTAGACATGTTCAGAAAGAGCTTCGGTACAGTTATCTTCATGATCTTCAACGAGGAATCGAAAGCGAGCAAAAGAAGATACACATTACTAAGCCTGATCAATCTTTGCCTGTACCTGACAGTACTTTGATCGCCACTGCCATCACTCGTCCTGTACATGGTGTTGTTTGGATGCATCCTTCTAGAGAAAAGCGGTTTCTCATATTTCATGAAGTGGCTGCATATTCTGACGGTACATTATGGGGAATTCAGAACAGGCTTGCGTCAGAACTTGCTACAGATAGAAAGAGCGCAACACGGATGAGCAATGACAAAAGAAACTCTCTCTTAGAAGTGATCAAGATAATCGACGACAGAATTATTTATCGACAAACCCTACGAAGATTTGAAGGCATGTTCGAGCTTAGAAGATGAAGACTCATTTTGCCACAAAGGGGGAGATTATTAGGTCTATTATTATTTTAATTGTGACAAAATAAGGAAAGGATATGCTTTATTGTAAAAGGAAGTTTATAATTCCTTAAACTCTTGTTTCCTTAATTAGACTAGACCTAGCATTATAAATACAGGCTTAGGGTTTTACTTTCAAGGAGTCGATTCATATATTAACTTAGAGAGAGAGCTGAAACCGTGAATCTGATTGTAATCGACATATACACTTTCAAGAGATATATGACTACGTAAGTTCTTTAAATCATTGTTCGTGTCATATTAATTTACTATTAACTGTTTATTGTCATTGTGCTTGTTATAATGGGATCAATAGTGAAAATCTCACGCCCTCGACCGTTGGCTAAAACATTCGAACAAAGACTTTCCATGGCTCCCGAATATTAGCCAAAGATCGAGAGAACAATGGTCGAACAAATCGCTCGACGACTAGTACAAATGTTCCATTAACAATGCTTAACATCCGTCAAAACGTCGTGAACTAATAAAATGTCCAAGCAGAATCCACGACGCATGACCGACCTACAAACGGTCGACATAGGCCGTAACTTTAGGTTCATTATGAGCTAACCGTTGGCTTTCTTAGCAGGACCGTTGGACGGTTACATTCAAACGTCATCAAGAGCATTTATGAAGGAAATCAATATCGATAGACCGTTACATAGCAACGACGACTATATATACAACGTAGAAATCATCAAAGAGGACACATGAACTTTCCCCCGCACTCTTGAAGCCGAAGAACTTACAATAGCTTTCTAGATTCAATACGCTAGCTTAAGTTTTTCTTTCACTTATAATTGTACGACCATAGCTCTAAAGAACGACGCCCCTGTTTGGCGTATTTTCCATAGTGCATCGTCGATATGAATCTATCGTCCGCGGTTTTTTCCCTCGTCCAAGGGTTTTTCCGCGTCACCAAATCTCTTGTCTTCTATTTGCTTTTCGTTTTATTTACGTTCGTTGGGAGAATCCTTCCTTTGGTTGATCAGGTCCACAAGTACCTTAAGTTGACTTTGTTAAGTTAATTTTTGGCATCAACACTCGTAATCAAAGAACTTGAATTTGAACAACCTTATAACTAATCTACAAATGTGTAACAAATTCGACCAAAAGAATCTGAGTCGGGGAAGATAAAGATAAAATCTGGTGTCCTCATCCATTGTTGTTGCCCACTTTGTACTTCCATCTTCGCTTGTGGGTGTGTTTTTCATTTGATCTTTCTCTCTCTCTCTCTCTCTCTCTGTTTTTATATTATATATATATATATATATGTATGTACATTCGGGTCACCATTTTGGATGAATATCCTATGCAAGCCCCTAATCCAACATTTTTATTTTTTTTTGTATTAAATAGCATAGTAAGTAGGAGACCGTTTGTCCATTAAAAAATGAATCTTCCTGCATGCTCCTTGCTCAAATTCATAGGCTCTTCATTTTCACCTTCAGCCCTCAATCATAAATCTCTAGTTTTTTCTATCTTCCTTTCATCTTATAATGCTACTTATTACCATCCCTATGACCATCATTTTGCAAATCTTTCCAACACATGGACCACCGATGAATCTGCACCCCACTCATTACATTTCCAACCTATTGACATCACTATTAGAACCATGCTTCCTAGAGGAACCTATGGTACCAGATTCACTTGTGGATTATCATATGTAATGGAGAATCCACATCTCTACCTCATTGTTGTCTTTATTTTTAAAAACCAACAATTCTGAATTTGTTCAATGTGATACAGGGGCAACTATTGTCGTTTGGATAACCAACCTAGACAATCTGGATATATAGATGCAATGTTGAATTTATAGATCGAGAATTTGTCTTAAATGATGTCAATGGAAGCACACTCGACCGCTAACACTACCAATATATTATTGTCATGAACATACAAATATTGAAACCTGATGTTGTTTGATGTTTTTGGAAAGGCAACTTGGCAATATTTTGATTAGCCAATAAACAATTTGATCCACGGGCAAAAGTTTTTCAAGAGCAAAAGTTGATACCTAGTGTTTGGTAAACCAAATTGGACGACTCAAAAAGGTACCTCCTTTTTTCAAGTTGACAATAAAGGTTGGTTTCTTTCTATTGAATCAAACCCACCTCAAGTCTATTACCGTGTGTCTATGACATTAATACAAGTAGAAATAAAAGTGCATGTTAGATTTTTGAAGTAAGTCGTTTTTCATCCTTTATTTTGAGCCAATTGATCTTGACAAGCCGGGATCACTTGGCTGAGAAGAAAGAATAAAGAAAGACAAACTTCAAGAACTAAGATGACTTCTTTTGCTACTAGTATTTACGTCACAAGACGTACGATAATAGGCTTGAGGTATATTTGATTCAACAGAAACAAATCAACCTTTATTGTCGACTTGAAAAATGTAGGTAGCTTTTTGAGTCCACCAATTGTTTAACAAAACACTATGCATAAATTTTACACAACTTTTGGCCAGGTAGAAATTTGTTTGTTGGGTAATCAAAATTGCCAAATGGCCATGCAACTGATACCAAAACAACACCACATTCTCGGTATTTGTTAAGTTAATGACAACAATAGATTTCTTAATATTGGTGGTATACTTGTGCTTCAATTGACACCCATTAAAAACTTCTCTTGTGCTTCAATTGACACCCAACGGGATTGTGAAGGTTGGTTGCCCAAATGACAGTAGGTGGCTCTATATCAGGTTGAACAAATTCAGAATTATTTGGTTTAAAAATGAAAACGACAAAGAGGTATAAGAGGTGCATTATTCATTACATTAGAATCCACAAGTGAATATGGGTGCATAGATCCCTTCCAAAGGAGGATGGCTATAATAATGATGTCAATAGGTTTGAAATATAATGAGTGGGTTGCAGATTATCTATGGTCTATGTGGTAAAAAGATTTGCAGAATGATGATCACAGGGTTGGGCGGTAGTTGAGTGGCAATATAAGAAGAGAATCAAGACAAATAAAAAACTAGAAAATCCATGGGCATTGAAGAGCAATTAAAGACGAACAATGAAGTATGAACATCCTATGAATTTGACTATGTAATTTGCAATAAGATAGAATCTTTTTGATGGAGAAAACGGTGTCCCACCATGATTTTAATTACAAAAATATATAATTTTGGAAAACAAGGAGTATGTATTAGATATTCATCTAAAATAGTAACCTAAGTATATGCTTGTTTAATTTCATACCAAAAAAATGTAGCATGTGCCTCTTGTTTCCCAATCTGCATATATACAATAAGAAAACAATGTTTAGTATTGACTCACATATTTGGGATTATTGTAACGAAAACAATACGTTTATATTGGCATATCCGTACATGCATATCCACATATGTGATTATACACACATTAAAACAAACCAAATGAACCCAATACAACCCATATCAACGTCGTCCTTGTGGGAGGACGGACCGGACGTACGCCCAGGGCCCAAAAGAAAATAAGGCCCGATTTTTTCATATATACTATAATATATATATATATATAGAGGAAGGTTCAAATGAAAACTTTATAAATTTAAAGAAATAAAGGAACACCTTGTGGACCATATATGATGTGGGTCTGAAATAATATTAAATAAAAAATGATTTAATATTATGTGGGACCCACATCATATGGGGTTCAGAAGGTGTCCCCTTGTGGATCACATATGATGTGGGTCTGAAATAATATTAAATAAAAAATGATTTAATATTATGTGGGACCCACATCATATGGGGTTCAGAAGGTGTCCCTTTGTTCCCTTAAAGATGGGTGGTTCTCGTATGATCCATATATATATATATACTACTTAATAAACAGAATTTCTTTAAAGTTTTAAAGTACAACTTGTTTTGCATTGTGTACCACCTGTTTAAACACGAGTCTTAAAAGTCTTAAATGACTTTTTATACCCCAAGGTTCAGAAACCAGACTCCTAAATTAACCCTTCATCCTCCCGTTTACTTCCCCAAAGCTTCTCTTCCGAAGGTTATCGATTGCTTCAAGATGACGATTACTTCTCCTTTCGATCTCCTGGTTTACTTTCCCTCCCAAATCGATCATATATATTCGTCAATGGCTTGCAGCGATTTCTTTTCGATCTAGATGGTTCAAGCTAAGTTTCTCTTCCCATACAGATTGCTTCTCTGATTTACGATCTCCTGGTTCACTTTCCTTCCGCATTTTCAGTGTTTATTCTTCAACCTGCTTGTTGTATCGACGCTTTCAAACTTCGAGGTAAACTTAATCTTTATTGTTTCTATATCGATTTATTTTGTTTTTAACCCTATCAATTGAGTTTTGACCCAAATGGTTTCTGTATCATTTTTGTTTTTAACCCTAACCATGTGTGTATATATCATGTTCTTGGAATATTAACAGAAATACTACAATGTTTGAATTAGTGGACAAAATGGAGTGAGGTTTTATGTAACATTTATGAAGTAAATTATTGATATTGATGGTGGTATCATCGTTCCATTGGTTTCAAGTACTTTTATCTTTTCTATTAGCATCAAAAGTTTGAATCTTTTGCCACTATTAAATATTTATGTTGTGGTTTGTTATGGTTATTGGGACTTAACCGAAGCTAGCAAAGAAAATCTGGAGAACCGAATAGATCGTTTATTTCAGACTCTTAACCTTCTGTAAGAATGCTTGGGATGTTCAAGATGGAGCTTGGTAAGTTCCAGAACCAATACTAAAACTAAGGGCATGTTTGTTAGCAAGTTAATGAGCATAACGTGACTTGCAACCTATTTGGTCAGCTATACATGTCTGTTTCGTAGTGTCTTAATGATATAGAAGCTGCTTATGCAGCAAGCTTTATGATGCATGGAAGCCAAATCTTTCCAAAACTGCCCCTCCCTTTTAAAGATGGGGTCCTTCTATTTATAAAAAAACCCTCCAACAAAAACATTCGCCTTCTATACAGCCGTATTAATCCACAGAGACAACTATATCCATACAGAACTTAATGGAAAACCAATGAAACATCCTCTAAAACTATCCCAGTATATTCCAACCCTAAGGCGTAGGATGTACTCAGACTTGACCACTATCCCAAATAGTAATGTAATTAATGTTTATTTGATTATGGAACTTGATATTTGATTATTAACTCCCTAACCACGTCATAAAAAGATAGCAGATGTCAATCTTTACATAGAAGCTAAGACACTGGAACAATCCTGGTCTAATAAATCCAAAAAGACCATATATGCTTGGTAAGCCTTTCACTGACAAACTACTTGATGCTACACAGGCTCATCAAACTGGGATTTCTGTTCAGCATATACACTATTTGGCGATTCTGCAGGAGCTTAAGCCTTAAAGATTAATATACATGTTAGACATGAGAGCATAAAGTCTAAAATGCATAATGATGGTAATTAATTTGGTTCAATTCCAACGTTCAAAATGATAAGTTAATGGCCATCGAATAAATGAAGATCCTATTAAAGTTGAATAAAACCACTCCCATAGAATACATGTTAGACATGAGAGCATAAAGTCTAAAATGCATAATGATGGTAATTAATTTGGTTCGATTCCAACGGTCAAAATGATAAGTTAATGGCCATCGAATAAATGAAGATCCTATTAAAGTTGAATAAAACCACTCCCATAGAATAATAGTTTTGAGTTGTGATGAGAGATGTCATTCAAGATACAAACGTTATAGGTGTTTAAAGAGATGAAACTGATACCAATCACAATCCAAAGCAACAATTCTCATTTACAAGTAGCTACAGGATACCAAATTATACAAACGTTATAGGTGTTTAAAGAGATGAAACTGATACCAATCACAATCCAAAGCAACAATTCTCATTTACAAGTAGCTACAGGATACCAAATGTGTAAAATAAGTCAATCAGTGACTCCATAATTTCTCAAGGTGTTGCACGACAGCAGCCATATCCTTCCTACCAGCCTTGTCTCCATGTTAGCTCATTTTTCTTTTCATTAGTTTTACAGGTTCTAAAGTATGTTTTTTTTGCGAAATTTTGTGCTTATTTATTCACTATATTTGTCATATTGTCTATCATGAAATCATTTATGTTGACATGGATGTAGACCGATCGATGTTTATTTGATTATGGAACTTGATATTTTTATTGTATACCTGATGATACTACCCTCAACCTGGTTTTGTTCATTTTATGTAGACAGGTTTAAAAGCTATACATGGTAGCGTAAAATGACGTTCGTGTTCTCTGCAACACAAGAGACTCAACCAATGAAGGAAAATCCCTGGGAGGAGGAAGGGCAATGCCGAATATGATGAGATCTCCAACCTCAAGTCCTTGATCTTGAAACTTTCTATTGTTAGTGAAAACATGAAAAGGTGAAACTTGTGGATTCTGCTTTGCGAAACCCTACACCAGTTAAGGAAGATAAACCTGTTAGAAGTTTGCTTGTAATTAAGAATCATGTTTTTATTAGAAGCTTTGAAATGGAGTGTACAAGAGTAATTGCTATCATCAACATACCATATGTATAGAATCCAAAATAGATATGAACATTTACACGAGATTCATTTAAAATTATTTATAGAAAATTTTTTAGATGAGGCCCAAATCTATAAACGATTGATGAGAAGAGGATATATAAACCGCTCCAAATATCGAGGTTGCATCAAATGAATTTCATCATCACCGCCTCTCGACCATCGACTACAACAATACCAAAATGATTGCGTAGGATAATTACAGTCGCAAATCCGATGTTATAGAAGCAAAGAAAAAAAATACATAAAGCACTAGCATTGCTCAAGTATGCACCATCATCAAGACATATAAGAGATAATATGTCAAATCAAGAGATAATCCATCGAAAAAACAAAGATTATCTCTTGATTTGACATATGTTGTTCCCACATGCCTTGCCTTTGGTTACAAAGAGTTAAATTGAAAAAGCAAAAATAAATATAAAGGGTAAATGGTCATTTTTTTTACTCAGACAGTTTGTTCAGACCAACAAATAAACAACAATTTAATTAATCTACACAGACGACCTAATCCATACAGATAACTCTATCTATACAGGGCTTAATAAAAACCAACCAAACAACCCCTAAGTGAGGATGTTTCATGGTTTCTATACATACCATACAAATAACTTGCATACATGATTTTTATAGAAAAATGGTTTATGTGTAACTAATGACACTCCAATGCTAAAAAGAAAATATGACTACTTTCAGGTATATATACACATGCACACTCACACGGTCACACCTAACTGCGAGGACCAAAAGTGAATCATTTGTTATTAAAGAATCCTGATTATGACTATATTTTATGTGAGTGATTATCTCTTTTTGTAGATAATTTACTTGGAAACATATCTTATTTAACAAAAATATAACCTCAATGTACTTAGCTTTCAACCAACAATTTATGGTTTTGTTGAACTATGAACAAAAAAGGGTCCATTTCTGTTGGTTCATAACCGATTATTTCACTTGATTTTGCTAGATAAAGAGAAGAGATAAGTTATGCATTGGCACCATAATAAATCATGTGTTATTTAAGTATGAAGTAATGTCTTTTTTTATAAAAGGGGAAATTTATTAAAAGGAAACAGACTACAGAGTCATACATCAAAGTATCCAACATATAGAGGAGGAGACAAGATAACATTGTAGCAATTAACTAGACAAGGGATTCTAGCCAACAAGTATGGTGTAATGTTATATGCCTTTTTTTTATCTTGACGCCTACTTCAATGATACTATTTGACTAATAGTTTGTTTACTAAAATATTTTGACATTGGCTTAACCTTTTCCTTTGTTTGCTTTGTCTTCTTTATAAGTTTTAGAATAATGGATTCTCTTATGTTTGCTGGTGGTTTGTTTTTTTTACTATTCAAACCTTTGCGTACTTCTGGTTATTGAGCTGGAAGGGGTAACTATGTAACTTTAATTTTCCAGGTATTTTGCTGTTTTGGCATTTTTGAAGCAGGTTGTTTAGAAACCAATTGTAAAGATTGTAACCCAATAAACAAATAGTAATGTTATATGCCTTGTGAAATTTCTAGGTCCTTTAACCAACCCTTTACCCGGTAAGAATCAACACTAAGATATGGTTTTTTCTACATTTGTTTTTTTAATCCTTTTCACCCCTAATATTTCATATGGAATGAGATTGTTATCCAATTGTACAGTTAAAAATATTGGAAGTATTTGCATTTCTACATGTATCCCATATTTATGGTCGAAACATTTTATTCTTATCTAACTGTTAAATTATTACATCCCGCCGCATTGCACGGATACAAAACTAGTATATATATATATATAGGGCGAGGTTCAAATGAGAACTTTGTAAATTTAAAGGAACACCCTTAGGACCACATATGATGTGGGTTCCACACATTAAAAAATCATATCTGATTCAATGGTGGGTCTCATTTATGATTTTTTAATATGTGGGACCCACATCATATGTGATCCACAAAGTGTTCTTTTGTTCCTTTAAAGAGGGGTGTTCTTGTATGATCCCTCCCCTATATATATATATATATATATATGGTTGGGTTCACGTGAGACAAACATGTTTCTGTGAGACCACTTTTTTACTCTTGAAACTTCACAGCAAAAACACTGTGAAGGTTACCTTCACAACAAAAACACTATGTAGGTTACCTTTATAGAAAAAACACCGTAAAGATTCATTTTTTTTACCTTCATAGTGTTTTCGCTGTGAAGTTTCAAGTGTAAAATGGTTGTCTCACGGGTCTCACGGAAACAGGCTGATCTCACGTGATCCCAAGTCTATATATATATATATATATATATATATATATATATATAAGAATTTGTCGATATTTCCAATTCAATCATCTTGTTCCTAGATGTTCTATAGGAATCCAGAGGTTAATCGTACTCTGGCAACTTTACGTAAGGCAGAGTTTGGTCTATAATCTGATGATCGAGTCGATTCTATGATTATAAGTTCATTTCATTTCCAAAATGCGGAATAGAAAGAAAGGGTTGGATCATATTTCTTACATATATATATATATATATATAGTAGTTCAAAAATAATTAATAGATAAAAGAAACACAATGTCTTTTATTATCTGAAGAAAAATAATTTAACATTATATTAAAGGCCCAAACATGTATTAACTAATTAAATTGAATCAGAAAATATGTAAAAATATTAATTGGTTGTTACTTTTATACTATTATTTATTATTTCTCTTAAAAAAATTCTCTAAGCTTTTTATATAATAAAATATAAAACTAACTTGCCTAGACAACATTGATATATTCTCTATAATTCATCTCCCACTAAGTTTTTTTTTATTATTTCATACACATGAATTCAATGTTTGTATTAAAATATAGTAGATCTTGTTATTAACTAATAAAACTCATACATTTGAAATTTTTTTATCAAATCATATGAGACTATCCAACTTATGTCTATATTTAGAATTTCAAAACAAAAAATGTTTTTTACTTACGTTATTGACTATTTATTACCTAATATTAAGTGAATGAATTTAAGTATTTTTTGCTTAAAAAAAAAAGAATTTCAAGTATTTTTTGCTTCAGAAAGAAAAGAATTTTAAGTATTCTCCTATCTCTAAAACAACAATAAGATCTCAAACTATTACTAAGATAGAGTTTTGATTATAAGATCGATGGTTCCTAAAAATTTGTTTCAATCCTAAAAGTTTAAAATGGTGATGAAAACATTAACATTATGCGACGTGGAAATCCAACTGGTTTATATTGATTGACATAAAGTGTTACTTTGAATAATCAACAACTCAATATTGTGATACCAAATGATGTCAATATATATACTAAAGACATATCATAGAATATGTTTGGTAGGGGACCGGATTTACCATGTTACGTAAAAATGAGATGATAGATTATATTACTTCTGCATATGAGAAAACTCCGAAAACAGCTTTATACAAATTATTAGTATTTTTTAAATTCAATGTTATTTCAGATGATAAAAACAATATATTAAAAAAAGCATACTTAACAAGGGCCCCATTTTAGATTTTGTTCAGGACCCATAAAATATCATGAACGAGCCTGCATATGGTATAGGTTTTATATATGAGATGACGTAAGATGTTTCATTGAGAAAGCAGGGTATTGGAAGCTGATTCAAAGTCAAATATTTAAGATCATGGTTATCGCTTTAGTTTGTTAGTCTTTATCTGATTAGTTTTAGTCTTTATCTGTTTAGCTTTTGTCTTTATCTGTTTTCTGTAAGGCCTTTAAAAGGGCTCTTGACTTCTCATTATCAATCAAGTTCTTTCAATATCAAAAATACTTTCTTGCTTTGTTAATTTCCAACATTGTGGTATCAGAGCCAGGTTGCAACCTAGGCTTCTAGTATTATTTATCTTTCTCCAGCAGCGAAAACTCATGGCCTCAAGCAACTCTACGATTATGTTTCCCAACCCCAAATTCCAGTTTTCAAAGGGGACTCCTACGAATTCTGGAGTATCAAGATGAAAACACTATTTAAATCCCAAGATCTGTGGGATTTAGTTGATAAGGGAATTTTAGAAGGATCAAATGAAGCAGTGAACAAGGAGGTCATAAAGAAGGATGCCAAGGCCTTATTCTTCATCCAACAAGCTGTTGATGAAACAATGTTTTCAAGAATCGCAGCAGCTGACTCGGCCAAAGCAGCATGCAATATTCTCAAAACCGAATACCAAGGATCAACTAAGGTAATTCTTGTTAAGCTTCAAGCCTTAAGAAGAGATTTTGAAACATCAGTCATGAGAAGCAACGAGTCTATGCAAAATTATTTGGCCAAGGTTTCATCTATTATCAGTCGAAGGAGAACCTATGGTGACAAAATAATGAAACCGTGGTTGCTAAGATTTTAAGGAGTTTACCTCCCAAGTTTGATCATGTAGTGGCAGCAATAGAAGAGTCCAGGGATCTCTCGACATTGACTGTTGATGAACTCATGGGGTCTCTGCAAGCCCATAAAGCTAGAATCAATAGAAGTTCATTCAAAGAAGAGGAGCATGCCTTTCAAACCCAGGGGGAGTCATCTAGGTTTTCTGGAAATCGTGGTCGAGGACGAGGTGCATATAGAGGAAGAGGACGTGGAAGAATAAGCTCCGTCTAATGCACATATTGCAAGAAATTTGGACACAAAGAAGATGATTGCTGGAACAAAATCAAGCAGGCCCAATATGCAGAAGAAGAAGTAGAAGACTACTTGTTTATGACGTATGAAGATGGTCGATCTGTCCCACAGAATATTTGGTACATTGATAGTGCATGTTCAAATCACCTCACTGGAAAGAAAAAGAAGTTTCAAGAGCTAGATGAAACGCAAAAGTCACTGGTTCGATTAGGAAACGACAAACAAGTTCAAATTGAAGGAAAAGGAACAGTGTCCGTCAGCAACCATGGAAAAGAGAGACTGATCCAAAACATGAACTACGCACCAGGTTTGGCTCATAGTCTTCTAAGTGTAGGACAACTTATTGAATCTGGTTTAAGGGTTGTCTTCGAAGATAATTCAAGCACCATTGAAAGAAAGACAGGTGAAGTGATGCTACATACCACGATGAGAGAAAACATAATGTTTCCTATAGATTTCTCTTGTGTAGAAATCTGTGGAATGGTGAGCAGCAGCCATGTGAACGCAGATACATGGCATCAACGTTACGGGCATCTGTATGTAAAAGGTCTGCAACTCCTTGCAAACAAACAGATGGTAAAAGGCTTACCAACCATCAAAGACCTGACTCATGTTTGTGAAGGTTGTGTTTTTGGTAAGCAAACACGAAGAAGAAGGAATCAAAAGAGAACTCACAGCTCCCTATACCCCCGAACAGAATGGTATAGTCAAACGAAAGAACCGAACGATAGTCGAAATGGCCAGATCAATGCTTAAGTTCAGAACCGTGAAAGATGATTTTTGGGCAGAAGCAGTGGCAACTACTGTGTATCTGATCAACCTATCCCCCACAAAAGCCGTGTGGAATATCACACCATATAAAGCCTGGTATCAAACCATCTGTTGATCACTTACGTATATTTGGATGTGTATGTTATGCCTTGATACCATCAGGTCGACAGAAATTAGATCAAAAATCAAAGAAATATATGTTCATTGGATATTGCACAAACTCCAAAGCATATAGACTTTTTGATCCGGATAAAAAGACCATCGTTGTTAGTAGAGATGTGAAGTTCAATGAACAGGACGGATGGGATACCAGTTCAAGCCATGTTAACTCAAGCATGGATGTAATACAAGATGAAGACCAGGAAGAAAATATACAAGAGAAAGTACAAAGCAGCCATCAACCTGTCGGATCAGACAACTCTTCAAACAACCCTCAACAAACGCCTCCAAGTACCAAGAGCAGTTCGAAGACGTCTCAAGAAAACACTAGCGAAGAAGAAGTTAATTTGAGACGTAGTGAGCGCGACAGAATTCCAAAACGCTTGTACGAAATCGAAAGAGAAAATTGTGATTTTGCATTATTTGTTGAAGATCCAGCAACACCAAGAAAGGCAATGGAAGAAAAAGTGTGGAAAAAGGCTATGAACGAAGAAATCCATGCCATTGAAAAAAATGAAACCTGGAAGCTAGTTGATCTACCTGAAGGAAAGAAAGCAATCAGTCTTAAATGGATTTTTAAGACCAAGTATCATTCAGATGGAACAATACAAAAGCACAAAGCAAGGTTAGTAGCACGAGGATATGCCCAAGAATATGGAGTAGACTTCGAAGAGACCTTCGCACCTGTAGCACGATTTGAGACTGTGAGAATCATCCTCGCACTAGCTGCTCAAATGGGTTGGACCATTCATCAATACGATGTAAAATCCGCTTTTCTAAATGTAGAGCTCAAGGAAGAGGTTTATGTACAACAACCAGAACGCTTTGAAGTACCGAGGGAAGAAAACAAGGTGTACCTGCTCAAAAAGGCATTGTATGGACTAAAGCAAGCTCCGCGAGCTTGGTATAACAAAATAGACGAGTTCTTTCATGGACATGGATTCGAGAGGAGTCTCAACGAACCAACTCTCTATGTGAAAAAGAAAGGAAAAAACATTATTTTGGTAAGTTTATATGTAGATGATATGATTTATGTTGGTTTGTCTACACAACTTATTACAGAATTCAGGAAAGCTATGGAAAGCAAGTTCGAGATGACAGATCTAGGAGAATTAAATTACTTCCTAGGTCTTGAGGTAAAGCAACCAAGAATGGTATATTTCTATTTCAACAGAAATATGCTATGGATATACTGAAGCAATCTGGCATGGTAGGCTATAAAACAATTCCAACACCGACGAATGTGAGTGAAAAGCTTATTACTGAAGATGGAACAGAAATGGCAGATGTAAGGAAGTTTAGAAGCCTAGTAGGACGTCTCATCTATCTCACACATTCAAGACCTGATCTAGCTTACGCTGTTAGTTCAGTTTCAAGGTTCATGCATTGTCCAAGTGTTCATCACTTTGGAGCAGCCAAAAGGATCCTTCGATATGTTGCCGGAATCGTCTGTTACGGAATATGGTATTCAAAACAAGAGAAGTTCGAATTAAAAGGGTACACTGACAGTGATTGGGCAGGCTCTCACGAAGACAGAAAGTGCACTACAGGAAACCTCTTTAACTTCGGATCAGGAGCTGTAACTTTGGTGTCAAAGAAGCAAACCACTGTTGTTTTATCCTCTACAGAAGCAGAGTACGTCGCTGCAACAACGGCTGCATGTCAAGCAGTATGGCTAAGAAGATTGTTGGCAGATTTGAATCAAGAACAAAAGGATGCAACAGTGATCTTATGTGATAACGTATCAGCAGCAGCAATGACCAAGAACCCTGTGTTGCACGGACGGTCAAAGCATATTGATATTAAGCATCATTTTATCAGAGAATTGGTGGCCAATGAACAAATTAAGCTAAATTTTTGCAGATCTGATCAACAGGTAGCTGATGTATTTACCAAATCACTTCCAACAGCAAAGTTTGAAGAATTTCGAGATCAATTGGGAATCGTCAACTTTGAATCAAGGGGGAGTATTGGAAGCTGATTCAAAGTCAAATACTTAAGATCATGGTTATCGCTTTAGTTTGTTAGTCTTTATCTGATTAGTTTTAGTATTTATCTCTCAGTCTTTATCTGTTTAGCTTTTGTCTTTATTTGTTTTCTGTAAGGCCTTTAAAAGGGCTCTTGACTTCTCATTATCAATCAAGTACTTTCAATATCAAAAATACTTTCTTGCTTTGTTAATTTCCAACGCAGGGAACCCATTCTTAATGATGAACAACATTAAATAATATTCAGTTTTATTTATTATAAATAAATAAAGCTCATGAGATATTGGTCCAATGTCAAAATTAAAAACTAATTAGTGAACAAAAAAATATTGTAAAATTATGGAATAATGGATAATAACTTTATAGGAGAGTTGGCAAGTTTTAGATATCTAGGTTATTAAAAGAAAAACATAAATCCATCTAAGAGTGTTTTCAATATCATGACCTGTATGTTTACAAATAAAATTAGTTTAAGTTACTAATATGCCCCCAATAGTTAAAACTCAACCCTATATCACAAGGGCGGATCTCTCACACTGTGGCATAGGCCATAGTATTATTTCTCTGACAAATGGTAATCTTTTTTAAGGTTTGTAAAAGTGCAATTGTATCATTTTAGAAACTTCAAAATGGTGTACCTAAACTCGTGAAATCAATCAAAATATCCAAAAAAAAAACTCATGAAATTAATAAAAAACCTAAAAAAACAAACTCTTAAAATAAACCAAAAAGAACCGGGGAAAAAAATCTTGAATATCAACCAAAAAAACTATTGAAATTAATTGAAAAACTGAAAAAGTCCCACGAAATAAATAAAAAAGGGAAAAATTTCCTCGAAATAAAAAATAAACTTTAAAAATCTTTTGAAACGGTGGAATATGACTAAAAACACATCGAGCGATATTGAACGTTACTAAAAACATGAAGACATGTCGATATAAACCGTGTTTTTTATAATTATTTTTTGCAAATATTAGATGGTGTCATCGTATAAAAAAATATATTATATGATATGTTACAAAAAAAAGTTAGAGTCCATCCCTGCTAGATCATCGATTGCATATTTGATTTCCATGTCGTTTTTGTCGTTACTATGACCATACCATATAGAAAGAGATTTTTACAATTCCAATTTATTGGTGCATTGCTTGAATTAAACATTTAAAGAAAAATCAACCAAACATAAAATACAAAAATCAATGTCTTCATCCCAGAAAAGAAGTGGGCGAAGTAAATATGATTCTAAAGTGACCCTTTTAATAACAGGCAAAATTATGACTCTTTCAATTAACAAAATCACAAAAAGATTAAACACTTGCAAGCTTGCAACGGTAAATTAAGGTTAATTAGTGAGGGAAGAAGCTTCATCTTGATAAGTCATCAAGTTCTTGTAGATAACAAGTTACTGGTTATTGACAATAACTCGGGCTTAAAGAATTTGGTGATTGATTATATTCTTGTTTGTGTTTTCATTTTAAGCTCTTAATCACCACTTATGTCTGATTCGTTTAGACGTTTCATAACTATTTCAGAACTGAAATCAGAATTCAGATTTAAGCAACTCTTAAAAACAAACGTCATCTAAGAATCATAAAACCCTGATTATGATTAATTAGGTTTCTTCATTTGGATATAAAGAGAGTTGTTGCATGGTGATCGTATGAAAAAGATTTCACAAACAAGAAAGTAAACTAAGAAAGTAAAACTTCCTCAAAAACCCTCACAAAGAGATCATGAAAGACAAATCAAATTGATGGAAAAGAGTACCTCAGTTGAAACTTGAAAGAAAAGTGGCTAATAGACCACCCACCCTCCAGTGTTGAAATTGCAGAGCAATTAACAAATGGTTTTCATTCATCCTCATCGATGTTTTAGGGATGAAAGATTGTGTGTGAGGGATTGGGATATATACCAAAATGGAGGGTGTTTTAGTTAGATGGATGATTGGGACATATACCAAAGTGGACGGTGTTTTAGTTTTTATTTTTATTTTTTTAAGGGTATGTCAGGTTATGCCGGGACTAATCCCAACAAATTATGACTTTAATACATCAGCCTTAATAAATTCAGTGACCACAATTGTTATATACGTTTGGATTCGAACTCTGGACCAGGGGCGGAACACAATAGGGGCCTATAGGGGCCATGGTCACCCCGCTTTTTGAGCTAAATACCATATATGAACTTTTTCAACAAATATGAAATCTAGCTCAATATTGGTTATCATTCCTGGCCTCTGGCCTTGAGGTCATGCTTTCGAATCACTCAACTTTAGTTTTTCTTTCCCTTCTACTACATGTTGATTTATTAATATCATTGTATATAAAAATAAACAATGTTTAAGTTGGTAATCCAAAGGTTTTCTTTTTCTTAGTTTAAAAATAAAACAAATTTATATTGCTATTTTCCGGTTTACGGTTTGAAAGTTATGAGTTTTAGTCTTATATTAACCAATCTTTTTCATAAAATTTTATAGTAATTCGTAGAAAAAATATATACAACTTATGCATGTATTGGGGGGTTTGCGATTTTGTATCAACCTAAACCAACCAACATGTGTATCAACTGTACCAATTAAATAGGTACCAACTTAATCGCTACCAATTACAATCGGTTGGTAGAACTTTGAACATAATGACAATTTTTTATATATTTAAACTTAAAGTTTGTACAAAACCAATACCAACCGATTTTTTTTGTATCACAGTTGGTTGATACACGGTATAAGATTTTACCTACCAATAATAAATGGTTGGTACATCGTTATTGGAGAATTTTTTTTTCTTCGTACTGTACTAAGTCCATCCTAGTATGTATTATTTGGATCTCTGAATGTTTATGATGTTATATTTCGGCTCCCGAGACTACAGTGGTCGTGTTCCGCCCCTGCTCTGGACAGATGAGATATTCTACCACATTTCCCAGGGCCTCAACAAGTACGCCACAACCCTTGTGATTGGACGGTGTTTTAGTTAGATGGGTGTTTTAGTTAGATGGGTGATTGGGACATATACCAAAGTGGACATTATGCCGAAAGTTTTACTTTTTGTGATGTTGGTGGTGTGTTCTACATTTATGCTATCTTAGCTGTAACTCATAGATTTACAGATTTTATGCTTAAAATGTTGTATTTCATGCTTTAAAATTTATCTTTAAGAGTTTTAATATAAAATACTTTATAATATAGTATAAATATCGATACAAATATCAATAAATATATATAAGCGAGGTATCCGTTGCACACTGATGAATATTTGCAAACTTTGCAAACCATTATATTAGAAAACATTGAGATATTTATGGACATTTCATCATAATTCATTAATTATTGGTTGAGATATATATAAAAGATGATTAGTTCATTAATTATGATCATGGTTTTGAATTATGAAACAAAATTAATGAATTATAATAAGTGTTCATAAATATCTCAATGTTTTCTAATATAATGGTTTGCAAAGTTTGCAAATATTCATCGATTTGCAACGTATACCACCTATATATGTATATATATATAGAGAGAGAGGTTCAAGGGAAAACGCTAAAAAAAGAGAAAACTGAAGAACACCCTGGGAGGCTTCCATGTGGACGGTATGCACTAATGCATACCAGTAATTTTTGTTCCTATGCATCAATGCATCTATCATTACAGATGAATATTCATTAATGCATACCGTCCACATGGAAGCCACCCAACTTATTCCTTGGTTTTCTCTTTTTTTAGCGTTTTCCTTTGAACCTCCCTATATATATATATATATATATATATATATATATAAAGACAGAGAGAGAGAGAGGCTGGTTCAATTACAAACTGGATGAAGACACAAACTTACAAACTCGTACAAATCAATGGAAAAAAAATTCATTACTTTTTTTCATCAAATGCTATAATTTAAGATATTATTACACGTATATTTGTTTCATAATGTAAAAGTTTCATATGTATTCGTTTTCATAAGTTGAAAGTTTCTCATATATTTTTTATGTAAAAGTTTCACATGTATCTGTTTCGTTGTGTAAAGTTTTACATGTAATTTTTTCACAACGTAAACAAACATACGTGTAATAATATCTTAAATCATATCATTTGATGGAAAAAATATCATGAAATTTTTTATTCTTGCATTGATTTGTACGAGTTTGTAAGTTTGTACCTTTCGTGCAATTTGTAATTGAACCTCCATATATATATATATATATAGAGGAAAGTTCAAATGCAAACTCAAATTTGATTGTGAACGTAAGAACAAATGAGAGCGTGACACGTGTCAAAATAAACAATATTCAGACTGAATATACAAAGGAATATTCAGTCTAGTATATATTCAGTCTGAATATACAAAGGAATATTCAGACTGAATATTTCTTTGTATATTCAGACTGAATATATACTATAATATTTCTTTGAATAAGACACGTGTCGCACTCTCATTTATTCTTACGTTCACAACCAAATTTGAGTTCTCATTTGAACCCGCTCCTATATATATATATAGGGGTGGGTTCAAATGTGAACCCATATTTGGTTGTGAACATGAGGACAAATCTCAGCCATCCATTTAAAATCAGATCAAAAAATAAAGTTCAAAAACTCGCGGTGGCATTCTCGTAAATAAGTGGAAAACTCAGGTCACGGCTTAAAGGATATTAAGCGCTTAGGGGTATAATCGTAAATACTATTTTACGATTCAAATAAAAAGCACGTCTCCCTACTCTTAGGCCTTTTCGATACCGACTCAAATTTCTTGCGTTCATCTTCCCCGAACGAAAACTTTGACCTAAAATCCATTTTCTACTGAAAATCAACGAGATTACTCTTATTCGGAAAACAAAAATGGCTTCTAGTAGCGAAGAATGCAATCGTATTGAAACTTTTGAAGAAGAAGGTAAAAGTTTGCATGTTTATATAATTTTTAATCTTGAATATTTAGGTTTTGAAATGCAATCGTATAGAATGCCTTCTAGTTAAATGATGTCCGATTGTTAAACAGAATATAAACACTCTTACATTCATTCTGAATAAAAACACGGTATATATTATTGAAAATTTGTATCTTCTATACAGTCATAAGAAAAATAATAATACTGATAGTTTATATTCAGTCTGAATACAAGCTAGAATTAGTTGTTTGTATAATAGCTGCTTATATTCAGCCTGAATATGAGCTACACAGTTTTTTATTTATTATACCTTAGTGTTTATATTCAGACTGAATATAAGCCACTATTATACATACAACTAATTCTAGCTTATATTCAGTCTGAATATAAACACTAAATAATATTATACTCTGTGGTGTTTATATTCAGTCTGAATACAAGCTAGAATTAGTTGTTTGTATAATAGTGGCTTATATTCAGTCTGAATATAAACACTAAATAATATTATACTCTGTGGTGTTTATATTCAGTCTGAATACAAGCTAGAATTAGTTGTTTGTATATAATAAATAATAAACTGTGTAGCTCATATTCAGGCTGAATATAAACACTAAATAATATTATAACAACCAAAAATTAGTCATTAATAAAATAGTTTTTGAATTTTCTGAATAACTGTTTTTTGAAGATGATGATTTGTTTTGAATTTGTTTTATATTGAAATAGATTAATATAAAGTTGTTATAATGAATATTAATTAAAACAGGAAGAAAAAGAATGGTTGAAGGAGATAGTTCTTCTCCAAAAAGAATAAAGAAGTCAAAAGATGCAGAAGAAGAGAAGGATGTAAGAGAGAATACACAGAATGAAGATATTATGGTGGATGAATTCAGATACTTTATAATTTGATACCTGTGGATCCAAGAACAGAGGAAACAGAGATCGAGAAGAATGTTGCCCAGTGGATGTTCTCATTCCCAGGGGATCGAATGTAAGAATTAAATTTCAACACACCCTTTTATTCAGTCTTAATATCAACATGTTGTTAAATAAATTCTAAGATATAATCATAATGAATATGAAATGCTATTCATTACATATGTGGTATTCATTGATCATGTTATTTAATTATTAATTTTAATTAACTACAGGGATGAGGTCTTTGAATCAAGCACTGGGCAAAAAACTATAAAAGTTTTCCTTGAAAGCTTGATTCCAGAATCAGAACCTTTTTCAAATGTAATAGACACCTTCTCTTACATTTTAAATGCTGAAGAAATGTTGAAGACAAACAATCAACCAAAGAGGTTATATTGTTCAACAGAAGTGTTGGTAAGAATATAATTATTATATTTTAACATAGTATAGTAGATTACTTTCTTATTATTCTTTATATCACTTTATAATCTTCATACATAAACATTCATGATGAATACTAGTTTAACATTTGTTTTTTACAACAGCCGCATGACATCTTGGACAAAAAGTTTGATGCCATGAAAAACAAGGCCATATTCTCAAAAAATCTGCTTCATAATCTGGATAAATATGCAGATAGTGCAGTGATGGGGAATGTAGATTTGGTATGAAACAAGCATTTTAATATTATTCAATTAACTATCTTTTTATTCATACATTATTTATAAAAATAATATAAACTATTTATGCAGGTATTTTTCCCTGTTGTGAGGAGTAATCACTATTATTTGATATGCTTTGACCTGAGAAATAGATCAATCCATATACTAGACAACAGTGCAGCAAAACTATCAAATGCTAAAAAATATCAGGGTGTCACAGAAACCGTGGTAAGTACGTATGTTATTCAGTCTGAATATAAAAGTTATTTTAATGAGTTATATTATTATTATTTCAGATTTTAATAAGGTTTTCATTAAAATTTTCATCGTGAAGCAAACACTCTTCATCAACTATCTGAAAGAGATTGGCGACGAGAGGTACATATCATTACAAGACATAAAGCCTAAAAGGGAAGAAATGATATGGAGGAGCAAAAAAAATAACAAAGACTGCTCGATATTCATGATGCTGCACATGGAAACCTTCAATGGAGGGGAGCATTTGAATACTTGGCATTGTGGATTGGATGATGAAGCATCAAAAAACCAGAAAAAACAACTCAACAGTCTCAGAACAAAATATCTTTCTAAAATATTGTTGGCAGATGTGAATAAAAGGAGAGACTATGTCATAGAAGAGGTCAAATACTTTCTTAACCTTGAACCAAGTTTTAAGAGTAAGTATTTAAAAAAAAAACTAAGAAGGAAATCGATGCAAGGTTTGCAGCATTTACTTAGGTAATTCAGGGAGGTGGTGGAAGGTGATAGAAAAAGAATGGTGAAGATGACTGTTTTCAAGGATATGATGTTTGTTGAATATTAGATTAACAATATGAACATTATAAAAATTGTATATTAATATATTTTGGGTTATGAATGACTGTCTTGTGTTTTGCTTTGAATCAATTAATCAGCAAGTTATGTTCAGTCTGAATATAACCTAAAATGTATGGCTTGTTTACTAGTAGTGTTTATAATTGGACTGAATATAAGCTACAAATAGTTGTTTGTTTAATCGTGGGTTATATTCAGACTGAATATAAACACTAAATAAATTATAAGCTACAAAAAGTATTTTTGAATAATTGTAGATTAAATTATGCTTGGATTCGGACTGAATACAAGCTTAAATTATGAGTGTAACAATGCACTTTAGTGCTTATATTCAATATGAATATGAATATAATCTAAAAGTTGAAGTTCCAAATACTATTTGTAGATTATATTAAGTCTGAGTACAGAAACTATACTCATAAGTGTTTTTATTCAGACTGAATATAAGTACTACTACTACTGCTTATATTCAGAATGAATACAAGCTTAAATTATGAGTTTGTATAATTGTAGCTTGTATTCAGTCTGAATATAAGCATAACATTGTGATTTCAGTCTTGATATAAATTAAATTATGAGTTTGTATAATTGTAGCTTGTATTCAGACTGAATACAAGAATAACATTTTCACAATATAATGCTTATATTCAGTCTGAATAAAAGCTAATGTATAATTGTAGATTGTATTTAGACTGAATACAAACTAAAATTATTAGTCTGTACCTTATATTCAGACTGAATGTAAGTACTACGATTCAACTTTAGCTTATATCCAGTCTGAATAGAAACACTAATAATTTATTATTAAATACACATAATAATTGTATTGTTAATTATTAGCGTGTAGGGACAACATCGAAAATATAAAATGACGATTCAAATTACACATATTGCATAATCATGCAAAAAAAGCAACCATAGAAGACGATGGAATCCAGTCACTAGGTGCTATTGCATAAATCTTACACTATTTCGAAAAAACACTTTCTCAATAAAAAAACTCTGCACTCTACCATTACCACAGCTGCTCTCTAAAAAACCACTGCTCTCTACAATTTAGCTTCAAAAAATCAACTATGGAAGGAGATGACGATGTGCAGATTCTTTATATTACAGAGCATTCTGAAACAGGCAAGTTTTAGAGTTTTACTGAATATTCCGTTTTCTTGTTAGCTTATATTACAAAATAATATTTTAGAATAATGTTGGCTTATATTCAGTCTGAATATAAGCTACAATTAATTATTTGTTTAACTTCAGGTTATATTCATACTTAATATGAGCTAATTTGAATCTTAGTTCTTACATTCAGTCTGAATATAACAACTACAATTTTTTTTTTAATAATATTAACCTATATTATAAAAACTACAAAATATTAATTTGAATTCATTATGAATAGAAGCTAAAATTCTTCTATTACATAAATGTAGTTTATATTCAGATTGAATATAAACATAACATTGTGCTAAATTTTGAAGTTTTTAAAATAGTAGCTTTTATTCAGTCTGAATATAAGCTAAATTTGAAATTAAGCTTTTTTGTAAAAAAGTTGAAAAATCGGGCCATTATTCAATAAAATTAGCACGTAGGGATAAACCTGTAAATATAGCATGACCATTGTTTTAAATAAGACATAGACATTCATCATTCTGAATACTGCTGCTGCTGCAAAAGACGTCGCCCACAAAACTCTTAATCACAGTTATTAAAAAACACAAAAGTATTCATCATCACCATCACCATCTTCATCTTCATCTTCTACAAGCAAGTTATTTGCTACAAAGTATTTAGGTTTTATTTTAAAAGGTTAAAATGGATTCAAACAGAACAAAGCAACTACGTTCCTCTTATTAAAGTATTTGAAGAAGAAGGTAAAAGTTTTTATGCATAAATAAAAGTTTATTTTTAATATTTATGCCTTATAATGCATGCACTTGAACTTAATATATAGTCTAAAATTATGTGTTTATATTAAGTCTGAATATAAGCTAAAGTCATGTATTTGTAGTTTGTATATTTAGTCTGCTTATAAGCATTACATAGTGATAAAACAATCTCATTTTTATATTCATTCCAAATATATTTATACCTTATAATGCATGCACTTGTACTGAATATAAGCATAACATTATAATAACACAATGTCGTGTTTATATTCAGACTGAATATAAGCTTAAATTATGTGTGTGTATTCTTATAGCTTATATTCAGTTTGAATATAAGCTACAAATTACATGTGTAATATGAAATTGTAGCTTGTATTCAGACTGAATATAAGTATAACTGTAGCTTGTATTCATACTGAATATAAGCTAAAGCAATTTCTGGTGTGTATGCTTATATTCAGACTGAATATAAACAATTTAATGTGTAATATGAAAATGATATGTTTATATTCAGTCTGAATATAAGCTAAAGCATTTTGTGGTGTGTATGCTTGTAGCTTATATTCATTTTGAATATAAGCTACAAGTTACATTTTTGTTTAACTTTAGGTTATATTCATTCTGAATATAAGCTAAAATTATGTTTTTAAAAAGTTGTAGTATATATATTCGGTCTGAATAATAAGAATTACATTGGGATATCATTATGAAATTGTTGTATTTCAAAACATATGTCAATTTTATAATTTTAACCACTGTTTAAATGTTAAATAATTAGGAGAAATAAGAAAGAAGAGCAGAAGAACTTCATTAAGACTGGAGAATCAAAAAAAAAAACTATTACAGCTGAAAAAGATCAAGAAGAAGAAAAACACACTGAAGAACAGACAAACAAGAGAAGAAGAAAAAGTGTTAAAGTTGAACAACAACAACAACAAGTACAAGTAATTAAATCACTTTCTACAAGGACAACAACAAAGAATTTAATGACAACAATAAGACAGTTGAAAACACACCAATGCAATTGTCTGAAACAAATTGGATTCGAGAATCTTCTTGAGATGAAGATAGATTCAATACCATCAAAGTTGGCCTTTTATGTTGTTAACAACTTTAATGCTGAGAAAATGGTCATAAGAATACCAGCCGGAGAAATACCGGTGAATGAAGAATCTGTTAGTCAAATATTAGGACTTAAAAATGAGGGAATGGACATAATAGATGATATTCAGATGGCAGAAAACTGTGGTGAACTGCTATTGAATTGGAAAAGCCAATTTGGGAGCACTTCACACATCCGTCCAAGAGATGTTGACAAAATGAAAGAATGCAATCATGCAAAATGGATTTTCTAGCAAAATTTCATTGTTGTTTTTGTAAATGCTATGGCGTCTTCGATGAAGATGGGAACATGCAACCTATCCATTCTGTCAAAACTTGATGAAGAAACATTGGATTTGTCCAAAATTAATTGGTGCAGATACATCATCAAATGTGCAAAAGAATGCACACAAGCATGGAAGAAAGAGACAGATGAATGTGTTTACACAGGGCCTATCACATTTTTGACGGTATATATGTGATTTTAATATCTTATTATGTAGTTTGAATATTCAGTCTAAATATGAACACTAACAATGTTTACACTGTTAGTCCTTATATTCAGACTTAATATACAAAATACTATCTTGATATTGTGTAATTGTAGCTTGTATTCAGAGTAAATATGAGCAAGTGCTCATATTCAGTCTGAATATAAGCTAAAATTTTGTTATCAACCTTTATTCACTTATCTATTTACTATGAATGATATACAACTACTATATCTTGACTCCACTACATGTCAAGAGCTTGATCATGAAAGAATGTGTCCAGCTACAACATGGTGGACATCAGAGAGAATGAAGATAAGGGAGAGAAAGGAGTTGAGCCTAGGAGGTTTCAGATTGGGAAAGCTAAAGAAACCATATGCTGAAGCAACAGGAAACTCAAAAAGATCGGAGACACAAAAGAAAACAGTGACGGTATTAACTTTTGTCATACACATTAAGAACATTGATTATTACTTAAATACAATTATTCATAATGTGTTATAAATATTGAATTGTACTACTTCCTCCACTTACTTACATAAAAATTGAAAAACAGGAGCTTGTAAAATGGCTGAATGATGATTTGGAAGAACTTCTCGCAAACAAAAATAACTTGGAATCTAATTTCAATGAAGCAACAGGGCTTTATCCAAATAGCAAAGTTTTGAAGAAATGGAAAAAAACATATGACACTTTTTTTCAATTCAATCAAAAAGGCAGCATGGAGGTTCAAGAAGAAGAGGTTCAAGAAGAAGATAATGATGTTGATGCTGGTGAAGAAACACATGTTAATGAAGAAGATGGTGAGGAGAAAGAGAAGGAGAATGAAGAGATTGTTCATGTAGCAGAAGAGAGTAAAGAAAGAGAGGTGGTGGAAGAAGATAAAGAGAAAGAAAATGAAGATAGAGAGAATGATGCAGAGGAGAGAGAGAAGGAGGCAGAAGAGGTGGAGAAATATTCAGTGGAGAAGTCAAATGAAAAACTGGCACATGAATTCAAGATATTTTTTTAAGTACTTTTATTGGTTGAAAATCAAGACAATTATTTGTTAAGATGTTTTTTTAAGTAATTTTTTTGTGGTTTAATGTGGTTTGAATGAATTATTCTGTGATTATGTTCATAATATATTTGAATTATTCTGTGATTATGTTCATAATTTTTGTGGTTTAATGTGGTTTGAATGAATTTTTTTGTGATTTATCACAATGTTATGCTTGTATTCAAACAGAATACAAGCTTAAATTATGAGTTTGTATAATAGTAGCTTGCATTCAGACTGAATACACGCATAACATTGTGATTTATCACAATGTTATGCTTGTATTCAGATAGAATACAAGCTTAAATTAGGAGTTTGTATAATTGTAGCTTGCATTCAGACTGAATACACGCATAACATTGTGTGTTATGCTTGTATTCAGACTGAATACAAGCTTAAATTATGAGTTTGTATAATTGTAGCTTGTATTCAGACTGAATACAAGCTTAAATTATGAGTTTGTATATATGTAGCTTGCATTCAGACTGAATACAAGCTTAAATTATGATTTTCTATAATTGTAGCTTGTATTCAGACTAAGTACACGCATAACATTGTGATTTATCACAATGTTATGCTTGTATTCAGACTGAATACAAGCTTAAATTATGGGTTTGTATAATTGTAGCTTGCATTCAGACTGAATACAAACTTAAATTATGAGTTTGTATAATTGTAGCTTGTATTCAGACTGAATACAAGCTTAAATTATGATTTTCTATAATTGTAGCTTGTATTCAGACTAAATACACGCATAACATTGTGATTTATCACAATGTTATGCTTGTATTCAGACTGAATACAAGCTTAAATTATGAGTTTGTATAATTGTAGCTTGCATTCAGACTGAATACACGCATAACATTGTGATTTATCACAATGTTATGCTTGTATTCAGACTGAATACAAGCTTAACTTATGAGTTTGTATAATTGTAGCTTGTATTCAGACTGAATACAAGCTTAAATTATGAGTTTGTATAATTGTAGCTTGCATTCAGACTGAATACAAGCTTAAATTATGAGTTTGTATAATTGTAGCTTGCATTCAGACTGAATACACGCATAACATTGTGATTTATCACAATGTTATGCTTGTATTCAGACTGAATACAAGCTTAAATTATGAGTTTGTATAATTGTAGCTTGTATTCAGACAGAATACAAGCTTAAATTATGAGTTTGTATAATTGTAGCTTGCATTCAGACTGAATACACGCATAGCATTGTGATTTATCACAATGTTATGCTTGTATTCAGACTGAATACAAGCTTTAATTATGAGTTTGTATAATTGTAGCTTGTATTCAGACTGAATACAAGCTTAAATTATGAGTTTGTATAATTGTAGCTTGCATTCAGACTGAATACAAGCTTAAATTATGATTTCTATAATTGTAGCTTGTATTCAGACTGAATACACGCATAATATTGTGATTTATCACAATGTTATGCTTGTATTCAGACTGAATACAAGCTTAAATTATGAGTTTGTATAATTGTAGCTTGTATTCAGACAGAATACAAGCTTAAATTATGAGTTTGTATAATTGTAGCTTGCATTCAGACTGAATACAAGCTTAAATTATGAGTTTGTATAATTGTAGCTTGTATTCAGACTGAATATAAGCTGAAATTAAAAGATTATATAATTTAAGTTTGCTTATATTCAGACTGTATACAAGCTGAAATTAAAAGATTGTATAATTTATGTTTGCTTATATTCAGACTGAATACAAGCTTAAATTAAGAGATTGAAAGTAATTGTAACTTTTATTCAAACTGAATAGAAGCTTAAATTTTGAGTTTGTATAATTATAGCTTGTATTCAGACTGAATATAAGCATAATGTTATGCTTATATTCAGACTGAATGTGAGTTACAATTATGTTTAGGGACCCAGAGTGTTAAAACCACTATACAACTAGGACGAAATATGAAATTAACTCTAAAACTTATTTTTAGCGCGTAGGGGTATTATTGTAAATAAATCATGACGGTTCAAAGCCAACTATAGAACACGATGGAATTCCTAACAATGCACACATTGATCATTTCAAAAAATATACTCTCTCACTAAAAACCCTCTGCTCTCTACCAGTAACACCGTCGTTCACGTCGATAAGAACGAACTTCTTGCTTTAAGTTCAAACAACAAACAATGGACGCAGAAGCGGTTATGCAGATTATTCCGATTTCAGAGCCTTCCGAAGCAGGCAAGTTTTCGAGTTTTTATAGTATTATCGATAGCTAGGGTTTGTTATTTAATAAATGCTTGAAATCGACTCAATATTCCTTTTTCTGGTTTTACTGAACATTTAATGAATGTATTATGTAGAAAATCACATTTCTTCAATGAATGCTTGAAATCTAGACTTATAGAGTTAATTAATGTTTATTTATTTCTATCAATATTTTTTATTAATTCTGAAATATAACATGTATTTTTGTATTTGTATGATTGTACATATAAAAACTGAATATAGTGTACAAATTAATGTTTATGTTATGTTTGTATTCAGTCTGAATATAAACTGCAATTATATACTATATTCAGTCTGAATATAAGCTAGAATTTGGGGCTTATATTCAGAATGATGACGAACACAAAACACTCTGTGTTATGTTTGTATTCAGTCTGAATATAAGCTACATTTAAATATTATATTCAGTCTGAATATAACCCAAAATTTGGGCTTATAGTCTGAATATGAGCACTAACAGTGTTATTGCTCATATTCAGACTGTAAATACAAACTACAATTTAGATATTGTGTAATTGTAGCTTGTATTCAGTCTGAATATGAGCACTAACACAAACATAAATATTAACTTAAAAAGTAATTTCTATATTCGATTTGAATATAAGGTACAATTAGGTTTTTGTAATATTTTAAATATAAAGACAGATAATAAATTGATGTTTATATAATAGAAGGAGCATCTACAAAAACAAAGAAATCATCAATAGCCAAAATGTCTAAGAATCTGAAGAAGATAGAGGCTAACAAAAAACAGAAGAAGGGGAAAGCACAAGAAGTACAGGACAAAGAAAAAAAGAGAAAAGCTACAAAAACAAACGATGAAGGTGAAGGAAGTCCAATGAAAAAGAAATTCAAAAGAAATTCAACTAATGAGAAACATTCAGAAACTTCAGAGCATACAACGTACAGGTGTTTACAAATACGAACAACTCCAAAGAACCTAATGGCGATAAAGGGGAGTTTAAGTCAAGTACAAGTAAAATGGATTAATGATATTGGATTAGGACCAATCCTTGACATGAATGTCGACACTATCCCCTCAAAACTAGCTTATAGTGTTGTTCACAGTTTTGATTCAAAGGACATGGTGATCAAAACATTGAAGGGTGATATAAAGATAACAAAGGACTCTATTACAGAGATCCTTGGATTGAAGAATGAAGGAGACGATATATATGAACTTCAATTTGAACCAGGCCATGAAAGAATTAGCGAAGAGTGGAAGGCGCAGTTTGAAGATGATAAAAAGATTAGGCAGAAGCACCTCGTCAAACTAATCAAGGAATCAACAGTTTTGGATATCAACTTCAAGCTCAACTTCATCATACTTTTCATAAACACAATGGTCGAGACAATGAAGATGGGAATCTGCAATACCACCTTCTTGACCAATGTTGGAGAAAATTATGATTTTAAAAAAATAAACTGGTGCGATTACATATATAATCAGTTAATGATAAGCAAGCTTTTCTGGAATAGCAACTCAAAAACTGACTTCTATACAGGACCAACAACATTCCTTGTTGTAAGTATTCACTTATAATATTCCTGTTTTTTTAAAATTTTATAACATAGTCAATCTAATTTTAATTACCAAAATTGCAGGTCTTGTATGTAAATTCAACACGCTGTGATGAAGTTAATCATAGACGATTAAAACCTGCAATCCTCGAGTGGACGTCAAAGAAGTTGAAACAGAGAGAAAACTGTGAGATTGAAAGTGGTGGATTTGGAAGGTTAGAGCTAAACACAGATGAGGTACATGATTGCATGGCCTCAAACAGAGAGAAAACAGCAGGGGTATGTAGTTTTTATAATATTAACATACATTGAGTGTGAATATAATGTAAAGAAATAGTATTTTGAATATCTTTAGCTCATATTCATTCTGAATATAAGCTACGATTAGTTGTTTGTTTAACCATAGGTTATATTCAGTCTGAATATAATCTAAAAGATTTTGTATGTTAGCTTATATTCAGAATGAATATAAGCACTGCAGAGTATAGAATTATATTATTTAGTTTTTATATTCAGATTGAATATAAGCTACAAAAATAATTTAGTGTTTATAATATTATTTCGTGGTGTACTTTATATTCGGTCTGAATATAAGTACTAATAGTGTAACTATGCACTTTATTGTTTATATTCGTATCGAATATGAAATAAATTGAATCTTAGTGCTTCTTATATTCAGTCTGAATATAAGCTAAATCTTGAATTTCAAAATACTATTTGTAGCCTATATTCATTCTGAATATATAATTTGCTAATAAAGTTTCAATAACCTTTATTCAAACTTAATATAAACTGTGTAGTTTATAATAATATTAATTATAATTATCTTTACTAATAAAAAAACATCAAAAACCAGGAATTCTTAGCAAGCCTTAACCATGATATTGAAGAACTGATGATAATGAAAGCTGAGATTGAGTTCAAGTTGACAAGAGCATTAATGCTATATCCAAGCGATCAACCATTAAAGGAATGGAAGGATGAATATGAAAGCCTATTTAAGATTAATGAAAACATGATTGTTAGTGTGGTGCAGCCGAATGAAGAAAGAAGAGAAGAAACAAGAGAAGAAACAAGAGAAGAAAGAAGCGAAGAAAGAAGAAAACAGAATGAAGAAGCTAATGAAGATGCTTCAAGAAACATGATAATTGGTGTGGTGCAGCCAAATGCAGAAAGAAGAGAAGAAACAAGAGAAGAAAGAATAAAAGAAAATGAAGAAGCTAATGATGAAGCTTCAAGAAACATGATCGCTGATGTGTTGCAGACAAATGAAGAAAGAAGAGAAGAAAGAAGAGAAGAGAATGTAGAGACTAGTCCTGATGCAATAATAGCTAATATTGTTGATGACATTATTACTGAAGAAAGAGGAAGGGAAGATGAGAAGAAAGAAGAGGAGGGAAATGAGAAAGATAAAGCTTTAGAAGAGGTGCGAAATGAGACAAGCGGAGAAGGACAACATGCCATAATGAAAAGCCAGGATTTGATTACCCCACATGTTTCACAACAGACAGATATTAGTGAAAAAACTCCTCCTGCAAGTTGTCCAACATTCAAGCTATTCACTGATTCTGATTCTCCTCCAAAACCATCAAAATCAAAGAAAGATAATCTTGTTGTAAAAATAAAAGCAAAGGATAAGCAAATTGCAAAACCTAAAGATCAGATTGAAGACAAAAAAAAGAGAATAGAGAAGGTAGGTGATCTTCTAAAATCACCTTATGTACAAAGAGTTGTTGATGCTGAAGCAAAATTATATTCACTGGAGAGGAAGATTGGTGAATGGGTGTTCTCACTAACAGATGACGCTCTGCAAGTATCAAATTGAATTTACTATTATTCTGTATAGTAATCATTTAAAAACAAGTTAATTCAAAGTAAATATAAAAACTTCAGTCAAACACTAAACTGTAATGTTCATATTATTGAACAATTGTTTCTAGGTTATACTCAGTCTGAATATAAGCTACAATTTTGTATTTTGGATACTTATAGACTATATTCAGACTGAATATAAGAAACAATTTGATGGTTTGGATACTTGAAGGTTATATTCAGAGTGAATATAAGCTGTGCAATTTGTGCTATATCTTATATTCAGACTGAATATAAGATACAATTTGGTTGTTTGTATTCAGTTTAATATGTATAATTGTAGCTTGTATTCAGACTGAATATAAGCTAAAATTATGCATATGTATAATTGTAGCTTGTATTCAGACTGAATATAAGCTAAAATTATGAGTTTGTATAATGTTATGGTTGTATTCAGTCTGAATAAAAGCTAAAATTATAAGTTTGTATAATTGTAGCTTATATACATACTGAATATACACTGTAATGTTCATATTCAGACTGAATATAATCTAAAAAATGTTACAAACCAACAGTTTATTATACTGAATATAAACAATTTTCTTTATTATAAAATTTACTTAAATATAATTTGTTTCAACAGGTCAGTTGTTTTTGAAACTGCTTCAAATAAAAGTGCTTTCAAAATAATTTTTGAAAGCATGATTGAAGATTCATAAGCATTTTCAAATGTCATAGACAATTGGGCAGAAGTTCTAAATTATGAAGAAAGACTAAAAAGCAAAGGCTCACCAAGCAGGTTATTTATGACAACAGATATTCTTGTAAGACCACTAATCTTTTTTCTAATTTAAATTACAACTTAATTTTTTATTAATTTAACATTTGTTAATTTTTGAACAGGGACATGATGTGTTCAACGAAGACTTTGATTGGCGTACATATTGTGACACTTTCAGAGAGAATATCAAAGAAAAAGTATTGAATAATTTAGATGATATAAAGAAGTTTGACCTGGTATGACACAAATACATTTAAGAAAATAAATTACTAGCCATTATTCAGTCTGAATATTAGATATTAATAAAACTTTGAAAAAACTTTGCATCTTATTTTAATATGTATCCTCTGTTCTTTTCTTATTGAATAAAACACAAATTAACTAGAATATTCCTCTGCAGGTATTTTTTCCAATCATAAAATCAGATCACTTTTATGTAATCTGTTATGATATAAAAAATGCAATGTCACACCTGTTTGATAACAGTGCCACAAAAGTGAAGTTTGATGACAAATACGGGAGCGTGCCTATGACATTGGTAAAAGGAACATATCATTTACATTATATGAATAACAAATATCATATCGATATATTATATTTTTAATATTGTTTAAACATTTTTATATAATGCAGCATAAACTGTTCCTAAAATTCCTTGCACGCATTAAGGATTCAAGATTTAACAAGCTAATCAACTTCCCACCCAAAAGAGAAGACATGAAGTGGATGACAACTGATAATCACAAAGATTGTTCAATCTTTGTGATGAGACATATGGAGACCTTCATGGGAGGCCCTATAAAAAATTGGGATTGTGGATTGGCGAAAAAAAAGACGAGCAGAAAAGAATCTTAAATAGCTTAAGGTACAAGTATTTAACCAAGATGCTAATGTCAGAAATGAACCTGAAGAAGGAGTGGGTGTTGCAGAAAGCTAATGAATACGCATTAATACCAAAGCCTGAAAGAGATGAGAATAGAAGAGAAGCAAAGTTGAAGATAGAAGACCGACTGAGTTTATTTGCATGATGTTTTTAGTTTCTAAGACTATTGAACAATTCTTTTAACTTTGATTTGTAAATTATTCATACTTGATGTGTTTTATAAATTAAATTATGTATTTGGTTTCCAATGTTATTAAATATGTTGTTCTAGATTAAAATTGGTTAACAATGTATATTCAGACTGAATATATAGAAGCTACAATTGCACAATAACCAATTGTATCTCATATTCTGTCTGAATATAAGGTACAAACTCATAATTTTAGCTTATATTCAGTATGAATATAAGCATAACATTGAGCTCATATTCAGTCTGAATATAAGCTTATATTCAGTGTTTGAGCTCATATTCAGTCTGAAAATGAGATACAATTTGCTTACAAATGTACTTTGTATATTCAGTCTGAATATGAGAAGTAACAGTCTTTACACTGTTAGTGCTTATATTCGGACTGAATATACAAAGAACTACTTTTTTATTTTGCAATTGTAGCTTGTATTCGGACTGAATATATAAGCACTACAGTGGTAGTGCTCATATTCAGTCTGAATATACAAAGAACAAATATTGCAATTGTAGTTTGAATTCAGACTGAATATGAGCATAAAAAGTAGTAGTGCTCATATTCAGTCTGAATATGAGATAGTTTGTATAATATAAATGTTGCCCAGTGGATGTTCTCATTCCTAGTGGATGAAGATGATTTATCACAATATTATGCTTAAATTCAGACTGAATACAAGCTTAAATTATGAGTTTGTATAATTGTAGCTTGTATTCAGACTGAATACAAGCTTAAATTATGAGTTTGTATTATTTTGGCTTGTATTCAGTCTGAATACAAGCATAATGCTTAAATAGCAATGTTATGCTTGTATTCAGAATGAATACAAGCTTAAATTATGAGTTTGTATAATTGTAACTTCTATTCAGACTGAATATAAGATGAAATTAAAAGATTGAATAATTTAAGTTTGCTTATATTCAGACTGAATACAAGCTGAAATTAAAAGATACAATTTGCTTATAATGTACTTTGTATATTCAGTCTGAATATGAGAACTAACAGTGTTTACACTGATAGTGCTCATATTCAGTCTGAATATACAAAGAACAAATATTGCAATTGTAGCTTGTATTCAGACGGAATATGAGCATAAACAGTGGTAGTGCTCATATTCAGTTTGAATATGAGATACAATTTACTTATACAGTAAATTCAGTCTGAATATGAGCACTAACAGTGTTTACACTGTTAGTGCTTATATTCAAACTGAATAAACAAAGAACTACTTTGTTATTTTGCAATTGTAGCTTATATTCTGTGTGAATATAAGCCACAATTAAAAGATAAGCAAATTATAGCTTATATTCAGTCTGAATATAAGATACAAGAATTGTTTTAGCTTATATTCAGACTGAATATAAGGTAAATCAATTTGTGTTTTGTATTCTTGTAGCTTATATTCAGAATGAATATTAACATACAATGATAGAATAAGCAAACTACAACTTATATTCATGCTGAAGGAGAAGACTAAAACACTATATATTCATTATGAATATTAAGTATTATTGATTTTGAATTAAAAAATGAACTCATTATTTGTTTGAATGACTATTTGCAGAATACAAACACAAGATCAATCATTTTTTGATGGGCAATTACGTGAATCATGATTACACATTTGTTTACAAACCCTACATAATCTCTTTGCCTTTTGAGCTTTAGCAATTGCTTTTTCTTTACCGCTCTTCAACCTTTTGCCTGTACGACAACCTTTGTTTCTTATATCTTTCGGATTTTGAATGTCAATAATATCTGGTTTTGAAACCCCAAGTAATGCCTCCATTGTCTCTTCTGTATTACGACGAGGAGCACTACAGCCATTTGCCAACAAAGTATCCTTCAACTCTTGCATTTTCAGAACAAAATCTTGAAGCTTTTCCATATCATCAACTACTAGACCAAGACAACTATTAAACGCAGCTTGGGCATCATTTTCAAGTATCTCACGACGCTCATTTCTTTCTCCAACATAATGACGTTTCTTCAATAATTCAGAAGAAATCAGAGCTTTTGTCCACCGCTTCACAATATATTGCCGAGGTATTTCTTCAACGCCAAAATTTTTCATAACACAAAATATATGACGACACAAAATACCAAAATGATGAAAAAATAAGCAGCTACAATGATATGATCCAGTGGACTTATTATGCACAACCTGAAATCAATTTTAAAAAAAAATCATTATTCACAAATGAATGATAATTGGTACCTTATATTCAGTCTGAATATATTCTACAATTATGGAATTTCAGTGAACTTGTAGGTTATATTCAGTCTGAATATAAGCTACAATTCACTGTATGAATGATTTTAGAGTATATTCGATACGAATATAAGCTTATATTCAGTTTGAATAAGAGTAGCTTATATTCAGTCTGAATATACTATACAATCAGTTGTTTATATACCTGTAGACTATATTCAGTATGAATATAATTTAACATATTTGGAAATTGCATACTTGTAGCTTATATTAGCTTATATTCAGAATGAATATAAGCTAGAATATTTAAAAGTATATTTGGTTCTAAATAAGATGTACCTTGTGCTCAGAATGTATCATAAAAAACCCTGCATTGGTGCTGCATTCAGAATCCTTATCTTTAGTTTGCACCTTTTTCTTTTCAACAACAACAATAACATCACAACCATCCTCCAAGCTCATAGATGATTGAAAGCACGACCAAACTGAGTGCTTTATCTCATTCTGAACATCCCTAAAGATAGAACGTGTATAGATCTTAGAAGCATGAACTTCAATTGGAAGTGGTGTGCTCAGCCTTGGTACTGTTGTTTTTGTCTGATGGTTTAGCAGCCGATGATTGTTGCGTTGTTTGTCCATAGCGGAATCAAATGAATCCATAAACTTCATAAGATTTGCACCATGATGAAAAAATAGTGAAAAAAATGAATTCTCACTTTCAGATCTTGATGTTGTTCTCATTAAACAAGCCATTGGAATTTCCTTATAAAAAGATGGGATCCATCTGTGCCTATTTTCAAACATATAAGATAACCATTTATGCCCAATAAGACCAAAATCTGTCATTAGAGTAGTCCATCTCTCTTCGAATTGTTTAGCATCAATTTGTTCATCCCATATAATTGCATGGAAACGTTTCTTGAAATCAGAATTTCTAATCACGTTTGAAGTAACCTGCATACAAAATGAATGTCAATAAACAAATATATACTACAAGAATGCAAAAAGGAAAAAAATTTCAGCTTATATTCAGAATGAATATAAACATAAGAATGTATTATTACATAACAATGTAATGATACATAACAATGTTTATATTCAGACTGAATATAAGCTACAAGTAAGCAAACACCAAAATTTTTTAGTTTACATTCAGTCTGAATATAAGTTACACATAAGCAAACACCAAATTGTTTTAGCTTATATTCAGACTGAATATAAGCTACAATTAAGTAAACAACAAATTGTATCTTATATACAGAATGAAAAATTACTTGGAATATTCAAAGTGAATAATTAATAGTAAAAAAATAATAATAATAAACTCACATAGTGAATATATTATAACTCAAAATGAATAATAAATATAAAAAATTCAATACCTTTGCAGGCAGTTTTGTGCTAATATGCCACATACAAAACCTGTGCCTTGACTCTGTAAAAACCTCAGCAACAGCTTGCTTGATAGCAGGACATTGATCAGTAACAACCAACTTCGGTTGCCTTCCAAATGTTTTCAAGAATGATTGCAGCAACCATATATAGGAAGGAATGTCCTCTGAATCAAGAATGCCCGCACCAAGAGTCACACAGTTCTTGTGGTTGTCAATTGCGGTGAATGGAACAAAGACCATACAGTACCTAAATAACATATCATAAATAGAAACTATTAATAACAACAAGAATGAAAAACTATAAAACAAAATAGAACAAATACATACTTATTTGTTCGGAAGGTTGCATCAAATGAGACAATGTCACCAAACAGCTCAAAATTGACCTTCGCTGTCTCATCAGCCCAAAAAGCATAATTCAACATCCCTTTGTTGCATTTATACTCGAATGAATAGTTTGGAACATACATCTTCCTATCATTCATCTTCCTAACAAACAAGTTTGCGTCACTATCTCCAATAAAACAATTACGATCCCTTTGAAAGTTCTTATACTCTACCTTGGAACCACCTACCATTTCATAACCACCCTTAAGCTGACATAGAATATTGTGGGCTTCTGTAGCACCAATATTAGCATTCGACATTTTCATGATCCACCTTTGTTGAGAATAGTCTAGCTTCCTACTACTCTTCAATAAATGCCTTGAATCTTCATCAAATAAACAATGATTGTGTTTCTCTTCAAAATCATATAAAATATAATACCTTTTAGAAACACCGGGAATCTTGAACTTAACATTTGCTTTACAACCGGTTCTGATTATATTGGTAGTTCTCACTTGCTTATCAGATCCATCTAAACTGTTGGATTTCACGTAATCGTGAAACCCCTCTCTATTGCATACTAAATACCTTAAAGTAATTACCAAATTTGCATCTCTTTTAACAGTACTTAGTCTTTTATCAAATCCTGACTTAGAAGCATAGTTTTCATACATTTTTATACCTTCATCCAATGTACCAAACACTGTTCCAACAACAGGTTTCAAATTATCATCTACAACAGGAATCCAATATTTCAATCCATCATCACCATCAATACTAATACATGAATGACAATCTCCACCTCCGCTATAAAATTCATCTACAAAAAATAGTGAAAACAAGGTATTATTAAAACAAATACAATATTCAGAATGAATATTACCTACTATTCAGACAGAATATAAACAACTACTTTATATTCAGACTGAATATAAATAATTTTAATGTGTAATATGAAAATGTTATGTTTATATTCAGTCTGAATATAAGCTAAAGCAATTTGTGGTGTGTATGCTTATATTTAGACTGAATATAAACAATTTAATTGTTTATATTGTTTATATTCAGTCTGAATATAACCAAAAGCATTTTGTGGTGTGAATGCTTGTAGCTTATATTCAGACTGAATATAAGCTAAAACATTAATGTTTAATAAACTGTAGTGTTTATATTCAGACTGAATATAAAAACTAAATCCTATTATACTCTGTAGTTTTCACATTCAGATTGAATATAAGTTACAAATAGTATTTTCAATAATTTTAGCTTATATTCAGACTGAATATAAGCTAATATTCAAATTTGAATACAAACTATTAATAAATTTCAATATAAAATAGATTCAAAACACATCATCATCTTTAAAAAGCAGTTATTCAGCAGATTTAGAAAATAGTTTAGTAAAATACTTACAGATTGACGCATCTTCAACATTTGAACAAAATTTTTGATACTCTATATTTTCAAAATCTGTAACCGAATCATTAGAACAAAACTCTCGATCTGTAATATCATCATCCGTAATCGAATCGCAATAAGAGAACAAATCACATGTTTGATCAACAAAGAGAGTAGAATTTTCAACTGGATCAATATCAATTGAACCTCGCGACGAAGAAACAGAGTCCATTGAATTAGAAATCAAACTAACAGAGATCACAATCGATTGAATTTTCTAATGAAGAAATAGAGTCCTTTGAAAAGAGGAAATCAACGATCTAGCTTCAGAAATCGCAAATTCAATTAACAAAGTTATTCACAGCAATGAATCCGACTAATAGAGAAGAATTCGATTAACAGAGAAGAATACGATTAATGGAGAAGAAAACGATTAACAGAAAAGGAAGATATAAGCGGAAGAGATATCAACGATAACAATGAAAGAATAAAGGAGAATCTGTTTAAAATATAAAACTTGCCAAAATTACCCCTCAAGCCATATTTAAAGAACGGCTTCAATATGGCTCAGATCAAGGGCTGAGATCCGTCCTTAGGTTCACAACCAAAGATAGGTTCACATTTGAACTTTCCTCTATATATATATATACATATATGGCGCTTTAACTAATTGGAATGGTTGTTACCGTGCTTTAACTAGTTGGACCGGTTGTTAGGGTGCTTTAAGTAGTTGTACTAATCCATTAACAATATGAAAGTTTATAAACGAAAGTAATTAATTTAGCATTTATAGGTTGTACTAAATGCATTATATTTAGGACTTCGACTTAAATACCATAAAAATTTACTAATCCATTAACACAGTCTATATATATATAGACTTGGGATAATGCGACACTAGGTTATTTTTATGGGACCATTTTTTTACATTTGAAACTTCACAATATAACACACACTGTGAATTTAATTTTCACGGTGTTTATGTTGTGAAGGTTTAGATTCATTTTACCTTCAAAATGTTTTATGTTTTGTTGTGAAATTTCACATGTAAAACTGTGGTCTCGTTTCACGTGTAAAAATGTGGTCTTACAAGTCTCACAAAAACAAGTTGGTCTCTCGTAAACCCAAGCCTATATACATACATATATATATATATATAGAGAGAGAGAGAGAGAAAGAAAGAAAGAGAGAGAGAGAGAGAGTGGTTCAAATGATAACTTTGTAAATTTAAAGGAACAAAAAAATACCTTGTAGACCACATATGATGTGGGTCCCACACATTAAAAAATCATATCTGATTCAATGGTGGGCCCCCATTGAATCATATATGATTTTTTAATGTGTGGGACCCATATCATATGTGGTCCATAAAGTCTCTCTTTGTTCTTTTAAATAGGGGGTGTTCTTGTATGATCCCTCCCCTATATATATATTTGGGATAATGTGAGACCAGACTATTTTAATTAGACATCATTTTTACACTTGAAATTTCACTGCAAAACATTATGAGTGATTTTTTTTTGAACTATCACAACAAAAACATTGTGCACGTTATATATACAATGTTTTGTTGTGAAGTTTCATGCGTAAAAAGGTGGTGTCGCAGGTCTCACGAAAACAGTCTAGTCTCACATTATCCCAAATATATATATATAGGTATATATATATAGAAAGAGGTTCATGCGAGGACGGTAACAATTTACGAGAATGCAAGGACAATCCTCAGCTAATCATTTTGTACATGAAATTTTTCATGTACAAAATCACATATGATTCACGTACAAAATTATATGTGATTTTGTACATAATCATAAATGATGCGGGCGACTTTCCATGCGATATAGGTGGCCCCAAAAGTAGCCCGCTATCATTAGTGCAAAATCACATGTGATTTTGTACATGAAAAAAGCTTGTCGCATTCTCGTAAAAAGATAACGTTCTCGTATGAACCCGCCTATATATATATATATATATATAGGTGGAGGTTCAAACGAGAAAACCTCCATTTTACGAGAACGCGAGAACGCTCTTATCACATGTGATAATACACGTGAGAAGGCTTGGTGGTGTGCAAACGACATTCTTGCAACTTAGGTGGTGCCAAAGGTCGTTTGTCTCTATGATTTACTATCTCATGTGACGGTCTTGATGGATTATAGTAATACATCAAGAACACCTTTATCACATGTGATAATACATGTGACGGATCTTAAAGGTGTAACGGCGACTTGGCCCGCAACCTAGATCGCGTCAAAAGTCGTCCGCGTCTCTGATTTATATCACACGTGTATCATATGTGATCGAATAATAGTATCACATGTGATTTTCTATAGTTAAAGGGTGTTCTCGCGTTCTCGTAAAATGAATGTGTTCTCATTTGAACCCTTCCCTATATATGTGTGTGTGTGTGTGTATGTATATATAGGCTTGGGTTTACGAGAGACCAATTTGTTTTTGTGAGACTTGTAAGACCACATTTTTACACGTGAAACGAGACCACGGTTTTACATGTGAAATTTCACAACAAAACATAAAGATGCATATATTTAATTAAAACAATCATAAGAGAAAGATGCATGGAGATGAATCAAATTGAATGGAATTGAGGGCTTGCCGGTACTTGAAGACTAATTTGGGCAATATATAGAAGTTGGAAAAGATCCTAAGGGTCCGTTTGGTTTGCGGGATTGTTTTTGAGGGATTTGGATTTCATGGAAGGATTTGGATTTGGAGGGATTTGGATTGGAATGGATTTGAAAATCATAGGTGTGTTTGGTTTGTAGGATTTGGAATGAAATTGGATTTTCATTATTTATATAAAAATATAAAAAATATAAAAATAATATAAAAATAATTAAATTATATTTTTATTAATCTATTATTACAAAACAAATGTTTTTAACATTTTTAAAACATTATTTCATAGAAATCCTACGAAATCCCGTGAAATCCCGACCATCCGTCAAGGATTTCAAAATCCAATGTTCATGGGATTTTAAATGAATCCATGGATTTAAAATCCTTACCATTAGGCAAACCAAACACCGGAATGGATTGGATTTGAAATCCAAATCCCTCCAAATCCCACCAAATCCCGCGAACCAAACGCGCCCTAAGAGAATAACAAAGCTAGGAGGAAGATGAAGTAGAAACACTACACTATTAATGGAAGACTTTTGCGTACGAACTATTTCCTGAGAAATAATGTCGCTAAAAGGGTGATTAGTCACAAACCGTCATATAAGTTGATGGGTAAAGTACAGAAGAGTAATTCAAATCAATGACAGATTACCAGGTATTCTATGGGTAATCCATTGGTACTTTCTCGAAAACATCGGATTCTATCGAACCATTTGTAATTTCTTGATGATCCATCGATAATCATCGACTGTAATTCTCTTTGACGATTTTTGTGGGTAAAAGTCATTTATTTTATAGTGTTAGGGTTAATTTAACAACCACGATTCTAATATAAAGGTAAAACATGTCATTGCTCTAAAAATAGCAATTACATAGTCAAATGGTCCCAAAGTATAAACTTAACCTCATAGTTTGCAGTAGAATAAAACTAGCTACACTTCTAGGCAACTATCTATACAAAGTAGCGCCTCACTTCTAGCTCTCTGAGCTCACAGCTTCCCTTTCCCTTTACTAGAGCTTTCTACCATATGCTTTCCTGAATATGTTTTTAGTTTTATAAAAGAAATGGTTAGACCATAAGGTCTAGTAAATTCCTCTTAAACCACAGTTATATGCATGACAGTTTATAAGATAAAAAGGGTTAGTCATGAATATTAACTCACACTTTAAAAACACTTTTCATGTACCTGTTGCAACGGTAATTCACACTAATAGGCACACACACCGTGACTAATAAATGGGCCCACACCGCCCAAAAAGTCAGGTACACACTTCTCGCATTTGAATGATTTAAAGATATGCAAAATTTAAAACATCCATTTATAAAATAAGCTCATGTAAGGGAACTCACCTAATTGTCACGCCTAGTTTGCACTTTCCAAACTACGGTCACACCAACCGAACACCTGGTTTAGATCAATTAACTACAAGTTAATGGCCCACTTATACTTATAAACATCTCACTAGACAATCCCTAAGGCTAGGACACCACATTGAACCCTTAAACACTCCTTAGGAAAAAACTTCAAACATACCAAATAGTAGCTGACGTGGCTTGCCGCGTGGCTTTCTGTTCCACTTGCACAATCCTGATCTAACTAGGAAAGGCAACGGGGCGGGTTCGGGCCGGGGACACCGATCCCCGTCCCCGAAACCGATAAGGAAAACCGTCCCCGTCCCCGTTCCGATCCCCGTCGGGTATCTTATCGGGTCCCCGCGGTTTCCCCAATCCCCGTTGGGGAACCCGATAACCAAAAATATCACCGTTACCCGTTGGTTTTACACGAAACCGAACCCGAAACCAAATAGAAAAGAATATTAAATTGGGCTTTTAATTATTAGTATACTTAGCCCATTTATTATTATTTTTAAATTATTTATATTATATATTATTAGTATATAAATATATATATAAATAATACATATACACACTATCGGGCCGGGCCGGGCCTGTGAGTACCATCCCTGTCCCCGTCCCCGTTAAGATTCCCGATCCCCTCCCCGTCCCCGTTATGACATCCCCGACCCCGACCCGAATTGTTCGGTTTTCGGTTTTCACCGTCGGTTTCGGGGTTTTTTGCCATCCCTAGATCTAACCCCAAAACCCCAAAACCATATTTCTACTAGTTTTCATTCCACAAACTGATAAGAAACTTGCCCCAAACCCAGATAAATCAATCTTTAACACCAACTAATCCCTTTCATCCATTGATTAAATGATTGACTCTCACATAGATGAACACATTGTCATCCATGGAGGTTTTTCATTGATTTCAAACCCTTGAATGAAATATGAATCCCAAAACTTGAAGAATACCTCAATGCCAACCCTAATAACTTATAAATACTGAGTTTGAGAACTTCCATTAATCATTCATTAACCCAAAACATGAAACCCCCAACCTTGAATCATTCAATTGACTCCATAATGGTTGAAGATGAAGAAAAGAAGATTTATACCTGAAATTGGTTGATGAATCCTTGCTTCTTCAAGATTTCCTTCTCTTCTTCTTCACTCTTCTCCTTCACTCTCCTCGAAATCGCACCAAGAACACACACCCACAAAATCAGCCGACTTTTCCAAAATGAGAGGATTTTCCAAACCCTTATTGACCCATATTTACATAACCAGTCCCTGAAGTTGAGAAAGTTAAGCCCCAAACACCAAAATTCACAATTTCATTACAATACTAGATTCTGGGTTATTACATCTCACCCTTTAAAAGAATTTCGTCCCCGGAATTCATCAAGCGAAAAGTTGAGGGTACTTGGCCCTCATTTCCGATTCCGGTTCCCATGTCGCATCTTGACCTTAATGGACCTCCAATGCACCTTCACTGGTACAATCTCTTTGTTTCGCAACTTCCTAATCTTTTGATCTACGAGCGCTCCCGGTTCCTCTGCATACTCCAACCTTTCATCAACTTGAATATCTTCTAACAGTACTCACACACCTGTATCCGCTAGATATTTGCGCAAGTTGGACATGTGAAACGTGCTATGGATGCCTCAAAGTTTCTTCGGAAGGTCCAACTTGTATGCCACCACACCCACTTGTGCCTTTATAACGAAAGGTCCTATATACCGAGGACTCAATTTCCCTCTCTTCCCAAAACGTACCACCCCTTTCCAAGGTGAAATCTTCAACATGACCTTGTCATTCACTTTAAACTCAATCGGTTTCCTCCTCTTGTCCCCGTACGTATTCTGTCGGCTTTGAGCCACTTTAAACTTCTCACCAATCTGTCCAATCTTATCGGTAGTGATCTGAACAATTTTCGGGCCAGCTAGCTGCTTTTCCCCCACTTCGTTCCAACACAAAGGTGTCCTACAATTGCATCCATACAACGCCTTGTACGGTGCCGCTTGAATACTCGCATGGTAACTATTATTGTACGAGAATTCGATCAATGGCAAATGCGTCTCCCAAGAACCACCAAAATTAATAACATACGCTCTAAGCGTGTCTTCCAAGGTTTGGATCGTCCTCTCACTCTGTCCATCCGTTTGTGGATGATAAACGATGCTTAAATTCAACTATGTTCCCATCTCCTATTGGAAACTTTCCCAAAATGCCGACGTAAAACGGCTATCCCGATCCGAAAATATAGACGATGGCATACCATGTCTAGTCACGATCTCATCGATGTACAATCTGGCTAACTTCTCCATTGGGTACTGTTAGATCCGAAACAATCAAGAATGTAGAAAGATTAAAGAACAAGAACAAGAATTGGATCACTGAAGTTGTACGTTGTATTGATCATTGAACCGTATTACAATATGTGTATCTTTACAAACTCTATCTATCAACGTTTTTTATAACAATATAACAAACTATCTATTTATATACAAAAGGAAATGCTAAAGATACAGTACAAAAATAACAGACATGTTCAGAATTGCTTCTTCACTTCTTCACTTCTTCAGAAGTTTCTTCTGAATCATCTTCAGAACTTCTTTAGAATCATCTTCAGAACTTCTTCAGAATCTTCAGAACTTCTGAAGTAGCCCCTTCAGAAGTTATGGCTTAGGCTTTACTTCACTTGACTTCAGACTTCTGAATCTTTCTCTTCAGAACCCAGTCTTCTTTTGAAGCTACTTCTGATATCTATCAATCTCCCCCTTAGCTTCAAAAGTTCAAGTCATACTTCCAGAAGTTTAAAATTTCTCTTACATCTTTGAGAATGAGATTTCTGTACTCCAATATAGATTCAATTATTCTTATCATTTCCTTTGCCAGCTTTCTGTATTTTTCCCATTCCTCTTCACTAAGCTTCTTTTGTCTTTTACTTTTCTTCTTCTCCAGTTTATCTCTTATAATCATAAGAGTTCCATTACAGCACTTGTGTAGTTCTTCAAATCTTACAAACAACAATCTGTCAAAGCATTTGCACACAAAGCCTGGAGGCTGAATGATCAGAGTGCTACTTTTGAGGTTTTCAATATCTGGTAAGCTTAAGTTTGGAGCACTCATATGAATCTTTTCTTTGTTCATAACATATGCCACTTGAAAATCTGTCTTAGCTGCCCAAATATACTCTCTGTACAGGCCATCTCTGAGAACTGGAAAAGGTTTTCTAAACTTGGCAATGGAGTCATGAAAGGGATATAAGCTTCTGTATACTCTTAGGAGATCTCTGAGGTAGACATTCTGGAAATCAGCTTCTGTAAAAGTGGAAATTTCACCATCTTTTCTTTCAACAGTGAAGTAAGCATGCTTGTAATTGTTTTTCTTCTTCAGATCAGCAGTGATTACTTTCACTATTGGACTCTCTTTTCGTACTTCACTTATAGGGAGTCTGATTTTTCTAATGATATCAGAATACCATTGTTTCCATCCAAATGACTTCTGAATCCAGCAATCAATATAATTGAACTTTTGTTCATATTTCATGAACATTTCTGGATGAAAGAATTCAAGAAACATTTTGAAAAAGCATGTTCTTCAATCCTTTGCTCTTGTAAGTGTTCAAATTCAGACTTCTGAGGAATAGGAGCAATTTCTTCTAGAGAATTTTCAGAGACCTTTTCTTTTCCTTTTTCAATTTCTTTAACTTCTGAACTTTCTATCTTCTGAGAAAGTTTCTGAATTTCTTCAATGTCTTGTTTCTTTGTGTGAATCTGAAAATTATAGACATTGCTCAGAAGATAATCAGCTCCTTTGATTTGATTTACCCTTGTATGCCCAGCCATAGAGCTCTTTCTTACATAATCTCTAAAGAATATTCTTTCCTTGATCAAGTAAATTATTTCTTCAACAACATCAGATGAAGGAAGATATTGTTCTGTATACTCTATTAACCATTTTAGAGTAGAAGTTGAGTACTTTGGTATGTTTGAAACAATGAATGTCTTTGAATGATCTGCTCCTGTTCTGTAAGTGAATCCCAAATCTGGATTAGTGAAGACCTTTGTAATTCCCTGTCTTTCAATACTTTCAGGCTCCAAGAGATTGACATTATCTAATCTGAATTCTAATGCCAGCTGAAAATCATGTTTAATTAGATTTCTGACATAGATCCCTAGAATTCTTCTTATTTCAGAAAAAACTTCAGAATCTTCTCTCTTGACACAAAAATTCAGAACAGTAAGCTTATCCTGCAACCTCAACTTGTACAGATCAAATAATGAGAATTATGTCAAAGAACCATCTCTCCTTTCAGCTCCAAACTTTACTATATACAAATCATCCTCAACACCTTTAGATATACATCTGAACTTTTTGATCAAGGTTGAATCATTCAATTCTTGTACTCCATGTCTTTGTACATAAGACCTAACCTTTGAGATATAATCCTTAGACCATTCATCATTCACATAGTCTTCTAAGGTAGCATATCTGAGATTTCTTCTATACATGCCATAATAATTGTCTTCAGGAAAGATGAGCTGACTTTCTTCAGACCTTTCAAATATCATATCACTTTCATAGATCTGATCAACTATGGGTTCTTCAAGAACAGGAAAATCAAACAGAGGAATGTTTATGCAACTTCTGAATTTGACATGTGGTTTATGTACAACAATTATTAAGATTTCATTTGTAAAACATATGCCTCCATATGACTTAAATCAACCTCAATTTTAAACCATTCAGTTGGTTGATTAATGAATTCCTTGAAGATCATTAGTCTTTCATCCAAGAATCTACACTCCAGATTCCTTAGATGATTCAAGATGATATATCTCCAACAATATTGACTAACCAGTATAAACAAGTTTTCAGAAACTTCATCACTTTCAACTACTCTTAGAACTTAAGGTCTCCATACAATCAGATCTCTGTTCTCATTTATTGCAGCCATTCCTTCATTCACTTCCATTTCTTCATCAAATAGAATTACATCAGATAAATCACTTGGCTCTCCAATAATGTCTTCAAAAGCAAGATACTCATTCAACATTTCTTCATTTGAGTCAGGAATAACATCTGTGTCTTCAGAACTGAGTTTGTTTTCAGAATCCAGAGACACTTTCTCAGTCTCATATCCTTCTTCCATATTGTCTTCAGAAATGACTTTTTCAGCTTTTAAACCTTCATCTTCTGCATGTAGAATATCATCTATTGCTTCAGAGTTTCTATTAATTTCATCATTTACAATGTTCTGAACATTTTTATAAGTTTTCTCAGAAGATCTTTCAGAAGTTTGAACTTGGGCTTCTTCAGAGGATTTTTCAGAACTTTGAGCTTGTGGTATTTGAACATCTTCAAAGACTTTATGTCTTTTCTCCCCCTCTTGATTTTCAGGATCATTCTGATCATCAAGACTTCTCTTGAAAGTGTTTGCTTGAGAGCCACACTCTAATGCAGAAATACGGTTATTCAAGGAGACTTGAGAATTCTGAATAGTAGTTAATTGGTTCAGAATCTGAGATATGTCATCCTTTGTTGCAAATTCAGAAGATGCTGTCTGAGTAGAAGAAGATGGCATGGAAGTCTTTAAGGATTGAACTGTGGAAATGACTTCAGAAAAAGAGTCCAGAATAGTCTTTTGAAAATTCTTGAGATCAGAAACAGTTGCCTGTTGAAATTCATGCAATTTATCCACCACTTTCTTCTCCTGTCCATCCAACCTATCCTCCATCACCTTACAATTTTTATCCGTCACTTCCTTAATGTCCTTCTGAATCTTTGCAAATTCAGAAGTACAGAAATCTTTGAATTCAAAGAATTCAGAAGATGAGGGTAAGGATCCAAGACCAGCAAATGGTCTTGTTTGCAGTCTTTCAGAAGAAGGTTGGCCTGTAGATGTCACCATATCATGAATCACCTGTGATTCTGTAAATGGAGCTTTGATGATTTTCACTCCACCAGGTCTTCCAACCAATCCTTGATACCCTAAAATAGGTATATCTATGGTTGTTGTGGCAATGTGACTAACACTTTGCTTGTTGACATCTGAAAGATGTGTGCTTGTGTGAATAAAATCCACATTTAGTGGTTCAGAAGGCCCAATGTTGAGTGGACTCTCAGACTCAAAGTGCTCGAACTGTGAAGGGGGGAAATATATCCTTCTTTTTCAACAATAGGTTCTTCCAAATGGGAACCTATTGGTAGATTAGATGCTTGCCCCATATGTGTTACTGAAACACCCTTCTGTTGAGAGATGAGTGAATGGCTGGAGGGGTTAACAAGTTTTGCCATGGGCTCACTAGCTTTTTCAATATTACCCACCAAAGAATGTGGAGTAATAGATGATGTGGGTACCCGGATTAGATTAGTTGTTTCTTTATTTTTTACTTGTGGTCTCCCCTCTTCAGTTCTTTTTCTTACCCTTCTACGAGCCTCTCATTTTCATTTTTCCTCTTCATGCCATGAGGTTGTTCTCCCCCATGAACAGCCTCCCCACTCTGCATAGGAATTCTAGACACCTCACGATGCTCACCACCCTTGGTAGAATCAGGGGAAGAGACTACTGTTTAGGTAGTCCCATAGATTCACAGTACTCACTCAAGAACCTATTTGATGATTTTACAAGTGCAAGTAAGTAACTTGGTAATAGTAAAGCATTTGGAAATTGTAGTTTAGCATTTGGTGGTCTGAGATTATCCATTGAGAAAAGAGGAACATGTACCTCATGAGTCAGAACAGGAATTGCAGGAACAACTTTCATGGCCCCTTTGATGAAGGTTTGAAAGAATCTTTGAAAGGGTATATAGTTGTAAGTAGACTTCTTCAAAACTGCAGACTTGAGTTCATCAAAAATAAGAGAAGCATAATCATAATGCCTGTTGAATGCTACTCCATGAAAAATTATTCTCCCATTTGTTGATGCTTGATCCAGACTTGAGCTTTTACCAGATAGACAAGTGTTCAAAATTGTGAATAAGCAATATCAGATAGGGAATAAACACTTCCTTCTGAATGAGCTTAAAGCATTTAGTTGTTCAGAGTACCCTAACTGCATAAAGTCTGAGATCATCTCAGAAGATGATGGAATAGGATCAAATGAAGTTTTCCCAACAACTTCATCCTCCTTTGGAAGAAAATGGATACTTCTAATGTCTTCAACAGAAATGCAGACTATGTAGCCATGAACATATGAAGAGATATCATCTGATTCTTCATCAACTTCTACGTGAAACCACCATTGTTGCAGATAAGAAGCAGGGACCTAAAATTTCTTGGATAGCAAGGCTCGAAGTGGATGTTTCTTCAGAATTTCAATTAGGATCATTTGATCTTCATTGAAATCAGTAGACTTTAGATTCAGTGCGCAGTTGTTCTTCTTGATTTCAAGTAGTTTCTCTTCAGGTACATATAGTTTGGACAAATCAGGACCATCACTGCTTTGTGCATGAGATTGAGAGTCAGCAACACCAACATTTGACTCAGAAGCCACTTCAATAGGTTCAATTTGAAAACCCATTTGGTGCCAATGATTGATTTACCTTTTGGTTTTGGAATCAATCTCCATACTTTATTTCTTTCAAATTGATTTAGCTCATCTTGCATTGCTAAAACCCAGTCTGGATCTTGAAGAGCTTCATATGGCTTTTTGGGTTCTATACTGCTTAAAAAATTCACATACAAACATTCATTTGTTGTGGCTGATCTTGTTTGTACACCTTTTGATGCATCACCAATAATCTGATGAATTGGATGACTTGATGTCCATTTGTTCACATTTAGCAGTGGTTGAACAGATGAAATATTGTTAAATGAATCATAATCATCAATGATTGCTTGAGTTTCAGTATCATGATTGATAGGTGAATGTAGATCTGAAGTCTCCCCCTCAAATTGAATATTCTGTACTGGTTCAGAAATAATAGGCATAGGTTCAGAAACAGGGACAACAGGTTCAGAAATGACTTGCACTGTTTCTGAAATAACTTGTATAGGTTCAGAAGTAGGATATTCTGAATTTGAGGTTGAGATAGGTGGTCCAGAAATATTTGATAACATAGGTTCTGTAGATTCTTGTGATGGAATACTTCTGAGTAAAGAAGGATTTTGATAATCTGCAGAAACATTTACAGAAATATCAAATAAGTCTTGACATAAGGTATCTAAATTTCATTTAAGTAAAGTTTGAGATTCAGAAGTGTGATGTGTCTTGCTGTTTTCTGAATCCAAAATCTCAGAAACTTGGTTAAGCTTGAGTTTTGAACTAGCTTGTTCAGAAGTCATTGTTGGCTCATGAAATCTAATATTTGAAGTCTCAATGATTCTTTGTGTTCCTTTGATAAGTACTCTGTATGCTTTGGATCTTTGAGAATAGCCAACAAAGATACCAGTTGTACCCTTAGGTGCAAATTTATCCAGATGATGTGTATCATTCAGAAGAAAACACCAGCAACCAAATTTTTTTAAAATAATCAATAGAGGGTTTTCTTTGCTTAATAATTTCATAAGGAGTTTTAAGTAGTTTTCTATTCAGAATTGTCCTGTTCTGAGTAAAACATGCAGTTGCAATTGCTTCTACCTACAGAGATAAAGGAAGTTCAGAATATGCCAGCATGGTCCTTGCAACTTCTACCAAAGTTCTGTTTTTCCTTTCAACAACACCATTCTGTTGGGGAGTTCTGGCAGTGGAAAAATTATGTGATATACCAACGGATTCCAAAAAATTTTGAAGTGTAAAATTTGTAACTTTTGTGCCATTATCACTTCTGATCTTTTGAACTGGTAGTTGAAGAAGAACTTGTGTTTTCTTCAGAAAAGGAATGAGTCTTTCAGAAGTATCAGATTTGAGTCTTAAAAATTCAACCCAAGTATATCTTGAATATTCATCTACAATAACAAAAATATACTTATTTCCACCCATGCTTTGAGTCTTCATTGGTCCACACAAATCCATATGCAACATTTCAAGTGGAGCTTTACGTGAAGATAGCATTTTTAGAGGATGGGAGCTTCTTTTGATCTTCCCTAGTTCACATGCAGAGCATAAAGAATTCTTTTACAATCTGATCTTTGGTAGTCCTCTTACAGAGTTGTGTCTTTCCAGTTCAGAAATGGCTTTGAAGTTCAGATGTGATATTCTTCTATGCCAAAGCCAACTATCATTTCTTATAGTTGTGGAAATGTAACAGACTCCTTGTAATTGACCATTTGCAGTGAAAGTTGCAGTGTAGATATCTCCATCTCTATAAGCAGTTAACTCATTTTTGTTTGCTGAACTCAGAACATGACAGTAGTCTATATCAAAGTTTACCTTCCAATACTTTTCACAAAATTGACTTATACTGAAAAGATTATGTTTAAGACCTTCCACATAGAAAACCTTCATCACGTTGACATCTCCTTTGGAAAAAGTTCCATATCCTCTCACATAACCTTTTGCATTGTTTCCAAAGCTAACTGTTCCTCCATATCTTTCATGATAATCAGTTAGAAGTTCTTTAAAAGGTGTCATGTGTCTTGAACATCCAGAATCTAAGACCCATACATTACATATCTGCAAAAACGATTATTGAGATTTAGGTACCCATTTAAGAATGGGTCCAATGAGATTAGTCAAAAACTTCGAATTTCTGAACTTTGACTTTATGTTTTGAAAGTCAGAAGTTTGTTCAGAACTTTTGAATTTATCATTTTTAGGATAATTTTTATTTTATTTTTCTTTTTATATTTATTTGCCATAGTTGTTGAGAAGTTCTGAATTGATTTCTCAAGTTCTGTTTTATTTGTTTTGGAGTTCAGATGAAAATTATGATGACCACAATTAATGCAGTGAATATGATTATTCAGAATATTTAATAAAGCAGTAGATGAACAAGAATCAACACTATTTGATTTGTCAACAGAAGTTCTTTTATTCACTTTATTAATCTTTAGTACATCAATTTTCTTTGAATTTGAAAAACTATCTAATTTGTCAGTCTTTGATAGTCTTTCACCTTTCTTTCTCCAAACTAAAGTAGATAGCTCTGTAAAAGATAAGAAATGAGGATTAGTATAAGAAATTATTTTACTTACTTTAGGTTTAACTTCAGATTTAGGGTTGGAATTTTGAAATTTAGAAGTTGAATTTGAAGATTGTTCTTTTTCAAACTTTTTAACTCTGGTTATAAAATCAGATGATGATATTAAAGATAAAGATGTTTTTGTGGATATTGGAGTATCATTTGATGAAGTAGAAGAAATTTCAGTTTTCAGAAATCCTGGTTTCAGAAAAACAGTATTAAATTTGTCAGAAGGTACTTTTGGTGCTTCAGATTTTAAAATTTCTCCTTCATTTATATTTGATTGTAATTTATATACCAAATATCCATTTTTATCAATAACTTGAACCATAGGATCATCATCATCTTCTGAATCTGAAGCATTCATTAAATCTGAGAACTTATCTTGAGTCATGCTAGATGCAAAAGATTTTTGATTTAAAATATTTTCAGACTTATCATCAGAATTATCAAAAATAATTTCTGAATTCACATTATTATCTAGTAAAAATTCAACATCTGAGAATTCATCATATTATTCTTTATGTTCTGATTTATTATTAAAATTATCTACTTGTAGATCTTCAGATAAACTTTCAGAAGTGAGTTCAGAAGATAATTCAGAAATTTTCTCAGTTTTAATAGATGGTTCAGATTTTTCTTCAGAAACAATTTTTGATTCAGAAGTAAGTTCATAAATGTTTGTAATGTTTTTATGCATTACTTGTGTTTCAGAAATTGTCTCTGTTTTGCCAGAATTAAGAGATTTTTCATCAGAAAATAGAGTCTCTGATTTTACAAAAAGAATTCTTTCAGGCAAAGAGAGATTAACAGGTTTGGATATGACACCTGTATTAGTTTCATTAAAAAATTTCATTTTTGAATAATCATAAAGATTTGCAGGTGCCTTTTTCAGAATTTGACTTTCATTATATCCCAATCCTGCCTTTATATTGTAAAATTTAAAGTTCTGAGCCTGGTTTGTCAAAATATACAGAGTCTGTTCAGTTTGTCCTTTTTTAAAGTTCAGATCTTCCAATTCCTTAATCTTTTTGTAAAGATCAAGTCTTTCTTGATTCAGAAAGTTCATTTTAACATTCAGAATTTCTTTTTCAGAATTTTTCATTTATGATATCTTTTTGTAAACTATCCATCTTTTCTTTTAACAATAATTTTTCTTCAGAATTTTTTTCAATAATTTTGTTTATAGATTTGACTTTCAGCTCTGAATTGATTTACCAACATTCTTTCACCTTTAATTCTGTTTCTGAGATTTTCAAATTCAGAAAACATATTCTGAACTTGATTTTGCATTTCAGAATCTCCAGAAGGTTGTTCAGAATTTGGTTCAGAAGAGTAATCTATTTCAGAATATAGTTCAGAAGATGAAGAAATTACCTCAGAATCATGTGCATGTTTATCTTCTGGATCCATTTGGCACATATAGCAGTTTGAGGCATAGTGAGCTACTTCTTCATCATATTCACCATCACTCCAGTTTAACCAATCCTCTTCATATTTGGTCACCAAAGCTGGATTAAGCTCATTCTTCTTAGCAAGAAGATGCCTTTTCTCATAGTAGCCTGAGTTTTTTACTTTGGGCATTTTGCACTGTTTTGCATAATGACCAGGCTTATCACAATTAAAGCATCTTGCTGGTTCAGATGTCTCAGTTTGACCAACATCTTGACTTTTCTTGAGACCAACTTCAGATTTTGGTTTATTTTGATATTTTTTATTATATCTTTGAGTAAATTGCCTGTCATAAAAGAAATATTATCATAACTTCTCTTAAGTTCTTCATCTGATTCATCCCCATCACACAAATTTGTTTCTGGGATCTCACAAATTTTGCTCTTAGCAAAAATGGTCATGGAATTATTATGCTTCTTGCTCAACAAGGCTACTGTTTCATTTGCCTTCTTTTGTTCATTCTGTCTAGTTTTAATTTTGTCTTCTTGTTGGAACAGAATGCCATAGACATCATGAATAGATTTTCAAGATAGATTTCTAGTAACCATATTGTCAGAGAAGCTTGACCATTCATTACCCAAGTTGTTCAAAAATTTATTGTTTATCTCAGAGTTTGATTTCTGAACACCATTTCTTCTCAGATCATTCAGGATATTGTTGAATCTATGATAAGTCTCTGTAATAGATTCATTTTCTTTATACCTGAAGTTTTCATAAGTACCCACACAGATATTCAATCTTTGTGCTTGGGCCTTTGTACTTCCTTGCATTTGAGCTTCAACCTCATCCCACATGGCTTTGGCATATGTTAAGCTATCTACCCTATTGAATATCTCATCAGGAATGGCCATTGTAAGAAGAGTTAATGCCCTTTTGTCAATTTGAGCTTGAGCTTTCTCAGCAGTACTGTACATACATGGGCTTTTCTTGATTCTTGATGCAGGTATCTCAGGAGTTGACTTAGTTCTTGGTACTGATGGTATTTCCACATAGACCTCCAGAGGGCCATTTACGATCGATTGCATTAGAGATTCATCGATATTGTCCAAGAATTGAATCATTCTGATTCGCCATTGATGATATTCACCCAAACAAAGTTGGTGGTTTAGTTTCTAATCCGATGGAGACGATTTCTTTCGACATCTTTGATTTGAAATATATCGAGAATTCACCTGAAATTGAATCTTGAATTTATCAATCAAGAAAACCAAGAACTGTCAGATCTGACAAGTACTTCTCTAAATGTCAAGAACATATGAATTGGCTCTGATACCAATTGTTAGATCCCAAACAATCAAGAATGTAGAAAGATTAAAGAACAAGAACAAGAATTGGATCACTGAAGTTGTATGTTGTATTGATCACTTAACTGTATTACAATATGTGTATCTTTACAAGCTCTATCTATCAACGTTTTTTATAACAATATAACAAACTATCTATTTATATACAAAAGGAAATGCTAAAGATATAGTACAAAAATAACAGACATGTTCAGAACTGCTTCTGAACATCTTCAGAACTTCTTCAAAAGTGTCTTCAGAATCATCTTCAGAACTTCTGAAGTAGCCACTTCAGAAGTTATGCCTTAGGCTTTACTTCACTTGACTTCAGACTTCTGAATCTTTCTCTTCAGAACCCATTCTTCTTTTGAAGTTACTTCTGATATCTATCAGGTACCTTTCCTTATATGTTAAGAAATGAGCCGACTTGGTGAGACGATCCACTATCACCCAAATAGCATCATACCCCTTGGTGTTCTTGGCAACTTTGAAACAAAGTCCATCGTTATATTATCCCACTTCCACACCGGAATATCCAAAGGATGAAGTTTCCTATACGGCCTTTGGTGTTCCGCCTTGACATGCAAACATGTCAAGCATCTCTCCACATAGTAAGCTATATCCTTCTTCATTACCGGCCACCAATAATACTAACATAAGTCCTTGTACATCTTGTTTGTACCCGGATGTACCGAATCTCGACTTATGCGCTTCCTCTAATACCTTCTCACGCAAACCACCAAGCTTAGGAACCCACACACGGTCACCCAGACATTTCAACTTTTACTATCACACACCAACAATGATAAATTTCCCACCATACTTTCACTCTTTAGATTTTCTTCTAAGAGTGCTTCATCTTGAACTTTCTTGATCTCTTCCAAGATAGTAGGTGACGCTTCAACTCTAAAGGTTACTATCTTGGTCCGTTCTCCTCTATCCTTTCGGCTTAACGCATTGGCCACTACATTCGCCTTCCCCGGATGGTAAAGAATCTCGCAGTCATAGTCATTCAATAACTCGACCCATCTTCTCTATCTCATATTCAACTCCTTTTGATCAAACAAGTGCTTGAGACTTTTATGATCGGTATAAAATTGGCACTTCACCCTGTAGAGGTAATGCCACTAAATCTTAAGCGCGAAAACTACCGCACTCCATATCGTGAGTAGGGTAGTTTCTTTCATGGTCCTTTAACTGTCGCGAAGCATACGCAATCACTTTCCCATGTTGCATAAGCACACATCCCAATCCCAACTTTGATGCATCAATATAAATTACAAACCCTTCCTTTCCGTCCAGTAATGATAAAATTGGCGCATTACACAACTTCTCTTTCAACAACTTAAATGCCGACTCTTGAGCTTGTCCACACAAACTTGACATTTTTCTTAGTCAACGAGGTCAACGGTGTTGCTACCCGCGAAAAGTCTTGAATGTACTTCCGGTAGTACCCCGCTAAACCTAAGAAACTTCTCACTTCTGACGGTGTCCTCGGTGGCTCCCAACTCTTGATAGCCTCTATCGTTGTCGGGTCCACTTTAATTCCGCCTTCGGACACTATATGTCCTAGAAACTGAACTTCTCGCAACCAAAACTCACACTTCGAAAATTTCGCATAAAGCTTCTCACTCTTTTGCAACTCCAAGACTTGACGAAGATGTCCTTCATGCTCGCTTTCCGTCCGAGAGTAGATCAAGATATCATCAATGAAAACAATCACACACTTGTCCAACAACGAACCACACACACGGTTCATCAAATCCATAAACGCCGCCGGAGCATTAGTTAAACCAAAAGGCATAACTAAAAACTCGTAATGACCATACCTTGTTCGGAAAGTTGTTTTAGACACATCTTCCTCTCTCACCTTCAACTGATGGTAACCGGACCGCAAGTCTATGTTTGAAAAATAGCTTGCTCCTTGAAGTTAATCGAACAATCGTCTATCCTAGGCAATGGATACTTATTCTTGATCATTACCTTGTTCAACTCATGGTAGTCTATAAGCATCCTCATTGACCCGTCTTTCTTCTTGAAAAATAAAACCGGTGCTCCCCACGGTGATATACTAGGGCTTATAAAACGCTTATCAAGCAACTCTTGAAGTTATGACATTATTTCTTTCATTTCCGCTGTTGCTAATCGATACCAACAGCCCGGGTACCAAATCGATCCTAAATTCCACTTGACGATCCGAAGGTAATCCGACAAGATCATCGGTAAATACCTCGGGATACTCCATAAATCAATTGCATACGCCATAAAATCCACAACATCCTTTGGCCAAACATTGTCTAGCCTTTAGCATGGATATAAATACACGACTTCCTCTCACTTCGATCACTATAGATCACAACCTCCCTTCCTCCTGGTAAGGTAATTCGAATTATTTCTTCTTACACATAATGTACGCATTGTTGCTAGCCAACTAATCCATTCCCACAATCACATCAAATTCACTCATCGCCATTGGGTATAACAATAATGTGACAAGACAACCTTCTATATCAATGCTACAACCTTCTAAAACTTCTTTCAACAAAACCCGCCTATCATCGGCGATCTATACCTTGAACCTATGATCCAACCGCTTGGGCTTGACATTCAAAAGCCCCATAAAAGTAGTTGATATAAAAGAACAGTTCGCACCTGAATCAAATAACACCTTGGCATGAGTAGAATTAATAAGAAAGGTACCTGTCACCACATCAGGTGCCTCCTTCGCTTCTGTAGCCGTCATCTGAAAAGCCCGCACTTGAGCTCATGGGGCTTCCACCTTCCTTTCCGCTCCACCGCTACGTCCCCCACTAAAGCTGTTAACCACACCTTTCTTCAGTTGAGGGAAATCCATCCTCAAATGCTCAAAAGACCCACACTGATAAGATGCTCTCGAATTGGGACATTCTCTAAAAGACCCACACTGATAAGATGCTCTCGAATTGGGAAATTCTCTAGCCATGTGTCCCATCTTCCCACACTTGAAACACCCTTTCGGTTCCAAGGCACAATCCCAACGGTGTACACGATTACACTTCACACACGGTTTCTCTCCAAACCTTTGGCTTCCACGGTTATCATACTTCTAGAACTTAGCTTTCTTGGAATAATTTGGTGCTCCTTCCCACTTTCCTCTTTTCGGTACCCTTTTCCATCAATTGACAATTCTTCTCTCTCTCTCGGTCATCTCTGCCGCATCAACCGCCAATTGAAAAGTCGACGTGTTCATTGTCATCACCAATTCTCTTATAGAAGTCTTCAAACTCCAAATGTAACGATCTACCATTCTCTCTTCGATTGAAATGTATGCTTCCGCAAAACGGGATTTCTCCAAGAACTTTGCGGTGTACTCTTGAACGGTCATATCCCCTTGCTCCAAATGCAAGAACTCTTCTTCGAGTTGCCTTATAGCGGTCTTCGGACAATACTTGTTTTTAAGCAAGCCCACAAATTTCTCCCATGAAGTCTTCTTAGCCGCTCCTGAACCAATCTCTCCACTTTCTAAATCCCACCAACAACAAGCTTTCGCCTTAAGCATAGTGGTGGCATGTAAAACCTTGTCCTTTTCCGCGCACTGACAAGTATCAAACACCAGTTCCATCTCTCTAACCCATTGCAAATCCAACACCGGGTTACACTCTCTCGTGTAAGTAGGAGGCTTGCAAGTTAGGAATGTCTTATAGCTACATCCCTTCGATTATTTACTCTCTACTTCGTGGGTGGTCTTTTGGGATAATTGACTAAGACTTCCTTCTCTCTTATACCCCTCTGCATCATCACCCTCACATGGAATTGTCGCGCTTGAAGATTATTGCTTACCCATCAGAGCTTGAATTTCCGCTTCAAGTTTCCCCATTCCCGCATTGAAGTCATCCTTGGTCACAGACCCTCGCTCTTGGGTTAGAGCTCCCCTTTTATCGCGTTCTCTACCACACACACTCACAGAACTTTCTTGAATTGACTCCACCGACCACGAGTACGACCCCTACCTCGGCCTCGAGTCCCACCCTCAAGGGCTCCCACAGAAATTGCACCTCCCCGGGTTCCACGACCCCTTCCATAGGTAGTAGCAACTACTTCGGGTTCAACTTGATTGAGTTGAGTATTCCCACTCGTAGGATCTCCTTCCGCCAGTGTCACTGTTGTCGATCTCACAGAACCACGAGTCATACTTCTTGGTACTGAAACTAACATAACATAAGACAACCAGTTAGATCACAACAAGGTATTTAAGCACCTTCATGTACCTGTAACTTCACAATGACATTGGCCAGATGTGATTTTGAATTTACCTTACACGTTTGTTCTTTCTACCCTATTATTACTCTCGCCTGTTAACCACACTCTACCCATCTCTACTTAAATCTCAGTCCCACCCATCCCTTAGTCTGAGTCTAGATGCTCTTTTGATCATAACTCCTCTCAGTAATTTGAATATGATTCCTCTATATACTTGAAAATTCCATAAGTTTAAGTTCAAATTCAACGATAGCACACGCTGATTGTACTCAGCGATCGCTGAATCTCAGGAACCTTAATCCTATTTCTGAAGATCTGAAGAACAACATTCACACCACAAAGAATATTCAGCGAAAGTCGAAGACCAAGCCGAAGATAAAGATAACCAGCTCGTAATCTGAAGCGGTTCAGTGATAGCAAAGGATTGTCTAGATAGAAGTGTGATGTTTTGCAAGACCTCAGCGATACTCTGAAAGTTCATCCTTGAAGTTTCAAGTTCAGCGATCAAGTAAAGTCTAAAGCAAGATCAATGTTGATCTTATCCTCAATGCACAAAAGTCAAACCTTATACTATGTCAGAGAAGAACGTACGGATTGTCTCTTATGTCCCCATCATATCTGATTTGGTACTGTTCACACGCGGCCAAAAGCATGGTTGCTTTTGAACAAAGGACAAGCTTCCTATGAAAGTTTGACATGTGGCATATATCTTTTGTCTTGCATTAAATGCGAACGGGTATAAATAAGATGAAGATATCTTCTTCATCTTCATGCATGCTACCTTCTATTTCTCAAACCTCTATCTCTTTTCTTTCTCATTTCCTTGTGCATCAAACAGTGTGATCTTTTAAGTTACTATAGAATAGGTTTATTTACTTGTTCTAATTCCGCTTGTAACTGTAAATTTTTTTATTCAATATAAACTAATTTAAAAACTAAAAATATGTGTGTTTGTATTCAACCCCCTCCCCCTCTACAAACTGTTTCTATATCTTTGAACTCTTGTAGACTCCTTTGGGACAAACAAGTGGTATCAGAGCAGTGTTTCTTGCTTATCCTTAAAATACTTGTTTTCAAAGCTATTTTAAAATGACTAATACTAATACAAACTACATTGATAATGGATCTTTAGCTAAACCTCCAAGGTTTAGTCGTGATAACTTTCCATTATGGAAGGAAAGAATGACTCTATTCCAAGAAGGGTCAGATCCTAAGATCCTCTACTATATAGAAAATGGACCATTCATTCCTACAGCCCTGGTAGCAAGTGTTCCTGCCACCACTACCACACCAGCCATCACTGAAAGGAGAATTGTCAAAACTCCAGATCGATGGACTGAAGATGAGAAAAAGGAAGTGGCTATCATTCTGTAATGAAGATGAGAACATCTAAAGCCATGTGGGATACTTTATGTCTTCAATATGAAGGAACTGATGAAGTTCAAATCACTAGATGTATTAATCTGGTAAGACAACATGAAAGCTTTATGCACTTAAAAGGTGAAACTCTTTCTCAGGTTCATCAAAGGTTTAACTGTCTCTTGATTGATATGAAAACTGTCAACAGAGAATATTCTAATGCTGAAATACTGACAACATTCATGGAGGCACTACCTAAACAATGGGGAGTGTACATTACATGTCTAAAACTGTCTAAGAATCTTGAAACTTTCTCTCTCTCTTAGTGCTTTATATAGAATGCTCCTAAATGAGGAGCAATCTCAGGTCTTAAGGAAAAACCTCATAAATGATATCAAGGGTGCCAAAAGTACTTCTTTGGTACTAGTGACTTCAGAGGTAGATCCTTTCAAACAAGTTTTATTTTTCAATTATCTCTATCACTGAATTAAATCAAACTGATTCAGAAGAACTCACTGACGCTGACATCTCTGAGTTTGATAACTCTCTAGTTTTCCTAACTAACAACTTTAGAAGATTTGCTAGAAAGAGAAATTTTCGAAAAACTCCTGCTATCACTGACTCAGATAAGTCAAAGACTCTGCCCGCTGAAAAAGCATCTGCAAAATGCTATAACTGTCAGCGAAAGGGTCACTTTGCAAGTGAGTGTAGATCTAAGAAAGTAGCGGCACCCACTACCTCTCAAAACTCTAATAAAAAGGAAAAATATTCTAAATTGAAGAATAAATATAAAGATCTGAAAAAGAACCAGCAAAAAGGCAAAGGTCTAATTGCTGAAAAAGTTGATTGGGATCAAGAAGACGATTGGGCCAAAACCTCTGATGAATCAGGCTCTGATGAAGAACAGCTTGCCTTCCTCTGCCTAATGGCCAAAATCGAGGAAGCTGAAGAAGTCTCTGAAACGTCATCCTCAGAGTCTCCTTCAACTCAAGTAAATATACTTTCAAACTCTTTTATACCTAAAAGTGATAACCTGTCAGCTCTCGATGTTATGACTGTTGATTTTTACAATGCTCTAAATGGACAGATCAAAGCTGAACAAATCATTACTGATCTTTCTGAACAACTGAAAAAATTGTCATTTAAAAATCAAAGAACTGACAAAGATTGAAAAAACTCTAAAAGATCAAGTCTTTGTAAATCAAACCATAAACATAGATAGACATCAAGCTATCACTGAAAGGGAAAAGGCTATCGCTGATCTCAAGGCTGAAAAAGCTACCATCGAAAGATGGTGCAAAAGTCAAAAGTCAGCGAGATCATCAATGCTCAAATCCCTATGAAAGTCAAAAGTGGGTTAGGATATAACCCTGACAAAGAAGAATCAGAGAATGATCGTTCCATGTTAAATATCAGAATGTTTGTTTCCTCAATCCTTGATTCTTCCTCTCAAAAACCTCATTTGAATGGGAAGCTGCCTATCTCTAAATCTAATGATTCTAAGAAAATGATCAAGAACAAGTTTTATTGACCACGTTCCTACAATCAAAAACTTTCAGAAACAGAAGAAGAATTCCCCTGTTCCTTCAGTGAGTCTTCCTAAAACTAGGAAGAAAATCCCTGGATCTACTCAGAGATCGACACCCAGAATTAAGATCGACCTCATACCTGTCCCTGAAAACATTGTTATACCCCCAAGGACATCTGACAAAGGAATTCTTGGTTCTGCTTCTGAAAATGTTTCCTCTTGCTCTCTGAACTCTTTCAAATCCAAGCCTGCTCACAAATATAGGAAATGCTATCATTGTGGTGAAACTACCCACATTGCCAGCAAATGTCCTAATGCTACTAAAGCTGAAAAATTAGCTCATGTAAAGAAAGTAGCTCAAGCTGATAAATCAGCAAAAGTGAAATCCACCAAGGTTGGTAAAACTTCCAAGGTGAAGGTATCCACTGAAGAAATTTCTTCAGCTAGTAGCTCATCCGCCACTCCATCCACTAACACATTAGGTACCCATAATTAATCGTTTTGTTGTATGCAGAGTGCTAAAGGCATCTGGTATCTCGATAGCGGATGCTCAAGGCACATGACTGGCAGAAAATCTCTGCTCTCTTAATACAAGGAAGAAGCGGGTCCCTCAGTGACCTTCTGTGGAAATGGCAAAGGATACACTAAAGGTTATGGAATTCTATCCAACAGAGCCACTTCATTCAGTCGAGTCGCTTACGTTGAAGGACTAAAGCACAATTTATTAAGCGTTAGTCAGCGGTGTGACAAAGACTTCAAAGTTCTGTTCTTAAAGAACAGATGTGTTGTCACTGATATTAATGATAAACTCGCCTTAACAGGCAAAAGAGTAGAAAATGTGTATGTCATTAACATGAACAATTCTCACTCTGAGGACATTTGTTTCATCTCCAGAGCCTCTTCTGATATAAACTGGCTATGGCACAAAAGACTCTCTCATCTAAACTTTAAGATGATCAATGAATTATCTCAAAAAGAACTTGTCAGGGATCTTCCTAACCATACCTTTACAAAGGGATCTCTTTGTTCAGCGTGTGAAAAGGGAAAACTGACAAAAGCCTCTTTCAGATCTAAACAAGTTTCCTCAGTGAACTCACCTCTTCAGCTTCTCCATATGGATCTATTTGGACCTGTCAATGTCCAATCCTATCTGGAAAGAAGTACACTCTTGTGATAGTTGATGAATATTCCAGATATACAAGGGTATTCTTTCTTCGATCCAAAAGTGATACATCTGATGTAATTATTGCTTTTATCAAAAGAATGGAGGTCCTGAACAATCTCACTATTCGATCCATGAGAAGTGATCATGGCACTGAATTCAAAAATAGTACCTTGATTAACTTCTTTGAAGAAAAAGGAATCACTCACAACTTCTCATCAGTGAGAACTCCTCAGCAAAACGGTGTTGCTGAAAGAAGAAATCGAACGATCATTGAAGCATCTCGCTCAATGCTCAACGAATCGCATCTTCCTACTCAATTCTGGGCCGAAGCAGTCAACACAGCGTGCTGCACTCAGAATCGATCCCTGATAGTGAAGAGATTCAAGAAAACTTCCTATGAATTGTTTCATGGAAGAAGACCCTCTCTGAAATATCTACACATCTTTGGATGTAGATGCTACATTCTAAATGATAGAGTTCATTTGGGTAAATTTGATCCAAAAGCTGATGATGGGATATTTCTCGGATACTCTTCTGTATCCAAGTCCTTCAGAATCTTCAACAAAAGAAGACAACACGTTGAAGAATCTATGCACGTCAACTTTGATGAATCTCGTCCAACAAATTCTATTCCTATCCCTGAAGAAGACGAGGAGTTGAATGAATGGATGAAATCTCATTATTGGGGAACCTGAAACTTATTTCAGCAATCAACCTAATGCCGAAAATAATGAAGATGGAATCCCTGATCTTCCTACCTCAAGCAACGATCCATCATCATCAGGGGTCAACATCACTCCTCTCAATCAGATTCCTCCCTCTGATACCTCATTCGGAAATTCTTCGGTGAATAACTAAACTTCATCTTCTGCTGATCAAACTTCCGAATCACCTCCAGAATTGATATTAAATAATGAAGTACCTGTTGCTGAAACATCTAACGTTATCCCCGAAAGAGAACAAGTCGCTGAATCAATTGTTGATCAGTCTCCTCAACCACCAGCTCAGCGATGGACTACAAATCATCCGATAAATCAAATTATTGGTGATCCAAATGCAGGTATCAAGACTCGTAGAGGTACAGTTAATATATGTCTCTATGTAAATTTTATTTCTCTCTCTGAACCTAATAAGATAGATCAAGCTATCTCTGATCCCAGTTGGGTCTCTGCCATGCAAGAAGAACTAACTGAGTTTCGTAGAAACAAAGTTTGGAATCTTGTCCCTCGTCCTTCTGGGAAATCTGTGATAGGAACCAAATAGGTATTTCGAAATAAACTAGATGAAAATGGAACTGTTATCCGTAATAAGGCTAGACTTTTTGCTCAGGGATACAGACAGGAAGAAGGTATTGACTATGATGAAACCTTCTCTCCTGTGGCTAGATTAGAAGCCATAAGACTTTTCTTAGCTTATGTTGCCCATAAAGCCTTCAAAGTTTTTCAAATGGATGTAAAGAGTGCTTTTCTAAATGGTAAACTCAGTGAGGAAGTTTATGTTGAACAACCTCCTGGTTTCGCTGACCCAAACCATCCTGGTTATGTTTTCAAACTCCGAAAGGCTTTTTACGGGTTAAAACAAGCTCCCAGAGCTTGGTATGATACTCTTTCAAAATACTTTCTTAAAGAAATATTTGTTCGTGGAAAAATCGACCAAACTCTATTTAAAAAAAATATAAAGGTCATACAATTCTTGCTCAAATATATGTTGATGATATTATATTTGGTTCCACAAGATTCAAACTATGCACTCGTTTTGCTAAAAGAATGAAGAAAGAATACAAAATGAGTACGATGGGTGACCTAACATATTTTTTAGGTTTGCAGATTAAGCAATCTGACAAAGGAATCTTTATTTGTCAAAGTAAATATGTTAAGGACATGCTGAATAAATTGATATGAATCAATGCTCAGTGATGAAGACCCCTATGGCACCTCCTCTGACTTTGAACAAGGACCCAAATGGGAAACCTGTCAATTTCACTGCCTATCGAGGAATGATCGGATCTCTGCTATATCTTACAGCAAGTAGACCCGATATCCTGTATTCTACCTGTCTCTGTGCTCGATATCAAGCTGAACCAAAGGAATCTCACCTAATCGCTGTAAAGCGAATTTTCAGATATCTGAAAGGAACTCCTAATCTGGGTCTTTGGTATCCCAAAGGCTCAGGGTTTGATCTAATTGGTTACTCTGATAGTGATTTTGCAGGATGCAAGATAGATAGAAAGAGCACCACTGGTGGTTGTCAGCTATTAGGTGGTAAGCTGATAAGCTGATAAGCAAAAAGCAGAACTATGTGTCCACATATACCGCTGAAGCTGAGTATGTAGCCGCTTGAAGCTGTTGTGCTCAAATCCTTTGGATGAGAAATCAACTACGAGACTACGATCTCAAACTTTCTAAAATCCCCATCTACTGTGATAGCACCAGTGCTATTGCAATTGCAAATAATCATGTTCGCCATTCTAAAACCAAGCACATTGAAATTCGATATCACTTTAGCAGAGATCATGTGATGAATGGTGAAGTCGAACTTCACTTTGTACCAATTGAATATCAGCTCGCTGATCTTTTCACCAAGCCTCTTGATGAGACTAGATTAAATCTACTTATCAGTGAACTTGGTATGTTTAACGCTGAATAAATTCTATTCAGCGATCAACAATATTCAGTTACATACAAATAAAGCCTTCAAATTTCCATTCTCTTAACTCTGATTCAACGATACTTGTTTTATCTCACTAAGGGATAAACTTCTAAATCCTTACACTCTCTGACTATTTTCATACTTAGGGAATGGATCTCAAAAGATAAAACCCATCACTGACAATCCTTTATTGTCTCTTGATGAAGAATTTAAGGATAATGATTAACATTTATTTTAAATAATAATCATTTATCAAGTTTTCAAATAAGAAAAGGACACGTCAGACCTTTATCTAACACACGACGGATCACGACGTTTGCTTTCCTGTCACCATTTCTTTTCAGACACGTCAGACCTTTATCATTTCTTTTCAAAAAGTTAAAACCGTCGTTTAGCATTCGTTCTTTCTCTCTCCTCCTGCTATTTAAGCAAAAATTCTTCTCATTCAATTCTTTACGCGCTCAGAACTTTCAAAAGCAAGAACTCTCCTTTGAATCTTCAAGTTTTCTCCAAGAACACGCACTTGTGCGTTTTTCTCTCTTTCACGTTTAAGGTTTGATCTAACCCTATTTTCTTTATTCAAAACAACTACATTGTTGTTTATATATTCTCTTCATCCATTATAACTTCTTGTTATAAATATCTGTTTAAAATAAATGAGCTAAAAACTCTGAATCCTTATTTTTCTCAAAAACCTGTTCTAAGTTCCTTCTTAGAACAGAAGATCATTTTTGCGTCTTGAATTCACATTTTTATAAAAAAGTATATTTTTTTTTAAATTTGTGCTTATCTACCAAATAACAAGTATTTTGATCTTTGTTCATCAAATCACTTGTTTTTCTTCTTAAGGTTTGGTATTCTTTGTACCAAATATACTCTGGTTTATACACTCTGTATTAAACCATGATCTTTCTCTTTGGTGTGCCTATCTTTGAAACAGAAATGACATCTTCAAGCATGAACCAGCAAGCTGATGCACATGCTCAAATTATCCTTGAGCGAGCACCTGCCTTCCCTTTCGATCTGGAACAAGCAACCTTCAAGACGTGCAATTACTTAGCTCATGTGGACATCCCTGTTGATAGGCCACAATTCAAGGATGGCTACCTTCATCAAAGCATGCCCGTTGATGTATGCTTTTGTTCACCACCCAATCGGAATAACTTCTCACCTTCAAGCTCTTTGGTACACTGCTCGTTGTACAACGCTTACCACTGACAAGGGAAATAAGCTCCCTACTATCATGTTTACCATTCCTACTTTTGGCGATTTCGCCTTCACTGCTGGATTCCTAAGGAATGCTCTCTGCCTCCCTCATAGAGGTAAGAATCAACTATGGGTCCCTGAGCCCACCAGGGAACAAATCTCAGATTTCTTGGACTCTATTGGCTACAAATGGGAGAACTCAGCTGAAAATAACGTTGGCTCGAAGATGGAGAAGAAACAACTCCCTGCCAGATGGCAATACATCTTCACCCAGGTGATTCAATGCATGGGTTCCAAGACTGGCTCCTACGATCAAGCCAGCAAGCACTTTCAGGACTTAGGCTTTGCTCTCTGCACGAGAACTATAAGCTCAACTACGTTGACTATATTTTCAGCGACATGTTCAACAGATTAAATGCTACCAAGAGGGAGAAGTTCATCCCTTATCCAAGATTCTTTTCCACCATCTTGGAAGAAGCCTTCAAAGATGATTACCCCACTGTCGCCAACCAGAGCTTCTCCATGGTTGGCAAAAGGTCACTGGATCTTGAAGAACTTCCAGGGGACGCTCCTTACACTGACTACATGATGCAGCTCATCAGCGAAGCATCATCTGTGTCCATCCCACTGACAAACCCATCAGTGAGTATCCCTGACACCAACAAACCAAAACGCAAACAGCCGACTGACGGTCACAAAAAGACCGTCGGTCACAAGCCCACACACAAGAAACAAAATACGGGGGTCTCTCAAAAGACCTCCCTCTCTGATAAAGGCGTAGCACCACCGTCTCACTCAGCCCCTGCCACGACAACGGTTTACACATCCGTTACCGCTTCATCAGCACTACCATCCTCAGCGACTCCGGTCACTGAGACCATTAGACCCAGCTACGTTGAAGCTGGATTAGGTAACACTTTCACAGCCTTCTCTTCTTCTTCTACCATCTCTTCTTTGGTCCTCACATCAACTAATGACTCAACGATAGTTGTCCCTATCTCTGATGAAGTTAAGATGCACGCTGTCCAAACTTCAGTATTGTTTCGACAATCTGAACTTTGGAAAGCCAAAATAACAGGACCTCAGAATGTTTCTCACAAACATTCTAAGACACAGGCTAGTGATCCCCAAGACGCTGCCGTCGAACGTAGAATACCTAAGAGAAATCCTCATGATACTCTCAGGGTTACATATGTATCTTCACATCACCTTTCATCTAACCCATAGCTCTTTTTGGCTTCTTTGTCTCTGTTATCATCATGTAGTACACCACCTCTTATTTCATCGGCGACGATCACCACCACCAAGACGACTAACACTCATGTCAGTGGTAGCGGCTCACTGAAATCTCCTCAATCCCCATCTACTGAGGAGATACGGAAGATCAAGAAGGAGCGGCTCGCTGCTAAGATGCCGGCACTCCCAATGAATGCCCAGAGATTGTCCTTCCCAATCCCTCCTTCCCAGCGATTGACTTCCTGGTGAAAGAATGTGCTCTAATCAACGCCAAAGTGGACAATCTTCAGATGTCCTCTGAGTACATCTTTCACACGATCTCTGTGACTCATGGGATAAAGGCCACCACAAATAACATCAGCTCTGATGTTACGGCACTGAAGAATGCCTCTTCCACCCACGGACAAAGGCTTGACAAACTTGAAAAAATGGTGGCAGACCAGGGTAAGGCTCTTGCGTCTATTCAGCAGACGCAAGAAGACATGATGAAGCTCTTAAAGAGCATTGCTGATAAGGGCCCTTCCTTCACTGCTGCTGATCGTGGATCACTGGCTACTATTAGCCAAAACCAAATGGTCGCACATTGACAGCCTTAAAGGCATCAGCTCAAATGTGCGTACGCTGATGGTGCTCGTCCTACCTCCTGACAACATTGAGGGGGAGAGATGTGCCAAAGAGCTTGTTGATGAGCTAATAAGAAAGGGAAATGACTTATGTCAAGGACCTCCTATTTCTCCCTAAATTCAGCAAGATCCTCAAGCTGAAGAAGAAGAAGAAGAGGAAGAAGAAAAAGATGATGATGAAATCTCTCATCATGGAGAAGATGATGATGATGATGATGATGATGATGATGATGATGATGATGATCTTCCTCCAGATGCTAATCTCTTCTTCTAGAAGATCTGTCCATGCAACTTTATGCCTGGAATCGCTTTCATAGAACCTTTGGGGGACAGACCACCTCCTTCTGAAGGACAGTCTGATCCCTCAGGGAAGAACAAAGAAGTGGTAAATATGGATACCACACCAACAAACTCTGAGGGGGAGACCACTGTTGAGTGAGTCCAGTACCCCAAAGGACTATACAATTTTAAGGGAACCTTCATCAGAAGAGCAGTTTGTATACACAACTGAATCTTATTGTGAAGATGAAGAAGGCCTTTTTCCCAGACGGCGCGCACAAAGACCACCAATAAGCGAGCCTGAAGAAGTAGAAAGGCGAATAAATTCCCTAAAGGAACTTGAAGTCAAAAGAATAAGGATGCCCATTGCTGAACCAGAAAATCCCATACCGCTCAGCGTGGTGGATGATTTTTACTTTCTATCTAAAGAGGAGAGAGCACAAGCACTTGAAGCTCAGAGAATCAGGGACGAGAAGATGAAACAAACAGAGAATGATCTTGAACTAGCTAGAAGGATACTCAGGGAGGATGCTGCAAGAGATGAAGCGACTAGAAAGCTGAACGAGAAAAGTGAAAAAGTCGCTGAAGCTCTGGCACAAAGAGAACTATCTCAAGAAAATCTAAATGTGAATCCCATCCATGCTCAAGAAAGAATCCTAAGTGCACTGACAAATGAAGATACAAGCCACAGAGAAAATGAACTACGCTGGTGCACTGAACGATTCAACTTTCTACTGTCTTAATCAAAAATCATTCGTGCAACTATTGAAAGATGTCCTTCCAAAAAAAGTGGTCTGAAGGTATATGTACGAATGTACAGACACTCGAAATGCGAAAAAGAAGAAGCCAAGTTCTTAAAATTCTATGGATACTCTGAGTGGCTAGAAATCAGAGATGCCATTCAGGGTTCCAAGTCAAAGTTCAAAGATGTGGTGGAAAGAGTCTTGGATCAGCTATTTCAAAGGATATCACAGCATGTGCAAGTTCCTCCTCTCCCTGAGCGTACAAGAAAAAGAAGTTCAAACGCTGAAGGAGGTTCATCTTCCAAAAACGAACATGAAACCAAATTCAATTATGAAAGCATTCTTGGTCATCTTGAAATCCCTAACGTCTCAATGCTGAACTCCTCTCTCCCTCAAGATCGAAGATATGAAGAAAATGAAATCATCTCATTACCTGAACCTGGTATGATTTACTTGGATAACGAAGGATTCTTAGGACTCTTCAAAAACCGAGAAGTCAGCAAAGCTCCATCAGCTTTCATAAAGATCATGCATCATCACTGCTGGTCATATAATCCTCTGCTGAATCGACAAAAGATGATCTATGAAAATGAACTACGAAGAAGACAGGAAAGACTCTCTGATTAATTTTTAGTCTTCTTTTCCCTCGTAGTACTCTTCAGTGTATTGTTCTTTACCTTACAAAATTTTAATTTCATTTCCTATGTAATTCTTCAGACTATTAATTAATGAAATTCAGTGAAGTACTCTACTTCATCTGTATACTGAAAAGATCCCTGAAAATAGTAAAAAGGGACAATAAACATAAGAGTTCTAATTCATTTTCAAACCTTTACTCACTAATATTTCTCTCTGAAATTTAATTAGTGAATGTACTTAAAGCTTCCTTGTAAATATTGTGTTTTCATATCCTTATAAGTGAAACTCAATTATAATAATAGATTAGCTGAAAAAAATATCTCACAGATTAGTACTTAGAAATTTTTTCTTTAAATTTTTAAGTCTCTACTAATTCTTTTAAAGAAAATTTCACATGTTGCTTAACCATAATCAAATAGGGGGAGATTGTTGATCATAACTCCTCTCAGTAATTTGAATATGATTCCTGTGCATACTTAGTGAAAATTCCATTTATAAGTTTAAGTTCAAATTCAGCGATAGCACACGCTGAAAGTACTCAGTGATCGCTGAATCTCAAGAACCTTAATCTTATCACTGAAGATCTAAAGAACAACATTCACACCACAAAGAATATTCAGCGAAAGTCGAAGACCAAGCCGTAGATAAAGATAATCAGCTCGTGATCTGAAGGAGTTTAGTGATAGCAAAGGATTGTCTAGATAGAAGTGTGATGTCTTGCAACACCTCAGCGATACTCTGAAAGTTCATCCTTGAAGTTTCAAGTTCAACGAACAAGTAAAGTCTAAAGCAAGATCAATGTTGATCTTATCCTCGATGCACAAAAGTCAAACCTTATAGTATGTCAGAGAAGGACGTATGAATTGTCTCTTATGTCCCCATCATATCTAATTTGCTACTGTTCACACGCAGCCAAAAGCATGGTTGCTTTTGAACAAAGGACAAGCTTCCTATGAAAGTTTGACACGTGGCATATACCTTTTGTCTTGCATTAAATGCAAACGGGTATAAATAAGATGAAGATATCTTCTTCATCTTCATGCATGCTACCTTCTATTTCTCAAACCTCTGTCTCTTTTCTTTCTCACATCCTTGTGCATCAAACTGTGTGATTTCTTAAGTTACAATAAAATAGGTTTATTTACTTGTTCCAATTCCGCTTGTGACTGTAAATTAGTTTATTCAATATAAATTAATTTAAAACTAAAAATCTGTGTGTTTGTATTCAACCCCCCCCCCTTCTACAAATTGTTTCTATATCCTTGAACTCTTGTAGACTCCTTTGGAACCAACATGCTCCTCGAACACCTAATTCTCTTAAACTAGGGCTCTGATACCACTTGTAACAATCACGATTCTAATATAAAGGTAAAACATGTCATTGCTCTAAAAATAGCAATTACATAGCCAAATGGTCCCAAAGTATAAACTTAACCTCATAGTTTGCAGAGGAATAAAATTAGCTAATGAGATTTATTACAAATCGTTTTTAATTCTAGGCAACTATCTATACAAAGTAGCGCCTCACTTATAGCTCTTCGAGCTCACAGCTTCCCTTTCCCTTTACTAGAGCTTTCTACCATATGCTTTCCTGAAAATGTTTTTAGTTTTATAAAAGAAACGGTTAGACCATAAGGCCTAGTAAATTCCTCTTAAACCACAGTTATATGCATGACAGTTTATAAGATAAAAAGGGTTAGTCATGAATATTAACTCACACTTTAAAAACACTTTTCATGTACCTGTTGCAACGACAATTCACACTAATAGTCACACACCCCGTGACTAACAAACAGGCCCACACTGTCCAAAAAGTCGGGTACACACTTCCTTCATTTGAATGATTTAAAGATATGCAAATTTAAAACATTCATTTATAAAATAAGCTCATGTAAGGGAACTTACCTGATTGTCACGCCTAGTTTACACTTTCCAAACTACGATCACACCAACCGAACACCTGGTTTAAATCAATTAACTACAAGTTAATGACCCACTTATACTTACAAACATCTCCCTAGACAATCCCTAAGGCTAGGACACCTCATTGCACCCTTAAACACTCCTTAGGCAAAAACTCAGAATAGACCAACAGTAGCTGACGCGGCTTGCCATGCGGCTTACCTGCGTGGCTTACTGTTCCACCTGCACAATCCTGATCGAACCTCAAAACCCCAAAACCATATTTCTACTGATTTTCATTCCCAAAATTGATAAGAAACTTGCTCCAAACCCAGATAAATCAATCTTTAACACCAACTAATCCCTTTCATCCATTGATTAAAGGATTGACTCTCACATAGATGAACACATTGTCATCGATGGAGGTTTTTCATTGATTTCAAGCCCTTGAATGAAATATGAATCCCAGAACTTGAAGAATACCTCAATGCTAACCCTAATAACTTAAAAATACTGAATTTTAGAACTTCCATTAATCATTCATTAACCCAAAACATGAAACCCCCAACCTTGAATCATTCAATTGACTCCACAATTGTAGAAGATGAAGAAAAGAAGATTTAGACCTTAAATCCTTCTCTTCTCCTTCACTCTCCTCGAAATCGCACCAAGAACACACACCCACAAAATTAACCGACTTTTCCAAAATGAAAGGGTTTTCCAAACCCTTATCGATTCATATTTACACAACCAGTCCCTGAAGTTGAGAAAGTTAAGCCCCAAACACCCAAATTCACAATTTCATTACAATACTAGATTCCGGGTTATTACAGTTAAGTAGTTGGTAACTTATCTATAACTTCTAATAAATAAGTAACATTTATGGACACGTGTTGTTTTCTGGTGAGACGCATTTTCATTTTCCCGCCCAACTTTTACTCTTTTTCCGCCTAAAATCGGTAGCACAAAACAACATTTTTTTTTGCTACCGAACTTTTACTCCCGAATTTTATCCCCCGATTTTGCTACCGAGCTTGAACTCCCGATTATGACATCCCAATATTTCCACCGATGAAAAGAATATCAGATGAAAAGAAATTTCTTGAAGCCATTAACTTTTTTTTCACATCAAACAACCAAACCTTTTATAAAAGAAAACCCAGATCAAATAATCAAAAATAATAAACTACCGATTTATATTTACTTTCTATCCTGCACCGATTTATTTCAATCCTTCACCAACTAAGAAATACAACTTAAGAAATATATATTTACTTTCAATCCTTCACCGATTAAGAAATTAATCGTTGAGTAGATCGGTGGTGAAGGAGATAAGAGTCTCTGTGAGATAAGGGTGATATATCGTATAACTATTTAATAATAAAAAAATAACAAACCTACATAGTGAAATTATTGAAACATTGCTTCTAAAGAACTCTTTTTAAAGTTGGGCATCAATTTATAGATTTTCCAACTAGAGCCTCTCATTTTTTTTACTCCTTCATCATTTGTAGCCGCCTCAATCTGTCCACTCACATGCAACAAAAATAGCAGGAAATCAAATCTGGATTGATCGGTGGTGAAGGAGATCGGTGGTGTAGGAGATCGGTGGTGAAGGAGATCGATGATGAAGGAGATCGACCGTGAAGGAGATCGGCGGCCGACGGTGAAGGAAATCACCGACTGGAGGTTTTCGGCTGTGGAGGAGATTGGCAGTAGAGAAGATTGGCGGTAAATGAGATCGGTGGTGTAGGAGATCGGTGGTGAAGGAGATAGACGGCGAAGGGGATCGGCGGCTGACGGTGAAGCAGATCACCAACTGGAGGAGATCGGCGGTGGAGGAGTTCGGCAGTGGAGGATATCGACGGTATAGGAGATCGGTGGTGTAGGAGATGGTGGTGAAGGAGATCGACGGTGAAGGAGATCGCCAGATCGGTGGCCGATGGTGAAGCAGAACACCGACTGGAGGAGATCGGCTGTGGAGGAGATCGGTGGTGAAGAAGAACTACAGCAACCCTTAAAAAAACCTAATACGGATGAAAGAAGAAGAAAAAGGGGTGTCTGTGTGTGTATTTATATAACAAAAAAGTGTCTGTGTGTGTGTATGTTTTGAGTAGGTGCATAAAATCCAATCAGTCGACCTTAGATTTATTTCATGATTTTATTTCAAACGATTTAAATTATTTTATTTAATTTTCTTTTATACATTCTATTAATTAAAGCATCTTTCAAATATTCTCTAAAATTAATTAGAGCATCGTCCAAATATTAATTAATGCAACTTTCAATTATTTTTATTTTCTTTCTATAAATTATATATTGCTCTAATCAGATAATAAATTATTTATAATATTCTTTGAAATAAAGAAAATAGGAAAACTTTAAAAGTATATATATTTTTTAAAACTTGTAACATTACTTTGCTTATATTATTTAATTTATTTTAAATTACGCTCGTGTGACACACTGGATATAAACTACTTGCATAATAAACATCTGAAAAGCTGAAGGTCAAACTTTGTTATAAAATAACTAGAAAGGTACTCGCGCAATGCAGCAAGATACATTTCGATTTTATGTGATTTTGTTTTTTGATAAAATATAAATTTGAAGATATAATAAAAATTTGAAAAATATATATAGATATTAGTATTGAATTACTATCTAAAAGTTTCTTTAATTAATTTTTTTATTATAATTTAATTTAAGTTCAATAACAATATAATTTAATTTTGGTTTAATAATATAATTTTTAATAAAGATAATAATTAAGTATTCTGTTATAACTAAATGATTATCCTAACTGTTTTTTAGATTTTTTTATTTAAAATGAGTTATTTATCTTGTATTTAATAATGTTTATGTGTAGTTAGTTACAAAAATTCAAACATGGAGGTTTAATAAGTTGTATTTACGCACAATTTACTTGTAATCTTGAATTTTAAGTAATATGCATCAATAAACAGTACGATATGCATAAAAAGTGGTTTTTAAGAGTTTTTGTCAAATGCTTTATAATATAGTAAAGATAACAATGAAATATTGTATATAAATAAAAAAATTTATTTTAATATAAAGAAACTTAAATGTATTGTAAACAACTAACATATAAACTTTTCAATCACTAAAATCATGTTGCCTACATTTTCTAATGAATAATGCTTTAAATAAAACAGTTAGGCCTTGTTTGTTTTTTCATTTTAAGCTCTTAATCATCACTTATGTCTGATTCGTTTAGGCATTTTATAACCATTTCCGAACTGAAATAAGACTTCAGACTTCGGACCTCTTAAAAAACAAACGCCACCTTAGTCTCTTGAAGACATATCTTTTTTCTTTTGAAGAAATAATGCATGGTTCATTTCTTGCTTATGGTTCAAGCTAAGATCTTAAGAATTTCATTTTATATGTATACTATTTTAAAAGTTAAAATAAAATAACAATATTTTCAACATCAACATTTACATTCAATTAAACTAAGATTTGAGTTGTTTTAAGAGAAAAGTTCAAAAAAACCTAACGAATTATCTTGTTATGAATGGTTAAGTCCTTAAACTAGTTTTTTGAATGAAAAAACAAAAAACTATTAAATTTTTTTATTTTGAATGATTAAGTCCTTAAACATTTTTTTAATAAAATAAACCATCGAACTTTAAGATTAGTTACTTATATTCTTTTAATCAAAAAAAATATTGGTAAATAACTTGGAAAGTGTTGGGTCACCGATGATTTGGTGATGAACCTTCTCTCTTTATATTGTTGATCTTTTATAGGTTCTTTTGAAGGTATGAAAAATATTCTAAGGATTGGAGAATCAAAGACTATCCGATCAAAGGTAGTACATCAAAGATGTGGAAATTTGTGATGTACCAACCAAATATTAAAATCAATACCACTTGCCGATAATCATGAAGAAATGCAGTCTCCGAAAATGCAGTTGCCGATCCTAAGTTCGAAATATAGTTGCCGATTCAAGCAGTTGTACAGTTGCCGATCCCAAGCTTAGGTTGGACTAACCGATGTGACCTTTACATCAGGTTATGTGTTCCTTAACATTTTTCAAAGACAAGTTCTTGTGTCACAATAAATGCAAAAACGTGTGCAGCAAAAACGTGGGCAGCAAGCCTTAAATTCAGATATTCTCTTTTATTCTTTTAAAAGGGTTATTTGTCTTTAGCTAAAAAGGTTTGATATGACTTCAGAAGGCATGGAGAAAAATGGATACAGTAATCTGACATTGTGTACTACAAGGAATGGTTCAGCCATTAATCTAGTACAATAGGGAGTGGCATCACCTTTTGTCCATCCGATATACTGCAAGCAAATAAGACCTTGACAAGTGTCCCCATGCATTTAATGCATGGGCACTATAAAAGGAGATGAAGTCCTGCCCATAAATCTCACGCTTTCAATAAATCCTCTAAGTGATCTTTTGTTTGATTCCGACAATCTGAGTGTTTTAGCAGTTAAATTTTAGCTTTCTTAGTGTTATAAGTTAATCACTGTTGTTATGTGTTTTATGTGTTAAGATTGCTAGAATAGAGCGTAATATGTTCTTTTCCGCAACAATCTTCTGAGTGTGAAGTTTTAATATTTATATTAAAAATTTAAAAAGAGTAAAAATTGTGTATTTGTATTCAACCCCCCCCCCCCCCATTCTACAAATCCTTTCTTATCAAGCCATTACTTAATTAGGGACCAACAAGTGGTATCAGATCAGTTGGTTTAAACTAATAAACTAGATCTGTGACGGCTACTACTCCTCCAAATGTTGATGGTGCTCTGCAAACTCCTTCTAGTGGTACATATGATTTAGGCTCTTTAGCCAAACCTCCAAGGTTCAACCCAAACAACTTTGGGCTATGGAAAAATCGTATGCTACTATTCTTGGAAGGAATCATTAGCAGGTATCCAAACACTCTAAGTGAGGGAACTATTATTCCTAAAATCTGGGCTCGCTTTGGTCCACAAAAAGACGCTGAAGGAAAAGATATTGAGTCAGATGATGAAAGGAGTGATAAAACTGGTAGATACATTATCAAACCTTCAAATAAAATAATAATGAGGATGATAAACGCCTAGTTGCTCTAGACACTAAAGTCAAATCTGCTCTTGCTATATCCCATCCTGATAAAGTGTACCATTCCTTACTAAATCTCTCTACTACTAAGGAAATGTGGGATACTCTGAGTGTTTTGTATGAAGGAACAAAAGAAGTTAGAAAATCTAACAAAATCTGTCTTGTAAGAAAATATGAACTCTTCTCTCATGAAAAAGGAGAATCTCTTCCTGCTTACTTCAATCGCTTTAACTGTCTTTTGAATGATCTCAAAGTGTTAGGCAAAGTATATGACAACGAGGAAGCTTTGTGCAAGTTTATGGACTGTCTTCCAGACTTCTGGGAAACCATATGTACTTGCATTAAACAGACCAAGGATCTTGATCAAATGCCTTTAACTACTTTGTACGGGACTCTTCTGAATTATGAGCAAACTAAAAATCAAAGAAAATCTCTCATTAAAGACATCAAAACTTCTTCTATTGCTTTAGTAGGTGAATCTAAAAATTCTTCATGTATTCCTAGAATCACCTATCCTTCTTCAGAATCTGACAATGAGATAAAGGAAGATTCATCTCATTTATCAGAAGCTTACTACAGTGCTGCTGATGTTGAAGAATCTGCCATTGACATACTTTCTGATAGTATGGCAATGATTGTAGGAAATCTCAAAAATAAAAGATTCTCTTCTAATGGTTCTAAGTTTAACAGAAAACCTTTCTCTCGAAAACCTCTTTCCGATAAAGCAAATGAGGAATGCTTTAACTGTGGAAAGAAAGGACACTTTGCCTTTGAGTGTAGGTCTAAAGTTTTCTCAAAACATAAATCTTCTTCTGGCCATGACTTCTCGAAATCGGCTACTAGAAAGCCTGAAGAGAGAAGTAGCCGATCTCCGAAGAAAAGCCATGAATCTTCTCAATCAAAAGAAATCTCAGGGTATAAAAAGTATAAAGCCAAGTATAGGAGAGAAAATAAGAAAAATCTAAGTAAAGGAAAAACCTTGGTTGCTGAAGCCCATTGTTGGGAAGATGAACAAACCTCATAGAGTGACAGTGAGTATGTAACAAAATGTCTCATGGCCAAAATTGATGAACTTGAAGGAATGGAAAGATCACTTCACATCACAGCCCTTGTCTGTACCGAGGGATCGACTTCGGAAAGCAAACCTCAGGTACACCCTTTTACTTTTTTGTCTGATGATCAAAAGATAGATGTCTTTGATTCTTTAACTGTTGATTTTTGCAATCTAAAATAACATAAGAAAAAGGCTTACTTGCTTATAAAATCTGTAAATGATCAACTTCTCATGTGTTTTTCAAAACTGAAAGATTTTGACAAAATGAAAGAAAACTTAGAAAATCTAAGATATCTAAATGATAGTCTTTCTAAAGAGAAAAACAAGATTTCAAACATTCTTGAAAAAGAACAAGAAGTTCTCTCCAAATGGACGAAGTCTTCCAAAAGTCTTGAAAAGATTTTTCAAGATCAAATTTCTTGTAATAATAAGTCTGGCATAGGATATGGAAAAGATGATTCTCAAACCTCTGACTCTCAAATCCCATCATCTGAATATCAAGGTTTTCCAGCTGGTTTCCATCTCTCCGATGACGATCTTTTAGATTACTCCTCTGAAGAATTCACTTCTGTTCACTCTATAGATTTGTTGGAAATGCTTAAAATAGAATCTAAGGTCAAAAAGTTTGGAGTGTTTGTGAAAGCCAAAGATCACTCTCCTGAACCTTCAAATAATTCAACTCTTCCAAGTTCATCCTCAAAATCCATTCAAAATCTCTTAAAATCTTTAAGTCTCCATGAGTCAAGGTATTCTTCTGTCGGATCTCCGACTCCTGAACTTCCTGTCCCAGAAAGAATTCCTTCCTTCGAAAAGAAAAATGTTTCCAAAAAAAATATCTCTTCCAAACGCAAATCTCAAATTCTCACTGATTTTGTCCCACGATCAGTGAATCTAAAGAAATCTAAAAATCCTGGAAAAGGCATTCTTGGTCCTAGACCAGGAATTGGTCACTCCTCCTTTCAGTCACCGACTTTATCTCAAAATATTGATAGTATGGATTTCAAAAGGGTCTTCACTATCAAGAAATGCTACAACTGTGGAAATACTCTTCATCTTGCAAGAGATTGTCCAAAGGAAAATGATCTTCGTAGAAATAATAAGATGACCTCTAATCCCAAAGGACCCATTTCAAAATGGGTACCAAAAGTCTAATTTATTTATGGTTGCAGATACCAAACAAAGATCATATATGGTACATGGACAGCGGTTGCTCAAGACACATGACAGGAAACAAATCTCTTCTACCTAATTTTTCAAAAGAAAAAGGACCCATTGTTTCCTTTGGAGGAAATGGAAAAGGAATCACAAAAGGATATGGTTCCTTATCAAATGGAAGCATCACTTTTTCAGAAGTGGCTCATGTTGAGGGACTGATGTACAACTTGTTGAACATCAGTCAAATATGTGATTTAGGATATAAAGTTATGTTTCAACTGTGTGTTTGCTTGGTTTTTGATGTGCAGAATAAGGTTATACTAGCAGGTACCCGAATGAATGATGTGTACATTATCAACATGAAGGAAAGTGTTATTGGTGAAGTTATGTGTCTTCTCTCCCAAGAGTTAGCTAAATAAAGTTGGCTATCGCATAAACGTTTTTCTCATCTAAATTTCAAAACCTTAAATAGACTTTCTAGCAAAGATCTAGTTGTTGGTATGCCAAAAATATCTTTTGAAAAAGAAAAACTGTGTGGAGTATGTGAAAAAGGAAAGCTTACCAAAACCTCTTTTAAAACAAAACAATGCTCTTCTATCTCTCAGCCTCTTCAAATGCTTCACATGGATCTGTGTGGACCATTAAGCACTCCTAGTTTAGGTGGTAAAAAGTATATGCTAGTAATCGTTGATGAATACTCTAGATATACCTAGGTTTTCTTTTTAAAACATAAACTGACAAAAGTGATGCTGCTGAAGAAATTATTCGATTTACCAGGAAAATTGAAAATCTGAATGATCAACTTGTGAAGTCTATCAGAAGTGATAATGACACTGAATTCAAGAATGATGTTTTGGAAGAATTCTTTGACCTCAAAGGAATCTCTCAGAAAACTTTTCTGCCGTACGCACTCCTCAGCAAAATGGAGTTGTTAAAAGAAAGAATCGGACACTGTGTGAAGCTGCAAGGTCAATGCTGAGTGAATCTAAATTGCCAACCTACTTTTGAAATTTGGAAATTTACATTAACCTTTGCATGCTTTACTCAAAATAGGTCAATCATTGTCAAGAGACACAACAAAACTGCCTATGAAGTATTTCATGGTCGGAAACCTGCAGTTGATTATTTTCATGTATTTGGATGTGCATGTCACATGCTGAATGATAGGGAACAACTTGGAAAGTTTGATCCAAAGTCTGATGATGGAATATTCATGGGATATTCTCTGTCCTCCAGAGCTTTCAGAATCTATAATCTCAGAAGAAAATGCATTGATGAATCTATGCATGTCAAGTTTGATGATTTCGAAACATCTTCATTATCTTGCAATGAAGAAGAACTTAATCAATGGATAAACTCTTGTGTTGGGGAAATTCCATCTTATTCTACTCAACAACCCTCTCAATCCCATAATTCAAGTCAAGAAGATAACAATTCTCCTCAGCTCCATAATAATACCACCATATCTCCTGAACCCATTCTTTCCTCTCCATCTCCTGAAATTGACTCTTTAGGAAAACACACTCATCAAAATTCTATACCTTCCACAAATGATCTACCCTCAACCTATCAAATCCCAACTTCAACTTCTCCTATACCTCCTTCCTTACCTCCTGCCTTAAAATGGACCATGGATCATCCAATTGATCAAATCATTGGAGATCCATAAGTTGGTGTCCGAACAAGAAAAGGCATCAGCAATTTGTGCTTATATGTAAACTTTGTATCCATCGTTGAACCAAAACTGATTGAAGAAGCCCTAGCTGATCCTAGCTGGGTAATTGCCATGCAAGAAGAACTTTCACAGTTTGAAAGAAACAAAGTTTGGAAGTTAGTTCCTCGTCCATCTAATAAAACCATTATTGAAAGAAACAAAGTTTGGAAGTTAGTTCCTCGTCCATCTAATAAAACTATTATTGGAACAAAATGGGTGTTCAGAACTAAGATGGATGAAGAAGGAACTGTCATTCGAAACATAGCCAGACTGGTTGCTCAAGGATATCGGCAAGAAGAAGGAATTGACTACAATGAAACTTTTGCTCCTGTTGCAAGGTTGGAAGCTATCCGAATTTTTCTTGCTCGTGTTGCTTACAAGAACTTTCTGGTATTCCAAATGGACGTCAAAGTGCTTTCCTAAATGTTGAACTAGCCGAAGAAGTCTATGTGAAGCAACCACCTAGATTTGAAGATCCAATCCATCCATATCATGTGTATCGGTTAGATAAAGCACTGTATGGGTTAAAGCAAGCTCCTTGTGCCTGGTATGATACTCTCTCAGATTACCTTCTAAAAAATGAGTATGTCCGAGGAAAAGTTGATAACACTCTCTTCTTTAAAAATCAAAAGGTAATATCATTCTTGTCCAAATCTATGGTGATGATATTATTTTTGGTGCCACTGATGAATCTCTGTGATGAGTTTAGCTCTCTAATGCAAAAGAAGTATAAGATGAGCATGATGGGGAGCTTATTTTCTTTCTTGGTTTACAAGTAAAACAATCTCCAGAAGGCATTTTTATAAACCAATGTAAATACATTAAAGACCTTTTGAAGAAGTTTCAACTTGATACTTGTTCTACCATGAAAACTCCTATGCCTCCTCCTCTTAAACTTGATTTTGATCCTGATGGTGTGTCTGTTCATATCACAAGTTATAGAAGCATGATAGGATCTCTTCTCTATCTTATTGCAAGTAGACTTGATATAATGTTTGCTACTTGTTTGTGTGCTCGTTATCAAGCCAATCATAAGGAATCACATTTATCTGATGTGAAAAGGATTTTTCGGTATCTAAAAGGTACCATAAATCTGGGTCTTTGGTATCCCAAAGACTCAGGTTTTGATCTCATCGGGTACTTTGATTCTGATTTTACAGGTTCAAAAATAGATAGAAAGAGTACAACAGAAAGTTGTCAACTCCTTGGTGGAAAACTTGTGAGTTGGTCAAGTAAGAAGCAACATTCGGTTTCTACCTCTACTGCTGAAGCCGAATATGTAGCTGCTGGAAGTTGTTGTGCTCAAATATTGTGGATGAAAAATCAGCTGCATGATTACAATCAGATTCTCTCAAAAATCCCAATACTGTGTGACAACTCAAGTGCAATAGCTATTGCAAACAATCCAGTGCTTCATTCAAGATCTAAGCATATTGACATCAGATATCACTTTATAAGAGACCATGTCTCTAAAGGTGACGTGCAACTTCACTTCATTCCAACTGATTATCAATTAGCTGATCTCTTCACAAAGCTCCTTGATGAAGCAAGATTCAAGTTCATACTTGGTGAGCTAGGTATGGTAAATATAGATTAAAATTTATATATATATATATAATATAAATACGTATATATACATGTATATATGGTTCATTATCGGAAAGTCGGTACCCAGTCTCTCATCTCACTACCCGACGGCTCTTCCTAAACCATACACTCACCGATACCACTTTCTTTTCTAAACCCTACTAACCGACGTTCCCTTCTCTCATCACTTTTCTAACCCTAAACTACACACTACCCGACACCTCACTTTCCGACACCCTAACCCTAAATTACACACTACCCGACACCTCACTTTCCGACACCCTAACCCTAAACTACACACTACCGAACGTTCCACACATAACTACCCTACACATACATATTCTGACACCCTAACCCTAAACTACACAATACCCGACACCCTAATCCTACACTTTCCGACGTCATATCACTTTCCGACGTCATATCACTTTCCGACGTATACACTTTCCGAAAACTCCTCTATCTCTTAAAGGATAACCCTTGAGTTACCATTCTTGGTGACTAAGTATTCTTTGTATCTATCCATATGACGTCAGCTACGTCATTAATCTCATAAGCATGCGCCGAATTCAACCTGAAAACCTTTCGAATTCTGACCTTTCAATCACTTCACTCATCATTGTTTTTGAAAAACTAAATTCCCTCCTCTCCTATATATACTCAACCGTTCCCACTCTTTTCTCTCTTTATCGTCTCCATTATCTTTCTCTCTCTCGATTCAAAATTCAAACCTGCAGCTCCAAATCTCATCAATGGCGTCCTCTAACACTCCCTCAAAATCACCTAAAGCTTCTGAAGAACAAACCCACGCATTTGGGTCTCTTACCTTCCCTGCATGTAACCACTATGGTCGCATTGGTGTCGATAGTGCTCATCCTGAGTACAATGAAGTTTGTTGGTTTCTTCAAAGGTGTCCACTTCAATATGCTATCATTGCTAAACCAAAGATGAGCAAGTTTCTCTTGGGAAACTTCTGGTTAACTTGTTCTTATGATGAATCCTCCAAATGCATATGTGCTTCTGTTCTAAGTGATGATGAACCAGATGTTACTTTTGATGTTAATGATGTTCGTAAACTTCTTCGTCTTCCTACCTACGATTCATATGAAGTCTTTCCTCTTGGGAATGAACATCAACAAGTGGTTACTACTCTCAACTACTTTGAAGATAAAATGGGCCCAAATTCCAAAGGTCCTAGTACTTTGGTAAGAAATAACATGGATAACATTTGGAACTTTTTCTTTTCTCATCTCATCCTATGTTTAAGTAAAAAGACAGGTGGTCTAGATCAATCCCCATCCCAAGTTACCGAATTAGCCCATGCATTAATATTTCAACGAAGGATTGACTTTGCAGCCTATTTCTTCAAGGAGATGATCTCATCTTTCTTTCCCATTCGGCGACCTCAGGTACCGTTCCAAAGATTCTTCTCTCTCATTATCAATGCAAAGCTTGCCGACAAGCTTGAAAAGAGGGATGACATTGAATATGTTCTTCCCCTTCACCAAATCGGCAAGCAACTCATGTCCAAAGGACCTTTGGCATCAGACAACCCACTGAGACCAGGTATGATTGCCTTTGCCCTAAATGCAACTTTAACATGGGGCAAAAATGAGGCACGAATTGAAGTCACCGTTTCTCCATTTCTCAACATAGAGTAACTGATGTGCCCAAATCTCGTAAGAGATCCAAAGCATCGGGCACACCTACCTCCGCACCTTCCGATGCCACGAAGCAAAAAGAACCTTTGGCTTCTACCCAGGCAAAGAAACAATCCCAAAAGCGGAGACACTCAAAAAGCACCCCTAGGACTTCCTCAAAGAAGTCTAAGGGAACCAAAAGGGTCACAACACAACTACCACTCATCGATTCTCAAAAATCGGTGAGTGTTGAAGATATCCCCACTAGACCCAGGGAACAGACTATCAACCATCCAAGCTCCTCCATGCCCTCACAAAAGGACATGGTTGTACAAACGGGTACCCAAACTATGCGTTCACCAACTTACTCCTTAGTTAATGAAGATGACTTGGAGTCTCCCTTCCAAGGAGCTTCCACTCCACCCCTTGAGTTCTTACAACTCGTTTCCCAGTCTCCGAATGTAGGTGCATCACTACCACATGCATCTGAAGGAGCAATCTAATTTACCGACTTTCTTTACTCCGATACTACATTTGGATGCGTACGTCTCCCGTACATATTCACAAGGAAGTACAGGATCCCATAATTGAGGAATCCCCTCATAGACACTCTCCTCACAGTGTCTCCCCACACAAACTCACTCTTTGGAGCATCAGAGGTATCCCCTCAAAACAACTCCTGCAACATCTCCCATCATTATTTCGGACTCCCTAAAATCCCCCTCCCATCCAAAAAGACAGGTCTGGTGGATTACTCTTCTTCTTCCTCTCCAAGTGAAGATAACAATCAACCACCTCCAAAGCCAAAGCCTTCAGCCACTATGACTTCTGAGGATGCTGATAATCTGCTCACAGCCTTCTCATCCTTTGTTGGTGACACTCGTCATAGGATAGTCCTGTTAGAAGAACATGCCACTAGAGAAGTGGAAACACAGGAGAAAATTGCCAAATTAATCAAAGCAACCGATGATCTTTTTAAACTCCTCAAAGAAGCCACCGAAGAACTCTCTATTACTCATCCTTCAGTAATCACTTGTTTGGATCTTCTTCACATGGATGTATCCGACTTGCAAAAATAGATCAAAGCGAGTAATGAAGCCGTCTCCTCCACCATTTCTGCCCTTTAGAAGGATTCGGCTAAGCAAGTTTCCGACTTTGTCACTCTTGTCAACGACCAGAAAGCAATCTTAGATTCTTTGACTTCTCTACACTTTAAACTTGACAAGGTACCAACCTCTCCTCCAACTATTGAAATCGATAAAAGTGATACTTTCTTTAAAGCTGAAGATCGATTTATGTTGCAACGGGTTGAACGGAAGCTGGGTGATTTGAGTACCGATCTTACAAGTATCAAGTCTTTTCTCTCTTCGTTTGGGTTCAAGTGTTCACCCACTGAGGGGGAGAAAACCACCAAGACAGCTGAAGCCACATTCTCCGAACCACCACCACCTCTTGTTTCCGATGCAGTGGTCTCTAAACCACCTATGGTGGTCACCGACGCAGTAGTCTCCGAACCACCACCTCTTGTTTCTGATGCAGGGGTCTCCGAACCATCTATGGTGGTCTCCGACGCCGTGCCACCACCGTTTGTTTCTGATATAATGACTATTGTGGTCTCTGAGGCAATTGTTACTACAGTTGCCGAAAAGAGCCAAGCCAATGAACCTCTAGTACCGGTTAGCACTGGGTCATCTAGAGATGAGGCTATTAAAGAAGCTGGAGCATCATCTCAGGGGGAGGAAGTCAGTGTCCGAACCCTTGAAGAAACTGAAAAAGAAAAGAAGAGAAAGGCTAAAGCTGAAGGAAAGAAACCTGTTTCTTATGCACAATTGTTAGCCAAACTTCAAGAAGAAAAGGAAAAGAAGAAAAGAAATAGAGGCCCTGAAGCTAATACTCTCAGGTTAAAACCTGCCTGCACACAACACTCCGAAAACCCTCTTGGGCTCATTCTTTCCGAAGCTGAGAGGGAAGAGGCAATCAAGGCTTAACTTGAGTATGATCAAAGCAATGTACTCAAGTTTGCTCAAGATGAAGCTACTCTAGCAAAGGTTGCCGACCCACTTCAAGCTCAAAAAGATGAGCTTGTAAAACTAGAGAAACAATTCGAAGTGAAGAAGGCTGAAAGTGAAGCGAAAAAGACTAAGGAAATAGAATGGTTCAAAAGAAGAATCAAGAATCGGAAATATAACTCTCCGATTATTGGTGCTTCTATTCATCCTCCAACCACAAAATCCCCTAAGTTACTTATGTCTATTAAAAGGGCAGATTCTCTCAACAAAGTGTATGAGATTGACTGGTTGGAAGTTCTTGGAATCTTTGAATGGATGGAAATCGGCAATCACATTTCCAAGAGTAAGAGCAAACACAAGGAACTTGTTCTTAACACTCTCCGAAAACTCTTTATCAAAATGGTCAAAATTCAAAAAGAGCACGATATAGCTGTTTCGGCAATAGAAGGACAACAGCTATATCTTATTCAGCAAGGTCTTACAGGAGAAATTATTAAAGTGCCAAGGAACAAGAAGAAAGGTCATTTTGCCATGCTCTATGAGAAAGGGATCAAGATAGATGCTTCGGGTATTAATCTCTCCATTCCTACTCCAGTTGCTTATCCTAAGCAAACCATGTTTTCTAAACCTGAGCTTGGAGTTTTCTTGGAAGACATCTTCGGAACTATAGGGTTCTTTCGAATCTCCAACATTCCAAGAGCTGACACTTCTTTCCTCACTGCCATTTTGGGTGTGCCTCCTATAGAAAACAAAGGGATGTGCCAACTCATCCTGGATGAACTAAAAAGAAGAGAACCTGTCAATCTCTAATTATTCTAAGTATGAACTTTCTTAATCATGTACTCTGTGTGATTTACTTGTTCTGTGTGATGATTAATAAAAGTTCATATTTTCAGCATTTTATACTTGTTCATATTTTAAGTTTTTGCACATACACTTACTTATACTTATACTGTACATACTCAGTTAATTTTATATATATATATATATAACTTAGTGAAAAGAACCAAAAGAAAAGAGAAAGGGTCAAAAGTATTTATTTCTAACATACAGGTATCATCATGTTTTCTAAACCTGAGCTTGGAGTTTTCTTGGAAGACATCTTCGGAACTATAGGGTTCTTTCGAATCTCCAACATTCCAAGAGCTGACACTTCTTTCCTCACTGCCATTTTGGGTGTGCCTCCTATAGAAAACAAAGGGATGTGCCAACTCATCCTGGATGAACTAAAAAGAAGAGAACCTGTCAATCTCTAATTATTCTAAGTATGAACTTTCTTAATCATGTACTCTGTGTGATTTACTTGTTCTGTGTGATGATTAATAAAAGTTCATATTTTCAGCATTTTATACTTGTTCATATTTTAAGTTTTTGCACATACACTTACTTATACTTATACTGTACATACTCAGTTAATTTTATATATATATATATAACTTAGTGAAAAGAACCAAAAGAAAAGAGAAAGGGTCAAAAGTATTTCTTTCTAACATACAGGTATCATCATCAAATAGGGGGAGATTGTTGGGTCACCGATGATTTGGTGATGAACCTTCTCTCTTTATATTGTTGATCTTTTATAGATTCTTTTAAAGGTATGGAAAATACTCTAAGGATTGGAGAATCAAAGACTATTCGATCAAAGGTAGTACATCAAAGATGTGGAAATTTGTGATGTACCAACCAATATTAAAATCCATACCACTTGCCGATAATCATGAAGAAATGCAGTCTCCGAAAATGCAGTTGCCGATCCTAAGTTCGAAATACAGTTGCCGATCCCAAGCTTAGGTTGGACTAACCGATGTGACCTTTACATCAGGTTATGTGTTCCTTAACATTTTTCGAAGACAAGTTGTTGTGTCACAATAAATGCAAAAACGTGTGCAGCAAGAACGTGGGCAACAAGCCTTAAATTCAGACATTCTCTTTTATTCTTTTAAAAGGATTATTTGTCTTTAGCTAAAAAGGTTTGATATGACTTCAGAAGGCATGGTGAAAAAGGGATACAGTAATCTGACATTGTGTACTGCAAGGAATGGTTCAGCCATTAATCTAGTACAAAAGGGAGTGGCATCACCATTTATCCATCAGATATACTGCAAGCAAATAAGACCTTGACAAATGTCCCCATGCATTTAATGCATGGGCACTATAAAAGGAGATGAAGCCCTGCTCATAAATCTCACGCTTTCAACAAATCCTCTGAGTGATCTTTTGTTTGATTCCGGCAATTTGAGTGTTTTAGCAGTTCATTTTTAGCTTTCCTAGTGTTATAAGTTAATCACTATTATTATGTGTTTTATGTGTTAAGATTGTTAGAATAGAGTGTAATCTGTTCTTTTCCGCAACAATCTTCTGAGTGTAGAGTTTTAATATTTATATTAAAAATTTAAAAAGAGTAAAAATTGTTTATTTGTATTCAACTCCCCCCCCCCCTCCCCCTCCCCCTCCCCCTCCCCTTCTACAAATCCTTTCTTATTAAGCCATTATTTAATTAGGGACCAACAGAAAGTTTTAAAGTGAAAAACAAAACTTAGATCAGTTTTACCGTTCCTAAACCCTACTCCAGTCAAACCCCGTGCAAACATCGATATCACTTCCCCTCAACATTTCTCATCGTCCCATCGTTGTATGTTTTCCATATCGTCTATCACGTTGTTGGCTACTGCCATCGATCTACTCTTGTTGATCTGTTTTTTTTTATCTTTTTACTTTAAACATTTCTACTCGATTACAAGTAGTTTTTTTTGTTAAAAGAAGGTAGGTAACCAATTTTTAAAAGTTCGATGGTTTTTTTTTTAAAAATGTTCAAGGACTTATACACTCAAAATGAGAAAGCTTAATGGCTTTTTCATTCAAAATGATAAAGTTCAATGGTTTTTTCATTCAAAATAATAGTTGGGAAACTTAATCACTCAAAAAAGAAAAGTTTAATGGTTTTTTCATTCAAAAAAATAGTTTAGGGACTTAATCATTTAAAACAGAATAGTTCGTTATGTTTTTTTAAACTTTTCCCTTGTTTTAATAACAAAAATTAAGCATATCCAACATGTTGATATTTTACATATTGTAGAGTTTTATTTACATTATCTATATCTATATCTATTCTATACTATATTAAAAAGGAGGAGCTTTGGTTACTCCTGAATCTTGAATTTTTAAGAGGTACGTGTACTAATGTATAAATCTTAAAGCTCCACAACTTCTCCACAATTCCCACATCTTACGGAAGTTACTAAAAAAATCATTTTTTTTATTTTTAAATTACACTTTGCATCCTTATATTTAGTTGTTTAATTTATTTTTTATCCCTTACTTTTTCATTTTTCATTTACCATATTAACGTCAATAATCATCGTATATAAGCTAAAATACATTTAAAAATATGTTTTCTTTTTTACAATTATACCATTATAATCGTCTCGTCAATACCTTCAAAATGAGTCTAATATTGAATATTTTTGTATTAATGCATACTATCAAATATTATAAATACATACGAATTAACTTGCCTTATATTCGAGTAAACTACGATTTCCGTCCCTATTGTTTTGAAATTTCGTTTTTCATCTATATAGTTTGTAATCTATTGTTGTTTTCATTTTTACATATTGTAATTTATTGTTTTCTCGCCCCTAGGACTAAATCTAAATAGAATCATTCATTTAAGTTAGGGATATTTTGATTTTTTTTGTTTATTAAATATTGTTTTTGGTTGGTTTTTGTTATTTAAGTCTTTTTGATTTAATAAAACTATATATTTTATGATAAAAGAATTAAGCATATATGTATATATATGTATTTAGGGTCAGATTCAAGGGAAAACGCAAAAAAAAACCAAAGAACACCCTAGAAGCCCTCCATCTGAACGGTATGCCAAACGCATACTGATAATTTGTAACATGCATTTGTGCATATAGAGTAATGCATATGTAATTATAGAAGCATTGGGGCATAGTAAGATTTTCGTCCATTTGATTTTGAGATTTCGGTTTTTGTATCTATGGTTTTTAATTTATTGTTGTTTTAATTCCTATGATGGTATTGGTAAAATTGTACTTTCTTTTGCATATCTAAATCTATTGCATGCAATACTACTCTGACCTAAATTTTGTACTTTCTTTTGTCGTAATTAATCAAGATTTGTGAAAGAGAGTTGCATTATCGCTGAGATTGCAATAGTAGAAAAATCAACAGGGTAGTCTAATATTTTTGTTACCGAATGATCCTAGAAATAATTAGGTACACGTGGTTAGTTTTCTTTTTTAATAATAACAATAGACCTATGAGTGCCCAACAGGTCTTGTGCATTGCCCAATTAATTTTTTCCAAAGGTTGCATCAAAATAAACCAAAAAACTTACAAAATCTAACAAAACTGTGTAATTTGTTTAAAAACACGGTGTACAACTTTATAGTCTTTGATCCACCTTAAAGGTATACCCGGTCGACAAAATTTCTAGGTTTGCTGCTACGCTACTCAGCCTGATGCCATCAATACAATGAGGATCAATTTGATGATGTTTGTATCCTTCAATTTTCTTCGGCTCATGCCACGTGACCATAATCTATGTTTGCAGATACATTATAAAATAAATACCAGAATTTGCTTTTTATTCATTCTCAAATTCTACATAAAATCTAAAATGGATCTATATATATATATATATGTGTGTGTGTTTTATTTGGTAAAAATTATTTGAACTAGGTTTTATTGCTAACATGTATTCAAATTTTACACCCAACTACATCATATACAAATGGTATCGATACGAACTAAAAATAAAACAAAAATACAACATGATTAACATTTTAAATTATCGACTTTAAAACAAGATTCACCGCCGCACCGCACGGACACGTTACTAGTTACATCATACGTAGAACATTCAAATAAACTTAATTAACTAGGTTTAAATAATTACATTTGTTAAAATAATTCCTAATTAAAAACCAAACATTAAAAATATTAATTAACCTACTTGCTTTTTTTTAAATGATGAGCACCAACATTTAGAGAATTAAGAGATTAAGGTTTAGGTAATCACTACCTTTAAAATTTCACTAAACCAAAACGACAAAAAATAGAATTTACTCGTGGATTTAATGATGTAGCGTAAGTAGCCTACGTAGGTGGTGATACAAGAGCATCTTCAAAAGTTTTCTCGAAATGGAGAAAAAGAAGAAAATAAGGATTTTAAGTCAAAAATTTAGTTCAAGAGATTCTTCAAAACTATCTTCAAAATGGAGAAAGTAGGAGAGAGAGTGGGTATTTTTACAAATATGGAGATCACTCCAAAAATGATTAAAATATGAAACAGCTAATAGAAATTATTGAAAATAAATATTTAGAGAAAAAAATAATATTTTAATCGATAATTATAATATTGTAATATTTTAATCGATAATTATAATATTGTAATATTATAATCAATAATGGGTTCTCCAAAATAGGGAATTTGTTGAAGATGAATGTAAATATTTTTGGAGATTTTAGATTTTGATTCTCCATTTTGGAGAAATTTTAAGAATTCTCTTGAAGATGCTCTAAGATTTTGATGATACGAGGTGTTCCGCATTTTGACTCAACTTTATTACCTCACGCCGGACGGCCTACCGGTCCCCACTTTATGGTTTTTATTCTTTATCTTTCCTATTTTTTGATTTATTAGAGCATCTCCAACAGCTTCTCTAAAATGAGAAAAATGGTGAAAATGGAGATTTTGAGCCAACATTTCGCTCCAAGAGATTTCCAAAACTATCTCCAAAATGGAGAAAATAGGAGAGAGACTATGTTTTTCTCCAAATATGGAGATAACTCCAAAAATGATTACCACATTAAACCACCAATGGAAATTTTTGAAATTAAATATAAAGAGAGAGAAATAATATTTTAATATTATTTTTAATGTTTGATTCTCCAAAATGGGAAATTTGTTGGAGATGAGTATAATTTTTTTTTTGAGATTTTAGTTTTTGTTTCTCCATTTTGGAGAAATTTTGGGGAATCTCTTGGAGATACTCTTACTAACCACAACGCACTCAAATTAAATCGTGTATGAAGATGCTTCAATAATGTTAAAGTGTTTTAATTGATCATTGTATATAACTTAAATAAAAAAACATCATATTTAAAAATTTTGTAATAGGTTTATAGGATATTTGTGGACATATTAACAAGTTTTTTAAGACGATTTAAGTACAATCCTTTAGTTATTTTATAGTAGACTTCTAAGAGTATAAACACTTATTTTTAGAGGACAATTGTTCGAATATTGTCTTATCAAATAACTAATACAATATTTTATTTTAAATTGTTCTAAAATTTGTTAAGACGCCTAAAAAAGTTCTATAAATATATTACACACTTTTTGATAGGCGTTTTCGTTCGTTCCGATAATTTATGTCCTATAAAACAGTCTACTGGTAACCACAAGGCTTGTGGCGTACTAGTTAAGGCTTGTGGGGGATGAGGCTAGATAACCCATCTACCCCAGGTTCGAATCCAGGCGCAAACAACTTGTGGCCATCGGGGAATTATCTCAGGACTGGATGCTTTAGCAGTCTTAAAATTTGTCAGGGATTAGTCTAGACAAATTTAGTGAATAAACTCAATTTTATTATTGTGAAATATCCCGTTTAAAAACATAGTAGTTTTATTTCATTTCTTTTGATCTTACTCATGGATTTACATGGTTTTGAGAGAGTGAAAAACCATTGATAGAACTTAATGCTTATCTTCTATTTGAACATATTTATGAAGTTTACCCTCCTATCTTATGTCCATTTACGAAATCCCAGGGGCAGTCGAGAAGATCCTTGAATCCCTCAGAAACCGTTTTCAATGGAGGAGATAGTGAGAACCAGAAAATGGCGTGGGTGAAATGGAGATAATGTATGGCCAGTCATAAAGATGGGGGAATAGGTATTGGAAGCATTTTTGCCTTTAATAGAGCGCTCTTATTTAAATGGATCTTGCGATTTTGGGAGGATAAAAATGCTTTGTGGGTTAAAGTAATAAAAGTTGTGTATGGACAGAATGGGATGATTGGGGAACGTCTTACATACAAAGAGGCAAACACAACTTGGATTGGGATTCTAAAGGCGGTTAGACAATTAGCTGATAAGGGTTTAAACTTGTTGGATATGTGCAAGAAGAAGGTAGAAGATGGAAGAGCAACTCTTTTATAGGAGGAGTCGTGGCTGGATGATGGCAATCTAAAAGCGCAATTTCCGAGGATTTACATGTTGGATTTGGATAAAAAGGCTACTGTTAGTGATAGGGCGAGCCTGGAAAATTGGATAAAAAGGCTACTGTTAGTGATAGGGCGAGCTTGGAAAATTAGCCTGGATAAAAAGGCTACTGTTAGTGGTTCTACCCAGATCACCAAGAGGGGGGATAGAAGAGGACCAGATGGAGAGGCTGAAAGGTCTTCTCGGAAATTGTAACACCCGGAATTTTTTTTTAGATAAAATATAAAATTCTAGAAAAGGCGTGTTTTAAAAGGGTTATAGGTTGGTTGATGCAAAAGATCGAAGCTATGGTAAGTTTGGGAGTTTCGGGGTAACTTAAATGGCTCGTGCTAGTTGCGACTGAGCTAACCCACGCCACTAAGTGGCTTTACATTCTGTTTGGTTAGGGCCAGTTACAAATGCCAGTTACGAAATGTAACTAGCTTCACAACTAGCGCCGGGGTCTGTTTGGTCAAAATGGAGTCGCGTGAGTTACCAATGCCAGTTACGAAATGTAACTAGCTTCACAACTAGCGCCGTTTTCTGTTTGGTCAAGAAGGAGCCGCGTGAGTTACCGATGCCAGTTACGAACGTAACTGGCGTCCATATCTGGCGTCCAGCACTGATCAATTTTTATAACATCCGTTTTTCTTGACTTTCACACTCATTTTTTCACCAAAACCCTTCTCCTCCACACTAATGGCAATTTTAATGTTTTGAACCACCATTCTAACCAACTTGGGAGCATTTATTGAGCATCTAGCTTGAGGATTTCGGTTTGGAGCTCAAGTGTTCGAGTTCTTCTTCTACTTCATTTTCTCCACCAAGTTCCACCCTTTTCATCCATTTTAGGAGATTTTCAAGGGTTTTCCTAACCCTAGCTATGTGAGTTCAAATCTAAACTTATAAACTCAAATACTTGTTGTAAATGTAGTATTTTGCTGATTCTTAAACTTGATTTCAAGTAGTTGTGTATTTGAGTAAGTTTGGAAGTTTTAGGTCAAAATGAGGGTTTTGAGTATGTTGTTGTAGATGATGAAATGAGCATCATAAATGGTTTAAAATACTTGGAAAGGTTATAAAATGAAATAATCTTTGGTTTTGAAACTCAAAATGATTTGACCTAGTTTCTGGTAAAACTTGGATTTGAAAGGAAATGGTTTATTGAAAGGGTTTTCAAGGTTGGAAAACTAGTAATACGTCTCGTTGATATATTTGGTCGTAGGGCTAGTATGTATTGGATCCATAGGCATATAGTCGTTTTAAAAGCGGGATTGTTGTCCCTTTTTGGTTGCATAGCAGTCTAGTAGGGCCTGGTACCGTTGGGTATTATGGCGGTTCATTACCGGATGCCATTGACTCTATGTATGCGCTAGTAGGGGTCTAGTAGGGTCGTGTACTAACGTACATAATCGGTTGTTGCCGGTTGCCATTGACCCATTGCGCGGGCTAAAGTAGGAGTCATCGGGGCCGTGTACTAAGGTGCATAATCGGTCGTTGCCGGTTGCCATTGGCTCTTACGGTTAGCTCAAATATCGTGTAGTGACCTACTTATGGTATCTGTCACTAAGGATGGAACACCGGGTCTCCCCCGGTTGCTTTTAAAGGATCCTTGCTCATCAAGAGTAAGTTATTTCAAGTGCAGTTAAATGGGATAAAATGCACCGTATCTTATCTTTTTAAATGTTTTAACAGCTTTATCCATTTAACTGTTTGTTCTCACTAGGCGTAAGCCTAACACTTGATTTCAAAAATGTGGTTTAGCAGGTAAGCAGGTTGACGGGGCTCTTTAGAGAAGAGCGGGACGGTGTGTCGAGATAGAGACACCTTTTTGGAGATAGGCCTCAGAGCATATATAGTTGGAGTTATAACTCATTCTTTTGAGGATATTAGTAACACCCAATTGTAATCTATAGTCTGAATAGCATAGATTAATAGGTTGTTATTTTAATATCCATGTTTAGATGTAAACTCCCATACTCTATCCCCACTTACTAGGTGATTTTTATATTTATTCCGCATTTCGTTTGGTTTAATTTTGCTCTAAATTTTAGGGTGTTACAAGTTGGTATCAGAGCTCTAGTTTAAGCGAACTAGGTGTGAATTTAAGATGCCTAGACTTAAGCAGAGACTTTAAGTGTGGATTTGTAAGATATGGGTAGACACCATTGAGATAGGAGAGCTTTAGAGTCGATGGAAATGCACTAATCATGAAATGTGACTTTGGTAATGGGAATTCTTACTGGTTTGATATATTCAAGATATCACGTAGCTAATGCTATTTTGGGTATATTGTTATGTGAGTATGCTCGTTTTTCCATTGTTGCGATGATTGAAAAATGTGTTATATGTATTTATGTTAGTTTTGTCTTACTTCTACTCTATCATCTTGACAGACTAAGTTGGTGAACACGCGAACCCGACCGCGTAATGAAGTTGAGGGAGCAACCAACAGTGTCACGAATCAGCACGTGGCAGCAACATCGGAAGTCACTCAACCACCCCGAATTACTCGACCACCACCAATCATCCCTCCTCTCACAAGTATACCCGTGCCTAGATTGTCTACTATTCCACCACTCAATTTTAATGCAGGGGGTCCTCTAATGACGGATGCGGGTTCACAAGATGAACTTCAGATTCGGTTGTTGCAAGCGGTGAACACTATGATGGGTCAACAACATGAATCATTCCTTAAGGCGCTTGAGGAGAGAGATGCCAGTGTCAGGAGGCATGAAGTAACTGCCGAGAATGCTGTCGGAGGTTCGGGGGAACAGGGGCCGCACCAAATACTGAAGAAACCCCCGTGATCGAAGTGAGAAGAGCAGGGAAATGTTGCTCTTATAAAACTTTCTTATGCACCAAGCCACCCGAATTCTCCGGGACTTCCGATCCAGTGGTCTGCATGAATTGGCTTCAAGAGATCGAGCAAGCCTTTGGCTCGAGTGAATGTGAGGAATGTCAGAAAGTGAGGTTTGCCTCACAGATGCTTAGAGGCGCGACCTTAAGATGGTGGAATGTCACCGTCAAAACTCTTGGCTCGGTGATTGTATCGATGTTGACATGGGAAATGTTTAAAGGGAAAGTTTTGGAGGAATACTGTAACAAGAGGGCTATAGATCGTATTGTGGATGAGTTCCGAGCTCTCAAGAAGGGGGATAAGACTGTGAGAGAGTATACGGAATTGTTTGTGGAGAAACTGGATCTAGTGGGGCATGTGGCTCCAACTGAGAGAGAGAAAATGAAGGCGTACATCAAAGGATTGCCATCTGACATGATGGCAATGGTCCAAGCGGCAAAGACCTCCACTTTAAGGGAGGCCATTGATCAAGCTCAAATGGTGGAGGACACCGATGAGCTGAGGAAAGAAGAGAGGAAGTTAAGTGGAGAAAAGAGGAAGTGGGAAGGCAATTCCGCGCCTTCCAAGAGGCCAAACTACAACAACAACCACCACAACAACCGAAGGACCGAGAATAGGAGAGAGCCTAACTGGTGCTTCAAGTGCCGGAGCAAGCATCACGGGCCATGCAACTCATCTGCGAAAGGGTGCCGCAAGTGTGGTAAGAGCGGGCACTCGCGAGAGGAATCGTTTGTTTTGAATGCAAAGAACAGGGGCAATTTCGAAAGGATTGCCCAAAGATGAGAACGGGGGAAAGTCAAGGGAAGAGGGATAATGTCCCTAAGGTGACGGGGAGAGCGTTCAAGATGACCGCAGATGAAGCTAAAGAGGCGGCAGATGTGGTGACGGGTACGTTTCTCATAAACTCCGTACCCGCTCGTATTCTTTTTGATTCCGGTGCTACTTTCTCTTATGTGTCCACTATTTTCAACCCGAAACTGCTTGTACCTGTTAGTACTTTAGAGGATGCTTATATTGTTGAGATAGCCGATGGTAGGAAGGTCTTGGTTAGAGATATTCTTAGTAATTGCACACTAGAGGTTGAGGAGAGGCGGTTTCCGGTGAACCTCATACCTATGGAGATAGGGAGTTTCGATGTAGTGATTGGGATGGATTGGTTGGCCAAGAACCAAGCCGAGATTTTGTGTTCCAAGAAGTTGATTCGAATTCCGTTATCAGATGGTAGTATGGTGTTGGTCTACGGAGAAAGAAGGAAGGGTGAAGTCGCGTTGTTAACACTAGCAAAGGCACGCAAGTGTTTGGCCAAGGGATGCCTATCTTACATAGCCTATGTTGTGGAGGCGAAGTTAGAAAAGAGAAAAATAAATGATGTTCGAGTTGTTAGTGAATTTCCGGATGTGTTCCCCGAAGATTTACCTGGGTTGCCACCCGATAGACAAGTGGAGTTTCGAATAGATCTAGTACCGGGGGCCGCTCCGATTGCTAGAGCACCCTACCGGTTGGCACCATCCGAGATGCAAGAAATGATGACGCAACTGCAAGATCTCCTTGAGAAGGGCTTCGTGAGACCAAGCTCGTCACCTTGGGGAGCTCCGGTCTTATTTGTGAAAAAGAAGGATGGCACAATGAGGATGTGTATAGACTATAGAGAGTTGAATAAGACGACCGTGAAGAACAAGTACCCACTTCCGAGAATTGACGACCTCTTTGATCAACTACAAGGAGCGGGTTGTTTTTCAAAGATCGACTTGCGCTCGGGTTATCATCAAGTGAAGGTGAAGGAGGAGGATGTAGCAAAAACGACGTTTAGAACGCGGTACGGGCACTATGAGTTCCTAGTAATGCCATTTGGGTTGACAAACGCGCCGGCGGTATTTATGGACTTGATGAACCGCGTGTGTCGACCTTTTTCTGGACAAGTCGGTAATAGTATTTATTGATGACATCCTTGTCTACTCTAAGAACGAGTTAGACCACGAGCAACACCTTCGGGAGGTTCTCGAAGTATTAAGGAAGGAAAAGTTATACGCCAAGTTCTCTAAGTGTGAGTTTTGGTTGAAGGAAGTACAATTTTTAGGTCATGTAGTCACCCAAGAGGTTGTGAAAGTGGACCTATTCAAGATAGAAGCAATGATGAATTGGGAACCACCTAAGAGCCCGTCAGAGATCCGAAGTTTCTTAGGATTGGCGGGATACTATCGAAGGTTTATTCAAGATTTCTCTAAGGTGGCATCTTCCCTGACGGCCTTGACTAGAAAGGACGTGAAGTTCGTGTGACCGACAAGCAAGAAGAGGCTTTTCGGACTCCTCAAAAGAAGTTGTGTGAAGCACCGATTCTATCCTTGCCGGAAGGGGCGGAAGATTTTGTGGTTTACAGTGACGCATCAAAAATGGGATTGGGATGTGTGTTAATGCAAAGGGGCAAGGTGATTGCCTATGCCTCAAGGCAACTCAAGGAGCACGAAAAGAACTACCCAACCCATGATTTAGAATTAGCGGCGGTGGTTTTCGCTTTGAAGTTATGGCGACACTATCTTTACGGAACCAAGTGTACACTCTATACAGACCATAAAAGTTTGAAGTATGTGTTTGATCAAAAGGAACTGAATATGAGGCAAAGACGTTGGCTCGAACTACTCAAGGACTATGATTGTGAACTACTTTACCATCCGGGTAAAGCCAACATGGTAGCAGATGCATTGAGCCGGAAGGAGTACGGTAGCGGGACACGTGCCGTACTTACACGGATTGAGGTGATGTCTAGTTTGATTGACCGAACCAAAGCAGCTCAGGTGAAAGCACTACTTGAGGAAAACTTAAAAGATGAAGTGATGGTGAAACAACATTTGATGTTGACCGAAGATAGTCGTGGCCCGAAGCTATTTCGAGGGCGTGTTTGGGTGCCTAAGATTGGGGGCAACCGAGAACTACTTTTGGAGGATTCCCATAAGTCCAAGTACTCCATACATCCGGGTAGTACCAAGATGTATAAGGATCTAAAGTTAACTTATTGGTGGCCCATCATGAAGTTGGATGTTGCTAGCTATGTGGAGAGATGTGTGACTTGTTTGCAAGTCAAGGCAGAACACCAACGGCCGTATGGAAGCCTTCAGTCGTTGGAAATTCTGGAATGGAAATGGGAACACCTCACTATGGACTTTGTGACGAAGCTACCAAAGACCTTGAGAGGTCACGATACCATATGGGTAGTGGTGGATAGACTAACGAAGAGTGCTCATTTCTTAGCAATGCGAGAAGCCGGCCCAGTTGACAAACTGGCCAAGTTATATGTGGATGAGATAGTTGCAAGGCACGGTGTGCCTTTGACTATTGTGTCGGATCGTGATAGCGGGTTCACTTCTAACTTTTGGAATGGATTACAAGAAGGGTTGGGCACCAAGATAAACTTAAGTACAGCATTTCACCCGCAGACAGATGGTCAAAGTGAAAGGACCATTCAGACTCTTGAAGACATGCTTAGGTCATGTGTTATTGACTTTGGTGGGAATTGGGATTCGCATCTACCGTTGGTGGAGTTTGCCTACAACAACAGTTACCAGTCTAGTATTTGCATGGCGCCTTTCGAGGCACTTTATGGACGGAAATGTAAGACACCAGTATGTTGGTTAGAAGCGGGCGAGAATCAATTCTCCGGGCCCGAGATTGTACAAGAGACGACTGACAAGGTGAAACTTATTCGGGAACGACTAAAAGCGGCACAAGACCGCCAAAAGAGTTATGCCGACAAGAAGAGAAGACCAATGGAGTTCCAAGTGGGTGAGCGGGTTATGCTCAAGGTGTCTCCATGGAAGGGTATCATTCGGTTCGGAAAACGCGGGAAGCTTAGCCCTCGTTTCCTCGGACCGTTCAGAATTTCGGAAAAAGTGGGACGGGAAGCGTATAAATTGGAGCTGCCACCCGAGTTGGCCGGCATACATCCTACGTTCCACATATGCTACTTAAGGAAATGTTTGGCTGAAGAAGAGAGTGTGATACCTCTCTCGGAAATTCGTGTTGATAATAGCCGATGTGTGGAAGAGCCGGAAGCGATCTTGGAAAGCAAATCTAAGAAGTTACGCCACAAAGAGATCACCATGGTTAAAGTGCAATGGAAGCATCATAGAGGGTCGAATGTGACGTGGGAAGCAGAAGAAGATATCAAGAAAAGATACCCGAGCTTGTTTGTGTAGTTTTAGATTTCGAGGACGAAATCAATTTCAAGGGTGGGAGGATTGTAACACCCGAATTTTTTTTAGATAAAATATAAAATTCTAGAAAAGGCGTGTTTTAAAAGGGTTATAGGTTGGTTGATGAAAAAGATCGAAGCTATGCGTCGGAAATCAAGTTTGGGAGTTTCGGGGTAACTTAAATGGCTCGTGCTAGTTGCGACTGAGCTAACCCACGCCACTAAGTGGCTTTACATTCTGTTTGGTTAGGGCCAGTTACCAATGCCAGTTACAAAATATAACTAGCTTCACAACTAGCGTCGGGGTCTGTTTGGTCAAAATGGAGTCGCGTAAGTTACCAATGCCAGTTACGAAATGTAACTAGCTTCACAACTAGCGCCGGGGTCTGTTTGGTCAAGAAGAAGCCGCGTGAGTTACCAATGCCAGTTACGAACGTAACTGGCGTCCATCACTGATCAATTTTTATAACATCCGTTTTTCTTGACTTTCACACTCATTTTTTCACCAAAAACCTTCTCCTCCACACTAATGGCGATTTTAATGTTTTGAACCACCATTCTAACCAACTTGGGAGCATTTATTGAGCATCTAGCTTGAGGATTTCGGTTTGGAGCTCAAGTGTTCGAGTTCTTCTTCTACTTCATCTTCTCCACCAAGTTCCATCCTTTTCATCCATTTTAGGAGATTTTCTAGGGTTTTCCTAACCCTAGCTATGTGAGTTCAAATCCAAACTTATAAACTCAAATACTTGTTGTAAATGTAGTATTTTGCTGATTCTTAAACTTGATTTCAAGTAGTTGTGTATTTGAGTAAGTTTGGATGTTTTAGGTCAAAATGAGGGTTTTGAGTATGTTGTTGTAGATGTTGAAATGAGCATCATAAATGGTTTAAAATACTTGGAAAGGTTATAAAATGAAATAATCTTTGGTTTCGAAACTCAAAATGATTTGACCTAGTTTTTGGTAAAACTTGGATTTGAAAGGAAATGGTTTATTGAAAGAGTTTTCAAGGTTGGAAAACTAGTAATACGTCTCGTTGATGTATTTGGTCGTAGGGCTAGTATGTATTGGATCCATAGGCATATAGTCGGTTTAAAAGCGGGATTGTTGTCCCTTTTTGGTTGCATAGCAGTTTAGTAGGGCCTGGTAACATTAGGTATTATGCCGGTTCATTACCGGATGCCATTGACTCTATGTATGCGCTAGTAGGAGTCTAGTAGGGTCGTTTACTAACGTACATAATCGGTTGTTGCCGGTTGCCATTGACCCATTACGCGGGCTAAAGTAGGAGTCATCGGGGGCCGTGTACTAAGGTGCATAATCGGTCGTTGCCGGTTGCCATTGGCTCTTACGGTTAGCTCAAACATCGTGTAGTGATCTACTTATGGTATCTGTCACTAAGGATGGAAAACCGGGTATCCCCCGGGTGCTTTTAAAGGATCCTTGCTCATCAGGAGTAAGTTATTTCAAGTGAAGTTAAATGGGATAAAATGCACCGTATCTTATCTTTTTAAATGTTTTAACAGCTTTATCCATTTAACTGTTTGTTCTCACTAGGCGTAAGCCTAACACTTGATTTCAAAAATGTGGTTTAGCAGGTAAGCAGGTTGACGGGGCTGTTTAGAGAAGAGCGGGACGGTGTGTCGAGATAGAGACACCTTTTTGGAGATATGCCTTAGAGCATATATAGTTGGAGTTATAACTCATTCTTTTGAGGATATTAGCAACACCCAATTGTAATCTATAATCTGAATAACATAGATTAATAGGTTGTTATTTTAATATCCATGTTTAGATGTAAAGTCCCATACTCTATCCCCACTTACTAGGTGATTTTTATATTTATTCCGCATTTCATTTGGTTTAATTTTGCTTTAAATTTTAGGGTGTTACAGAAATACAATTCTATCCAACCAACAAGATATGTGGCACTGGACCATGGATGGAGAGGTGAGTTTTCGATGGCATCTGTACGAAAGTACATTGACTCTAAGACTTTAGAGATTGATCAGAGAATAACAAACTGGAACAAGCTGGTGCCTATTAAACTTAATATTCTAATGTGGAGGTTAGATCTGAACAAAATTCCTACCAGGGATAGCATTATCAAAAGGGAAATCGACGTCCATTCCATGCTATGCCCGTTATGCGAGGAGAAGGTCGAATCCGTGAATCACCTGTTCTTTGAATGTCACTTGACTCGAGATATCTGGAGGAATTTAGGGCGTTGGTGGAACTTAGACGTCCCTATTTTCAATAACGTCGCAGACTAGAAGAACTGGATGAAGGATATGCGACTGAAGAAAGGGGAAACAGACTGTGTGGAAGCGGTTGCTTATACAGCTTTGTGGTCAATCCGGAGATTTCGAAATGAGACAATCTTCGGCACAAAGAAACCTAAAAAGGCGGTGTTGTGGGATAGTATTGGCACTCAATCATATTTCTGGGTGCACGATAGGAGTAAGAAATCAAATATTAATTGGGTAAGGTGGTTGCAAAACCCGCTTTTAGCTATTTCTAGTATGTAAATGCTACTTTAGTGCCTTGCTAGATTAATAAAATCCCGCTGTTAAAAAAAACATATTTATTAATTATTTATAAGGTGGTTTTATAAAATTCGAATATATTAATAGATCTACATATATAAAAATAAGTTGTAAATATAGTAAAAAATACTATATTAATATACTCTTATTTGATTATACACTCGTACCAGGGGCGGAACACGATCATTGTAGTCTCGGGGGCCGAAATATAATATCATAAACATTCAGAGATCCAAATAATATATACTAGGATGGACTTAGTACAGTACCAAGAAAAAAAATTCTCCAATACCGATGTACCAACCATTTATTATTGGTAGGTAAAATCTTATACCGTGTATCAACCAACTGTGATACAAAAAAAATCGGTTGGTATTGGTTTTGTACAAACTTTAAGTTTAAATATATAAAAATTTGTCAATATGTTCAAAGTTCTACTAACCGATAGTAATTGGTAGCGATTAAGTTGGTACCTATTTAATTGGTACAGTTGATACACATGTTAGTTGTTTTAGGTTGATACAAAATCGCAAACCCCCCAATACATACATAAATTGTATATATTTTTTCTACGAATTACTATAAAATTTTAGGAAAAAGATTGGTTAATATAAGACTAAAATTCATAACTTTCAAACCGTAAACCGGAAAATAGCAATATAAATTTGTTTTATTTTTAAACTAAGAAAAAGAAAACCTTTGGATTAGCAACTTAAACATTGTTTATTTTTATTTACAATGATATTAATAAATCAACATGTAGTAGAAGGGAAAGAAAAACTAAAGTTGAGTGATTCGAAACGTGACTCCGACAGAGAGGGAATGATATAACCAATATTTGACTTCATATGTATTGAAAAAGTTCATATATGGTATTTAGCTCAAAAAACGGGGTAACCATGACCCCTATAGGGCCCCATTGTGTTCCTCCCCTAACTCGTGCCTATAATTATGAACACCAGGTTTAAGAAATAGAATAAAGTATTTATGGTTATCAAACGAAAAACAATAAAATACTCGTCTTTTGATATAATTTATTTGATTAAAAATAATTTCAATCTTCTGTTCAAAGAAATAAAATAAATAAATAATTTCAATTTTTTATAAATTAAGAAAAAATTATGGATTTCAAAACTCGATCGATCCGTTGATAAATTAATAGTAATCTTAGTTTACAGAATCTTTTCAAGTTTTCTTTTTTATTGTTTATAAAAAAGACAAATGAAAGATAATATATACAAAACTAAAACTTAGAAATCTATAATGAATTTAATTATATATTATATATTATATATATATGGATGCAGGTCGGTCTAAATGATCTGGACCGTTAAAATTAATACTGAGATCAAATCCTAGCCGTCTAAATTCACTAATTTACGGTTACTTACTTCAGCCCTAGACCTCTCCGACGTTTCTTCCCACACTCCGCAGATCTCCCACGTTCTTCCCTCGCTCCCTTTTTGCTCTGAAATGGCTCGAGGATGAGTTTTACATATGCGATTACACCCCTCACCTTCAACACCACCCTCGCTCATTCTCATCCCACCGATTTCACAAGGTTTTGTTCGATTTAAACCACAGAAGCCACCCTCACTCGTCCCTTCCCTATTGATTACACAAGTTTTAGATTGATTTGATTTCACAGATGCAGATGCAGGTTCTTCTGATCGAATTGTGGCAGCTATTTGCAGGTTTTCATGGAGATGGAACACCCCTGATTTTAATCGAAAGGTTTTGATCAAGTTTGAAGGGTCACCTGATTTTGGGACGATGATGATTTGATCGGTTTGCTTCAGTTCTGGAACTTCAAAACAGGTACTATAATCTCACTCTCGCCATCGCAGCCTACAGTCACAACTCGGTTTCATCACTTGTCAACTTCTCCTTCTCCATTACCTAGAATCAGAGCCCTTGATTTCAATTTCTTGAGGAGAAATTTCATATGCAGCTTTGGTGATTAGTGTCTCATCGGTATCCGCTAAGAGTTTCTTTGCCTACTGGTTTGTAATTTCGTACCACTTTGCACAAAAAGATGCATTTTTTACTTATTTAACGAGTGTGAATTGAGACTTTGTAAAGAATTTTATAATTACATCAACGTTTATAGTAATTAGTATAACCATATATTTGTTTCATTTTTGTGTTTTTTTAAACAGTGGGAAAAAGAAAAACTTCACCACCAAATCATCAAGCTCTAGAAAGATCTTTGATGATAAGCAACAGTTGAAGTTGGAGATCAAGAAGACTGATGAGGATGTTGATTCGAAGAAGAAGCTCCAAATAGATCCCAAAAATCGTATTTGACGATTGCATGAAACTATATGCTGGCTTGAAGTTCCAAGCAAAGGAACCGAGGTTTGAAGCCATGAACGCAACAGAAGATAATGTCACTTCCGGTTCCGTTCCAAAAGGCGACATGCCAAACAGGTAATTTATGACATTCATTTTGTATATTATTATAGGAATGCTGGGAAAATAGGCAAGCATCACGGAGAAACACTCTAAATAAGGTTTTGTAGATAATCGTAGAAATTTATTTACAAAAAAAAGAGGTTTTTCAAGAATCTTTTCCCCCCCATACCGATGGATGGTACTATTGTAGCCGGACCTGAATTGAAGGTTTGTTTTTGTACGTTATTTGTGAAATTATCGTTGATTGAATTCATTTTTGTATAGAATTGGTTGATGGTGTTGATATTTGTTGCTTTAATGGTGGATGCAGAAGAGGTACAATGAAGAATTTGAAGAAGAAGTGCCTTCACTTGGACCAAAAAATCAAAAGTACGAGACCTGGAGTCGGTTTTTCTTTCCAAAGGTAAATCATCTACATTTTCTTCAACTGATGAGCTCGATTTGATTGAATGATATCTGAAATTTCAATTCTCAGTTTTGAAATTGGATAAATTGCTACTTATTTTTTTAGTTGACGAAAATTTATATGAAATAGCTGAGAAATTTGGACTGGATGTGAATTAGAAATTGGTGAAGTTTGCTGGGAAATTTTTTTGATTTCAATCTAAATTTCTTGTAAATTAGGGAAATTGGACTACGCCATAAACCTCCCTTGACATAGATCGTGTGGTTGATGAAATCGGTTTGCGCTCACCCTCAGTTCTCTCAATCTTTGGGGTCTCTAAATCGCAATCGATTGTTGCGATCCATTGTTCTTAGAAATACAATCTCTCAATCTTTGTGATTTGTTTCCCTAATTCGTCGACTGCTACAATGCTCCTAAATGAAGGACTGATTCTGGTCCTGCCTCTTGTCTGCTTGCTTGGTTGCAAAATGCTTTTCATGAGTGCTTGAAGTTTTAGGTGAGTTCTCATGTTCTCCATTTCTTTTCTATTTGTGAAATTTTTTGTTTTCTGTCCATCTTTTTGTTTTACAAAAACCCAATTAGATTTAGGGTTCATTATGAATTTTTTTTTTTGGAAAAACTTCGTAATGAAGTTTTCAGATTCAGAAATATTGGACTTTGCACACACGTTCTTAGCTTTTCAGATTGCCGTCAATTAAGTTCAGTAGACATCATTGAACTCAAAATTAACGCATAACTGTTCGAAGTTTGTGCCTGTGAAGACGCTGCTGGAAACTGGGATGGGAATGATCCATGTGTTTGGCGTATAGGTGATTATGGGAAATTTGACAACTGTCAGGGTAAATCTAAACCACTCCCTGTTAAGTTTGGCATTCCAGCCCGGTCAGAAAATGGATGGCCAAAAGCAAGCCAATCGTTTTCCACAAGGGCCTGCATGAAAATAGAAATCAAGGACATGACTTCTGCCGAACCAAGCATATGTAGATTATACAAACAATTCTCACAACGAAAAGGTTGTGATCCTTTGTGGTGAACTGGGGTCTTTAGACAAGTCTTCAGTTGCAGAGGTGCGTAATACTTGAGCCAATCTTAAGGCCTGTTTGGTTTGTTTTTCATTAAAAGCCCTGTATGGATAAAGATGTTTGTGTGCATTAAGTTGTCTGTAGGTTATGAAGATTTTTGTTTGGGAGGGTTTTCATAGATTGAAGTGTGTTTTTTAACAGGGAGGGGCAACTTTGGTTTTCTTTTTGGCTTTATGCATAAAGCTCCCCCCCCCCTCTGAAAGCTTACTGAATAAGCCACTTTCTATATCATTAAGCCACCACCAAACAGTCATGTATAGCTGACTGAATACGCCTTAAGCTCAACTAAACTTATTTATGAAACTTGTCAGACAACATGAGATTGATGAGGAAATGGGCACTGCAAGAAACTTGAAATTTCAAAGTATTTTAAAAAACAAGACAGACCAACAATCCAAAAAGAAAAAAGTTGCAGTTAAGGAGGCTGATACAAATTCAGAAAGCACATTCAAGAAGATATCTGTGCAGAAGTCAAAGAAAGGCATCGTAAAATCATCTGGTCCAAGATCCTTGAAGAAAAAGAAAATAAGAGCTCTTTGAGCAGGACATCGTCAACAAGAGTTAAGAAGCGGAGCCTCTCAAGCTTCAGGTTTGAGTTTTAAGCTTAGTTTATTTTTTACAATTTTGAGTGATACCCGTGTTTGATAATCATCTGTGCGTTTGGTTTGCAATAGCCAATACTTTCAGTAACAAAAATAATTTCCGAAAGACATTTTGGAATTTTATTGTAAATGGTTGTTTCTTTGATATTCTTATCAGATAGAGAAGTTGATGGCCATCTCATCTCGTAAGACTTTTGACTCGTACAAAAAAATTGTTGTGTAAATACTACCAGTTGGATCATATTGGTATGTGATTATGTATCATTGGGTTTGTTTTTCAGGGCAAGAGAATTGTTCTATTATTTGAAAGGTGGACAAGTTGGTTATGGTGAAGAACACGGTAAGGGCTTGTGGGCATTCCCAGTTTGGAAGGATATATGAAAAAGGTTAGATATAATAAAATTTCCTATGTTTATATATCATTATAATAAAAATAATCGAAATCGTTGATGATCCAACAAATGAAACAAATATTGAACCAATATTAATCGAATTGTAAACTTGAATACAAATGTAATTGAATTAGAGTTCGAGAATTGGATATTGGATTATGGGTTTGAGTTATGACTAAATAACTTTCAACCAAAATCAATGACAGTTGGCTTATGTAGTTATATATTTACTTGGATATATTAGGGCATTACCCTCAATGGGACAAAGAACACCCGAATCACTTAAAGATTGATGAAGAATATCTAGAAAATCTTAACAACTTCGTTGAAATTCATGACAAATACTACATATGATATAGGAGAATGTTATATATTTTGTGAAAAAATACATCTTAAAGGGCAGAGGTAGTTGGATTAAGTTTGGAGTACATAACCACAATTCATATCTAATTAACAGATGGCATACCACTAGACCAAGAATTGTGAAAATTCTGTATACACCAATGATCAGACCTAATGGGATGGCTTTTTATACGATCATTGGCATCTTATACTGTTTTTACTACATTCTTGCTTGGTTTTCTATTTTTTACAAATGTGTTTTTTAGTAAGTCTGGTATATATAATATGGTCAAAATGGTTTGAAATTTCAATAACTCTAAAATTATATATAGAACTGATCACAATCAGTCTATTTAATCTCGTCCGTTTAAATTATTTGTCAGATTTGAATCCTGGCCTTTAAATTTCACTATTTTACGGTAATTTAAGTCTTTGGTCCATCCACTCTCTCCATCACGTCCCCTTCCCCATTTCTCCCACGTCTGCCTCTCTCCTCTCTTACTTGGTCAATGTGATTATACTTGGTTGCGTGGTAAAGAATACTAAGGATGGACTATCTTTGGTTGAACATTGTTCTTTAGGTTCACTTTAATTTCCTTGATGATTTCATGTTACTTTTCATGAAAGGTAACTTTTTATATTTGACTTGTAACTTCAAATTGATTAATTTATGATTTTTTAGACTCAAAAGTGACTGTGATTATGAGGGGGAAGGAGTATATCAAAGAGAGTATGCTAATTTACGTATCATGGCAATTATATTCCCAGAAGTGAGAGGGATGCCTAGGTAAACCGATTGTCTTAGTTGCAACCTACAAAGCGATAGAATATTTGGTAAAACCATTTATTAGTTGAGTAGAACAGGTAACGTTAACACAAATACCTCTTGGATAAGCACCATTCCTTGAAAATTGAAGAGCATCCATGGAACAAAGAAAAATTGAAAGGAACACCAGCAGAGGATCCTTGAAATGCCAAATCATATGCCAAAATCCATACCCTTATCTCTCCAAATAGTATGTCAAATCAAATGATAATATTATTGCAAAAAATCCCATCCCAAATCAGATATAGTCTCCATCCATGCTTAACCGTCCATTCAATAAGATGCAACTTATAAACACTCTCCAAATCATCAGACACGATAGACCTAGCCTGAAGGGAAGGAATCACTATAGTTACTCAAAAGGTTCGGAATCGAATCCGTTCAAGTTGAAGAAGCTGTGAAAAAAGAAGAAGCTCTTGTCACTTTCGGTGTAAGCGCAGTTGGAGGAAGGTACTAAATCTGGAACCAAAACTGGGTTACTCTGGACCAAGTCTGATGAGACCAAGTCTGGAGCCAAGACAAACCAATACTGATCTGAAACAGTCGTACTCCAAGAACACAACAAAACCAAACCATAAGAAGCCAAAGAAGATGCATAGATGCAAAAGAATAGTTACCTTCTACTATTTCTCACCATTAAAACCAAGCACATTCTCATAACTCCAAAAGAACAGAACCCTTACTTCTCCCTCTTCTCCCATATTTGTCGAATTTGCAAAGCACTTCATGTATCAGCGAAGGGATATATTAGGTTCGCCAGATGATTTTTATAAATCTCATGAAATTGGGGGTTGGAAGCCGGAAAGGAAGGACATGCAAAATAGTGTTTTGAGCCGTGCTATAATCATAAAATCTCATGATTAGTTTAAACGGTCCAGATTGGATGGGTGGTTTTTAGACTGGCTATTTTTTTATTGCATGATTAAAGATTATAGATATTAAGAAGAAAGGCTGAATCAAAGCCAAATACAACTTTAGACCTTTGCTCCTATCTTTCATGAGAAGCATAAAAGGTTGTCAAATGTTTCTAATGGTGATTGGTGAGAAATAAATTAGTAGAAGGTTACTGTTCTTTTTTTTTCTTTGCTTGCAATGGCCTTTGGCCAATTTGCAATTGTTGACCAACAGCTCCATCTCATATTATGCATATTACATAAAAAAGATATTTTGGGCTCATGATTTATTAAAGTTTGGGGAGCATATGGATAAGTAGTCGATTGATCAACTCCAATACCTAGGTGGTTGTTTAATCCTATTCTAAGAATGGATCCAGAAGGTAGCCAAGGAATAAGGTGGTCTTCTCATCTCCAACGTAAAGCTATAATTTTGTTTTTTAAAAGGTAAGAGCACACACACATGTATATATATATATATATATTATATAGGATTAAGATCATGTGAGAAGGAGAGTTAAGGTGAGAAGCGTAAGAAGAGATCTGAACCGTTGATTACTTTTAATCTCATATCCATCGAATTGCGCTTGAGAAGGGAGTTGATCCAGTAAGAAGGGATCTCCACCCTTGGATGCCCATTAGGATGATATGCACCGAGATGAACTGCGCCGACATGCACCAGATCGACTCTTTTCTAAGGCGCAATTCATGGATGGATATGAGACTAAAAATAATCAACGGTTCAGATCTCTTCTTACGCTTCTCATCTTAACTCTCTTTCTCACACGATCCTAAGTCTCTCTCTCTCTCTATATATATAGGGGAGGGATCATATGCGAACCACCCCTCCTTAAAAGAAACAAAGAAACAATTTGTGGGTCACATCATATGTGATCCACAAGTGTCCCTTTGTTCCTTTAAAAATGCAAAGTTCTCATTTGAACCTTCCTCAATATATATATATATATATATATATCTAGTTACTTAGAAGCATTAGGAATGAGTATACCTCATAGCATGATACAATCGACGATACCACAAAACATAATCCCCTAAATTCCAGTTATGAGATAAATAACTGAATGAAACCAGATTTCTGGATCTGCAAAAATGGAGCAAATAATAGCGGTGGTTTCTAATTAGATTTAATGTAGCAATAAGTTAAGAGGCATCATGAGTAATCTAAACAAAATAACATATTCCTTCAATCCAGGCATGCTACAAGATACAATATGAGACATATACTTGCAAAAATATCTTAAAGTCTTGCTACAAGGTCGAGCTACAAATATTTTTTGTTAATGATTCTTACAATTTTCATGGGAAAAAGAAACTAAAGTATCAATTTAGTATCCAATGTTGATCATGAAAATGGTACTTTTTGTTATGCCTTATTTTTCAATTCATGCATTCCAGAAGCACAACATATGATGTAGGAAATCCGTAATTGTGTACACAACCACCATATACTGCTACCAAATTATTGGAATAAAAGCAGATTATATGTATAAGAAATGACACTAATTACCTCGTGCAATTGCGTCTTCCTTTCTCTTAAATTCCTGCACAAAATATAGACCACTATAAATATTGATGACACGTTTATAAGTGCAAGAAAAACAAAGACACAATATTAGAGACAACACTCAGCAATAAAGACTGTGGTTGATACAAGTGTGCACAACTTTTTGATTTTATAGTTGACTGGGCTTGACTATCGATGATCGTTTGCATTTCAATAGGAAGGACAACAGACCGAAATTAGTACTCATTAAAAACTTAAGTACATTGATGTTTATTTGTATACTCTACACATATGTTCCAAGGAAATTAATGAACATGGCAAATGAATTACACAAATGGTGCTGAGAACTAAATTTCACGTGAAAGAAGATGAAGCATGGAGGAATTGCAGTAGGATTAACCGAGTCAAAAACCAAGTTCTTTTCCCAAATCCAACAGTTCTTCTGTATAGGCCACAAGCTGCCATAAGAATAACACTAATTAGAAACTTGTTACTGCAAAATCCTGAATATGATATAACTGTACACAATTGCAAGTAATAGGTTCATCAAAACAAAGATTACCCAAAAACAATGAAACAATATAGATTTAGGAAAAAGGGTCTTTTTCCATAGTGCAACCAAAAAAATAAATTAGATGAAAGGTACACATTTTAATATTTCAAAAACTAACCTCTCTCGGAAACATAATGCAACAGTTGAACATCAAGGAACCAAATGCCATTTGAAATACATGTTTCGATATCTCGTCTTTTGACAACACATGGTAGTTGGCGTAAGAAAGAAGGATGATATATAATGACCTCTAGGATCTGTGAATTGCATAAAGCAATTAAAAACAATATACGTATCTCTACGATCTATTTAATTTTTACAATAACTCAAATCTCACACAAAATATGATCAAACCTTAGAAACTGATTACCGGATATGATAACCAATTTATGTGTCTAGACTCTAGAATTTTCAAATAATGGCAAAAAGATAGCGAAGACCTCTTTTTTTCATTACCTCAATAATAGATACTCTGATCAAGAACTCGGCAGTGCCTTTAGTCTACTCAACTCGTTTGAATATGGTTTGTATCATTCCAAACCATAATAAAAAACTATGAAGGTGAAAACCAGGGGTACTCCCATGTGACCCATTTTAAACCTAAATCGCATAAAACAGCAACTCCCATATAAATATAAAAAAATTATGCGAAATTCATCCAAAAGCATGTAAAAACACTTCATTCCAAACCATAATAAACTTGAAATTAATAAAGTTTATTAGACGATTAAAGCAATAATGACATGAGTTACCAATCAAAAGAAGCATGTTACAATTTAAGCAATAACCTTCTCTGTTTGGCCAAAAGATTTTTAGATTTCTGAATTACAACTTTATGTCCAGCAGACCCTTTTTGCCAGTTGCTTTGATCCTCCATAGGCTGCCACCAACAACAACATTGCTATTATTACACACAAAGCTCCTATCAAGAAGTGATTTCCTAGGTCAATAATTACGCAAATAAAAGCAGATTGGGTGGAGGTGGTTGCGATCATAGTGTGGTCATTCACAAATGCCAAAAAACCCATAGTCACCATCAAGATATTTGAAGGAAGGCTTTAGACGTTTCTGAAGTAGAAAACGTGAACACAAATAAAACTTCAAAGACGTGGAAAAGTTGAAATAAACAATCAAAAACCCAGTGGATTTCTTGAAATCGAAATTGATGGTCAAGGTGTCTCCCACTAAATGAAATCAAGAGAGCACACTAAATAGTGATTGAAAAAAAATAAGAAAAGAAGTTGAGAAAAGATTTACTCCCAGAAGAAAAGAAGTTTGGGGGTTTTCGAAGGGTGGATATTACCTTAACCGAAGTCTTCACAGCAACAATACCATGGATTTGGTAACAAACCGAGAGGAAAGATTGTCGTTGTATGTTGGGTTGTTCTTCTAACATACCACAACCACTTTGAACCTAAATACCAACTTGAATCCATTATTTCGACAAGCAATCGGATACACGTATATCAATAATTCATCGGTAGGATATCATTAGTTCTTGAAACAATAAGGATTTTTTACCTCTTGATTGCTGGAAATTGGTTCTCGATCGTGGACTCGCCTTTCTGCTTCATCCTCTGCGATTCTTTCCTCCATTGCACTCTTAACGTAAATGACGATTAAAACAGGGGAGGGAGTGGGCTGGATTCATGTAACTGTAAAATAGGTGTGGGATACATGGGGATGTGGGAGTGGATGAGAAGTCAGAGGGAGAGGGAGAGGGAGAGGGAGAGGGAGAGATCCAAGTAACTGTAAAATACCTATTTTACACGGTTGAGATTTAATCTCAGTTATAATTTGAACGGTCAAGATCATTTTGACCGACCTCCATTCATATATATATATATATATATATATAATTCTGAATTTAATGTTGACGCTCGCATGAACTTGAAGCTGGAAAAGTACCTCAAGTTGTTAGCTAAGGCTTTAACTAACGGACTCCATCCCTTAATTGACCGATGATTATTGCATCCACATCAATCAGGCACTGAGATGAGCCTCTAAAGAGGAGGAGAACCACACATGAAAACTCACCCATAGAAGCCACGTACAACCCTAAGCCAATCCCTGATCATCCTTCATCTTCAACTTCTTTTTACTTTCGAATTTTCAATTAGGAATAATACCTTGTGAAACCCAAGCCACTGACCATAACTGATACCCTGTACCACCAATTTTCATACAAACTCTCGTCACCACCAAAATTACCTGCAATGGCAACAATAATACGTACTATACTATAATGAAATAAAAGCTTGGACAGATCAATTTCTTGAGGAAAAAACCAATCACACAACTGTAAAGCGGTTAGAAGACCTATAAAAATCCAGTTATAATGCCAAGTTCTCTGCAACTTCGTTAGTCAATTCACCTTCTTTAATCTTCCAGCAGTGGCCAGAAGTCGACCCCTGGGGTTATGACTTTGCAAAGATTTGTATTTTTGGTAAACGATTGCTTGCGCCTTGTCAATTTGGTGGAGACAGCCTTATTCAAGCACTTGGTAGATCTTTTTGTGATGATGGTTGCATGCCAATTATGGGTTCGACATTTTGAGATGAGCTTTTTGACAACGAATGGGTTGGGGACACAAATTTTCATTTAAATGCTATTGTATACTTCTTGAACTTGATTTGTACATGCAAGTTGCATGCCAATTATGGGTTCTTTGAGGGTGCGTTTGGTATGTGATATAATACAAAACAAAAATTAGATGGACAAGATCGATAAATTACTAAATTATCCATATCAAATTAACGGTGCACAAAAAATCAACTGATTTATCAACTTGTCCAATCCAACCCAAAAAATATTGTGAATGACCCGGCCTGTTCTAACCTGATGTTTCGTTGGATTATAAATTAGACAAACCGATGAGAGTAGGATCGGTTATGTTTTAGGCGCAACTTAAATCGAACCAACCATAATTATTGTCTACTAAATATTAATGTTGTTATATGTTTGCTATCCACTAAAATATAATGGAAGATAGTAATCTTGTAGCCCAATAAGCATTCCGTGACATCCAACTAATCTACTCAACTTGGTAGGATACTCCAAGTCCATTATCGGCTAAATAGACACAAATTTAAAAGGAAATCAAAAACTAAAACATGTGTTTATTGATGATGGTATTACTTTAATTCAATGGTCTTATCTTGACAAATATGTTACAAATAGACAATTAGATATAAATTTGAGAGATTGTAATACTAAACCATAAAAACAACCCAAAAAACCTTGAAAACATCAAAATAAACACAAGAATGATGGATTATGAAAACCTGTTCAAGATTATGTCACAAATACCAAAATTGACAATCACATTCCTGACCGAGAAGATAAATGCCTGCATATTGGGAAACCAGAACAAAGAACCCAAAATGAAATAAAACTTGATGACTGGGATAAGATTTCACCTCTCGAAATTGAAGATGAGGATGCCGAGACGCCCGAAGGTTGGAGTATATAATCCTCGAAGCAACAGTTTTCCGATCTACTTCAAGAACTGCATCTCCATCAACCTTTTTTTCCAATAGGCTTCAGGAACCATTTTTATAGTATTGTTTCCGGTAAAGAATCTGAAAAAGAAAGGAGACAAGGGTAAGAGTTAGTGAATCGTAAAAAAAAGGAGATGAACCCTAAATTGTTGAGTGATTCTATAAGAGGAACCAATTTCATTCCAAAATTGAAATCCAGAGATTGATTGAGAGAGCCGGTGTCTGAGAGTAGAGTTTTGATAATTTCTTTCAATTGAGGATCTCTTCTCGAAAAGTAGGTAGGATTGAAAGAAGATGGCGATGGTGAATTTTCCGACGATGGTAGTCTCCAATGAAAAAAGGGTTTTGGTCAGAGCAAGTGCTCGTGCCCTGTTTTATCCACCTGGTGAGAGTCCGGGTAGTGGAGTGTAGTTCAAGGGTCGTGGGACTGTGAAACCGGAATGTAAGGAATGAACTGGTGGAGGTTATATAACTGCAAAATAAGTAATTTAAACGGCTGAGATTAAATCTCAGAAATAGTTTTAACGGTCCAGATGATGCATTCATATATATATATATATATATAATATAATTACCTTAATTCAATTAAAATGCCATAAATTGTCGCCTCTTTCCAACAAAAAGACCAAGTTTCATTATTCAAATCTTCACCTTTTTCACTTCCACAAACATATTATATTAAATCTTATGATTTATATTTAATATTTCTTTTATTTTTTATTTTTATTTTTTATTACTTTTCTTCTACTATTTTCTTTAAATGTTTTTTCAATTGTTAATGTTAATACTCTTTTCACAACAATAATAAAAAAAATGTTGATATATGTTTTTGTAAATACTAATAATTAAAATTGACTGATTTTATATAAAGTATAATGTTTCCAACTAGAAAATTTGAAATATTATTTGCAATCAACTATGTCTCAAGAAAGATTAAATGTTTTGCCTCTGATTTCTATTTTGAATATGAGTTTCTCACAAATCTTGATTATGAGCGTATTATAGGTGATTTTGCTTCCAAAAATTCTAGAAGACCCATATTTAGAAAATAGAGTCGTCTAGCTGTTTGGCTTAATGTGGAAAATGTATGTAGTAGCACCAATTTGTTGTTGAAGAAGGAAGGACCACTTGTGTTCATTATTAAGTTATTAAACTATTTGTGTTATACATTATACTTATACTTATTATGTGATTACGTTACATTTATTTTTAATTAATTTTCTATTTTTTCGACAGATTAATTTTCAGTAGTTTTTGAGCATTAGTTTAATGATGTAAATGTCAATTTTACTATATTTGAATCATGTTTATAATTATTTTATGCTTCCACTGTTCCACACTTAAAGATTTAGGTTTTGAATTTCGTGAATTTTTTTAAATAAAGAAAACTATAGAGCCACATTTATGTTGTCGCACGGGGCCTCCAAAATGTCAGGGCCAACCCTGTTAACAATTGAAATGGGAACCAAATGATAAGAAAACAATTGAATGCTTGATTAACATTGGAATTGAAATAACAAACTAGCTTTCGAGAGGCTAGCACTCTCCCAAAGAGAACCCACTAATTTTCTGCATGCCTTCTACCATCTACAACATCCCTATTTATACAAAAACTTATTCTAAGAGTACCCAAATCACCCCTTCTTAACTATTCTAGAATCTTCTTAGGAATGGGCTTGGGCCACTAAATGGGTGCATGACATTAGCACTGCCAATTAGAATAGCACATTGCTTTTGTGATTTACTTTCTTTTTGGTGAAAATAGCAAATGCTTTTGTATTTGTGGATGTTGAATTGGAATCTTTTTTTTAACGATCGTTCTTGGATTTTGTTTTTATTTTGTAGAAGGTTGGAGGTAATCTTGCTTAGAGCGAGGATTTTCAACTGATGGGTTTACGGCAATTTTATATATTTTTTTGTCATTTTTTAATATGACTATAACTTTAGTGACTATAAATTTTTGCTTCTGTTTATGCATACATATTGTAAGTAATATATCCCATTATTATATGCATGATCATTGACTAAATGAGATCTTCAGGTTGGACAATGTTTCCAAGAATTGGTTGCTTAAACAAAGTACAAGGAGGTGGTTCTGTTGGTTCCAGATTTAGCAGGAGAAGAGAGTACCCCTCAAAATAATCATGGAGCGGTACAAGTACCTCTTGAAGTAGCGAAAAAATTATGAGTTTAAGGTGGAAGCAGAACTAGAGTCCACGAAAAAGGAGGGTAAATATAAGAAGGAATTCAAAGCGCATCTACACATTATAGGGTAATGGTGCCGCATCTCTGCTTCATTCTGGGAAGAGAGGATTGATTCCCTCGGTTGGTCTTTAATCTTTTTTTTCTGCATGTTCTTTCCTTGATCATAAATGTTTCTACAATTTTCTTCGGATCATCATACTTCCTTTCTGCCACTTCCTTTCGTACAAATATAGACATCAACATATGATATGCCAATCTTGCTACTTTTTGCATGGTTATGTTATCAAACTTAGTTGGGTAATTTGGGATCTCCGATTGAAGATTGGACAGTAGGTGGGATGGCATGGTATAAATATTTCTCGTTCAATCCTCATTTTTCATGATCCTTGTCCTATATACCAAATCAAACTAATTTAGTAAACCCCACTTGAAAGTAGGTCTGGGATGGGATGTACGTAGAATTGACCTCTACCCCAAAGAGTAAAGCAGTTATTTCCGTGAAGATTCCCGCCTCCCCTGTCCTATATAAATGCATAATGATTAGATATTGAATTTAAGTAAACCTCACTTAAGGTTGTTAGCTAATCCTCTGTGATCTCACTTAATTTCTTTTTTGAACGACAAAGAATTACTTTTATTACTTCATAAACCAAGTATACAACAAATACCGTTTACCACAAAGAGTCCCGAACATACAAGGAACAAAAACATAGACACCGAACAACCATTAAAACATCAACCACTTAGCCTCTTAGAACGACCTTAAACCGACCCTCAGTTTGATTTTACTAGGTGTAAACCACCTAGCGAGGTCTATTTGACAGATTACGCAGATGTTACCTGCGGTTTTCTTCCGGCTGTTGCTGTTTGATAGCCTGTGAGTCTCGCCTGTAGGTTTCTTTTCTTCCTGCTGTTGCTGATGGACAAAAACGATCCTCGTTTGCAGGTTGTCTTCCATCAGCTGAGAGTCTGCTAGACCTTTCAACCTCCTTCAAGATCAGTGTTGATGTCTCGATCCCACTTTCCAGTGCATCCCCCACTGTTTTGCGACCACTCTCTGCTGTCAAACAGGAGTAGAAATGAAAAGAACAAGGAACGAAAATCGGAATGAACCCATGTTAACCCGAAATGAAAATTTGGGTTATGAGAGTATGAACCTTATATATTATATAAAACCAATTTCTTTTATTTTCATTCTCATTGATTAATGTTTAATATCTTTAACCAAACACCCGCCTAAGATTTGGACTAATTTCCATAAGTAATCGGAGCACCGGAGATAGACATTGATCTTGGAACTACATACTCATGTGTGGCTGTCTGGAATATTAATGACCAATATTGGACTTTACGTGCTGAGGAGGTATGTGCTAAATAATATATATATTCAATTCCAAATATTTTATCCAAATATAAATATGATAGGGGTTTCTGTAGGAGGATACGTACCAAATTCAAATAAATGATTTCTTTGTATTTTCATTTCAGTTATGTGGGAATGAGATAAATGTGGAATGTATTTTATTTAGATACACACATTGAGAACAGGAGCAGATAGTTCACTTGATTTTATATTAATAGCAACAAAATTATACCCATTTTTCCGTTGTGAATGCTGGTTGCAGGTGGTATGCATGATGATATTCAAAGCCCTTATATGTGGTATGTAGATCATGATCAGGTACCGCTGTACCTCTCTCTCTTTTTCTCCAAAATCAAAATCTTGGTTCAATTGTTTCTCATCTTCCTTTCTTCATTTATGATTTATGAGTTCAATGCCCGAATGATCGTTCTTGTGGTGAGTAACTTTTATTCTTTCTTCTTGATCTTCATCTGTGGTTTCTAATAATTACCCCATGTCGAATAGGTTTTTTCTCCTATTTCTTGATCACCGTCTAGGGTATTTATTTGTACTAATGTCTTCTCATTTTTCATGACTTAGGGGTCGTTTACCAAATCTTACCCGGATAAGTGCTTACCGGCAAAATCCCACACTATCACTTACTTACCGGGTAAGATTTTAGTCCACCAAAACGACATTGTATGCAACAATTTACCCGGTAAACTCTTACCGTGGCAAGAGTTGTCGCTATCTTACGACATTCATCCGGTAAGGTAATATGACTTGTCAAACACTTACCCGGGTAAGCGTTTGATAAATGGCCCCTAAGTCTCTTTTCAATTTTGATTGGCAGTTGCTTCTGTTTCTTCAAATTGGAATGCCTTACCCTATGGATCGATTGTTTAACTGTAGTGGTTTGTTCCTGATAAACTGCTATCGTGAGGTTACCGCCATGACGCTCTTGGTCGATTCCAAAGGTTTGTTTCTTTTCAATTATGATTTTGGTTTGTTCCTGATTGGCTTAGACCCTTCGCTTCTGAGTTCCTTGTGGCAGCGTTTATGAGTTAGATCGGTGGTTTTGAAGTTTTGGTTTGATCCGAAGTGGACGATTTTGATGAATTCAATCGCCGCACAGGGGTTTTTCTCGATGATTTTGATCGTTTCTACTACTGCCTTGGTTCTTTATTGACGAGGAATTCCAGATTCATTGCTGTAATTTCATTCCCCACGGCCTTTTCCGGCGAGTATGGCTACCGCATTTCTCGCCCGAGCTTCTAGTTTGTGCATATCGAGCGGTTTCTTTGTGCATTCTAAGTTTATCGATCGATTGAACGAATTAAAGTCTTGGTCAATACACATTATAACAACTATTTAATCTTTGACGTTGACATTCCAACATGACTTGGTCTAATCTTACAAACCATTTTAAGATTTAACAACTCTTTAAATCTTTGTATTTGTTTTTTCATTGTAAACAAAACAGTATTACTTAAGAAAGTGATTTGAATTGACACAGTCCGTTTTTATTCATTGTTGCTTTAGTCAAAATTTTGATACACTTTTTAAAGCTTTTCTTTTGTCATTACATAGTCAAATTATATATACATATGTGACCATGCTTTAGAACATTTGTATGTAATGTATGTTCTATTACAAATTTACTTATTAATCACTTGTCATCAATTTGACGCTATTACTTTTTAGACCCAAAAATGAGCAAACATTATTGCATCAATCATGACAATACAAGTTCTCTTATCATTGAGGCTACACCAAAAAGCTTAGATTGTAGCTGTTGAGCCTAACGAAATTATAGATAACAGTGGAACACAATGGTTAATTGGTAAGAATTCACAAGGAAGGGTGTACCCTTGGGTCTTAAAAAGCTTGCAATTTGCAAGTATTAAAAAGGGTTAAGACTAGGAAACAACCAGAGCAAGATATTTTTAACTCAGGTTCGACTTACGATTATTGATGTCTATATTTAGTGAAGTTGGTTAAAATCAATATCTTGATTTTGGGTTTCGGTTTCGGTTTGCCAAACGTATGAGTGTATTACGCCAGGTTTCTTGGATTGTGCCTGGATAGTGGTTTTAGAATTCTTGGTCGTGCCATGTCATCCATAATGGCAAGGCGTTACTTAAACTTCATGATTTCAATCCATCATTTGCAAAGGTTTTCGATCGTGTTTGTGAGTGGTGCATATCGAATTTTGTTAATGTTCAATGATTTTAATTGTATCCAAACAACCCCTAAGTCACTAAACAAGTACAATTTGCTTGCTCTTTTTATATGGGTTGTGTTTGTCAGTGTGTTGTGAATACAATCTTTTTGAATTTTAAACTTTTTTATGGCCGAATAAATAACTTTCAAACAATTCTAATAACTAGGTTTTTTTTCTCAAATGTTGGGTCAATTATATTAATCTTGAATTTATATTGGTAGAGTTCAAAACTATAGAAAACTATGAAAGTATAATCGTGTTGGATGGAAAATAAAACGAAACAAAATTGAGGTATTGAATCTCGACTTCATAATCTATATGCATCACGCTGCAACACAAGGGTACACAACTAGTATGTGTGTACATATATACTAGTAGTGTACCCATGCAATGCAAGGGTTGTAAAATTTTATTGTGAGTCAATAATGAAAAATCAATTGAGTTCAGCGTTAAAAAAACTCGAAATTATGGAGTATTCTTCCATATTAATAATGTTGATGAATGATGGTAGTTGCTCTTACTCCCACATAGAATGCATGTTGCATTGTTACACGAGAACAATGAACACATGTTTCAGTGGTATCCGGTTTATTAGAACCCAAAATTAACCTTGATTGTCTTATATATGGTTGCCCACACAAGTAGTCTTCTCATCCTACATACCATACGAGTCATCTCCATTGACCTTCTACTTTACAAGTAAGTGATATCCCCTAAGTTGGAAGTAGTAGTTCATGTCATCAAAGATTGATATCCCAAAAATCTCCATTAGGGGTATGAAAGGTAACATCGATAGCAGCCGAGACATTAAGAAATATAAGGAAACATCAACCAAAAAAGAAAATATCTGGGATGTTAAGAAACACAAAGAACATCAACCAAAAAAAGAAAATATATATTTATACATATTAACCAAAAAAATCTATCAAAGCCAACCAAAAAACCAAAAAAATTCATAGATATCAATCGAAAAACCTAAAATATAATTTGAAATCATAGACTGTATGTCTTCTTTTGATGGTAGTAAGGTCCTTGTTGATTGTTATTCTCCAATGCCAGCAAATATTGCACTTTTGATTCGGTCTCGAGAAAACCAAATTTGCATAGATCTGGGGCTCTATACCAAAGTGTAGCAACCTGCACAAACCACATCAACAAATTATTAGCTTCCAAAATCAACAATTATTCAATAATAAATTTCTTTATGGAAGAAGAAAATATAGTAAGCACCTCATTAGTATAACTGTTGAGAGAAATTTGTAAAAGCCCTTCCAAGATCAAATTCTGCAATTTTAAAGTTTCGCGGATTTAGATCTCTGCAACAATAATCAAAGTAATTGTTCGAAACGCTAGGTGATTTATAGTTGTTCATACAAATAAAACTCTAGATGATGGTAGAGAAATAAAAATACTTCTGAAGAACACCGTGATGATGGCAGTGAGCAACGCCTTTACACACCTGAAAAAGGAAGTTCTGGATCTTAGAAGAATGAGTTGTTCCCAATATCGCAAATGACCAGCACCTTCAGACTGTGATTTACAATCATCAGAAAGAGGAGTCCACAAGAATCTACCAAATTACCAAACTATTTATTTTGTGTTCTTGCATATTTACCACAAAACCACATTAGGTTTTAAGTTCAAGAACTGTACCGATATTTAGAAATGATTTTGATGATAAACTATTGAGGGTATTTACCTTATAAGATTCGATCGAGCAGGATACGGAGAAAGTGATCTGAATCCGAATCGTTCGCCGAAGAGTGAAGCATAAGATATTCAAGAACTTGCAGCCTAGTTAATTTTTTTTTAATAAAACACACAATTGAAAATAAAATACAAAAAATTATCTCAATCCTTTTTGTGATCAGAGTTCTGGAGAGTAGGAGGTGTTCTTGATTTAGTTTGTGGAGAATGGAGAAACCAAATTTGACTACTTGAAGTTATAAACTATCAATACACCTGATGCAAAAAAACAAATCAAGCATGAAATTGATAATGAAAAAAAGTATCATTATCAAAAGGAAGTTGCATCTTTCTAATATTGTGGTAGAGAATAAGTTAAAAACCTTGAAAAGAAAAACTTTCATAAAAGAGGAACTCTTTTATAATGAATAGCCAAAAGATGAAAGGGGAAGAAGCCCATAATAGAATGAAGACTTTTTTTTACACAGAAATAGAGTACGAAAGCTTCCCTTAAAATTTCTGCAACTTCTTCTATGCATCAAGAGCTTGTACTTTGTGTTTTAAGAGTAGTAATTAAGAGTTTTTTAAAATTTATGCTTTAAAGAGCAGTACCATATGCTTAAGTTGTTGTAATTAAGACCTTTTGTGTAAATGAATATTAAGGTAGTATAGATAGGGGCAGGTTCAAATCAGAACTCAAATTTGGTTGTGAACGTGATGACAAATGAGAGTCTGACACGTGTCATATTCAGACTAAATAATCAGTAAAATATTTAGACTGGATATATATCTATTCAGTCTCAATATTTCTTTGATTATTCAGTCCGAATAATCTACATTCAGACACGTGTCGCGCTCTCATTTGTCCTTATGTTCACAACCAAATTAGAGTTCACATTTGAATTTTCCTCTATATATATATGGTCGGGTTCAGAGGAAAACGTATAAAAGAAGAAGAAATTGAAGAACACCCTGGGAGCCCTCCATGTGAACGATATTCATAAATGCATCCTGGTAATTTATAACATGCATTCGTGTATATGCACTAACGCATATAAATGCATTGGTGCATATAAAAAAACAGATTCAATCGCTTGTATACATTTGTGCATACTATCCGGATGGAGAGCTCTAAGGGTATTCTTCAGTTTTCTTTTAAACCTCCCTCCCACACACACACACACACACTCTCTCTCTCTCTCTCTATATATATATATATAATATATATATATAATATATATATATATATAGACTTGGGATCACGTAAGACCACCCTGTTTCCGTGAGACCTGTGAGACCACCTTTTTACACTTGAAGCTTCACAGCAAAAACACTATGAAGGTAAAAAAATATGAATCTTTTAAACTATTTTTGCTATGAAGGTAACATACATTGTGTTTTTGTTGTGAAGGTAACCTTCACAGTGTTTTTGCTGTGAAGGTTCTGTTTTTTTTTTACCTTCACAGTGTTTCTGTTGTAAAGTTTTCAAGAGTAAAAAAGTGATTTCACGGGTCTCCGGTGGGTCTCACGGAAATAGGCTGGTCTCACGTGAACCCATCAGATTTTTTTTATCTTCACAATGTTTTTGCTGTGAAGTTTCAAGTGTAAAAAGGTGGTCGCACGAGTCTCACGGAAACAGGGTTATCTCACGTGATCCCAACCCTACATATATAGAAAACGTCAAAAAAGAGAAAACTGATGAACATCCTGGCCAATTAAAAAACAGAAGTTGTCCTAATTGGACCATCACTCCATTAGCAGGCTAAACCAACATGTAACAGTGAGCACCCAAAAGAATCTTGGAGCAGTACAAGTACCTCAAGAAGTAGCGGAAAGAATTGTGAGTTTAGGAGAAGCTTGTCGAATAATAGTTTCTCAAACAAAGTTGAGGATGTTGCCACTTTTGCACGTTTTGAACCATATAACGGAAGTTCGTAGGATCAAGGAAGAGACACAACTGTGCAACAACCAAGCATATTAAAGAAACCAATTTCAGCATTCGATGAAGTAGCTTCAACAAACGAAGCAAAGAACCAACTTTTGCTCTAGTAGTTGTGGATTATAAATGTTGATCAGTGACGGTCATTCTTGTGTAATTGTATTTTTCTTGGTTTGCAATAAAAAGTATATGTATCCCATTTCTTTATCTTTCGTTTACTTCCGGTTGCATTGTAGCGGGTACCCAACTAGCAACACATATATTGTTCAGGTCGATAAATCGTCGGTTTGTTTGAGATTTGTTTCAATGACTTTTAGAATCCATTTAAAGTCATACCGTAAACCCGACCAACGGACGGGTATAACACTAGTTATTACTAGCTATAAGTTCACCCTTGTCAAGTAGCAAACGTGAAATTCGAATTTAATGTTATTAACGATATATATTTTATTGAAAGGTTTAAGTATTTGAAAACACTAAAATTTATGAGATTTATAAAAAAAATTATTTTAAGGTTTTGTTTTACATGATTTTTTATTTATTTAAGTAGTATTTGATGTATAATTAATATACATTTATTTCATAATATGTTTGTCTAATATGTATTCTATTCACAATGTGATAATATTTTATGTGCAATCTTTTATTCATAAACATACCAAAAAATTTATATTATGAATCTAATACATGTGAAACAAAGACATTATAAAACAAATATATGTTAATCACGACATTAAGCTCTAGCCATAAAAAAAACTCATATGAAATAGTATTATATATTAGGGAGCATTTGGTTTAATAGAAGGGATTTTATCAATAATAGTCATTTTATACCCTTTAATTTAACAAAATAGCCATTTTTAAAAAACTTTGACAAAATGACCATTTTCCTTGCCCTTGGGGGGCGAGGACCACAATTTTCAATTTAAAATTACATCTTTGACCTCTAAAGTTATATAATTAGTTACTTTACTACCTTTCCTTTTTAATTTTTCATTTTACACCCTTATCACATTAACGTATATAATCGTATATCGATTAAAAATCGTCTAAAAAATATGTTTTTATTTTAACAAGTTACACCATTATAAACGTCTCGTCGATACCTTCGAAATGAGTCCAATATTGAATATTTTTTGATTTAATTATGTTATTATGTATTATATATACTACGAAAAAATATTTTTAAATATTATATATATATATACACACACACACTATCGAGCCAATAAGTACCGTCCCCGTACTTGTTAAGATCCATGATCCCTGTTAAGACGTTCCCAAACCCGACCCGAATTGTTCGTTTTTCGGTTTTCACCGTCGATTTCGGGTTTTTTTTTGCCATCCCTACCTTCAGCGACGGAAAATCAACCGTTAATAAAAGGTAACACATATCTTCAAATATTTTCAAATATTACAATTTCCGTCGCTAATCCGTCGCTGAAGGTAGGGATGGCAAAAAAAACTCGAAATCGACGGTGAAAACCGAAAAACGAACAATTCGGGTCGTGTTTGGGAGCGTCTTAACGGGGATCTTAACAAGTACGCGGACGGTACTTACCGGCCCGATAATGTGTGTATATATATAATTTTTAAAAATACTTTTTCGTAGTATATATAATACATAATAACATAATTAAATAAAAAAATATTCAATGTTGGACTCATTTCGAAGGTATCGACGAGACGATTATAATGGTGTAACTTGTTAAAATAAAAACGTATTTTTAGACAATTTTTAATCGATATATGATTATATACGTTAATGTTATAAGGGTGTAAAATGAAAAATTAAAAAAGAAAGATTGTAAAGTAACTAATTATATAACTCTAGGGGTTGAAGATGTAATTTTAAATTGAAATTTGTGGTTCTGAAGGTTGGCAGCTGCAAGACCCAAGTCAATGTCTTAAGTCGGGCCTTCGACGGCGGCATGGAAGAAAGAAAGTAGTTTTGTTATAAAGTCGAGATTTTGAAACTATAGAAGACCATCTTCGCGAGAAAGGTCTCGATCCCTTCCCACCTTAGATCGAGCTGGCATGGCAGCCGGGGCTTCTTCCCCGAAAATGGTCATTTTGTCAAAAGTTTTTTAAAAATGGCTATTTTGTTAAATTAAAGGGTATAAAATGGCTATTATTGATAAAATCCCTTAATGGAATAGATTTGAAAGATTTAGGGGGTGTTTGGTTCAGGAAACTAGAAGGAATTGGAATGGATAATTCCTGATCAAATTCCAAATCTACATTTGATTTACGTAATGAAAATGATGAAATCCTTTAAATTCCATTGAATTCCTTAAATTGAAGATTTCAACATTTCATTGAATATCTCAAATAATTCAATTTCATCCGACAAACGCTTGGTCAAATTTATTCCAATCAAGGTTCTAAATGGCGTGAGGCGTGACGTGGCGGCGAGGCCAAGCCTCAAGCCTTAAGAGCTACGGTGAAGCCGTGGCGTTTTCAAGGCGTGACTTACGACGTCAAATTTCAAATTCATATACAATATTATATATAAAAAACATATGTTTTGTATTGTTACTCAATGAGTTAATAGTAATTAGCAAGTTAAATTAAGTTATATATTAAAAGCTAGCAGATACGACATTAAAAACGTAAAGAAAAATCAAATATCGAATTACAAAAATTGCGCATTAGGCCATGGCGTGCCACGGGCTTAACGTGGCGTAAGACACAAGCGCACCATGGCGCCTGTGCAACGAGCTTTTTAGAACATTGATTCCAATTCGTTCAAACTCAAATTCCTTTAGAATTATAAAATAAATCAAATTTTATATATTTTCGTTAATTAGTTATTACAAAACAAATGTTTTTGACATAAATTATAACACCAATTCAAAAAAGTTCTACAAAATCCCGTGAAATGACAAACCATTTTCGTAGGTATAGGATTTTAATGGGATTCTAGGATTTCAAATCATATAAATTCTTCAAATAAGAAATGAAATTAGAATAAAATTAATTTTGAATCCAATATCTTCAAACCAGGAGTTAGTTCTCAAAAAGATCCATTTTATTGAAAACCCAAGTTGGCTCTTGTCACATTTTTCATTCAAATTCATGTTTTTTTGGTAATTTTGATTTCTTTTTCCTTTTGTCCAAACGCAATTGACAAAAAAAGATGTTATTGCTTCTCACACGACTTGACTATATATGCATTGGTTTCTATCTTAGTAAATTATTTCTTCAGATGGATATTTCTCCCTTCTATCCGAATTTTTATTTATTTGGGAATCTTTAGTCATTTAAGAAACATGGAAGACAACATGTTCATCACGTTACTTAAATTGAAAAAATGGAGTCTTACGGTGCCAATACGTGATGACTATAATTCTTATTACACTCCATGTAACGTAAAATAATAATGTATTTTCAGAAATGGTTAATTTACATGTACTGATAAAAAGTAGAGTACTTGCTGCAATGCAATGAGATCTACAAATTATTGAGTTTGTAGGCGGATAAATAAATATGTAACTCACATCAGATGTTTATTATATTTTTTTTGTCAAAATGATGCTAATTTATTCGTTTTATGTTGTGTTAATGCCAAAAATTAACTTAACAAAAGTCAACTTAAGAAGTTTGTGGAACTGATCGGTCAAAGGTTGGATTTTCACGACAACCACAGTTAAAGCAATAAAAACTAAAGACAAAAGAGTTGGTGACGCGGAAAAACCCTTAGACAAGGGAAAAAACCGCGGACGGTAAGAGGGACCGTCGTTGCACTATGAAATAACTGATGTCAAACAGGGACGTCGTCCTTTGGAACGATAGACGTACGATTACAGAGGAAAGATAAAGTAAAAGAAACAGTAATGTCGTATGAACTCTTGAGAAGTTTCATATATTTCTTGACTTGAAAGCGTAATGATTATCAATCGGGGGTTCTTCGTTGAGTTGAGCGTTGATTTTATAGTTGGAGGTTGTTTGTAACGGTCGTCGGGTTTTGATTGTCTCCAATTAACGTCTTTAATGGCGCCGTTTGTAACCGTCCAACGGTCCTGCGTATAAAACATAATGTTCGACCAACAGTTAGTTCGTTAGAAAAAATAATTAATGTATTTTATGTTGAACGAGTCAAACAGGTGATCATTGTTCGTTCGTCGTACGTCGTGAACATTCGTCGTGAGTTTCGTTCGACCGATGACTCCGTAGTCAGAGTCGATATCTATAGGTCATAAAAGTATTTTTGGTCGAATTTTTTGGTCAATGTTCGTGAGTTCAGGAGATTTTTACCCAAACAGTTTACCCCCAAATTCAAAGTTTAAGTGGCAATCTTGAATTTCGGAGGACACGTGTTGTCGATTCTGTTAACCTAACCGTTTGGTAACTGAATCGCTTTGTTTGAAACGGGATCAGTTAGAAAACGATAACTCTTGCTGAGTCATAGTGACGTGTCGTGGTTGATCCGTTGGAAAACGATAAGGCAACGTGATGTCATGCATGGCTAGCTGTCATGGACAGGTGTCGTCCATCCGACGACGGTAAGCGAAAAGGCATGGACAGGTGTCGCCACAGGGAGACGAGGCGACGATTCGGTGTAGTTTTGCAGATATAGAAGGAAACGATTGCTTTCCTTCTCTTTTTTCCCGGTTTTTTTGAACTTTTAGCCAAGAAATTTTCTCTCAAACCTGCAACTCTATACTTCCCGATTTCGAGGTTTTAGAGCTCCATTTAAGGTACAACTCTCTCCTCTTTATGCGTCAAAAGTCTTTAGCTAGGAAACCGGTTAGAGGTTGGGAAGAGTTCACATTTTTTGAGGCTCTTTGCTTGATAAGCGACTGTTGGGAGATGCTAGATCCAAAGAGTACCATCGTCACGCCTGACAATTTAAAGGCATTCAAGGATCTGGCCTGTGTTTGGGCAAAAATCTCCTAAAACCCACGACCGTTGATCAAAACGTGCGATCGAAGATATTTCATGACCTATAAATATTGACTATGACTTCGAAGTCGATGATCGAACGAAACTCGCGACGAACTTTTACGACGTACGACGAACGAACGATGATCATCCGTTAAACTTACGACTTCGATATAAAATACTTTGTTTATCTTTAACTAATGAATTAATTGCTGGTTAAGCGTTATGTTTTTATATAGGACCGTTGGACAGTTACAGCTAGCGCCATTAAAGACATTCATGAAGATAATCAAAATCGGACGACCGTTACAAACGACTCCAGCTATAAGATCAACGCTAAAATCAACGAAGAAGGCCCCGATTGACATTTCCTACGCTCTCGAATCAAGAAACATACAAAAGCACTCTACATTTCATACGATATAACTGTTTTACTTTATATTTCTCTTGTAATAGTACGACTATCGCTCCAAAGGACGACGTCCCTGTTAGACGTGATATTTTCCATAGTGCAGCGGCGACATCTTCTATCGTCCGCGGTTTTTTCCCTTGTCTAAGGGTTTTCCCGTGTCACCAAATCTTGTGTCTTTAATTTTTATTATCTAAAGTGTGGTTGTCAAGAGAATACAACCTTTGACCGATCAGTTCCACAAACTCCTTAAGTTGACTTTTATTAAGTTAATTTTTGGCTTCAACAGTTTGGCGCCATCCGTGGAACCTGATCAAACAAATTCTCCGAAAACGTAGCCGTTACTAACGTTCTCTCTTTGATTTTCTGAATGGCAAACCATGGAGCATACAACCCTGCAGAGGCAGCGTTAAGGGCTGAATTGTAGGCTGCACAGCTATGAATCCAACAACTGGAAGCGCAAATGATTCCCTATGGAAATTCTAATCCACTACCACGACTTCCCCCTGGTCCGATACCGCCGTGGGCTCAATATATCAACCCTCAATCTCAGCCCAACAACTCCCAACCTTAGTTTAATAATCCCCAGTCACAATATACTAGTCCACAGTTCCATTATAATCATTCTGGACCTTGGACTTAACCTAACGGTCAATACCAAAACCACAACAATTCGAACTTTAGCATACCTTACACCTTCGCTCAAACTTACACTGCGAGGCCCCACATATAGAATCTATCCACCGACAATACAGCAGATCAAGGGGCCGAGTGACAAAGTACGCTTAGCATACAGGTCGCAAATTCCGTCGCACGACGTATAAAACTCCTGGACGAACAAAACGAAAAAAGTGTTGGCTTTATTGTCCAAGCTACCCGGAACAGCAGTACCTGTAGACATCGAGCCACCCATCGGATTCCAGACATCACCTTTTTCCGATGCAATTGCTTTGATCGACGTTCCCAAAAAGTATAATATACCTTCATTCACTCCAAAATATTCAGTACTGACAGATCCGAATGAGCACGTCGCGCAATAAAAGCAGCTAATGGACAGTGTCGATACCCTTGCCGTATCAAGAAGTTTTCATGTGTAAAAGCTTTGGAGCGACACTCACTGGGGTTGCCCTGCAATGGTTGATAAATCTGAAGCCGAAATCAATAAATTCATTCGCAGATCTCGCTAAACAATTCTTCCAGTAGTTCGTGAGCAGTCGCAAGATGGAAAAACAAACGGGAGATCTTTATTATATCATTCAAAAGTCTGGTATACGTAATTGCGACATAAGGATGGTGATCGAAGCCTACAAAAGATGTTTGGACAGTACGTCTGACCTATATTTGGATCTTACCAAATATCCTACAGAGACGTTCGAAGACGTACGAGCACGAACACTAGCTTACATGAGGGTGGAAGACAACGCCTCTTTTCGACGAAAACATACCGACGATAAGTGTCCCTTCGGGGATAGGAAGCCAGACTTCAAGACCAGATCAACACCTCGGTCGGACCCTCCGAAACAAATATCGAACTTTCGGTTCGACAAAAAGAAAGAGACGTCATATTCTCGGTATCCCCAACATCCTAAGATTTCGTCTTATGGATTTAAAGGGACGTCCGGTGATCTGATTAAAGCTTTGAAAGAAGTTCCAAGAACTATACGATGGTCAAAGAAAACCTATCGACTGGACGAAAAAAAGACACGACGAAATGGTGCGATTTTGTAAAGACCCAAATTCCATTAACAAAGTTCAACATAATTAAACTAACAGAAATGCTAAGATGATCTAAATCTATTACATCTCAAAGGTTCGCAGCGGAAATTGTTATTCCCTGTTTAGAGATGGCTATGAAAGTGAGGATTTGTAGAAGAGGGGGGGGGGGTTGAATACAAACACACAAAATTTTACTCTTTTAAATTTTTTAATATAAATATTAAAAATTTACACACAGAAGTTTGTTGCGAAAAAAGAATAGACACACTATCCTAACAAACTAAACACATGAAACACACGATAACAATATATAACTTATGCACTAAGAAAGCTAAAATAAAACTGTTAAAACACACAGGATTGCCGGAATCAAACAAATGATCACTCAGAGGATTTGTTGAAAGCGTAAGATTTATGGGAAGGACTTCATCTCCTTTTATAGTGCCCATGCATGGGATGCATGAGGACAGCTGTCAAGGATGTATTAGTTGGAAGTATATCTGATGGACAAAGGAAGATGCCACTCCTTTTGTACTAGGTTAATGGATGAACCATTCTTTGTAACACGCAATGTCAAATAACTTTATCTCTTTTTCTTCATGCTCTGTGAAGTCCCATCAAACCTTTTAGCTTAAAGACAAACATCCTTTTCAGGTGAGTAAAAAGAGAATGTCCGAATTTAAGGTTTGCTACCCAAGTTCTTGATGCACACGTATCTTGCATTTATTGTGTCATAAGAAGTTATCTATGAAAATTGCTAGGTGATATATGGTACCATGTATCACATCGGTTAGTGCCTTATAAGGTTGGAATTGATAAGTGTACACATGGCTTGGTGATCCTCAATTTTCACTAAGTGTTTGCAAGTGTACATCCTTGTATTGGTGACTTGTTATCACAACCTTAAGGAAAGGCAACTGCAATTTTCGGTGACCATATATGAAAATCGGTGACCTCCATGTGCAATGTCGGTGACCTTCATGTAATGTTGGTGACCTCCATGCATCATGTCGGTGACCTCATCTTTTAGGTCGGTAACCACATCTTGTATCGGTGACCCAATCCTCATCTTGATTTCGGCAAGTTGTCTGAATTTTAAAGTTAGTTGGTACATCAAAAATTCAACATTTTGATGTACAACCCTTGATTGGATAGTCTTTGATTTTCCAATACTTGAAGCAAATTTCAGACCTTCAAAATAACCTGTAAAAGATCAATCATATAAGAGAGAAGGTTCATCACCAAATCATCGGTGACCCAACAATCTCCCCCTATTTGATGATGATACCTGTATGTTAGAAAGAAATACTTTTTGACCCTTTCTATTTTTCTTTTGGGTTCTTTTCACTCAGATATTTTTTTTAACTGAGTATGTACAGTAAGTATAAGTATAAGTATAAGTATGTGTCAAGAAAAATTTAAGGTATGAACAAGAATTAAGATGAAGAAAAGTATGAACTTTTATTAATCAACACACAGGATAGTACATCACGTAGAGTACATGTTAATGAATTTCATACTATGAGTAGAATATTTAAGGATCGGTGGGTTCTCTTCTTTTTAGTTCATCCAAGATAAGTCTTGTCATTCCATGATCTTCAAGAGGAGGCACACCCAGAATAGCAGTGATAAAAGTAGAGTGATCCCTTGGAATATCGGAAGCTCTGAAGAAACCTATGTTTCCAAAGATGTCTTCAAAAAACAATCCAAGTTCGGGTTCAGTAAGCATGGTTTGCTCCGGGTACGCAAGTGGAGTCGGAATGGTGAGATTTATACCCGAAGCATCTATCTTGATGTTCCTTTCGTGAAGCATGGCAAAATGCCCCTTTTTCTTGTTCCTTGGGGCTTGCTGAAGGCCTTGCTGAAGGCCTTGCTGAATGAAGTACATCTGTTGCCCTTCTAAGCTTGTAACCGCTATATCATGTTCCTTTTTGGATTTTGATCATTTTGATGAAGAATTTTCGGAGAGTGTCAAGCACAAAATGTTTGTACTTATTCCTACTTTTGGAAACATGATTACCGATCTCCAACCATTCGGTGATCCCCAGAACTTCCAACCATTCTATATCATAAGTTTTGTTGAGAGAGTCAGCTCTTTTTATGGTAATAAGTAACTTAGGAGAATTTTTGGTTGGAGGGTGAACAGTGGCACCGATGATCTTTGAGTCATCCTTTCGATTTTTGAGTCTCCTTTTGAACCAATCAACCTCCTTGGTTTTCTTGGCTTCGACAACCGTCTTCACTGCTTCTGAATTTTTCTTTATACTTTCAAGCTCATCTTTCTGAGCTTGAAGAGCATCGATGACCTTGGCTTGGGTAGCCTCATCTTGAGCCAACTTGAGTACATTCGTCTGATCAAACTCAAGTTGAGCCCTTATTGCTTCCTCTGTTTCAGCTTCAGTAAGAATGACTCCAAGGGGATCGGTGAGTCTGGAGTCAGGTTGAAGTCGGAGAGAATCAACTTCTGGACATCTGGCCTTTTTCTTCTTTTCTGTTTTACGATGCTCTTCATCAGAGATAGGCTTCTTTCCTTTAGCTTTTTCTTTTCTTTTCCTTTCTTTCCCCTCTTCAGTTTCTTCACGGGATCGAGCACTGACACTCTCCCCCTCAATTGTTGCTCCAGTTACCTCGGTGACCTGGGGTCGGTGACATCGGTGACCGCGTGAGGAGTCACCTCGGTGACCACGAGAGGGATCACCTCGGTGACCGTGGTCTCGGTGACCACACCATCGGTGACTGGTGGTGGTTCATCGGTGACTGTAGGTGGTGGTGGTGGTGTTGCAGCTGCCTTCTTGTTTTTCTCCCCCTCAGTGGTTGATCCCTTGAAACCAACTGAAGTGATAAACCTCTTTATCTGATCGACATTGGAGCCCAATCCACCCAACTTCTTTTCAATCCGTTGAACCACGAATCTGTCTTCATAAGTGAAAATTGCATTACCAATATCGAGTCCGATGGTTGGAGGAGAGGTGGGTACTTTGTCAACCTTAGAGAGAAGGGAAGCAAGTGAGTCCAAAATTGCTTCCTGATTTTTGAGGATAGAAGCAATGTCGGAGGCTTGCTTCTGAAAATCTTCTTGAAGTGCCTGGATTGAAGAAGTCACTAATTCTTGACTTGTAAGTAACCCTTGCTGAAGACCAAGGATATCCAGATGCATGAGATCCAAACATGTCATAAGAGTTGGGTGAGTCACCGACAACTCTTCAATGCTGGACCTTAGAGTAGTAGAGAGATTGGTGGTTGTATTTACAAGAGAAGTCATCCTTTCCATCTCTTTATTTGCATGATCTTCCAAAATTTCCACCCGTCGGATAGTATCACTTGAAAAATTATTGAAAGCCTTGATAAGATCATCTCCCTGTTGGTAAGTCATGGGAGCTGCTGGTTGAGGCTTTGGTGGCTGATCATCATCATCATCACTAGAAGAGGAGTAATCTACCAAACCTGTAGGTTTAATTGGGGGGGGGGGACCTCGGAGAATGAGGAGATGTGGGGGAGACACATTTAGGAGAGTGTCGATTAGGGGAGTCCTCAATCATGGGTTCCTCAACAACCTTGTCATGTACGGGAGACGTACGTGGCCCAGGTGTAGTGTCGGAGAACAAAAAAATCAGTAAAATGGGATGCTCCATCAAGTGCACCTGGTTGTGATGCACTCTCATGTGGAGTGTGTAAAAGGAGCTATGAGAGCTCAAGGGGTGGTGAAGAGGCGCCTTGGATGGGAGACTCCAAGTCATCTTCATCAACTGATGAAAAAGTTGATGAAGGCTGTAATTGGGTAACCCTTTTTACAACCATGTCCTTTTGGGAAGGCATGGAGAAGCTAGGATGTGTTGAGTGTTCCTTGGGTCTAGTAAGGATATTTTCAACACTCACCGACTTTTGGGAGTCGGTGGGTGGCTTTTGTATTATGACCCTTTGGGTTCCCTTGGACTTCTTTGAGGAAGTCCTCCGGGGGCTTTTCGAGTTTATCCGCTTTTGGGATTTCGGTGCTTCGGTAGAAGCCAAAGGCTCTTTTGGCTTCGTGGCATCGGTGGGTGCGGAGGTGGATGTGATCGACGCCTTGGATCTCTTTCGAGATTTGGGCACATCGGTGGCTCGAGGTTCAGAGGGGGTGGAATCGGTGACTGAAGGTCCCCGAAGTCTGGGTTCATTCTCACCCCAAACAAGAGTTGCATTTCTTGCAAACTCAATCATGTTAGGTCTAAGGGGGTTATCGGTGGCCAAGACTCCCTTTTGCATGAGTTGCTTGCCAACTTGATGAAGGGGGAGATCAAATTTGATATCATCCCTCTTTTCAAGCATTTTAGCAAGCTTGACATTAATAATAAGGGAGAAGAGTCGTTGGATAGGTACCTGAGGTTGCCGATAGGTAGAGAAGGATGAGACCATCTCATTGAAGAAATAGCCTGCAAAGTCTATTCTTCTTTGAAATATCAATGCATGAACCAGCTCGGTGACCTAAGATGGTGCTTGATCCGGATCTCTAGTTTTCTTTCTCAGACACAAGATAAGATGAGCAAAAAAGAAATTCCAGACATTGCCCATATTTTTCCTTACCAAGGTTCCTGGACCCTTGTTGACACTACCTGTTGATGCTCATTCCTAAGGGGAAAGGTTTCATATGAATCATATGAAGGAAGGTGGAGAATGGTACGTACAGCTTCAACATCGAAGACTACATCAGGTTCATCATCACTGAGGACAGAAGCTAATATTTGATCCGAGGAGGCATCAAAAGTGCAGGTAAGCCAGAAGTTACCCAGAAGAAACTTACTCATCTTGCGTTTAGCAGTTAGAGCATACTGTAAAGGACACCTTTGAAGGAACCAACAAATCTCGTTGTATTCTGGGTGAGTTTCATCAATGCCAATGCGACCGTAATAGTTGCATGCAGGGAAGGTGAGTGATTCAAGAGTTAGGGTTTGTTCCTCAGAGACCTTGGACGATTTCAATGGACTGTTGGTGGAAGACGCCATGGATCTGAGAGTTGCAGGTTTGAACTTGAGAGAGAATTGGAGACGAAGAAGGCGATAAAGAAGGAGAAGGTAGTTGGGAACGGTTATTTATATGAGAGGTCAGAATTCTAAGGGGGCGTTTGGTTCGCCGGAATGGAATGGAATCTGGTGGAATTGGAATCTGAATTATTTTGACCAGATTCCAATTCCCTTGTTTTGTTCATTATTTTCAAGAATTGGAATTTGGTAAATTCCTAAGAATTCCAAAATGGGGCAACTTGAGATTCCTTACCTTACCCATGGGATTTCATTGGAATTGAATTGGTTCTTTTATTAATGCCTAAAATACCCTCATCATAAAAAAGAACTATAACCCTAATCTCTAAAAAAAGAAGCCGACACCTCTTCACTTGGATTTCGGTTCGGTTTTTTCGGAGTTTTTTTTTTCAGTTTTCGGTTTTTCGATTTCGGTTCGGTTCATTTTTTTCGGGTTTCTTTTTCAATTTTCGGGTTTTGGATTTCGATTCTGTATTTCGGGGTTTTTTTAGTTTTCGGTTTTCGGCTCTCGGCTTTTCGGTTACTCGGTTTTTTTTTCCAGTTTCGGTTCGGTTTTTCCTCACCCCTAGCAGTTAGGTTCTCCATCGTCTTCTGCAACAACTAAAATATGTCTTGCCCTAACAGATGTTGTCTTGCTGTAGTTTTTTGTTTTTTTCTGCAGTTTTTAGCTATTTTTGCTGTAAAAAAATTATGATTTTTGTCGTTTTAGCAGCTTTGTAGTTTTTGGTCGTTTTATGTAGTTTTTAATCGTTTTATGCAGTTTTTAGCTGTAAAAAAGCTCAAATTATTTTTAGTGTTAAAAAAATTGAAGTAATTAATAATTATTTTATTAAACTAATTTTAGTTTAAAAATTAAATTTAATAAAAAGGGTATTTTAGTCATTTACTGGAATTTCATTTCAATTCCAAAGCTACATTCTGTGAACCAAACAGACAAATTCCAATTCTTTCAACAGATTCTATTCCAATTCTGCCAACCAAACAGCTGGTCAAACCTGACAACATTCCAATTCCAATTCCTTCAAAGTCAAATTCCTTTGACAGATTCCATTCCATCCAATTCCATTCTGCGAACCAAACGCCCCCTAAGGGTTTAGGCTGAAATCAGCGCATGCTTCTGATATTAATGACGTTGATGATGTCATTTTGGATAGGTTCAATGAATCTTACTCACCAAGATTGGTAACCTAAGGGTTATATTTTAAGGGATAAGGAATGTGAAGGGTTTTTGATCTTCGTCGGTGAGTAGAGACGACGTCGGTGAGTGAGAGAGATGACGTCAGTGAGTGGGAGAGACGACGTCGGAAACCCTAGCGTCGGGTAGTGGAGAGCGTCGGAAACTCTAGGGCGGTGGGTTGATCGTCGGGGAGTCGATCGTCGGTGAGTGTGTGGTTAGGGTTTCGTCGGAAAGGGTTTATATGGAAGACGTCGGTGAGTGGTTTAGGGTTAGGGTTTCGTCGGTGAGCAACTTATATATATATATATATATAGAGAGAGAGAGAGCGACGGCGAGGTGAGAGAGAGAGAGAGAGAGACCACGTCGGTGAGTACCTCACCGACTATATATATATATATATATAATTTTATTTATTTATTTATATAAATATATTATTCTATATTAACCATACCTAATTTACCGATGAGGAACTTGAACCTTGCTTCATCAAGAGGCTTTGTAAACAAAATCAGCTAATTGATAATCAGTGGGAATAAAGTGTAGTTCCACATCACCTTCAGAGACATGATATCTTATAAAGTGATACCTGATATTAATATGCTTAGATCTTGAATGAAGCACCGGATTGTTGGCAATGGCTATTGCACTTGAGTTGTCACACAGTATTGGGTTCTTTGAGAAAATATGATTGTAATCACACACCTGATTTTTCATCCACCATATTTGTACACAACAATTTCCAGCAGCCACATATTCTGCTTCAGCTGTAGAAGTAGACACCGAATGTTGTTTCTTAATTGACCAGCTCACAAGCTTTCCACCAAGCAACTAACAACTTCCAGTTGTACTTTTTCTGTCTATTTTTGAACCTGCAAAATCAGAATCAAAGTACCCGATGAGACCGAAACCTGAGTCTTTGGGATACCAAAGACCCATATTTATGATACCTTTCAGATACCGAAAAATCCTTTTTACAGCAGCTAGATGTGATTCCTTAGGATTTGCTTCATATCGAGCACACAGACAAGTAGCAAATATTATATCAGGTCTACTTGCAGTAAGATAAAGAAGAGATCCTATCATGCCTCTATAATTTGTAATATTAACAGACACACCATCAAGATCAGAATAGAGTCTAAGAGGAGGAGCCATAGGAGTTTTCATGGTAGAGCAAATATCAAGTTGAAACTTTTTCAGAAGGTCTTTAATGTATTTATTTTGATTAATGAAAATACCTTCTGAAGATTGTTTTACTTGCAAACCAAGAAAGAAGGTTAACTCCCCCATCATGCTCATTCATACTCTTTTTGCATGACGGAGCTAAACTCATCACATAGGGATTCATCGGTGGCTCCAAAAATAATATCATCAACATAGATTTGAACAAGAATGATATTACCTTGTGATTTCTTGAAGAAGAGAGTGTTGTCAACTTTTCCTCGTATGTACTCATTTTTAAGAAGAGAGTCTGAGAGAGTATCATACTAGGCACGAGGAGCTTGCTTCAGTCCATACAGAGCTTTATCTAGCCGATACACATGATATGGATGGACTGGATCTTCAAACCCAGGTGGTTGCTTCACATACACTTCTTCAGCTTGCTCGCCATTTAGGAAGGCACTTTTAACATCCATTTGGAATACACGAAAATTCTTGTAAGCTGCATGGGCAAGAAATATTCGGATAGCTTCCAATCTGGCAACAGGAGCAAAAGTTTCATCATAGTCAATTCCTTCCTCTTGCCGATATCCTTGAGCAACCAACCTTCCTTTATTTCTTATGACAGTTCCTTCTTCATCCATCTTGTTTCGAAACACCCACTTTGTTCCAATAATAGTTTTGTTAGATGGACGAGGTACTAACTTCCAGACTTTGTTTCTCTCAAATTGTGATAGTTCTTCTTGCATGGCAATTACCCAGCTAGGGTCAGCTAGGGCTTCATTAATCAGCTTAGGCTCAACAATAGAAACAAAGTTGACATATAAGCATAGGTCACTGATGCCTCTTATTGTTTATACACCAACTTGAGGATCACCTATGATTTGATCTATTGGATGATCCATGGTCCATTTTAGTGCAGGAGGCAAGGGAGGAGGTATAGAAGAAGATGCGTAGTAATTTGAGATGGTGAGGGTAGGTTAGTGGGAGATATGGTGTTTAGATGGGTATGTTCTTCTGAAGAGTTAGTTTCAGGAGGTGGAGAAGAAAGATTGGGTTCTGGAGATAAGGTGGTGTTGATGGGAGGCTGAGAAGAGTTGTTATCTTGTTGACTTGAAGGATTAGGTTGAGAGAGAGATGGAATTTCACCAACACATGAGTTTATCCATAGATTTAGTTCTTCATTACAAGATAATGAAGATGTTTCAAACTCATCAAACTTCACATGCATAGATTCATCTATGCATTTTTTTCTGAGGTTGTAGATTCTGAAGGCTCTTGAGGAGAGAGAGTAGCCCATGAAAATTCCATCATCAGACTTTGGATCAAATTTTCGAAGTTGTTCCCTATCATTTAGCATGTGACAAGCACATCCAAATACATGCAAGAAGTGAACTGCAGGTTTCCATCCATGAAATACTTCATAGGTGGTTTTGTTATGCCTTTTGACTATGATAGACATATCTTGAGCAAAGCATGCAGTGTTAACTGCTTCAGCCCAAAAATAGGTTGGCAACTTGGATTCACTCAGCATTGATCTTGCAGCCTCACAAAGAGTCCGATTCTTTCTTTCAACAACACCATTTTGCTGAGGAGTGCATACGACAGAGAAGTTCTAAGAGATTCCTTTTAAGTCAAAGAAATCTTCAAGAGCAGCATTTTTGAATTCTGTGCCATTATCACTTCTGAAAGACTTCACCAGTTGACCATTCATATTTTCAATTTTTCTAGTAAACCTGATGATTTTTTCAGCAGCATCACTTTTGTGTTTTAGAAAGAACACCCAAGTATATCTAGAGAATTCATCAACAATTACTAGCATATACTTTTTACCACATAGACTAGGTGTCCTTACTGGACCACACAGATCCATGTGAACCATTTGAAGAGGTTGAGAGATAGATGAGCATTGTTTTGATTTAAAAGAAGTTTTGGTGAGTTTTCCTTTTTCACATGTTCCACACAGCTTTTCTTTCTCAAAAACTATTTTTGGCATTCCAACAACCAGATCTTTGTTGGAAAGTTTTCAAGGTTTTAAAATTTAGATGAGAGAACCTTTTATGCCACAACCAACTTTGTTTGGCTAGTTCTTGAGAAAGGAGACACATAGCTTCTCCAATGGCACTTTCCTTCATGTTGATTATGTATACATCGTTCATTTGGGTTTCTGCCAGTACAACTTTATTCTGTACATCAAAGACCAAGCAAACACACAGTTGAAACATGACCTTATATCCCAAATCACATATTTGGCTGATGCTCAGTAAGTTGTACATTAGCCCCTCAACATGAGCTGCTTTAAAAAAAGTGATGGTTCCATTTGATATGGTACCATAACCTTTGGTGACACCTTTCCCATTTCCTCCAAAGGAAAAAGTGGGTCCTTTTTCTTTTGAGAAGTTAGAGAGAAGAGATTTGTTTCCGGTCATGTGCCTTGAACAGCTGCTGTCCATGTACCATATATGATCTTTGTTTGGTACCTGCACCCATAAACAAATTTAGACTTTTGGTACCCATTTTGAGGTGGGTCCTTTGGGATTAGAAAGCATTTTGTTTTTACGGAGGTCAAAATCTTTCGGGCAATCTTTAGCAAGATGGAGAGTGTTGCCACAATTGTAGCATTTCTTTATGGTAAAGGCCCTTTTGAAATCCATACTATCAAAACTTTGAGTCGAAGTCGGTGACTGAGAAGAGGAGGGGTAACCGACACCTGGTCTTGGTCCAAGAATACCTTTACCAGGATTTTTTGATTTCTTCAAGTTCACTGATCGAGGAATGAAATCAGTAACTATTTGAGATTTCCTTTTGGATGAAAAATTTGATTTAGAAATATTTTTCTTTTGGAAAGGAGAAAATATTTTTGTAGAAGGGTACTCGGGAACACTCGATGACTCATGAGAGTACCTTGACTCATAAAGACTTAGAGAGTTTAGAAGTCTTTGAATGGGTTTGGGAGAAGAAGAAGAAGAGCTTGGAAGAGTTGAAATTTTTGAAGGCTCAGGAGAGGATTCTTTAGCTTTTACAAAAACTCCAAACTTCTTGGCATTAGACTCTACTTTTAGCATATCTAACAAGTCTATTGAATGGACAGAAGTGGAATCCTCAGATGAGTAATCTAAAAGATCATCATCGTCATCGGAGAAGAAACCAGCAGGAAAGCCTTGACATTCAGATGATGGAAGTGAAGGGTCAGAAGGTTGAGAATCATCTTTTCCATATCCAAGTCCAGACTTGTCTTTGCAAGAGATTTGATCTAGAAGAATCTTTTCAAGATTTTTAGAAGATTTAGTGCATTTAGAGAGAACCTCCTGTTCCTTTTCAAGAGTATTTGAGATATTTGTTTTCTCTTCAGAAAGACTGTCATTTAGATACCTTAGATTTTCTAGATCAACTTTCATTTTGTCAAAATCTTTGAGTTTAGAAAAGCAAGAAAGAAGTTTGATCATTTAAACATTTTATATGCATGTCAACCTTTTTATTTTGATCCTTTAAGTTACAAAAGTCAATAGTTAAAGAATCAAAGGCACAACTTTTTGATCATTAGAGAGAAAGGTAAAGGGATGTACCTGAGGCTTGGTTCCCAAAGTTGATTCCTCAGTAGAGACGAGAGCAGTGGAGAGTGACTTTTCCATATCTTCCAACTCATCAATTTTGGCCATAAGGCACTTTGTGACATATTCACTCTCACTTTCGGAGGTTTGCTCATCTTCCCAGCAATGAGTCTCAGCAACCAAAGTTTTTCCTTTACTTTGATTCTTTTCCTTTTCCCTCTTATACTTAGCTTTGTATTTCTTATATCCAGAGGTTTCTTTTGATTCAGGACTTTCCTTAGAAAAACGGCTATTTCTCTCTTCAGACTTCCTAGAAGCTGATTTGGAAAAGTCATGGCCAGAAGAAGAAGAAGACTTGAGTTTAGAGAAAACTTTGGATCTGCACTTAGAGACAAAGTGACCCTTCTTTCCACAACTGAAGCATTCTTCATTTGCTTTGTTAGAAGAGGGTTTTTGAGAAAAAGGTTTTCTTTGGAATTTAGAGCAGTTGGAAGAAAATCTTTTATTTTTAAGGTTTCCAGCAATCATTGCCATACTATCAGACTGTATGTCAATGGCGGATTCTTCTCCCTCATCATCAGCAGCACTGTAGTAAGCATCTGATAGATGAAATGAATCTTCCTTAATATCATTTTCAGATTCAGAAGAGGGGTAGGTGATTCTAGGAACACATGAAGAAGATTTAGAATCACCTATTAAAGCAACAGAAGAAGACTTAATGTCCTTTATGAGAGATTTTCTTTGGTTCTTGGTTTGTTCATAATGAAGAAGAGTCTCATAAAGAGCAGTTAAAGGCATTATTTCAAGATCCTTGGTTTGCTTAATGCAAGTGCATATGGTTTCCCAGAAGTCTGGGAGGCAGTCTATAAACTTGCACAGAACCTCTTCATTATCATAAACTTTTCCTAGAACTTTGAGATCATTTAGAAGACAATTAAAGCGATTAAAATAGACACAAAGGGATTCTCCTTTTTCATGAGAGAATAGTTCATACTTTCTAACAAGACAAATCTTGATGGATTTCTTAACTTCTTTAGTACCTTCATATAAGATACTCAAAGTGTCCCACATTTCTTTTGCAGTAGAAAAGTTTAGAAGAGAATGATATACTTCATTAGGAAGAGATAATGCTAGAGCTGATTTTACTTTGGTGTCTAATGCAACCTGTTAGACCTCATTTTAGAAGAAGTATGAATTAGAATTATGCAAGTACATGCACATCTGATGATGTGGCAGGCACATCCTCCGTGTGTAACTAAGTTAGTTATTTACTTGCTTACGTGTCAAGTTGTAATAGGCTAGATAGTTGACTTTCATTATTGTAATCGTATAAATAGCTCAATCACTGTTTGTAATAGCGTGATTCGAAATATACATATTTGAGAGCTAAATTGTGCGTACTGTTGATTATCATTCAAAGCAATTCAATACGAATTACGATTGTTTTCAATTCTGTTCTTACTAATTTTACTGTTTATCGTAGATCTGTTTGCTTCCGCTCATATTTACTTATTTGATCTATCGATTAATTGTTAGAAAGGGATCTGGGTTCCAACAATTGGTATCAGAGCCTGATAATCAATCTATTGATTATTAGATCTCTTCCATTTGGAGAAATCTCTTTTCTATTTACAGTATTTTTCAGTTTTAAGCTCCTGTTCTTCATTCTACCCTGTTTTACGAGATTTTATTAATATCATTACAACTTTCTCCAAATCTGTGGTAATTTTTGCTTAAATCTGAGATTAGTAAGAATATAGTCTTATTTCGGTCAATTTGAAAATTATTTGTTCCAAATTTCATCAAATCTTCCGTAATTTTCAAATCTCTATTTTTGGTAATATGGCGAATTATAATCTGAATGCCGTATATACTTTTGGTTCTCTGACCAAACCTCCTACTCTAATACGTGATGAATATCCACAATGGAAGATCCGTATGATCAACTTATATGAAGGATTGGATGTTGAACTGTATCCTATTGTTCAAAATGGTCCGTTCGTTCCAATGACAACTATTCCTAGGGTTCCTGCTACTGCGGATACTGATGAGGTCCCTGCAAGGCATGTTCCAAAATCAAGGGATAGTTGGACTGATGCAGAGAAGGCAAAGGTGGAATTGTCCAGAAAGGCAAAAAGTCTCTTAATCATGGCAACTCTAAATGAGATTTTTCAATCTCTGGATTCCTGTGATAGTGCCAATGAGCTATGGGATCAACTGGAAAACATTATGGAAGGAGGTGCAAAAATGAAGAAAAACAGAAGAGCCTAAGCTCTGAATGAATATAACAGTTTCCAGGCCATTTCTGAAGAATCTCTGGAACAGACTTTTCATAGATTTAACACTCTGATAAATCTATGTAAAAGATGTGACATCATCAGATCCAAAGAAGACAATAATGTCTTATTTCTCAAACGATTAAATCCTGAATGGTCAAATCTCTCGATGTCTCTGCTAGCCAATCAGGATCTGGAACAATGGTCACTACACGATGTTTTTGGTACTCTACAAGCTCACGAGAAAGAGGTTGTTCAGAAAAAAACCACTATCGGTGGACCTCTGGCTCTAATTTATGAAACTAGAGGATCAGTTAGAAGAAGTAAGGAAGTCAAGAAGAAAGGAAAAAGTAAGGCTCTCATGTCAGAAGCAACTCCAGAGGATGATTCTGACTCTGATGATGACATCAAAGCTTTTGCTGATTCACTGGCACTTATTACCAAACATTCACAAAGAGGTTTGGTAATAGATCTTTCCAAGGAAGCAAAAGGTTTGATCGCCCTACTCCTAATTATGCACCTCGTCAAGAAATATAGAGATCTGAGAAGACCGAGGTAGAGAAGAAGGAAGAAGAGTTGAAGAAAAAGAAGGATATGTGCTATAGATGTGGCAAGCCAGGGCATTATTCAAAGGATTGCAGAGGAATTCTGAACAAAGACAAAATGTACTACAAGAATAAATACAAGTATAATGTCGATGAAAGAGCTCACTTTGTAGATAAATAAAACTGGCTAGGAGATGAGTCAAGTGGTGATGAAGCCATGTTCTGCGGAATGACCAGAACAAATGAATCAGAAGATCGGCCATCTGAAACACCTGTATGTACTCTCTCTGACACATCTGAACTTGAGAACACCATTTTGGAAATATCTAATAATTTTGAAGAACTTAAGCAAAAGCTTACAGTTGAAAAGAAACTGCGAAAACAGATTGAAAAAACTCTCTCTGAAACTCAAAAAGAGATAGATTTATAAAAGAGAAATGGATCTTTTAACTGAAGAAAAATTGGAACTCAATACTGAAAATGAGAAGATTTCCAAAAATTTAAAAAATACAGAAGTTAAGTTCAAGGAAGAGAAATTGAACTTAAACAAACTTTTGGAAAACAAAAAAAAGGAGATTAGTGCTAAGGAAAGTGACAGATTAAATTCTGTTACACTTAAAAACTATTTTCAAAAGGAAAGATAGTTTTTACATATTGAACTTCAAAAGACAAAGCTACAGATAAAAACATATCTAGATGCTCAAAAAGTTCATGACAAGATAAATACACAAGTAGGAAGATCTGGACTTGGTTTCGAGGATCTGGATCCCTACACGTGTGAGAAAAGAACAACTCTGAAATTTGTTTTCTGTATATAACAAGAACAGAAGCCTGTGATTCCAATTTTATATGAACAGTCTATTTTTAAAAAATAAAAAATTGAAAATGGTCGTCATCAACGAAAACTCAAGTTTAAAAACATCGAATATTTGTCTGGAAAAACAAATGTTGATCTTGAATAAAATTCAGAAGATAAGCGACATTTTCAAATTTGGCTCAAGCGTTCACAAGCAGAAGAAGGCGGATGTATTTATTCCTTCACAAGCAGAAGAAGAGCTGTGTCTAAGCTTTGAAAAAGATATTCTCTCCACTTTGGATAAATGCTTTAAACTCGAACTTGAAAATGTTCATAAAATCTCTTCAGAAAACAATCCAGAGATATTCCCGTGTTTTTTTGTAGACCTAAATCTTTCTGAATCACAAGACTGTTTTGAAATGATTACATATCCATGAGAAAATGATGATCAAGGTGATGATTTCTTTAACTCAGAAAAATATCTCTCAACTTTAGAAAATCAACTACCTTCTGAGTACAAAAAGGTTCCTGAAGTAACTAAGAATGAGGAAGCTTCTTTCCTATTTACTAATGAACCTCTGGAAATCAGAGCCACTGGTCTGAATAATGAAAAACATCCAAGTGGAATACCGATACTCTCTGTTCCTCCAACAGGACAGAGAAAACCGGTGTCCATTCATCCAGACTTCATTGGGATGTGTCTTAAGGCCAAATCTTGTCTTGAACATGAGAAAGAAGAAAGTCTTAAAAATAAATGTTTTGTTCAACAAAATCATCACAATCAGTTATCCAAAGTTCACTTCTGCTCAAAAAGGCAAATGGAAATATAATCTTTCTGCTTCTGTTTCAGTAATTCAGAAAACTCCTAAGAAGGTTTATTAGAGGAAGTCTCAACAGAAGAACACTTATGATTCTAAGCATAAGTCTAGCCTAGCTAAGAAATTCAATAGAACTACTGATACTAGTATAGACAAAAATAAGAAGAATTGTAATTATCATTTTTCTAATGAAAATTCAATGCACTCTTTTATGTCTCAGAATTCTGAATGTTTTTCTTTATTCTTAAAATTACAGGAATTTTTCTCGAGGCCCTCTGATCGTCTTTATGATAATATCTCACCCGTCAGGACTAAACAAAAGAAAAGCAAACAAACAGCAAATAAAAAGACCAAACCTTTAAATCATGCTATATCACATTATGTGCAAGATAAAAACACTGAAAAATCTAAAACTAACATTAAAGGACCCATTATGAGATGGGTACCTAAAAAACTCTGACCGTGATTTTAGAAGCAGCGTGTGCACATCTGGTATCTTGACTCTGGAATGCTTGAGGCACATGAGTGGATCGAAAAACTTACTTTCCAAATTCAAAGACAAATATGGTGGAGCTGTAACGTTTGGAGACAACTGTAAGGGTCAAATAAAAGGCTATGGTACATTACAAGAGGGTAATATTACCTTATCAAAAGTAGCTCATGTTTCTGGACTGAAACATAACCTGCTGAGTGTAAGTCAACTTTGTGATTCTAAAATACTTGTTGTATTTGATGAAAAGCATTGTTAATTGTTTTCAAAGGCAGGTGAAGAACTCTGGAGAGCAGACAGAAAAGATAATTTGTATATGATGAACTTCACATCAAAGGACGGTAAAGAAACCCTATGTCTTATCTCCAAAAAGAGCGAAGTTGCATGGTTATGGCATCACAAAATGTCTCACTTAAATTTTGATAACCTTAAGATGCTTGTCAAACACGATTTGATAACTGGTCTTCCAGAAGTTCACTTTCAAAAAGATCATCTCTGCCCTGCATGTGAAATGGGCAAAATAAAACGAGCATCTCATAAAACAAAAAGTGATCATTCTTGTACTAGACCTTTGCAATTGTTACATGTCGATCTCTATGGTCCCATTGCAATTCAAAGTTTATCTGGTAAAAAGTAATACTAGTACTTATTAATGAATTTTCCAGGTATATATGGCTCGCATTCGTTAAACAGAAATCAGAAGTGCCGACTGTGTTGCAAAATATGATGACCAGAATTCAAGTTCTTTTACACCAACAGATTCAGCAGCTAAGAAGTGACAACGGTACTGAGTTAAAGAATGTCAAGCTTGAAGCATACCTTGTTGAAAATGGAATTACACAGAACTTCTCTGATGTGCGCACTCCTCAACAAAATGGTGTAGTAGAACGACACAACAGAACATTAGTGGAAGCTGCCAGAACGATGCTTGCAGCTTCTGGACTTCCCATCCATTTCTGGGCTGAAGCTGTAGCCACTGCGTGTTTTACCCAGAATCGTTCTATTATTGTCAAGAGGCATCTCAAAACCTCTTATGAGCTTATTAATAATCGAAAACCCTGTGTCAAATTCTTTCACATTTTTGGATGCAGGTGTTTTATTTTAAATGACAGAGAAAAACTTGGCAAGTTTGACAAGAAATCAGATGAACCTAAATTCTTAGGATACTCGCTAAATTCAAGAGCTTTTAAAGTTTTTAATTTACGAACTAAGACTGTAATGAAAAGCATTAACATCCATTTTGAAGATCAAACTCAATTAACTTCTGAGTATTCTACTTTTGAACTTAAACTTAACACAGTAACATCTAATTATCTCTCAGGTACCAGAGAATCTGAAATAGATGCTATCTTTCAAGATTTCACGGGCGAAGAAATATTGTCAGAGCAAAGCCCAACGAATCCATCATTAAGTATTCCTGAAGTTCTTCAGGCTTCTGGAATTACACTTTCTGGTCCGGAATCACCTGTTGAGAGCTCATCCGAACCTTCTGTGCCTTCATCTGAAAGGGAGATTGTAAATGATCCTCCTGTTTCTGAACCCCTTCCAGAAGAGGTGCTTCCATCCTCTGAAACAGAAGTTCACACGCAACCAGTATCTCAATCTCGGATGACGAGATGGACTAAGTCACACACCCCAGATCTCGTAATTGGTAGTCCATCTGAAGGTGTTAAGACAAGATCTGCTACTGCAAATGAAGCTTTCTTTGTAAATTTTCTTAGAATGATCGACCCAAAACATGTTCATGAAGCCTTGCAAGTACCTAGCTGGAACTTAGTTCCATTACCAATTTGCAAGAACCTAGCTGGAACTGCTACAATTTTATCGAAACAAAGTCTGGAACTTAGTTCCATTACCAAAGAACAAAGTAGCTATTGGTACTAAGTGGGTCTTCAGAAACAAGAAATATGAAGACGGAATAGTGATCAGAAACAAAGCTTGACTGGTGGCTAAGGGGTATTGTCAAGAAGAAGGAATCGATTACGATGAAACCTTTGCCCTTGTAGCAAGACTTGAGGCGATACGACTATTTCTAGCTTTCTCTGCATACTAAAACTTTAAAGTATATCAAATGGATGTTAAATGTGCATTTCTGAATGGGTATCTCAAAGAAGAAGTTAATGTCGAACAACCTGCTGGCTTTAAAGATGCTAAACATCCAGAGTATGTCTATCTTCTCGACAAAGCTTTATACGGTTTGAAACAAGCACCTAGAGCACGATACGAGCGCCTATCTACGTTTCTGATCAGTAAAGGTTATGATAAAGGTAAAATCGATACAACTCTGTTCATCAAAAGAGGCAAAGGTATGCTAACTGTTGTCCAAATCTATGTGGATAACATAATCTTTGGTTCTACTCATCAATCATAAGTTGATTTGTTTTCTAAATTGATGGAACAAGAATTTGAAATGAGTATGATGGGAGAACTAACGTTCTTTCTAGGACTCCAAGTTAAACAAAATGCCTCTGGCATCTTTATAAATCAAGCTAAGTATGTTTCTGACATGCTTAAGAAATTTCATCTTCAAAATTCCTCATCTATGACAACTCCTATCTCTACCAACACGAAACTAGGCCCTGATCCTTCTGGGAACTCAATGGATGTTACAGGTTATAGAGGTATGATTGGATCATTTCTGTATCTAACTGCTAGTAGACCAGATATTATGTTTGCCACTTGCCTCTGTGCTCGCTATCAAGCGAATCCTAAAGAATCACATTTGGCTGCAGTTAAACGAATTTTTAGATATCTCAAGGGATCTCCATCACTAGGTCTGGTATCCAAAAAATTCTGGATTTGATTTAATGGCATATACAGATTCTGATCAAGCAGGTTGCAAGTTGGATCGAAAAAGTACCTCTGGAAGCTGTCAACTTTTGGGTAACAGACTTGTAAGTTGGACATCCAAGAAGCAGAACTGTGTGTCAACATCAACAGCAGAAGCTGAGTATGTTCCTGCTGCCAGTTGCTATTCTCAAGTAATCTGGATGAAAACTCAGCTCAGAGACTAGGGTTTAATATACGACAAAATCCCTATCCTATGTGACTCAGAGAGTGCTATCGCCATTACTAAAAATCCAGTTCAGCACTCAAAAACCAAGCACAACGATGTCAGGTATCATTTTATTACAGATCATGTAGAGAAAGGCACAATTGAAATGTATTTTATCTCTATTGATTTTCAACTTGCTGACATTTTCACAAAAGCTCTGGATGAGACACGATTCAATTTCCTAGTCAACAAGTTGGGCATGTTAAATATGTAATTTTACTTAATTCTTTGATCTTCTTAGAATTATGTCAAATTACTTATTTCTGTACATATATATTGTTTTTCTTTTTTCTTACATTTTTTTTGTTTAGCACATATCAGAACCGTCCAGAAGCCTCTGGTCACCTCTGATGATTTAATTCAGAGGCACTCAGAAGCCTCTGGACACCTCTGTTCCTCATTGAATAAATCTTACATTTATATCCAAGTGACAACAGAAAGGGTGCATGTTCAAGGGGGAGCAGAATGCAATTTTTGAGGGGGAGCAGAACAATTTTTTTTAGGGGGAGCAGCACGAAAATTTTAAGGGGGGAGCCGAATGAAATATCTTACATGTTCAAGGGGGAGCATGTCAAGTCTAACATCTGTTAGCTGTCTTCAGAACCTCTCTTTACTTAACAATTTTCTTTGAATTTGTTTCTTCTGACTAACTTTTGCCGTCAAGGTTACAAAAACATTTCATATTCAAACGTAAATTATTCTGTAAAGATGTTCTTTGACATTCGTGGTCAAAAATTGTTTTCTATGACCAGATATTCTCTACCTTTGTATTTGTTTTTGAAATTTTCTTTAATAAGCCTATTTTATTTAACTCTTTCCTTCAAGGTTACTGATAGATATCAGAAGTAGCTTCAAAAGAAGACTGGGTTCTGAAGAGAAAGGTTCAGAACTTAGAATAAGTGAAGAGAAAGGTTCAAGGTTACTGATAGATATCATAAGTGAAGTAAAGCCTAAGGCATAACTTCTAAAGTGGCTACTTCAGTAGTTCTGAAGATTCTGAAGAAGTTCTGTAGATGGTTCTGTAGACACTTTTGAAGAAGTTCTGAAGAAGTTCAGAACTTGTCTGTCATTTTGTAATGTATCTTTAGCATTTTCGTTTGTATATAAATAGATAGTTTGTTAATTTGTTAGAACTAATATTGATAGATAAAGCTTGTAAAGATACACATTTTGTAATACTGTTTTATAATCAATACGACATACAACTTCAGTGATACATATCTTGTTCTTATTCTTTAAACTTTCTACATTCTTGATATTTGGGATCTAACAATTGGTATCAGAGCCAATTCATCTGTTCTTGAAAATTTAGAAGAAGAACTTGTCAGATCTGACAGTTCTTAGTGTTCTTGATCAATAAATTCAAGATTAAATTTTAGGTGAATTCTCGATCTACTTCAAATCAAAGATGTCGAAAGAAATGGTCTCCATCGGATCAGAAACTAAACCACCAACTTTGTTTTTGGATGAATATCATCAATGGCGAATCGAATCAGAATGATTCAATTCTTGGACAATATCAATTAAGCTCTAATGCAATCGATTGTAAATGGCCCTCTGGAGGTCTATGTGGAAATTCCAGCAATCCCAAGAACTGAATCTACTCCTGAGATTCCTGCATCTCGAATCAAGAAAAGCCAGGTATGTACAGTACAGCTGAAAAACTTCAAGCTAAGGTTGACAAAAGGGCGTTAACTCTACTCACAATGGCCATTCGCAATGAAATATTCAATAGGATAGATAGTTTGACATCTGCCAAAGCTATGCGGGATGAGGTTGAAGCCTAGATGCAAGGCAGCCAAAAGCCCAAGCACAAAGATTGAATATCTGTATGGGTACTTATGAAAATTTCAGATATAAAAAAAATGAATCAATCACTGATACCTATCATAGATTCAACAATATACTGAATGATCTGAGAAGAAATGGTGTTCAGAAATCAGTCTCTGAAATAAACAACAAATTTCCGAATAACTTGGGAAATGAATGGTCAAGCTTCTCAGATGATATGGTTACTAGAAACTTGTCTAGGAAATCTATTCATGATGTCTATGGCATTCTGTTCCAACAAGAGGACAAGATCAAGACTAAACAGTATGAACAGAAAAAGGCAAATGAAACAGTAGCCTTATTAAGTAAGAAGTATAACAACTCAATGATCATTTCTGCTAAAAACAAAGTTTGTGAAATCCCATAGACAACTCTGTGTGATGGGGATGAATCAGATGAAGAACTTAAGAGAATTTCTGATAATATTGCTTTTATGACAAGGCAATTCACTCAAAGATATAATCAAAAATATCAGAATAAACAAAAATCTGAAGTTGGACTTAAGAAAAGTCAAGATGCTGGTCAAACTGAGACATCTGAACTAGCAAGATGTTTTAATTGTGGTAAGCCTGGCCATTATGCAAGACAGTGCAAAATGCCCAAAGTTAAAAACTCGGGCTACTATGAGAATAAGCACCTTCTTGCTAAGAAGAAGGAGCTTAATCCAGCTTTGGTGACCAAGTATGAAGAGGATTGGTCAAACTAGAGTGATGGTGAATATGATGAAGAAGTAGCTCATTATGCTTCAAATTGCTATATGTGCCAAATGGATCCAGAAGAGATTAAGAACAGACTGAGATTGTATTGATAACTTTGAAGATCGATTACAGATATAGGAATAAAATGCACAATATGATCTCCAAAAGTATGTTTTCCAATCGACAACTTTACATTCAAAGACTTGATCTATTTATACTATTACAGTAAATATAAAGTCAACAATTTAACCAGTTACAAACTGACACGTCATTAGTTAGGAGCGTATAACAAAATTCAGTTGTAATTGGAGAAGCATGAGGTAAGAGTGTGCCAACTCATATCATACTTCCATCCTATGGTTCATACTTCTTAGGTCTAACAATCTCCCCCTAAGTATGAAACCATAGTTTTGGAATATGATCCTTGTTTTCTCTATCTTAGAGTGGATCAACTGTTGAAATGATCTTTGAGATTTTGTCGATGATTTCTCTGAGCTTTAAGAGACCATCAAGTCTTCTTACCATCCTTTCAGTTACTTCAGGATCACAGTTGTTTATATCAATAGAGATGTAATATTTTCCAATGTATACAACTTCTGATGAGTACTTGTGTGCTTCTTTGATCCTGAAGAAACTTCTTCTATCTGGCCTTTTGAAGATAACCCCTTCTTCTGGTTTAATCGGTACTTTGCCGATTTTTAGAGAATTGATACCTTCTAAGTTTTCATTAGGAGCAGAGATTGCAAGATTATCAACATTGTAATTGATTCCAATTTGAAAATCTACTTGTATCTTGTATCTGATAAGGGATTTCATACATTGAATGATCCGAGAATAGGCAACTTGATCTTGGTTATCACTTCTTTTGGTCATCTGAATCTTCATGAAATTTTCCAGAAAGATGAGATCAGAAGGAAAGATGGACAGTAAATGATTATCACAAAAGTAATAAGTCTTATTGTCTTCTCTGATTACTTCATATATGGTATACCAAATCTCTGTCTGTTCAAATGGAGTATGCTTGATGGCAGAAACTCTCTTGATTGGCACTATTGTGTAGACATCCTTTCTGGCTTGCCTGTGACTCATGAATTTATCATTTTAAGCCTCACTAACATTGTAGCCATTCGAGAAGTTAGGCAGCATAAGATAGATCTTTTGATCTGTAGGAGCATATATGTATCTTTTTGTCACTTCTAGAATTGGGAGATCAATTCTTCCAAGTCTCTGCAGTTTTTCTCTGTTTTCAGTTGCTCGACTGGATGATCCTTCAGCAGTTGCTTTTTCAGCTTTTTCTTTTTCCATTTCTGCTTGTTCTCTTGCTTTTTCTGCAAAGGCCCTTTCAGCTTCAGTTCTTGCATGGAGTTCAACTTCTATTCTTTTTTCTTCTCTTCTTTTATTTAAGGCTTCAACTTTAGCTTTTGAAGCTTCAGCTTTAGCCTTGGCAATTTGAGCTTTAAGAAGTTCTGCTTCAACATCTGGAGGGTAGGGAACACTTCTGTTATTGCCAATGACATCCAAAAGAAATTGGGCCATTTATGGATCCTTAGGAAGAGTGCCGGAATGTGTGGCCAGAGGTCTTGGGGTTAGAGGTGTTTGTTTTGAAGATGGAGGTGCAGAAGGAGAGGAGGCAGAAGCTTTTCCTTTATCTTCAGAAGAAGTATTAGTGCCCTTAGTAGTTTTACCTTTCTTGGATTCTGGCATTTTCTCCCCCTTCTGAGAATCAGGATCCTGATCCTCAGATCTTTTCCTTTTGAATTCAGACTTTTTGCATGCCCTCTCTTCCTTAGCCTTCTATTTATCAGCGAATGTAGCAGAGAGAGAGCTTACCATTAAAGATAATTGAGACATAGAAGACTCCAGAGAAGTGAGCTTCTGATCCACATTTGAAGTGCTGGCAGTTGTTTTTGAGACATACTTGGAAGTGAGAGTATTAATTCTTTCTAGCATGGCTTTCTGAAAGACAGCCATGTCGGACTTCTTTTCCAGGGATGATCCAGAAGTGTCTTCAGAGGGTTGGACAGCCTTAATAATCTTTTGAAGATCTGCCACCAAGGAGCCATATTCGTCATCAGAGATGGTGACCTCTGGAGTTGGAATTTCATCAGGAATAAAGAAGATAACGTCAGAGTTGGCATGGATGCCTTTGTGCAGAGAAGAGAAATGATTAGAAGCCTGTGTTCGATGAGCTTCTGCATTTGTAGAGATAAGCTCTTTGAGTGCCTCCAGAGTTCGCGCATGCCGAGTTTGTTCTATTTGAATTGCAAGAAGAATGACATTGTGAGAATCCAGGGATAATTTTAGATCTTCCACAGATCTCTGAAGTTTATCACCAAATGCCTGAAACGCTGCATTGGTGACGAACTCAGAATGTGTAACCGGTGTATCTCCAACACATGGAGCCCCTTTACTCTCGCGTTCAGAGAGGCCCTCTTTCACACATGTGTTGGCGTTGAGTGTGAAGGGACTTCCAACCTGTCTTCGAGGGCCGTGATTAACAGGCACCTCTTCGGTTGTTCTGATTGTCTCAACAGAGTCCTCATCATCAGAGGTTGAGGTGCTAAAGACAATGTGCTTACCTTGATGAAGTGTAAACACTACGGTAAGTGTTGCGTCCTGTTGCTGTAACCCCTCTGATGGGATTTCCTCAGCTTCTAAACTATTAGAAGATATGGACTTATCTGCTGAGGTCCCTATGACATTGTTGGTCACAAAGACAGCAACATTTGGTGTGTTGTGTGTCGAGTTCTGGGGCGAATGAACTCTTATATTATCATCATCATTCTTTTGATAGAATGATGAAGAGGATTTGGTTTTCCCGGTAGTGATTGATGTAGAAGATTGAGAAATATCCTCTGATCGGATGGTTTCTGGGTGGTTTGGACTGGGCGGTCCTTGGTCAATGAGAGTAGATGTGTTGGCATCTACCTCAGCAAATGTGGCATCCCTTTGGAAAGAAGGAGAGTTGCGCTCATATGTGTCTCTATGGACATCTTCAGTACCCTCTTGCATTAAGAGGTCGGCATGGGTAGAAACACTCGGTTGTGCACTCTGATTCTTTTCAAACTCAGCCTTACGTGACCCCTCACTTCCTACATTTGGCTCTAATTGCTCTGGGTAGGTATTCTCTGTTCTGAGAATACCATAGAGCGTTTATAAGATAAGAGATAGAGAGAGGAGGAAGGAATAAGATCGAGTATATACCTGGAGAGTTCCCTTGGAGATAAGTAGCCGTTGACATCGATAGTTGGTTTATGGGAGTTCATGGATGCTAGCTTGCAAAATGGTTGAAGCAGAGGAGCTTTAAGAGCACCAATCGCTGGGTAGGTGAACAGGGACAGAAACCTGGGAAACATCAAGGCAAGAAGAGGTTTTCCTTGATTCTGGAAGGATATCTTAGTGTTAACAGTTGCTTTTATCTCTTGAAAGATGAGGCTGGCATAGTCTAGGGGTCGGTTAAAGTACATTCCGTACATGATTGTATGAATGTTTCTGCTGGCTTGATCTAGGGATCCGATCTTGCATGTAAGACTTTTGTTGAGGATGGAGATAAGTGTGTTCCACATTGGGGGCAGTTTCTTGCGTCTAAATTCAAAGAGCTTGGATAAATTCTCATTATACCCCAAGAAGTGAATAAAGGAGAGGAGGGCTTCAGATGTTGGATTTTGGTCTAGGTCAGGGTTTGGCACAATTCCACCATCAACTTCAACTGTAGGAGTAGGTAAGTGAAAATACCGAGCGATCTTCTTCTTAGTGATGGGTATTTCCACGACATTCTCAGGTTCATTAGGATGACTGAAATTTCCATGCAGTGTGTCAGCATCTGCAATGTACATAGACTGCCATACCTCTTGGACATACATCTTAGGAACATTTGGATTGGCCAAAGTTAGGGCACGGTTTAGTTGATGTTGTTGAAGAAATTCAACCAGGATTCTGAAGTCGAGAAGATATGTGTTGGGATCGAGGAGAACCTGCACATTGTTTGCCTTCAAAGGCAGTTTGACAATTGGAGCACTGATAGAGATATCATAATAGCTTCAAAAGGGACTGGGTTCTGAAGATATAAAGATCTGAAGAAAATCCTAAGGCATAAACTTCTGAAGTGTCAACTTTAGAAGTTTTGAAGATATTCTGAAGAGGTTTTGAAGAAGTTCTGAAGACACTTCTGAAGAAGATCTTAAGGAGTTCAGAACCTATTCTGAACTTGTCTGTTATGAATGTACTGTTACTTTCATGTATAAATAGTTAGTTTGTTAGATAGTTAGAACTAACGTTTCCATAAGCCTTGTAAAGACATATTTTGTAATACTATTCATCCTATCAATATATACGACATTTGGCTATCATATTTCTGTTCTAATCTTTCCATATATTGATATCTTGATTGTTTGGGTCCTAACAATTGGTATCAGAGCCAATTCATCTGTACTTGAAGATTTGTGAAAGAATTGTCAGATCTGATAGTTCTTGGTGTTCTTGATCGATAAATTTCAAATTCAAATCAGGTGAATTCTCGATCTTCTAACAATCAAAGATGTCTAAAGAAATTGTCTCAAACGGATCTGAAACTAAACCACCAACTTTTTTCTTGGGAGAATACCATCAATGGAGAATCAGGATGATTCAATTTTTGGATAACATAGATGAAGCTTTAATGCAATCAATCACAAATGGCCGCTAGAGGTCTTTATTGAAATTCCAGCAGTTCCTAGAACTGAATCTACTCCTGAAATACCAGCGTCAAGAATTAAGAAAAGCCCAGGTATGTATAGCACTACTGAGAAAGCAGCAATCCCTTCCCACTCACACGGGTTCTTCTATTGAAGAGGTTCCCCTTGGGGTGGGGCGTACATAAGAGCGGAACCTAGATAGAACGCGGAGCACCGGCCCCACAAGCTAAAGTTAACAAAAGAGCATTAACTCTTCTTACAATGGCTATTCCTAATGAGATATTCAATAGAGTAGATAGCTTAACATCTGCTAAAGCCATGTGGGATGAAGTTGAAGCTCAAATGCAGGGTAGTACAAAAGCCCAAGCACAAAGATTGAATATCTATGTGGGTACTTATGAGAACTTCAGGTATAAAGAGAATGAATTTATTACAGAGACTTATCATAGATTCAACAATATTCTGAATGATCTGAGAAGAAATGGTGTTTAGAAATCAAATTCTGAGATAAATAATAAATTTCTTTACACCTTGGGTAATGAATGGTCAAGCTTACAAGATAACATGGTTACTAGAAATTTATCAAGAAAATCCATTCATGATGTCTATGGTATTCGGTTTCAACAAGAAGACAAAATCAAAACAAGACAAAATGAACAAAAGAAGGTAAATGAAACAGTAGCCTTGTTAAGCAAGAAGTATAATAATTCTTTGATTATTTCTGCTAAGAAGGTGTGTGAGATCCCAGAGACAACAGTTTGTGATGGGGATGAATCAGATGAGGAGCTGAAAAGGATTTCTGATAATATTACTTTTATGACAAGGCAATTTACACAAAGATACAATCAAAAATATTAGAATAAACCTATATCTGAAAGTGGACCTAAGAAAGGTCAAGAAGCTGGTCAATCTGAAACATCTGAACCAGCAAGATGCTTCAACTGTGGAAAGCCTGGACATTATGCAAGACAACGCAAGATGCCAAAAGTCAAGAATTCAGGCTACTATGAGAAGAAGCATCTGTTAGCTAAGAAAAAGGAGCTAAATCCTGCTCTAGTGACCAAGTATGAAGATGACTGGTTAAACTGGAGTGATAGAGATGATGATGAAGAAGTTGCTCATTATGCATCAAATTGCTATATGTGTCAAATGGATCCAGAGGAGAAACACAAACAAGACACTAAGGTATCTTCTTCATCTTCTGAATTAAATTCTAAAAAAAACTACTCTTCTGAACATAATTTTGAACAAAACATGGTTTCTGAATTTGAAACTCCTAGAAACAGAATCAAAGGTGAAAGAATTTTGGTCAATCAATTCAGAGCTGAAAGTCAAACATATAAAGAAAATTGTCAAGAAGCTGAATAGAAGATGACTCAAAATGACTCAAAATAAATTTTCAGAACTAATAAATGCTTCTGATTCAGAAGATGATGATGATCATATGGTGCAAGTCATTGATAAAAATGGCTATTTGGTTTACAAATCACAATCTTGTATGACTGAAGGAGAAATACTAAAAACTGTAGCTCCAAAAATACCTTCAGAAATGTTTGGTCCCGTGTTTTTAAAACCAGAATCTCAGATATCTGAAAATTTTACTTCTTCAAATTTTTCTCCTACTACTACAAACACTTCATTGACTTCATCACCATGTTCAGTAACATCTTCTGACTTTAAAACCAGAGTTAAAAACTTTGAAAAAGGACAATCCTCAAATTCTCTTTCTGAAGTTCGGAAAATTAAAATTAACTCAAATTCTGAGGTTAAACCTAAAGTGAACAAAAGAATTTCTTATACTAATCCTCATTTCTTAACTTTTACAAAGATATCCACTTTAGTATGGAGAAAGAAAGATGAAAGACTGTCAAAGAATGACAAATTAGATAGTTTTTCAATTTTAAATAAAAGTGATGTACCTAAATTAAAGATAGTGAATAAAAGAATCTTTGTTGAAAAATCAAATGTTATTGATTCTTATATGTCTACTGCTATTGTAAATACTTTAAAGAATCATATTCACTGTATTAATTGTGGTCATCATAATTTTCATCTTAACTCTAAAACAAACAAGAAAAATTTGATGAAATCTATTCAGAAATGTTTAGTTATATTGACAAATTCAATTAAAAGAAAACATAAAAATAAAAATAAAAATAAAACCAAGAAAGATAAATTTCAAAGTTCTGAACAAACTTCTGAATTGAAAAATATGAAGACAAAGTTTAGAACTTCAAGTTTTATTACTAATCTCAAAGGAACCATTCTGAAATGGGTACCTAAAACTCAATAATCTCTTTTGCAGATATGTCATGTGTGGGTCTTAGATTCTGGATGTTCAAGACACATGACACCTTTCAAAGAACTACTAACTAATTATCATGAAAGATATGGAGGAACAGTTAGCTTTGGAAACAATGCAAAGGGATATGTAAGAGGATATGGCACTTTCATTAAAAGAGAAGTGTCAGTAATGAAAGTTTTCTACGTTGAGGGACTAAGACATAATCTTTTCAGTATTAGTCAATTCTGTGACAAATACTGGAAGTTTAATTTTGAGATAGATCACTGTCATGTTCTGAGTACATCAAACAAAAATGAATTAACTGCTTATAGAGATGGTGATATCTACATTGCAACATTCACTGCAACTGGTCAACTACAAGGTGTATGTTATATGTCTACAACAATGAGAATGATACTTGGCTTTGGCACAGAAGAATGTCACATCTGAATTTCAAAGCCATTTCTGAACTAGGCAAACATCAATCTGTAAGAGGACTACCAAAGATCAGATATGAAAAGAACTCTCTTTGTTCTGCATGTGAACTAGGGAAGATCAAAAGAAGTTCTCATCCTCTGAAAATGCTATCTTCATGTAAAGCTCCACTTGAAATGCTACATATGGATTTGTGTGGACCAATGAAGACTCAAAGCATGGGTGGAAAGAAATACATTCTTGTCATAGTAGATGAATACACAAGATACACATGGATGGAATTTCTGAGACTCAAATCTGATACTTCTGAAAGATTGATACCCTTTCTAAAGAAAATTCAAGTTCTTCTTCAACTCCCAATCCAAAAGATCAGAAGTGACAATGGAACAGAATTCACAAATTCTATACTTCAGAACTTTTTGGAATCAGTTGGTATTTCACATAATTTTTCCGCTGCAAGAACTCCTCAACAGAATGGGGTGGTTGAAAGAAAGAATAGAACTTTGGTAGAGGCTGCAAGAACCATGCTGGCATATTTAAAACTTCCATTTCTCTTGGACAGAAGCTATTGCTACTGCATGTTTTACTCAGAACACGACCATTCTAAACAGAAAATTTCTTAAAACTCCTTATGAGATGCTAAAACAAAGAAAACCCTCTATTGATTATTTTAAAATCTTTGGTTGCAGGTGTTTTCTAAAGAATGATACTCAGCATCTCGACAAATTTGCACCAAAAGGTGTACCTAGTATCTTTGTTGGCTATTCTCAAAGATCCAAAGCTTACAGAGTACTCATTAAAGGAACTCAAAGGATCGTGGAGACTACAAATGTCAGATTTCATGAGCCAACATTGACTTGTGAACAAGACAGTTCAGAACTCGCACATAAACCAACTTCTGAAAGTTCGGATTCAGAATATAATCAGACAAACTCTACTTCTGAATCTCAAACTTTACTTAAAACAAATTTAGACAATTTATCTCAAGACTTATTTGATATTTATGTAAATGTTTCTGTAGATTATCAAAATCCCTCTCTCATCAGAAGCATAAATGATCAAGACATTTCAGAAATACAAATTTCAAGTACATCAACACCGCAAATCTCAACCTCAAATTCAGAACTTCCAACTTCTGAAAATGTACATCCCACTTCTACTTCTGAACAAGTTCAAGTTACTTCTGAACCAGTTCAAGTTACTTCTGAAAATGTACATCAAAGTTCAGAACCAATTCAGAATATTCCATTTGAGGGGGAGACTTCAGATTTACATTCAGTTATCAATCATGATACTGAAACTCAAGCAATTGTTGATGATTATGATTCTCTAAACAATGTTTCATCTGTTCAACCATTGCCAAATGTGAACAAATGGACATCAAGTCATCCAGTGCATCAAATTATTGGAGATGCATCAAAAGGTGTTCAAACAAGATCTGCAACAACAAATGAGTGTCTGTATGTAAATTTCTTAAGTAGCATGGAACCCAAAAAGCCATATGAAGCACTTCAAGATCCAGACTGGATTTTAGCCATGCAGGATAAGTTAAATCAATTTGAAAGAAACAAGGTCTGGAGATTGATACCAAAACCAAAAGGTAAATCTATCATTGGCACAAAATGGGTATCCAGAAATAAAAAGGATGAAAATGGTATTGTTGTAAGAAACAAGGCAAGGCTTGTAGCTAAGGGGTATTGTCAACAAGAAGGAATTGATTATGATGAAACCTTTGCTCCTGTTGCTAGATTAGAAGCCATTAGAATATTTCTTGCATATGCTGCTCACAAAATCATGAAGGTGTTTCAAATGGATGTGAAATGTGCATTTCTGAATGGTATTTTACATGAAGATGTGTATGTTGAACAACCATAAGGCTTTGTAAACAAAGAATTTCCAGATCATGTCTACATTTTAGACAAAGCCTTATATGGACTTAAACAAGCACCAAGAGCATGGTATGATACTCTTACAACTTTTCTTCTGAATTCTAATTCAAAAGAGGTACTGTTGATACAACTTTATTTTTGAAAAAGGAAGGTGATGATATGATCTTGATACAAATATATTTAGATGATATTATATTTGCCTTTACAAATCCAAAATTTTGTAGAAATTTTGAGAAAATCATGCAGACTGAATTTGAAATGAGTATGATGGGAGAGTTAACATTTTTCCTTGGCCTTCAAGTTAAACAACTTCCCACTGGCATATTCATTGATCAATAAAAGTATGTCTCAGACTTACTTAAGAAGTTTGACATGACTGATTGTTCAAGTATTCAAACTCCAATGGCCACTGAAACTAAGTTAGAACCTGATCTAAATGGAAAATCTGTTGATCAGAAAAAGTACAGAGGCATAATTGGATCTTTGCTTTACTTAACTGCTAGTAGACCAGATATAATGTTTGCTACATGTATTTGTGCAAGATATCAAGAAAATCCTAAGGAATCACACCTTCTAGCTGCAAAAAGAATCCTTAGATATCTAAAAGGTTCTCCTTCATTGGGACTTTGGTATCCTAAGGATTCTAGTTTTGACCTAACAGCCTTTACAGATACAGATCATGGTGGACGCAAATTAGACAGGAGAAGCACTTCTGGATCATGTCAGTTTCTGGGTGATAGAGTAGTCAGCTGGTCTTCAAAGAAACAAAATTGTGTTTCTACTTCTACAGCAGAAGCTGAGTATGTAGCAGCTGCAATATGTTGCTCACAAGTGATCTGGATGCAAATTCAACTCAAAGACTATGGTTACACTTTCAAAAAGATTCCTTTGTATTGTGATTCAAAGAGTGCTATAGCCATCACTGCCAACCCTGTTCAGCATTCAAAGACCAAGCATATTGATGTAAGATATCATTTTATCAAAGATCATGTGGAAAAAGGTAATATTGAAATGTTTTTTTGTTCAAACAGATTATCAGTTAGCTGATTTATTTACCAAAGCACTTGATGAAAAACGATTTAACTTCTTGGTAATTAAATTGGGCATGATGAATATGTCTATGTAAGTATTACACATCAACTATACTCTAGAAGTTATATTCTGAAGTTTTTATCTCAAATTCTAAATAGTTTGCTCTTCAGAAATATTCTGAATATTCTGAAGTTCAACATTCAGATCTTTGCTTCTTTTAAAACTCAGAAGTATAATCCTTCTTTATCTAGGTTGATTGTATTTTAATACTTTTCATATTTTTTTCATTTCTCTAATGTTTTCTTGTTTCTTTGATAAAGTTGCACTGATTAAGGGGGAGAATCATAGTTGCTAATGATTCAAGGGGGAGTGGTATTAATTTCACAATTCTGAACTACTCTTTCCTACAAAACATATCTGAAATGCTGAAATCAAGTCTTGAACTTCATATCTAAGAAGTATGAACAAGCTTCCTTAGATAAAATAATTTTTCTGTTTGTTCAAACCTACTTCTGAATTCTCAAAATGTTTTATATTTTTCAGAAGTTTGTAGTTTTAAATAATTTTTGGTCTTCTAAAATGATACAAGTTTAGTTCTGAACTAAACTTAAAAGTTTTGAGGTTCTTCTGAATTCTTTCTTTCAGACTTCTGAACTTATTCTCAGAAGTTCTGAACAATTTCTGAAGTTTTTGAACTTGTTCTCAGAACTTAACTTCCCGTTGATATTTCTTAAGCACGTCGATTCATTTATCCAAATTAATGATGATAACTACCTTAATAACATTCACTTTTTGGCCACGTGTCCATCAGTGCTTATCCAGTCTTATAAATCAATGAATTCTTCATCGTCTTCATTTTTTAGCGATTTTACTCTGAGAAATCTATCTGTTTTCATTGATCTTCATTCCATTTCGAATCCTTGTTCTTCAACTATAATGGCTGCTTCAAATGCCATGGTTTCTGCTTCCTAGAGCTTCAATGACAACAATGGATCATCGAGTGATGGTTCATTCAAGACCGTGCCTCAAAAATTAGTGGTTGGAACAATGGAAATCCCACTGAATAATGATCAAATGGTCCAAGACACAGCCACAACTGCTATTAATCAAGCCGGACCTTCAAACCCTAACCCTAACCTTAACCCTAACCCGAGAACTGATAAAATTGGGGAAACACAAATTGAACCTATTGAAGTTGTTTCTAGATCAAATGCTGGTGATAGTGAATCCCAGACTCGTGCTGCAAGCAGTGATATGTCCAAACTTTATGTTCCTGCTGAGAAACTGCTTGAAATCAAGAAAAATAATTGTGCTTTGAACTTCAAATCGACATACTTTGCTGATGATCAAATGATTTTGATCGAAATTCTAAAGAATCATCCATTACGTACTCTTCTCTCAAGGAAATTCTCTGTTCCTACTTCTTATCTTCAACAGTGGTGGTACTATGCTGAGGTTGATGAATCTAAGGATGAAATCGTGTCCTATGTACATGCTTACAAGGTATGCATCTCTGTGGACGATATTAGGAGTCTTCACTACCTGTCAAAACTAGATGAGGTTCTTGGGAAAACCTCTTATGATCCAATTCCATCTTCCACAGAAATGATCTCAGATTTCATGAGTTTGGGATACTCTGAAAATTTAAATGCTTTAAGTTCTTTCAGAAGAAAGTGTTTACCTCCAATTTGGTACTGTTTATTCTCAATTCTGAACACTTGTTTATCTGGGAAAAGTTCAAGTTTGGATCAAGTTTCAGCAAATGGAAGGATCATTTTTCATGGAGTTGCATTCAACAAGCATTATGATTATGCTTCTCTTATTTTTGAAGAACTCGAATCTGCTATTTTGAAAAAGTCCACATTTAACTACATACCGTTTCAGAGATTCTTCCAAACACTCATCAAAGGAGCAAAGACAGCAGTATCTGCAATCCCTGTTCTAGCACATGAGGTACATGTTCCTATCTTTACCATGGACAGTTTAAGACCACCAAATACAAAACTTACATTTCCAAATGCAGTTCCACTTCCTTCTCACTTACTTGATCCTGTAAGTACCCCAAATAGGATTATGAGTGAGTATTTAGAATCTATGGGATTACCTTAACAAGTAGTCCCTTCCCTTGATTCAAACAAGAGTGGTGATAATGCAAGGGAGTCTAGACTTGTTAGAAAGAGAGGGGAGGCTGTTCAAGGGGGAGAACAACCTCAAAGAGTAAAGAGGAAAAATGAAAATGAGAGAATGGGTAGAAGAGTAAGAAAAAGAATTGTAGAGGGGAGAACACAGGTAAAAGAAAAACAAACCTGTGAACTACTTGTTACTAGTCGGGCACCCACATCTTCTATCATTCCACATTCTTTGGTGGATGATATTGAAAAAGACAGTGAGCCCATGGCAAATTTGGTTATCCCCCCCAGCCACTCACCCATCTCTCAACAGAAGGGTGTTTCATCAACACATATAGGGCAAGCAGCTTATAATCCATTAGGACCCCAATTGGAGGTTCCTTTTGTTGAAAATGAAGGATATATGTCCCCCCTTCACCATCTTGAGCACTTTGAGTCTGAGGGTCCCCTCAACTTTGAGCCTACTGAACCACTTAATGTGGAATCCATTCACACTAACACACATCTTCCAGATGTCACTAAGCAAAGTGTTTGTCACATTGCATCAACAACTATAGATATTCCTATTTCAGGATATCAAGGATTAGTTGGAAGACCTGGTGGGGTGAACATCACAAAAGCCCCATTCACAGAATCAAATGTGGTTCATGATGTCTCTGTGGCACATACAGGCCAACCTTCTTCTGAAGGACTGCAAACAAGACCATCTGTTGGTCTTGGAACCTTACCCACATCTTATGAGTTCACAGAATTCAAAGATATCGGTAATTCTGAATTTGCAAAGATTTAGAAGGACATTAAGGAATTGACGGATACAACCAAAAAGGTGATGGAGGATAGGTTGGATCAACAAGGGGAGAGTATGGTAAATAAGTTGACTGATTTTCAACTTCAATCATCTAATGATCTGAATTCTTTTAAATAAGCACTTCTGACTGCTTTTTCTGAAGTGGCTTCATCTGTTTCTTCTCTGAAAGCTTCTCAGTCTTCTTCTTCATCTGCTCAACCAGATTCTTCTACTTATGCAACAAAGGCTGATATTTCTCAGGTTTTGAATCAACTTTCTTCTATTTAGAGTTCTCAGATAACCTTAAGCACAAGATTATCTGCTCTAGAGTGCAGGCCTCAGTCAGACACTTCTAAAAGATATCTTGATGATCAGGATCCTGATAATCAAGAGGGGTAGAAAAGGCAGAGAATGTCGGAACCAGAAAATGTTGAAAATGTTCAAGAGCAAAGTTCTGAGAAAACTTCTGAAGATGCTCAGAATGTTGGTGAAGCTTCTAATAGAGTTTCTGAAGCAATAGATGATATCTTATTTGCAAAAAATGAAGGGCAAGAAACAAATATTCATTCTTCTGAAGATATTGTAGAGGAAGGGTATGAAACAGAGAAGTTATCCTTTAATTCTGAAGGTAACTTAAGCTCTGACAATACAGACATTATTCCTGATTCAAATGAAGAGATGCTAAAGGAATATCTTGCATTTGAAGATGTCATTGGTGAGCACAGTGATCTTTCTGATGTTATTATGTTTGAAGAAGATATGTCTGGAGTTAATATGGGAGAAAGTTCAGAAGTCAATGAGATAAAGGATTTGGTAATTTGGAAGCCTCAAGAATCTCTGAGTGATGAATACAGAAGAGCTTATGAAGAATTATGGAATATTCTAAGTCAATTCTGTTGGGTGCATGTCTTTCTGAACAATCCAAGAAGTCTGGAGTGTAGACTTTTGGACAACAGGTTTTCTGTCTTCAGAGATTTTCTTGACCAACCAGATGAAAGAGTTGAACTAGAATTTGATCTAAGTCATATGGGAGGAACTGAAATTGCAGATGAAATTTTGATGGTCTACTCTGGAAAATTTGAAGTAAGAGTCAGATCCTGCATTACAATTCCCAAAATTGATATTCCTCTTCTTGAAGAACCTATTCTAGCTCAAATCTATGAAAAGGAAGATATGTTTCTTTGTGGAGAAATCAGTTTAGAGTTTCCTGAAGTTATTCACTTTCATATGTATAAAACCAGTTTGAGGTTTGCAAAGCTGGAAGATTTTGTAAATGATGAGTGGTCTGAAGAACAAATCTCTCAAGTTAGAAACTTTGTTCAAAAACATGGTGTTCAGAATTTGAACGATTCCACTCTTATCAAGAAAATTAGATGTTTGTCAAAGACTGTTGAAGATGATTTGGTAAAATACAGATTTGGAGTAGAAAGAAGAAATGGATATTTGTGTGAATTTACTCAGTATGATCTGTACAAATTAAGATTGCAAGACAAGTTGGCAGTTCTTCAGTTCTGTGTTGCTAGAAGTGAAGTTGAACTTGTTTTTGAAGTTAGAAAAATTCTGGGAATCTACATAAGGAACATCATCAAGCATGACTTTCAATTAGCTCTAGAATTTGGTTTATCTAAAGTGAATTTGTTGGAACCTGTAAACCTTGAAAATACAATAACTAGAGTGTTCACTAGTCCAGATATTGGGTTTAGATATACAGCAGATGGAAATAAAACCTTTTTGACTTCAGGTATTCCAAAATACTCTAACTCAACTCTGAATTGGTTTCTTAGTTATGCAAAGGATTATATTGAAGATTCAAATGTCAAAGAAGAAATCATATACCTGATCAAAGAAAGAATTCATTTCAGAGAAATTGTAAGAAAAAGTTATCTAGCTGGTCACAAAAGAGAAAATAAGATCAGAAGAGCTGATTATCTTCTTAGTGATAATTATGATTTACAAATTCATTCAAAGAGACAAGACTTGGAGGAAATTTTGAAGTTTTCTCTGAATATTGAAAGTTCTGAACCAAATCAGAAGGATAAAGAGAAAGGAAAAGAAGTCATTTCTGAAACTATTTCTGAACAGTTGGTTCCTGTAGAGCAAATATCTGAAGAGGAACAACTGCAAGTGCAAAGAATAGAAGAAAGTGCTTTCACCATGTTTCTTGAATATTTTCATCCAGAAATGTTCATGGAATATGAACAAGAGTTCAACTATATTGATTGCTGGATTCAAAAGTCCTTTGGATGGAAACAATGGTACTCAGATATCATTAGAAAGATAAGGATCCCAATTAATGAAGCAAGAAAGGAAAGTCCAGTGGTCAAGGTAATTAATGCTGACTTGAAGACAAGACAAAATTACAAGTATGCATTCTTTACAGTTGAAAGACAAAATGGTGAGATTTCTACCTTTTCTGAAGCTGATTTCCAGAATGTATATCTCAGAGATCTACTCAGAGTTTACAGAAGTCTTTATCCTTTTCATGATTCAATCACCAAGTTCAGAAAATCATTTCCAATCCTCAGAGATGGCTTGTACAGAGAATTTATATGGGCTGCAAAGATTGATTTTCAGGTTGCTTATGTTCTGAACAAGAAACAAGTACACTTGAGCAAACCAAATGTGAGCCTACCAGATATTCAGAATCTGAAGAAGAGCACCTTAGTAATTCAACCTCCAGGTTTCGTTTGCAAATGCTTTCAAGAACTATTATTTGTGAGATTTGAAGAACTCCACAAATGTTGCAATGAAACTCTAATGGCTATCAGAGATCGTTTGGTAAAAAGACAGAATAGAAGACTAAAGAATCTGAGCAATGAAGATTGGGAGAAGCACAAGAAGCTTGCTAAAGAGATGATTAGAATTGCTGAATCCTTGTTGGAATACAGAAATTTAATTCTGAAAGATGTTAGAGAAATTCTAAATTTCTAGAAGTATGATTTGAACTTTTGAAGCTAAGGGGGCGATTGATAGAGATATCATAATAGCTTCAAAAGGGACTGAGTTCTGAAGATATAAAGATCTGAAGAAAAGCCTAAGGCATAAACTTCTGAAGTGTCAACTTTAGAAGTTCTGAAGATATTCTGAAGAGGTTCTGAAGAAGTTCTGAAGACACTTCTGAAGAAGATCTGAAGGAGTTCAGAACCTGTTCTGAACTTGTCTGTTATGAATGTACTGTTACTTTAGTCTTTCTATTTCGTGTATAAATAGTTAGTTTGTTAGATAGTTAGAACTAACGTTTCCATAAGCCTTGTAAAGACATATTTTGTAATACTGTTTATCCTATCAATACATACGACATTTGGCTATCATATTTCTGTTCTAATCTTTCCAATTCCATATATTGATATCTTGATTGTTTGGGTCCTAACAAGCACTATCCGTCGTGGAGTCAACAAGACAACCTTCGTCATCATTTGGATTTGTAAGACCAAGTCTGGAAGCCATTGATAGATGATTAGAGATGCTTGAGAGAATTTGAAAGCAGGATAGCAAGCACTGTAGATTTTGCGAGGAAGAAGTTAAAGTACTGTATTTGGGGTTTATATATGAGAGAGAGTTTGGGGTTAATGTGGAATGAGAAGGGATTTTTTGAATTTGGGGAAAAGGAAAAACGATTCAGTTATGCTGATGTAATCACGTAGGCGTGTAGTCATGCAGTCACATGATGAAAGACACGTGTAAAGCATAAAATCGTGGACATGATGATTTAGCATAGGTTTGATGAGTCACTGAAGGGTGTATCTAAGTTAAACCGTTTGATTATGCCCAAAAAAAAATTAAAAAGAAATTAATAAGAAAAATTAGTAGTGAATCAAGAAAAATAATCATTTTAATTGATTAAACCAATTTTTGAGATTCAATCTTTTTAATGAATTTAAAATCAGACATTTGGAGAAATAAAGCAGTTTTGATCCAAATGAAAGTTCAATATTTATTGACAGATGTTTCCTAAGAAATTAAGAAATAATAAGAAGATTTTAAAGTAACCTTGAAGGCAAGAGTTAATTAAAATAGATTTATTTATATTTAAAATTTTCAGAAGAAATATAAGTCAACAAACAATGGAAAAAAATTTGACCCAAAAAAAAATGTCAAAAGAACAATTTTTCAAAAAAAATTAAGTTAAATCTGAAAATTCTGAATAACCTTGACGGCAAGAGTGAGTCAGAAGAGTCAGATTTAAAACAAATTTTGAAAGAAAAAGTGTTCAGAAGACAGCTAACAGTAGTTAGACTTAGTTTTTCTCCCCCTGGAAACAAGCTCGGAGCTTCCCCTCAAAAGTTGTATCATTCTCCCCCTTTGCTAACAGTAGTTAGACTTAGTTTTTCTCCCCTGGAAACAAGCTCAGAGCTCCCCCTCAGAAGCTGTATCATTCTCCCCCTTTGCTTTTCAAGAGATGCTTCCTTTCTGTTACCAGTTGGATATAAAGGAATAAAAAGCTCAAAAAACAGAGATGGTCAGAGACTTCTGAATGTTTCTGGATAAAACCATCAGAAGCGATCAGAGGTCTCTGATCAGCTCTGAGATAATAAAAAAAATAAGATTTACATGTTTATCATCCCCAACTTGCTGATTAAAAAATTAAAACGCTTCTCATCCAGAGCTTTTGTAAAAATATCAGCCAGTTGGTAATCAGTAGAGACAAAATACATTTCTATTGTGCCCTTCTCTACGTGATCTTTGATAAAATGATACCTAACATCAATATGCTTTGGTTTGGAGTGCTGAACTAGGTTCTTAGTAATGGCAATGGCACTCTCTGAATCACATAGGATGGGAATCTTATCGTATATTAGTCCATAGTCTCTAAGTTGAGTCTTCATCCAAATAACTTGTGAACAACAACTAGCAGCAGCAACATATTCAGCCTCTGCAGTAGATGTTGAGACACAATTTGTTTCTTGGATGTCCAGCTGATAAGTCTATTTCCTAAAAGTTGACAGCTACCAGAGGTACTTTTTCTATCCAACTTACATCCTGCATGATCAGAATCTGTATATGCCATTAAATCAAACCCAGAATTTTTTGGATACCAGAGACCCAATGAAGGAGTTCCCTTTAAGTATCTAAAGATTCTTTTGACAGCGGCCAAATGGGATTCTTTTGACAGCGGGCAAATGGGATTCTTTTGACAGCGGCCAAATGGGATTCTTTTGGATTTGCTTGATATCGAGCACAAAGACAGGTGGCAAACATAATATCAAGCCTACTAGCAGTTAAATATAGAAGAGAGCCTATCATCCCTCTATAGCCCGTGACATCTACTGATTTCCCAGAAGAATCAGGACCTAGCTTCATACTAGGAGAAATAGGTGTTTTCATAGGTGATGAATTTTGAAAATGAAATTTCGTTAGCATGTCAGAAACATACTTGGCTTGATTAATAAAGATACCATCGGTATTTTGTTTAACCTGGAGTCCGAGAAAGAAGGTTAGTTCTCCCATCATACTCATTTCAAATTCCTTTTCCATCAATGCAGAAAACAAATCTACTTCAGTTTGATGAGTAGAGCCAAATATTATGTCATCCACATAAATTTGAACAATAGTTAACATACCTTTGCCTCTTTTGATTAACAGTGTGGTATCAATCTTACCTTTCTCATAACCTTTGCTTATCAGAAATTTGGATAATCGTTCATACCAGGCTCTGGGAGCTTGCTTTAAACCATATAAAGCTTTGTCGAGAAGAAAGACGTATTCTGGATGTCTTGCATCTTTAAAACCAGCAGTTGTTCAACGTACACCTCTTCTTTGAGATAACCATTCAGAAATGCACATTTAACATCCATTTGATATACTTTAAAGTTTTTGTATGCAGAGAAAGCCAGAAATAGTCTTATTGCTTCAAGTCTTGCAACAGGAGCAAATGTTTCGTCATAGTCAATGCCTTCTCTTGACAGTATCCCTTAGCCACCAGACGGGCCTTATTTCTGATCACAATTCCGTCTTCATCCTTCTTATTTCTGAACACCCACTTAGTACCAATAGCAACTTTTCCTTTTGGTAAAGGTACTAAGTTCCACACCTTGTTACGTTCAGATTGAAGTAATTATTCTTGCATAGCTTCTACCCAACTTGGTTCTATCAAGGCTTCATGAACATGTTTTGGTTCGATCATGCTAAGAAAGTTGAAATAGAATGTTTCATTGGCAGTAGCTGATCTTGTCTTAATAACCCTCAGATGGACTACCAATGATGAGATCTGGGGTGTGTGATTTAGTCCATCTTGTCATCCTTGTCTGTGGTACGTGTTGAGCCAGAACTTCTGTTTCTGTTTCAGAAGATTGAATAACCTCATCTAGAATTGTTGACTCTGTATCATTAGTGCCTGAAATCTCCCCCTCAGATGAAGATACAGAAGTAGCTGCAGATGAAGATACTGGAGTAACTTCTGGACTGGCATGTGATGAGATTGGAGTAGAGATGACAGGGGAACGTGCTGCAGAGACAGTAGGACCAGATAGGGTTATTCCAGAGGTGTGAAGAACTTCAGGAATACTTAAGGATGGGGTACGAGGTATTTGTTCTGAAAATATTTCTTCGCCTAGAAAATCTTGAAAAATGGCATCGATCTCGGATTCTCTGGGTCCTGAAAGATAATCAAAAGTCACTGTATTAAGTTTAAGTTCTAAAGTAGAGTATTCAGAAGTTAGTTGGGTCTGATCATCAAAATCAATGTTAATTCTTTCCATAACAGTCTTAGTATGTAAGTTAAAAACTCTATAGGCTCTAGAGTTTAACGAATATCCTAAGAATTTAGCTTCATCTGACTTTGGATCAAATTTATCATGTTTGTCTCTGTCATTTAAGATAAAACACCTGCAACCAAAAATATGAAAAAATTTGACAGAGGGGTTTCGTTTGTTGATAAGCTCATAAGAGGTGTTGAGATGCCTCTTGATAATTATGGAACGATTTTGAGTGAAACAAGCAGTGGCTACGGCTTCTGCCCAGAAATGAATGGGAAGATCAGAAGCTGCAAGCATCGTTCTGGCTGCTTCTACCAAGGTGCGATTGCGACGTTCAACTACACCATTCTGTTGAGGAGTAAGTACAACAGAGAAATTTTGTGTGATTCCATTTTCAACAAAGTATGCCTCAAGCTTGGCATTCTTGAATTCAGTACCGTTGTCGCTTCTGAGCTGTTGAATCTTCTGATGTAGAAGAACTTGGATTCTGGTCATCATATTTTGTAAAACAATAGGCACCTCTGACTTTTGTCTTACAAATGCGAGCCAAGTATACCTGGAAAATTCATCAATAAGTACCAGAATATACTTTTTACCAGAGAGACTCTGAATTGCAATGGGACCACAAAGATCAACATGTAACAATTGCAGAGGGCGAGTACAAGAATGATCACTCTTTATTTTATGAGAAGCCCATTTTACTTTGCCCATTTCACATGCAGGACATAGATGATCTTTTTGAAAGTGAACTTCTGGAAGACCAGAAACCAACTTTTGTTTGACAAGCATTTCAAGAGAGTCAAAGTTTAAGTGAGACATTTTATGATGCCATAACCATGCAACTTCACTTTTTTTAGAGATAAGACAGAGAGTTTCCTTACCATCCTTGGATGTGAAATTCATCATATATAGATTACCTGTTCTGTCAGCTCTCCAGAGTTCCTCACCTGCCTTAGAAAATAAGTAACAATGTTTTTCAACAAATACCACAACGATTTTAGAATCACATAGTTGACTTACACTTAGCAAGTTATGTTTCAATCCAGAAACATGAGCTACTTTAGATAAGGTAATATTACCTTCTTGTAAAGTACCGTAGCCTTTTATTTGACCCTTACCATTATCTTCGAACGTCACAGCTCCACCGCTTTTGTCTTTGAATTGGGAGAGTAAGTTTTTCGTTCCAGTCATGTGCCTCGAGCATCCAGAGTCAAGATACCAGATATGCACACGCTGCTTCTACAATCAATCAGAGTTTTTTAGGTACGCATCGCATTATGGGTCCTTTAATGTTAGGTTTGGGTTTGTCTATTGTTTTAATTTACTCTTGATTTGATTTAACAAGGGGTTGAGGATTCTTCTTTGCAGTTTTAATCTTATTGTTTTTCTTTTGTTTATTTTTGCCATATGAGAAATTAGCATTTGACTGATCAGAGGTCCTCAAGAAAAATTGTTTTAATTTCAAGAACATAGAAAAACATTCAGAATTCTGAGACAGAAAAGCTTTCATTGAATTTTCATTAAGATAATGAGAACTACAATTTTTCTTAATATTGTATTTTCTAGTATCAGTAGTTCTATAGAACTTCCTATCTAGACTAGACTTATTTTCAGAATCTGAAATGTTCTTCAGCGGAGGCTTCCTCTGATTTACCTTCTTTGGAGCTTTCAAAGTTACTGAAACAGGAGCAGAGATATTAGATGTCCATTTTCCCTTTTGAACATAAGTAAACTTTGGAAAATTGGGTTTTAAAGACTTCTTATCTTTCAAACCTTTTTTTGATATTTTCTTCTTTCTCAAGTTCATGGCAAGATTTGGCTTTAATACACATCCCGATGAAGTCTGGATGAATAGATGCAGATTGTCTCTATTCGTTTGATGAAGCAGAGAGTATCGGTATGCCACTAAAATGTTTTTCAACATTTTTATTAGAGGCTCTGATTTCCAAAGATTCATTAGTATATAAGAAAGGAGCATCTTTATTTTTTATGACCTCTGGAGGCTTACTGTAAATAGATGAAGATTTATTTTCTAATTTAGAAAAGTATTCTTCAGAATTGTCAAAGAAATCTTCACTTTGATCATCAGTCTCCCAAGGATATGTGATTACTTCCAAATTATCTTGAGATTCAAAAAGATGTAAGTATATTAAAGAACAAGGAACTATCTCTGGATTTTTCTTTAAAGAACTTTGCAAAACATTTTCATGTTCAAGTTTGAAACATTTATCCAGAGTTGAGATAATATCATTTTCAAAACTAAGTCGTAACTCTTTTTCAATTTGTGTAGGCATAAAAGCATCAGCTTCTGGATTCAAAGTTATATGACCATTTAGACCAAATTTGAAAATATCATCCTTCTTCTGAATTTTATTCAGATCAACGTTCGTTTTTCCAGATGAATATACAATATTTTGAACTTGAGTTTTCGTTGATGATGACCATTTTCATATTTTTATTATTTGAAGATTGATTTTGCATATAAAGTTGGAAACACTGGCTTCTGTTCTTGTCCCATACAGAAGACAGAATCTAAGGTAGACCTTTTCTCACACGTGTAGGGATCTAAATCCTCAAAACCAAGTCCAGATCTTCCTACTTGTGTATTAATTTTGACATGAACTTTTTGGGCATCCAAATATGTTTTGATTTGTAGCCTTTTGTTTTGAAGTTCGACATGTAAAAATTCTCTCTCTTTTTGAAAATAATTTTTAAGTGCTACAGAGTTTAGTCTGTCACTTTCTTTATCTCGAATCTCCTTATCTTTTTCTTCCAAAAGTTTCTTAAAATTTAAGTTCTCCTTTTTAATCTGAACTTCAGTAAGTTTTAGAGTCGTGGAAATCTTTTCTTTTTCAGTGCTTAGTTCCAGTTTTTCTTCAGTTAAAATATCCATCTCCTTTTTATAAATGTCTCTTTCCCTTTGTGTTGTAAAAAGAATTTTTTCAATGCCTTTTCGTAATTTCTTTTCAATTGTAAGCTTTTGTTTTAGTTCTTCAAAATTGTTTGATAAAAGAACAATTGTGTTTTCAAGTTCGGATGATTCAGAGAAAGTACTAACCGGTGATTCAGAAGGTTGATCTTCTGACTCATTTGTCTTTGCCATCCCACAAAACATGGCCTCATCACCGCTAGACTCATCTCCTAGTCAGTTTTCTTTCTCAGCATAATGAGCTCTTTCAGTGACATTGTATTTATACTTGTTTTTGTAGTACGTCTTGTCTTTATCCAGAGTTCCTCTGCAATCCCTTACAGTAATGTCCTGGCTTGCCACATTTGTAGCACACATCCTTCTTCTTCATCTCATCTTCTTTCTTCTCAGCGTCAGATTTTTCAATTCTCTGACTCTCTTGTTTGGGAGAATAAGTAGTAGATCGATCAGATCTTCTGTGTTAGGACCCAAACAATCAAGATATCAATATATGGAAAGATTAGTACAGGAATATGATAGCCAAATGTCGTATGTAATGATAGGATGAACAGTATTACAAAATATGTCTTTTCAAGGCTTATGAAAACATTAGTTCTAACTATCTAACAAACTAACTATTTATACATGAAATAGAAAGACTAAAGTAACAGTACATTCATAACAGACAAGTTCAGAACAGGTTCTGAACTCCTTCAGATCTTTTTCAGAAGTGTCTTTAGAACTTCTTCAGAACTTCTTCAGAACCTCTTCAGAATATCTTCAGAACTTCTGAAGTTGACACTTCAGAAGTTTATGCCTTAGGCTTTTCTTCATATCTTTATATCTTCAGAACCCAGTCCCTTTTGAAACTATTATGATATCTCTATCAATCTCCCCCTTAGCTTCAAAAGTTCAGATCATACTTCCAGAAATTTAGAATTTCTCTAACATCCTTCAGAATTAAATTTCTGTATTCCAACAAGGATTCAACAATTCTAATCATCTCTTTAGCAAGCCTCTTGTGCTTCTCCCAATCTTCATTTCTTAGATTCTTTGGTCTTCTATTCTGTCTTTTTACCAAACGATCTCTGATAGCCATGAGAGTTCCATTGCAACATTTGTGAAGTTCTTCAAATCTCACAAATAATAGTTCTTGAAAGCAATTGCAAACGAAACCTGGAGGTTGAATTACTAAGGTGCTCTTCTTTAGATTCTGAATATCTGGTAGGCTCAGATTAGGTTTGCTCAAGTGTACTCTTTTCTTGTTCAGAACATAGGCAACCTGAAAATCAGTCTTTGCAGCCCATATAAATTCTCTGTACAAACCATCTCTGAGGATAGGAAATGATTTTCTGAACTTGGTGATTGAATCATGAAAAGGATAAAGACTTCTGTAAACTCTAAGTAGATCTCTGAGATACACATTCTGGAAATCCGCTTACAATTTGTCTGAAATGAACTCTTTCTTTGATTAGATATATGATTTCTTCTTTGACATCTGAATCTTCAATATAATCCTTTGTATAACTAAGAAACCAATTCAGAGTTGAGTTAGAGTATTTTGGAATATCTGAAGTCAAAAAGGTTTTATTTCCAACTGCTGTATATCAGAACTCAATATCTGGACTAGTGAACACTCTAGTTATTGTATTTTCAAGGTTTACAGGTTCCAACAGATTCACTTTAGATAAACCAAATTCCAGAGCTAATTGAAAGTCATACTTGATGATGTTCCTTATGTAGATTCCCAGAATTCTTCTAACTTCAAAAACAAGTTCAACTTCACTTCTAGCAACACAGAACTGAAGAACTGTCAACTTGTCTTGCAATCTTAATTTTTACAAATCATATTGAGTAAATTCACACAAATATCCATTTCTTCTCTCTGCTCCAAATCTGTATATTACCAAATCATCTTCAACAGTCTTTGACAGACATCTAATTTTCTTGATAAGAGTGGAATCATTCAAATTCTGAACACCATGCTTCTGAACAAATTTTCTAACTTGAGAGATTTGTTCTTCAGACCACTCATCATTTACAAAATCTTCCAGCTTTGCAAACCTCAAACTGGTTTTATACATATGAAAGTGAATAACTTCAGGAAACTCTAAACTGATTTCTCCACAAAGAAACATATTTTCCTTTTCATAGATTTGATCTAGAATAGGTTCTTCAAGAAGAGGAATATCAATTTTGGGAATTGTAATGCAGGATCTGACTCTTACTTCAAATTTTCCAGAGTAGACCATCAAAATTTCATCTACAGTTTCAGTTCCTCCCATATGACTTAGATCAAATTCTAGTTCAACTCTTTCATCTGGTTGATCAAGAAAATCTCTGAACACAAAGAACCTGTTGTCCAAAAGTCTACACTCCAGACTTCTTGGATTGTTCAGAAAGACATGCACCCAACAGAATTGACTTAGAATATTCCATAATTCTTCAGAAGCTCTTCTGTAGTCATCACTCAGAGATTGTTGAGGCTTCCAAATTACCAAATCCTTATCTCATTGACTTCAGAACTTTCTCCCATATTAACTCCAGACATATCTTCTTCAAACATAATAACATCAGAAAGATCACTGGGCTCACCAATGACATCTTCAAATGCAAGATATTCCCTTAGCATCTCTTCATTTGAATCAGGAATAATGTCTGTATTGTCTGAGCTTAAGTTACCTTCAGAATCAAAGGATAACTTCTCTGTTTCATACCCTTCCTCTACAATATCTTCAGAAGAATGAGTATTTGTTTCTTGCCCTTCATTTTCTGCAAATAAAGATATCATCTATTGCTTCAGAAATTCTATTAGATGCTTCACCAACATTTTGAGCATCTTTAGAAGTTTTCTCAGAACTTTGCTCTTGAACATTTTTAACATTTTCTGGTTCAGACATTCTCTGCCTTTTCTCAGGACCCTGATCATCAAGATATCTTTTAGAAATGTCTGACTGAGGCCTGCACTCTAGAGCAGATAATCTTGTGCTTAAGTCTATCTGAGAACTCTGAATAGAAGAAAACTGATTCACAATCTGAGAAATATCAGCCTTTGTTGCATAAGTAGAGGAATCTGGTTGAGCAGATGAAGAAGAAGGCTGAGAAGCTTTCAGAGAAAAAACAGATGAAGCCACTTCAGAAAAAGCAGTCAGAAGTGCTTGTTTAAAAGAATTCAGAACATTAGATGATTGAAGTTGAAAATCAGTCAACTTATTTACCATACTCTCCCCTTGTTGATCCAACCTATCCTCCATCACCTTTTTGGTTGTATCCGTCAATTCCTTGATGTCCTTCTGAATCTTTGCAAATTCAGAAGTACAGAAATCTTTGAATTCTGTGAATTCAAAAGATGTGGGTAAGGTTCCAAGACCAACAAATGGTCTTGTTTGCAGTCCTTCAGAAGAAGGCTGGCCTGTATATGCCATAGAGACATCATGAACCACATTTTATTCTGTGAATGGGGCTTTTGTGATGTTCTCCCCACCAGGTCTTCTAACTAATCCTTGATATCTAGAAATAGGAATATCTATAGTTGTTGATGCAATGTGACAAACACTTTGCTTAGTGACATCTGGAAGATGTGTACTAGTGTGAATGGATTCCATATTAAGTGGTTCAGTAGGCTCAATGTGCCCAAAATGGTGAGGGGGGGGGGACATATATCCTTCATTTTCAACAAAAGGAACCTCCAATTGGGGTCCTAATGGATTATAAGCTGCTTGCCCCATATGTGTTGATGAAACACCCTTCTATTGAGAGATGGGTGAGTGGCTGGGGGGGGATAACCAAATTTGCCATGGGCTCACTAGCTTTTTCAATATCATCCACCAAAGAATGTGGAATGATAGAAGACGTGGGTTCCCGGCTAGTAACAGGTAGTTCACAGGTTTGTTTTTCTTTATCTGTGTTCTCCCCTCTTCAATTCTTTTTCTTACTCTTCTACCCATTCTGTCATTTTCATTTTTCCTCTTTACTCTTTGAGGTTGTTCTCCTGCTTGAACAGCCTCCCCTCTCTTTCTAACAAGTCTAGACTCCCTTGCATTATCACCACTCTGGTTTGAATCAGGGGAAGGGACTACTGGTTGAGGTAATCCCATAGATTCTAAATACTCACTCACAATCCTATTTGGTGTACTTACAAGATCAAGTAAGTGAGAAGGAAGTGGAACTGCATTTGGAAATGTGAGTTTTGCATTTGGTGGTCTTAAACTGTCCATAGTAAAGATAGGAACATGTACCTCATGTACGAGAACATGGATTGCAGATACTGCTTTCATTGCTCCTTTGATGAGTGTTTGGAAGAATCTCTGAAACGATATGTAGTTAAATGTGGACTTCTTCAAAATAGCATATTTGAATTCTTCAAAAATGAGAGAAGCATAATCATAATGCTTGTTGAATGCAACTCCATGAAAAATGATCCTCCCATTTGCTGAAGCTTGATCCAAACTTGAACTTTTCCCAGATAAACAAGTGTTCAGAATTGAGAATAAACAGTACCAAATTGGAGGTAAACACTTTCTTCTGAAAGAACTTAAAGCATTTAATTTTTCAGAGTATCCCAAACTCATGAAATCTGAGATCATTTCTGTGGAAGATGGAATTGGATCATAAGAGGTTTTCCCAAGAACCTCATCTGGTTTTGACAGGTAGTGAAGACTCCTAATATCATCCATAGAGATGCATACCTTGTAAGCATGTACATAGGACACGATTTCATCCTCAGATTCATCAACCTCGGCATAGTACCACCACTGTTGAAAATAAGAAGTAGGAACAGAGAATTTCCTTGAGAGAAGAGTACGTAATGGATGATTCTTCAGAATTTCGATCAAAATCATTTGATCATTAGCAAAGTCTGTCGATTTGAAGTTCAAAGCACAGTTATTTTTCTTGATTTCAAGCAGTTTCTCAGCAGGAACATAAAGTTTGGACATATCACTACTTGCAGCACGAGTCTGGGATTCACTATCACCAGCATTTGATCCAGAAACAACTTCAATAGGTTCAATTTGTGTTTCCCCAATTTTATCAGTTCTCGGGTTAGGGTTTGAAGGTCCGGCTTGATTAATAGCATTTGTGGCTGTGTCTTGAACCATTTGATCATTATTCAGTGGGATTTCCATTGTTCCAACCACTAATTTTTGAGGCACGATCTTGAATGAACCATCACTCGATGATTCAATGCTGTCATTGAAGCTCGAGGAAGCAGAAACCATGGCATTTGAAGTAGACATTATAGATGAAGTGCAAGGATTCTAAATGGAATGAAGATCAATGAAAACAGATAGATTTCTCAGAGTAAAATTGCTAAAAAGGAAGATGATGAAGAATTCATTGATTTACAAGACTGGATAAACTCTGATGGGCACGTGGCCAAAAAGAGAATGTGATTAGGGTAGTAATCATCATTAATGTGGATAAATGAACCGTTTAATCGACGTGTTTAAGAAATACCCAAAGAAATTAAAACACGTGGCGCACGCTTAAGTGATACTTAAAAAAAGTTTCAACGGGAAGTTAAGTTCTGAGAACAAGTTCAAAAACTTCAGAAATTGTTCAGAACTTCTGAGAAGAAGTTCAGAAGTCTGAAAGAAAGAATTCAGAAGAACCTCAGAACTTTTAAGTTTAGTTCAGAACTAAACTTGTATCACTTTAGAAGACCAAAAATTATTTAAAACTACAAACTTCTGAAAAATATAAAACATTTTGAGAATTCAGAAGTAGGTTTGAACAAACAGAAAAATTATTTTATCTAAGGAAGCTTGTTCATACTTCTTAGATCTGAAATTCAAGAGTTAATTTCATCATTTCAGCTCTGTTTTGTAGAAAAGAGTAGTTCAGAATGTTGAAATTAATACCACTCCCCCTTGAATCATTAGCAATAATGATTCTCTCCCTTAATCAGTGCAACTTTATCAAAGAAACAAGAAAATATTAGAGAAATGAAAAAAAATGAAAAGTATACAATCAACCTAGATTAGGAAGGATTATACTTCTGAGTTTTAAAAGAAGCAAAGATCTGAATGTTGAACTTCAGAATATTCAAAATATTTCTGAAGAGCAAACTATTCAGAATTTGAGATAAAAGCCTCAGAAGATAACTTCTAGAGTAAAGTTGATGTGTAATACTTAGATAGACATATTCCTAATGCCTAATTTACTTACCAAGAAGTTAAACGTTTTTCATCAAGTGCTTTGGTAAATAAATCAGCTAACTGATAATCTGTCTGAACAAAAAACATTTCAATATTACCTTTTTCCACATGATCTTTGATAAAATGATATCTTACATCAATATGCTTGGTCTTTGAATGCTGAACAGGATTGGCAGTGATGGCTATAGCACTCTTTGAATCACAATACAAAGGAATCTTTTTGAAAGTGTAACCATAGTCTTTGAGTTGAATTTGCATCCAGATCACTTTTGAGCAACATATTGCAGCTGCTACATACTCAGCTTCTACTGTAGAAGTAGAAACACAATTTTGTTTCTTTGAAGACCAGCTGACTAATCTATCACCCAGAAACTGACATGATCCAAAAGTGCTTTTCCTGTCTAATTTTCATCCACCATGATCTGCATCTGTAAAGGCTGTTAGTTCAAAACTAGAATCCTTAGGATACCAAAGTCCTAATGAAGGAGAACCTTTTAGATATCTAAGGATTTTTTTTGCAGCTAGAAGGTGTGATTCCTTAGGATTTGCTTGATATCTTGCACAAATATATGTAGCAAACATTATATCTGGTCTACTAGCAGTTAAGTAAAGCAAAGATCCAATTATATCTGGTCTACTTTTTCTGTTCAACAGATTTTCCATTCAGATCAGGTTCTAACTTAGTTGCAGTGGCCATTGGAGTTTGAATACTTGAACAGCCAGACATGTCAAACTTCTTAAGTAAGTCTGAGACATACTTTGATTGATTAATGAATATACCAGTCGGAAGTTGTTTAACTTGAAGGCTAAGGAAAAATGTTAACTCTCCCATCATACTCATTTCAAATTCAGTCTGCATAATTTTCTCAAAATTTCTACAAAATTTTGGATTTGTAGAGGCAAATATAATATCATCTACATATATTTGTATCAAGATCATATCATCACCTTCCTTTTTCAGAAATAAAGTTGTATCAACAGTACCTCTTTTGAATTTAGAATTCAGAAGAAAAGTTGTAAGAGTATCATACCATGCTCTTGGTGCTTGTTTAAGTCCATATAAGGCTTTGTCTAAAATGTAGACATGATCTACAAATTCTTTGTCTACAAAGCCTTCTGGTTATTCAACATACACTTCTTCATGTAAAATACCATTCAGAAATGCACATTTCACATCCATTTGAAACACCTTCATGTTTTTGTGAGCAGCATATGCAAGAAATATTCTAATGGCTTCTAATCTAGCAACAGGAGCAAAGGTTTCATCATAATCAATTCCTTCTTGTTGACAATACCCCTTAGCTACAAGCCTTGTCTTGTTTCTTACAACAATATCATTCTCATCCTTTTTATTTCTAAATACCCATTTTGTGCCAATGATAGATTTACCTTTTGGTTTTGGTATCAATCTCCAGACCTTGTTTCTTTCAAATTGATTTAACACATCCTGCATAGCTAAAATCAGTCTGGATCTTGAAGTGCTTCATATGCTTTTTGGGTTCCATGCTACTGAAGAAATTTACATACAGACACTCATTTGCTGTTGCAGATCTTGTTTGAACACCTTTTGATGCATCTCCAATAATTTGATGCACTGGATGACTTGATGTCCAGTTGTTCACATTTGGCAATGGTTGAACAGATGAAACATTGTTTAGAGAATCATAATCATCAACAATTGCTTGAGTTTCAATATCATGATTGATAACCGAATGTAAATCTGAAGTCTCCCCCTCAAATGGAACATTCTGAATTGGTTCTGAGCTTTGATGTACATTTTCAGAAGTAATTTGAACTAGTTCAGAAGTAACTTGAAGTTGTTCAGAAGTAGAAGTGGGATGTACATTTTTAGAAGTTGGATGTTCTGAATTTGAGGTTGAGATTTGCGGTGCTGATGTACTTGAAATTTGTATTTCTGAAATGTCTTGATCATTTATGCTTTTGATGAGAGAGGGATTTTGATAATCTGCAGAAACATTTATAGAAATATCAAATAAGTCTTGACATAAATTGTCTAAATTTGTTTTAAGTAAAGTTTGAGATTCAGAAGTAAAGTTTGTCTGATTATGTTCTGAATCCAAACTTTTAGAAGTTGGTTTATGTGCGAGTTCTGAACTGTTTTGTTCAGAAGTCAATGTTGGCTCATGAAATTTGACATTTGTAGTCTCAACGATCCTTTGAGTTCCTTTAATGGGTACTCTGTAAGCTTTGGATCTTTGAGAATAGCCAACAAAGATACCATGTACACCTTTTGGTGCAAATTTGTCGAGATGCTGAGTATCATTCTTTAGAAAACACGTGCAACCAAAGATTTTAAAATAATCAATAGAGGGTTTTCTTTGTTTTATCATTTCATAAGGAGTTTTAAGAAATTTTCTGTTTAGAATGGTCCTGTTCTAAGTAAAACATGCAGTAGCAATAGCCTCAGCCCAAAGTGAAAGAGGAAGTTCTCAATATGCCAGCATGGTTCTTGCAGCCTCTACCAAAGTTCTATTCTTTCTTTCAACCACTCCATTCTGTTGAGGAATTCTTGCAGCGGAAAAATTATGTGAAATACCAACAGATTCCAAAAAGTTCTGAAGTATAGAATTTGTCAATTCTGTGCCATTGTCACTTCTGATCTTTTGGATTGGGAGTTGAAGAAGAACTTGAATTTTCTTTAGAAAGGGTATCAATCTTTCGGAAGTATCAGATTTGAGTCTCAGAAATTCAATCCATGTGTATCTTGTGTATTCATCTACTATGACAAGAATGTATTTCTTTCCACCCAAGCTTTGAGTCTTCATTGGTCCACACAAATCCATATGTAGCATTTCAAGTGGAGCTTTGCATGAAGATAGCATTTTCAGAGGATGAGAACTTCTTTTGATCTTCCCTAGTTCACATGCAGAACAAAGAGAGTTCTTTTCAAATCTGATCTTTGGTAGTCCTCTTACAGATTGATGTTTGCCTAGTTTAGAAATGGCTTTGAAATTCAGATGTGACATTCTTTTGTGCAAAAGCCAATTATCATTTCTCATTGTTGTAGACATATAACATACACCTTGTAGTTGACCAGTTTCAGTGAATGTTGTTGTGTAGATATCTCCATCTCTATAAGCAGTTAATTCATTTTTGTTTGCTGTACTCAGAACATGACAGTGATCTATGTCAAAATTAACCTTCCATTATTTGTCACAGAATTGACTAATACTGAAAAGATTATGTCTTAGTCCCTCAACGTAGAAAACTTTCATTACTGTCACTTCTCCTTTAATGAAAGTGCCATATCCTCTTACATATCCCTTTGCATTGTTTCCAAAGCTAACTGTTCCTCCATATCTTTCATGATAATCAGTTAGTAGTTCTTTGAAAGGTGTCATGTGTCTTGAACATCCAGAATCTAAGACCCACACATGACATATCCGCAAAAGAGATTATTGAGTTTTAGGTACCCATTTCAGAATGGGTCCTTTGAGATTAGTAATAAAACTTGAAGTTCTGAACTTTGTCTTCAGATTTTTTCAATTCAGAAGTTTGTTCAGAACTTTGAAATTTATCTTTCTTGGTTTTATTTTTATTTTTATGTTTTCTTTTAATTGAATTTGTCAATATAAACATTTCTGAATAGATTTCATCAAATTTTTCTTGTTTGTTTTAGAGTTAAGATGAAAATTATGATGACCACAATTAATACAGTGAATATGATTCTTTAAAGTATTTACAATAGCAGTAGACATATAAGAATCAATAACATTTGATTTTTCAACAAAGATTCTTTTATGCACTATCTTTGATTTAGGTACATCACTTTTATTTAAAATTGAAAAACTATCTAATTTGTCATTCTTTGACAGTCTTTCATCTTTCTTTCTCCATACTAAAGTGGATAGCTCTGTAAAAGATAAGAAATGAGGATTAGTATAAGAAATTCTTTTGTTCACTTTAGGTTTAACCTCAGAATTTGAGTTAATTTTCTGAACTTCTGAGAGAGAATTTGAGAATTGTCCTTTTTCAAAGTTTTTAACTCTGGTGTTGAAGTCAGAAGATGTTACTGAACATGGTGATGAAGTCAATGAAATAAAATTTTCAGATATCTGAGATTCTGATTTTAAAAACACAGGACCGAACATTTCTGAAGGTATCTTTGGAGCTTCAGTTTTTAATATTTCTCCTTCAGTCATACAAGATTGTGATTTGTAAACCAAATAGCCATTTTTATCAATAACTTGCACCATATGATCATCATCATCTTCAGAATCAGAAGCATTTATTAGTTCTGAAAATTTATTTTGAGTCATACTTGTTGCAAAAATATTTGATTTTTTGTTGTTATAGACTCATCATCAGAATTATCAAAAAATATATTGGGATTTTCATTAACATCTTCTAAACAGTCAATTTCTGAGAATTCATCATATTTTTCTTCATGTTCTGATTTATTATCAGAAGTATCTTCTGGAATGACTTCAGAATTGAATTAAGAAGTTATCTCAGAAGTAACTTCAGAAATTATTTCAGATTTAACAATTACTTCAGATTTTTCTTCAGAAATAATATTTGGTTCAGAAGATTCACAAATGTTTGAACTTGTATTTATTTCTTCTGTTTCAGAAATTATTTCTGGTTCACCAGTTTTAAGAGGTGTTTCTTCTGAAAACAAAGTCTCTGATTTTACAAATGGTATTCTTTCAGGCAAACAATAGTTCACAGGTTTAGAAATGACATATGTATTTGATTCATTGAAAATTTTCATTTTAGAATAATCATACAGATTTGCAGGTGCCTTTTTCAGTATTTGACTGTCATTATATTCTAAACCTGCTTTTACGTTGTAAAATTTTGAATTTTGAGCCTGACTAGTTAAAATGTTCAGAGTTTGTTCAGTTTGTCCTCTTTTAAAGTTTAAATCTTCTAATTCCTTAATCTTTTTATAAAGATCAAATCTCTCTTGATTCAGAAAATTCATTTTAACATTAAGAATTTCTTTTTCAGATTTCTCATTTATAATTTCCTTTTGTAAGCTGTCCATTTTTTCTTTTAAAACAAGTTTTTCTTCAGAAACCTTTTTAAGAATCTGTTCAGCTTCTTGACAATTTTCTTTATATATTTGACTTTCAGCTCTGAATTGATTGACCAAAATTCTTTCACCTTTGATGCTGTTTCTGAGAGTTTCAAATTCAGAAAACATGTTTTGAAATTGATTTTTCATTTCAGAATCTACAGTGTTATGTTCAGAATTATGTTCTGAATTTTGTTCAGAAGAGAGAATTTAATTCAGAAGATGAAGAAGATACCTTAGTGTCTTGTTTGTCTTTTTCAAGATCCATTTGACACATATAGCAATTTGTTGCATAGTGAGCAACTTCTTCATCATCATCTTCATCACTCCAGTTTAACCAGTCCTCTTCATACTTGGTCACTAAAGCAGGATTGAGCTCCTTTTTCTTAGCTAACAGATGCTTCTTCTCATAGTAGCCTGAATTCTTGACTTTTGGCATCTTGCATTGTCTTGCATAATGTCCAGGCTTTCCACAGTTGAAGCATCTTGCTGGTTCAGATGTTTCAGATTGACCAGCTTCTTGACCTTTCTTTGGTCCACTTTCAGATCTAGGTTTATTATGATATTTTTGATTGTATTTTGTGTAAATTGCCTTGTCATAAAAGCAATATTATCAGAAATCCTTTTCAGCTCCTCATCTGATTCATCCCCATCACAAACTGTTGTCTCTGGGATCTCACACACCTTCTTGGCAGAAATAGTCAAAGAATTATTATACTTCTTGCTTAACAAGGCTACTGTCTCATTTATCTTCTTTTGTTCATTTTGTCTAGTTTTGATTTTGTCTTCTTGTTGAAATAGAATACCATAGACATCATGAATGGATTTTCTTGATAAATTTCTAGTAACCATGTTATCAGAGAAGCTTGACCATTCATTACCCAAGTTGTTCAGAAATTTATTGTTTATCTCAGAATTTGATTTCTGAACACCGTTTCTTCTTAGATCATTCAGAATATTGTTGAATCTATGATAAGTCTCTGTAATAGATTCATTCTCTTTATACCTGAAGTTCTCATAAGTACCCACACAGATATTCAATCTTTGAGCTTGGGCTTTCGTACTACCCTGCATTTGAGCTTCAACTTCATCCCACATGGCTTTAGCAGATGTTAAGCTATCTACTCTATTGAATATCTCATTAGGAATAGCCATTGTAAGAAGAGTTAATGCCCTTTTGTCAACTTTAGCTTGAGCTTTCTCAATGGTGCTGTACATACCTGGGCTTTTCTTAATTCTTGAAGCCGGTATTTCAGGAGTAGATTCAGTTCTAGGAACTGCTGGAATTTCAATAAAGACCTCTAGTGGGCCATTTGTGATTGATTGCATTAAAGCTTCATCTATGTTATCCAAAAATTGAATCATCCAGATTCTCCATTGATGGTATTCTCCCAAGAAAAGAGTTGGTGGTTTAGTTTCAGATCCGATTGAGACAATTTCTTTAGACATCTTTGATTGTTAGAAGATCAAGAATTCACCTGATTTGAATTTGAAATTTATCGATCAAGAACACCAAGAACTGTCAGATCTGACAATTCTTTCACAAATCTTCAAGAACAGATGAATTGTTAGGACCCAAACAATCAAGATATAAATATATGGAAAGATTAGAACAGAAATATCATAGCTAAATGTCGTATGTATTGATAGGATGAACAGTATTACAAAATATGTCTTTACAAGGCTTATGAAAACATTATTTCTAACTATCTAACAACTAACTATTTATACATGAAATAGAAAGACTAAAGTAACAGTACATTCATAACAGACAAGTTAAGAACAGGTTCTTAACTCCTTCAGATCTTCTTCAGAAGTGTCTTCAGAACTTCTTCAGAACCTCTTCAGAATATCTTCAGAACTTCTGAAGTTGACACTTCAGAAGTTTATGCCTTAGGCTTTTCTTCAGATCTTTATATCTTCAGAATCCAGTCCCTTTTGAAGCTATTATGATATCTCTATCATTCTGTATCCCTGAAATGATCTATTCCCAAACCTATTAGTGAATTGTTTGGTAATAAGAGCCAAAGAATCAGCAAAGGCTTTGATTTCATCATCAGAGTCAGAATCACTCTCTGGAATAGCCTCTGATATGAAGGCCTTGCTTCTTCCTCTCTTATCTTCACTTCTTCTTCTGGTCGTTCCCTAAGATTCAGAGATCAAAGCCAGAGGTCCACCTATAGTTGTTTTCTTCTGAACAACCTCTTTCTAATGGGCTTGCAAAGTACCAAAAACATCATGCAGAGTCCATTGCTCAAGATCTTGATTTGCTTGAAGGGACATAGAGAGATTTGACCACTCTGAATTCAATCGTTTAAGAAATAGAACGTTGTTATCTTCTTGGGATCGAATAATATCACATCTTTTACATAGATTTATTAAAGAATTAAATCTATGATAGGTTTGTTCTAGAGACTCTTCAGGATTGGCTTGGAAGTTGTTATACTCATTCAGATTGAGCTCTTCTGTTTTTCTTCATTTTAGCACCACCTTCCAGAAGATTTTCTAATTGATCTCATAATTCCTTAGCAGTGTCACAGAAATCCAGAGATTGAAAAATCTCATTTGGAATAGCCATGATAAGAAGAGTTTTGGCCTTTTTGGCTAGTTCGACTTTGGCCTTTTCCTCATCAGACCAGTTTCCCTTCAGCTTTGGAACTTTTTGAGATGGGACTTCATCAGTATTAGTAGTAGCAGGAATTCGTGGAATTGTAGTCATTGGTATGAATGGACCATTTTAGACAATAGGGTAGAGTTCTATATCCAATCCTTCATAAAAATTTATCGAATTTTCCATTGTGGATATTCACCACGAATGAGAGTGGGAGGTTTGGTCAGAGAACCGGAGGTGTAAACAGCATTCAGATTTGAATTTGCCATTTGTGACAAAGAACAGAGAAACGAGATGGGAAAAAATTGACGATTATATGAAATTTAGAACAATTAAATTCCAACTGAATCAAAAAAACAGGTCGATATCCTTCAAATTTAACCACAATTACCACTATTTTGGAGAAAATTGTTATGAGATTAACAAATTCTCGTAGAACAGGGTAGAATTATGAACAGTAGTAAAAAAAACTGAAAGATACATTACTGTAGAAGAGGGATTTCTCCAAATGGAAGAGATCAAATAATCAATAGATTGATTAGATGGCTCTGATACCAATTGTTGGAACCCAGATCCCTTTCTAAATAGTTAATTGAGAGATTTGAGAATCAAAGTATAAGCGGAAGAAATTCAAATCAATTAACAACAGTAATTATCAAACAAACAGTAAGTAATAAGAGATTAAAAACAGACTGAGATTGTATTGATAACCTTGAAGATCGATTACAGATACAGGAATAAAATGCACAATATGATCTCCAAAAGTATGTTTTCCAATCGACAACTTTACATTCAAAGACTTGATTATACTATTACAGTGACTATAAAGTCAACAATCTAACCAGTTACAAATTGAAACGTCATTAGTTAGGAGCATATAACATAATTCAGTTGTAATTGGAGAAGCATGAGGTAAGAGTGTGCCAACTCATATCATACTCCCATCCTATGGTTCATACTTCTTAGGTCTAACATACTCCTACTTCTACAAGAACATCTTTGACTTCAGTTAAATCTTCAATATCATCATCTGACTTTGAAACTAGAGTTAAAGTGTTTGAAAAAGGATAATCTTCAAGTTCCACTTCTAAAGTTCATAATTCAAAACCTAAATCTGAAGTTAAATCTAAAGTTGGTAAAAGAATTTCTTATACTAATCCTCATTTCTTATCTTTTACAGAGCTATCCACTTTAGTTTGGAGAAAGAAAGGTGAAAGACTATCAAAGACTGACAAATTAGATAGTTTTTCAATTTCAAAGAAAATTGATGTACAAAAGATTAATAAAGTGAATAAAGAACTTCTGTTGACAAATCAAATAGTATTGATTCTTGCTCATCTACTGCTTTCTTAAATATTCTGAAGAATCATGTTCACTTCATTAATTTTGGTCATCATAATTTTCATCTGAACTCCAAAACAAATAAGAAAAATCTTGAGAAATCAATTCAAAATTTCTCAGCAACTTTGGCAAATAAATATAAAAATAAAAATAAAAATAAAAATTATACTAAAACTGATAAATCCAAAAGTTCTAAACAAACTTCTGACTTTCAAAAGATTAACTCAAAGTTCAGAACTTCAAACTTTTTGACTAATCTCACAGGACCCATTCTTAAATGGGTACCTAAATCTCAATAATCACTTTTACAGATATGTCATGTGTGGGTCTTAGATTCTGGTTGTTCAAGACACATGACACCTTTCAAAGAACTTCTAAATGATTATCATGAAAGATATGGAGGAACATTTAGCTTTGGAAATAATGCAAAAGGTTATGTGAGAGGATATGGAACTTTTTCAAAAGGAGATGTCAAAGTGATGAAAGTTTTCTATGTGGAAGGTCTAAAACATAACCTCTTCAGTATAAGTCAATTTTGTGACAAGTATTGGAAGGTCAACTTTGATATTAGATTTCATGAGCCAACAGTGACTTCAAATTTAGATACTTTATGCCAAGACTTCTTTAATATTTCTGTGAATGTTTCTGCAGATTATCAAAATCCTTCTTTACTCAGAAGTATTCCAGAACAAGAATCTACAGAACCTACAATATCAAATATTTCTGGACCACCTATCTCAACCTCAAATTCAGAACTTCCTACTTCTGAACCTGTACAAGTTATTTTAGAAACAGTTCAAGTCATTTTTGAACCTGTTGTCCCTGTTTATGAACTTGTGCATACTATTTCTGAACCAGTACAAAATATTCAATTTGAGGGGGAGACTTTAGATCTACATTCAGTTATCAATCATGATATTGAAACTCAAGCAATCATTGATGATTATGACTCTTTCAACAATGTTTCATCTGTTCAACCATTGCCAAATGTGAACAAATGGACATCAAGTCATCCAATTCACCAGATTATTGGTGATGCATCAAAAGGTGTACAAACAAGATTAGCTACAGCAAATGAATGTCTGTATGTAAATTTTTTAAACAATATGGAACCCAAAAAGCCGTATGAAGCCCTTCAAGATCCAGACTGGGTTTTAGCTATGCAAGATGAGCTAAATCAATTTGAAAGAAATAAAGTCTGGAGGTTGATTCCAAAACCAGAATGTAAATCAATCATTGACACCAAATGGGTTTTCAGAAATAATAAGGATGAACATGGGATTGTTGTGAGAAATAATGCAAGACTTGTAGCTAAGGGGTATTGTCCAGGGAATTGATTATGATGAAACTTTTGCTCCTGTTGCAAGACTAGAAGCTATCAGAATTTTTCTTGCATATGCTGCTCACAAAAACATGAAAGTGTTTCAAATGGATGTTAAGTGTGCATTTCTAAATGGAATTCTTCACGAAGATGTGTATGTTGAACAACCAGAAGTCTTTGTAAGCAAAGAATTTCCAGATCATGTTTACATCTTAGACAAAGCCTTATATGGACTTAAACAAGCACCAAGAGCATGGTATGACACTCTCACAACTTTTCTTCTGAATTCCAAGTTCAAAAGAGGTACTGTTGATGCAACTTTATTTCTGAAAAAGGAAGGTGATGATATGATCTTAATACAGATATATGTTGATGACATTATATTTGCTTCTACTAATCCAAAATTTTGCTGAAATTTTGAGAAAATCATGTAAACTGAATTTGAAATTAGTATGTTGGGAGAGTTAACATTTTTTCTTGGTCTTCAAGTTAAACAACTTCCCACTGGCATATTCATTAATCAATCTAAGTATGTTTCTGACTTACTTAAAAAGTTTGACATGTCTGACTGTTCTATTATTCAAACTCAAATGGCCACTGCAACAAAATTAAAACCTGATTTAAATGGAAAATCTGTTGATTAGAAAAAATATAGGGGCATTATTGGATATTTACTTTACTTAACAGCTAGTAGACCAAATATAATGTTTGCAACATGTATTTGTGCTAGATATCAAGCTAATCCTAAGGAATCTCATCTTCTTGCTGCTAAAAGAATTCTTAGATATCTCAAAGGTTCTCCTTCATTGGGACTTTGGTATTCCAAGGATTCTGGCTTTGAGCTAACAGCTTTCACAGATACAGATCATGGTGCTTGCAAACTAGACAGAAAAAGTACACCTGGATCATGTCAATTTTTAGGTGATAGACTTGTGAGTTGGTCTTCAAAGAAGCAGAATTATGTCTCAACTTCTACTGCAGAATCTGAATATGTTGCTGCTGCACTTTGTTGCTCACAAGTTATTTGGATGCAAATACAACTAAAAGACTATGGCTACACATTCAAAAAGATTCCTCTATATTGTGATTCAAAAAGTGCCATAGCAATTACTGCAAATCCTGTTCAACATTCAAAAACTAAGCACACTTATGTAAGATATCATTTTATCAAATATCATGTTGAAAAAGGTAATATTGAAATGTTTTTTGTTCAGACTGATTATCAATTGGCTGATTTATTTACCAAAGCACTTGATGAAAAACGTTTTAATTTTTTGGTAAGTAAATTGGGCATGATGAATATGTCTGTGTAAGTATTAAGCATAAATTCAAAATTAAAAAAAAATTATGTTCTAAATCTATTTCATCAAATTTCTGAGAAACCTTAACTTCAGAATTTCTGTAGTTATGTTTCCAGATCCTTATATTTCATGATTCAGAGGCATAATTCTTTCTTAATTTTCAAAAATTGATTGTCTTTCAATACTTGCAATTTCCATTTCTTTCATTTCTCTATCTTTTATCTGTAACAAATTTGATGTCTAGCATTGTTTAAGGGGGAGAATCATATGTTTTCTTGATTCAAGGGGGAGTCGTACTCAAATCCAAGTCTTTAGAACTCTCCTATAACACTCAAGATCTGAAATGGTGGGTAACACATTAAATCTTACAAATTTGAGGAATATGGACAAACTTCTGAAGATAATTTTTTTTATTGTTCAAACCTACTTCTGAATTAGTCAAATGTTTTATCTTTTTCAGAAGTTTGTAGATTTAAATGATTTTCGTAGTTTTGAAGTATTAAAAGTCAAGTTTTGAACTTATTTCAAAAGTTCTGAAGTGTTTCTGAATTATTTCATTCAAACTTCTGAACTTATTCTCAAAAGTTTTGAACTTCTTCTGAAGTTTTTGAACTTGTTCTCATAATTTTTTCTTCCCGTTGTAAAGACTAATCGTGCCCACGTGTTTTAATTTCATTGGTCAATCCTTAAACACGTCGATTAAACGGTTCATTTATCATAATAAATGATGATTACTACTCTAATCACCATTACTTTCGGCCATGTGTCCATCCACGATTATCCAGATATTTATAATCCATGTATTCATCTTCATCTTCATTTTTTAGTGATCTTTCTCTCGAAAATCTCTCTATGTTCATTGATCTTCATTCAAACTCAACTTTTTCCTCATTTTCAACTATGTCGACTTCAAATGTTCAATCTGCAAAGTCCTGTTTCAGTGTTAGTAATGGATCTTCAAGTGATGATTCATTAAAAATCGTACCTAAGAAGATAATGGTTGGATCAATGGAGATCAATCTAGAAGATGAACAAATCCTGAAAGATACTGCTATTACTGTGATTTCTGAAGCTGGTTCTTCGAACCCTAACCCTAAACCGCGCATTGATAAAATTGGGGAAACTCAAATTGAGCATATTGAAGTGGCTTCTGAGTCGAATTTTGGTGTTGTTGATTCTTCATCTCGTGCACAAAGCAGTGATGGCCCTGATTTGTCCAAACTATATGTTCCTGAAAAAAAATTACTTGACATCAAAAAGAACAACTGCGCATTGAACCTTCGGTCTACCGATTTCAATGAAGATCAAATGATCTTAATTGAAATTTTGAAGAAATATCCCCTTCGAGCTTTGCTATCCAGAAAATTCTTGGTTCCTGCTTCATATCTGCAACAATGGTGGTTTCATGCTGAAGTCGATGAAGAGGCAGATGATATTTCCTCATATGTACATGGCTACAGAGTCTGTATCTCTGTTGAAGATATTAGAAGTATTCATTTTCTTCCAAAGGAGGATGAAGCTGTTGGGAAAACTTCATTTGATCCTATTCCATCCTCTTCTGAGATGATCTCAGATTTTATGAAGTGAGGCTATTCTGAACAATTGAATGCTTTAAGCTTATTAGAAGGAAGTGTTTACCCCCAATCTGGTACTGTCTATTCACAATTCTGAACACTTGTCTGTCTGGGAAAGCTTCAAGTCTGGATCTAGCATCAACTAATGGAAGGATCATTTTTCATGGAGTGGCGTTCAACAAGCATTATAATTATGCTTCTCTTATTTTTGAAGAACTCAAATCGATAGCAACACCAAGTATAGCAGATAAACCGTCGCAAACTGGTCCACACGATGCGATTTACTAAATTATAACCCTTTCTCTGCATTCTAACCCCTCTTTCTCGCACGTACCCATGCTAATTTTCTAGATCGAACTTTTTTTTCTTTCAAACACCAAATCACAGTCACTTGTTAATCAAATTCAAAACCATATCATGCATTCATGTAGAGATTACACATCAAAATCATACTTTCTCGTTCCATCATCATAATCTATCTTCAAACTCATCCTTTTCCCAAACTGTACCACATACTTCCTCATTCTTCACAATCCTTACTAATTCTTTTAACAAGATTATTCTCACCTCGTAATGTGCGCGATCGGATTACCTAAGATATTGCTTCTCATTGGGCTCGCACAAGTATAATATTGCGCATTCTTGACTCTAAAATCTTCAACATCAATCCATGACAAAATATTTCCATGGTTGCACTATTTCCATCAAACCCATATGATCAAATACAAAGTCTCACAAACCTACATCCTTTCCACGACTGGCTACACACAGAAGTCATTTCTTCACACACGCATGATCGACCTTGACAAAATCACTAGCTAAACGAATCGTTGCAACTACAAGATATGAGTTCAAGTAGCCTAAGGAAATCTATTCTCTCATGCATATCACCTTCCCACATACGTCCATTGCCCGAGTTAGATACACAAACCGGTATAATGACTCGTACTCCATACGATTATCCAACTTTGTCGCACAATTCCACGTGCGACATTAACCTTGTATTTCGCACAATTCCACATGCGAATATAGAATAATAATTCGTCCATAATGCATGGTCCTCTAAAAGAAGTCACTTCCCACAAATATACTTAACATATAACTTCCATTCCCACACATCAAACATTTTATTAAAACGTTAAGTCTATAACTTTCTCGAACATGCATTAATCCTTGAATAACATCAACAAAATAATCGCATTAGAGTTATTTCTAAAATTTAGGCTTCATGCCAATATTTAACGAAACCAACGACATTCATACCAACCAATCTCTAGCTACAAAACCATCAATCAGATACATTCTGATATCTCACCAACCATACACCTTGATAAGAATATTTACCGAAAAGGTTTCATATTTTATGAATCCCATCACATCTCAGATTGATATTATTACTTCCCAATTCTCCCTTTTTCTAGCATTGAAGAACCACAATGCCTCATAAACTGATACCCATGTTGCCCTTGGTATCCCAACACCAGTTGGATACCTAAATCCATCTATTTATTCCCCTAACGACTTTTCATCAACACGACATCCCATTACTCATTGCCATCCTACTTATCAAAGTACCATGTTGTTCCTGATTATTTCTATGTATACATACTCGCCACTTTAATCGCATCACGACATTCCGAAGAAAAACATATAATATGCCCATTTGAATCTAGTACCTCTAATTTCCGTTTTACATGGATCTTGTCCCAAATTAAGAACAATGGTCATCACTTGACCACCACCTATTCAAATAACAGATTAAATCTTTCAAGATCTTCATTGTCCACAAGTGCATTATCCTTCGAAGGCTAACTCTCTAAAATACTAGCGAGTTCATGACGTTCATGCATGACGACACAATACGTGAATACTAATTAAATCGTTTTATGGCTCAAAATTTTAATGAATGTGACAATCGCACAACAAACCTTGTGTGTGCATGACACCCCACCACCACAATTGGGTAGTCTTACTCAAACACCTCAAACACCATTCACATGTGACCAAAACACAAAACTTTGATCTACCGATTCAAACAATTTTTTTGGTTTAAACTGACTTTGCTTGAAAGGAAAATCTCTTTATGTGGCTACGAAAGCACATGCTTATTTACTCAAACTAGATGACTCAATAATGATGACATGCTCATGCGAATTTCAATAGAAAAACTGTGCAAAAGTGTTTTCGTGACTTCCGTACTCGCCGTGAAATCAACATGAGATTACACACGTATATATGAAATATTTTAGACGATACAATGTGCAACAACAAAACGTTTGTATATTTCAAATATAGACTCTATGTCTACATGTAATAATTTCCTCTTCCAAAACCATGAAACTCAACATGCATAAATATAATTTAAATAGAATGACTTATGATACTCATAACGAAACAGGGTGCATGAAGCTCGTCTTACGGTTAAGGGCTCTTTACTCGAAATACGTCCACAAGTTTTACCTTGGTAACAATTTCTCCTTAACTTTTACTGCTATGAGCCAAACAATTGTGTATACACGATTAATGTAACTTTCGGAACATGCTCCCTATGGCATGCTCGAGTGTCCTTCTCATAGCGTTTCCAATATGATCATTAACATGTTAATGACTTAATTTCAACAACCTTGACCCGTTTATATATATTCAATCGTACCTTTCTATTTCTTCTTATCTTTTCTTCGCTCTCCGAATTAGTGATTAGCCCACTCCAAATAAATCTTTGTTGTAACTATTGCAAACTTAAGGCAATCAGACAACTCACTGATTCCACTCACGTTTCGGTGGAACATACAACCGCCAATATATTTTTCCTCTTAAATCAACAAACCCATCGACTCAAATCCACAAATGGGAAACACCCCTGAAACAAGAAGTATACCTTTAAACCATCCCACTTTCTTCCTTAAAAACCGAACTACTATCATCGATTAAATCGCTGATAAATATAAACAACTTCTCGATTCCCAACAACTTTACCCAAAAAGTCTCAAAAGAGACACTATGCTACTATACATATACTACTCCTAATTCAACAGTTCCGAAATAATAAGGTAAAACAAGAACATACATGTACCTGTAAATTTGTAATTACACTAGCCACATGCAATCCCAAATTTACCTTACATGTTACTTCTCATTTTCCTATCATATTCTTCCCTGTTGTGGTCTTTCTTGATGGTCCCCAAAATTCTCAGCTGTGACCTCTAGCCTGCAGTCTAAGAGTAGGCACCAATTGGTAACCTAATTCACTTAAACTAAGGCTCTGATACCACTTGTAAAGACCCAAATTCCATTAACAAAATGCAACATAATTAAATTAACCAAAAAATGCTAAGAGTGATCAAAATCTCACCTCGGAATATACCGCTTCTTATGCTTGTGCCTATTTTACCTCTGATGAGTTAGGTACCGTAGGTAGAGCATATTCCAACACTTCGGATAACCAGTTGACATTGGCACCTTGGCCAGGTAGATCCGTTATTACATCTCAAAGGTTCGCAGCGAAAATAGATACCAATCCACAACTGAGAATTATTAAACTTAAGGCGTCTCTACGACATCGGATCCCACTCCATGACCGGTTTAAATCTTACCCTTTCCCTTTGAAGAGCTCTCAACCAATCCTCTTCCTGAAAATGGTTTTAGTTTTTAAAAAGCGAGGGTTTGACCACAAGGTCTAGTGAATTCCCAAATAAACCGCAATTATAAATCAATGCTTAAATCTGAAGAATTAAGCTGTACATAAAATAAGGAAGCAAGTAATCAATTATGGGACCATGTACAAGGTTCGTAGAAAAGCCAAAGCTAGTCACATAATTCCACATGTGACTTAATAATCATGTTCCGCACAATTCCACATGCGAATACACAAAAGAATCCTAAAAGGGTACCTATCCAACATTCACCCCAAACGGGTTCGAGATGTACGGGATATAACTCCCAAGAGATCTGCACCATCTCGAGGTACACACACTCACATATGTACATGCACAATTCAGTTAGGCATATTGCGATATTTAGGCCAATTCCTCAACCAACATTTATGTAAACTGAAACGTGTATAAAACATTTAGCATGCTTCCTTTTTAAATCACCATAATTAGTTTGTAAATAAACCTTTAACAAAGTGTAGTTTAAGTCAAGGGAACTCACCTGATGATGCTCCCTAGCCTCAAAGCTCAAACGTGAGAATTTTTCCAAACCGAACGCCTAAATGTGCCAACACAAAAATTTGTGTTAACCCAAGACAATACCTCCAAAAGTCTTCTAATATAGTCTTAGAATAAACCCCTAGCCCAAAGGTCAAAACCCCGACTCGATGCGCGAAACGAAACGGCTGAAGGTGTGCAAAGCAGTGCCCCGCGTGGGTTGTGACGTGGGTTATAACTGGCTTAAGCCCGACGGGGGTTGTGGCGTGGGTTATAACTGGCCTAAGCCCGCCGTGGGTTGTGACGTGGGTTACAACTCACCTGGTAACTCACTTAAGCCAAACAGAGCCCGGCGTGGGTTGTGACGTGGGTTACAACTCACTTGGGTTACAACTCACCTGGTAACTCACTTAAGCCAAACAGAGCCCGACGTGGGTTGTGACGTGGGTTACAACTCACTTGGTAACTCATTTAAGCCAAACAGTGCCCGATGTGGGTTGTGGCATGGGTTATAACTGGCTTAAGTCTGACGTGGGTTGTGGCATGGGTTATAACTGGCCTAAGCCACTAACAAGCTTTCTTCATCTCATATTCACAAATTAACCCCCAAAACTCTACTTTACCCCAAACGATGATTCTTATGACCCCAAAACCATATATTATTGATGGGGAGAAAACCCAAAACATACCCATTACATTCCTAAACAAGAATTAGGAGATTTAACCACCAAATCAACTTCTGGACTTTCAAACTCAATCTCTTCACAAGAAGAAAACCCACAAGAAAAACAATAGAATTAGACCCCAAACCATGAAATACTCAAGAATAACCACATGAATTTACCAATTTCTTAACCTCCTTTACTAAACAACTCAAGGGTTTAAAACCCATGACTAAACTTGATTCTATCAGTACAATAGAAGAAGATGATACCTGAAAGAGATGATTGCTCCAATGCCTTTCTTCAAGATGATTGAGATTCTCCTTCTCTTCTCTTCTCTGCGTTCTCTTGCACATACTCACAAAACACACACTGATTGCTCCATAAATAAATTATTTAGAGCCCAACAATAAAACCATCTAATTATGTATCAAGGTTTAGGGTTATTACAGATTTCCACGACGATCATGACCATATGACTGATGATTGTATGGCCTTAAGAAAAGAAGTTGCATGGGTCATATCGAAATGACATCTTCAAGATCTGTTGTCTAACGATAACCCAGGTAATATCCCTAAACCCCATCTGCAAACACTACTAAGACTGTGAATTGTGTGACAGGTGGAACGGACGTCTGTGGACTCATTTATTTAGCGGAAAAAAGACACGCTATCCCACGATCGGACGATCCTGCGATCTCCCGAACATGCAAACAAAAATCACATGTTGATTTTAAGAGTATGCTGATCACGTTCGATGATCACGATCTGGAGGATCTATATCAAAAACATCACGATGGTCTCATCGTTCAATTGACAATCGGAAACTGTTCCACGAAGAGGGTACTCATTGATGGTTGCAGCTCGACCAACATAACTTTCCTCGGAACGCTCAAAGCAATGGGAATAAGCGAGTCTGAGATCATACGACGTTTGACGATCTTAGTAGGCTTCAACGGAGATGCTACTCATACCGTCAGGGAAATTATACTTCCTATTTAAGCAAAACGAATCAACAAATCAACTCGATTTAATGTTATCGACTGCTCGTATACATGTAACGCGATTCTAGGAAGACCTTGGATTCACGACATGAAAGTTGTTTCCTCGACGTATCATCAAGTGATTAAATTCCCAACTCCGTGGGGGATCCAGGAAATAAAAAGCGTACAAAAGACAACCAGAGAATGTTACAAGACATCAATTAAACCTCAAAAAGAGTATATCTAGCAATTACAGAAGTAGGAGGATTCGGTCGAGGACCTACAACTACAAGAAGTCGCACTTGACCTAAATCATCCTGATCGAAAGGTTTACGTAGGAGCAACACTCGACTCAACCATCAAAGAAGAACTGATTGAATTCCTTCGACGGAATGTCAATTGTTTCGCCTGGTCGCACATAGACATGGTTGGAATCGATCCAGAAGTCATATCGCATCAGCTAAACATCGATCCAACGTTCAAACCCGTGAAACAAAAACGTCATAAGTTTGCACCAGATCGGAATAAAGTAATCAACGACGAAGTCGACAACTTGCTGAAAACTGGAAAAATTCGGGAGGTAAAATACCCGGATTGGTTAGCAAACATCGTAGTTGTAAAAAAGAAAAACGGAAAATGGCGAGTCTGCATAGACTTCACTGATCTCAATAAAGCTTACCCGAAAGATCCATTTCCTCTTCCACATATCGACGCCATGGTTGACGCAACATCAGGACATGAGCTATTGACCTTTATGGACGCATATTCGGGGTACAACCAGATTCTCGTGCATCCAAGCGGTCAAGAGAAAACGGATTTCATGACCGACAAAAGGTATCTATTGTTATAAGGTAATGCCTTTTGGTCTTAAAAATGCAGGTTCGACGTCCGAACGCCTCATCAACCTAATGTTCAATCAACATCGAGGGGACATAATGGAAGTATACATCGACGACATGTTAGTCAAATCCAAACGCGCGAGTGATCATGTGCGGCATATATAACAATCGTTTGACGTACTCCGGGAATACCAAATGGAACTCAATGCGACTAAATATTCCTTCGGAGTACGTGCGGGAAGATTCCTGGGACACATGGTGACTCAGCGAGGAATCGAAGCTAGTCCCTACCAAATAAAGGCAATCAACGAAATTAAATCGCGTCGAAATTTCAAAGAAGTCCAATGACTGACCGGACGTATAGCTGCGTTTAACAGGTTTATCTCAAATCCTCTGACAAATATCATTTATTTTATCATGTTCTCTAGAAAAACAAAGGTTTTGATTGGTCGAACGACCAAGAAAAGGCTTTACAAGCACTGAAGGAATACATGGCGTCGCCTCCTCTACTATCTAAACCTAAGGACGGTAAAGAACTTTAGCTATATCTCGCAGTAAGTTCAAATTCAGTAAGTGTCGTCCTCGTCCAAGAGGAGCTTCCGATTTATTACATAAGTAAATCCTTGCTCGACGTAGAAAAAATGTATCCATCACTGGAAAAAATACTTTTATCGCTAGTTGCAGCTTCTAAAAAGCTTCGGCACTATTTTGCATTAAGAAAACCCGAGTTGTGTGATAACTGTCAAATTTGAGCTTTCAGGGTAGCCCTTACTAAGTTTATATTAGTGTTATTTTAGATAAGTTATAAAATTGGGTGTTAGTTAGATTAGATTGGCCAAAAATTTCTAGAGTTACCGGTAATTGCTTAGAAAGTCCGGTTCCGACCCGTAACTATCTGAAACGTCCTATATAGTGCCAAATGCTCTAATTTATACCCAATTTATATAAAGTATATAGTTTTAGTATTTAAAATATAAAAATTCTATTTTTATAGAATTTAATCACTTTTGGACTTACATTTTGAGGAAAAAAGGCAAAATTGAGAAAAATGACATTTTAATTTCATTTTTGGGATTGAGTTTAATTTTTTTTTAAATATTGGGTTGGAGTGGGGCCCATGTACATGGCTGCCCCCCCCCTAATTCCCCCATATAAATACATTTTTCTTTCCATTTTCTCTTCATTTTGCATGTCGAAAATTTTAAATTTCTCTCTTCTCTCTCTCTAAAACTCAAGGGACTTCTTCAAAAACCCTCCTTTCTCCTTTAAGTTCCAGCCAAATTCTTCATCAAAAACCCATCAAAGTGCAAGATTATTGAAGATATTCAACACTTTTCATCATCCAAGTAAGTAGTAATATCATCTCCACCATTTTCTTGTAAATCTTGAATGAAAAACCCAGTTTTTCTTGCATTTTTAGTCACATTCATCTAACCTCCAAAATTTCTGAGTTTTATGGAGAGACTATACACTAAAAACATGTAAAAATGTTCATATAGTGGTGATAATCTATGACTCAAACATTAGAACTCAAGAAAGCAGGTAAAATCTCTTTGCATGTGGGTTTGTTCATTGAAATGAGCATTTTTGGTGCTGACAGATTACTTCCTTGTATTCATGTCGCCCAAATCTTGCTAAATAATCATCCAAATGGTATGAATCTTCTTCTAAAAGTTTATTTTATGAGTTGGGGTTCTAATCCAAGTGGTCTCACTAAAAAACGTTGAGTTTTGACCCCCCCCCATATGCTCAAAACAAGTTGGATATGCATTTGGAAGTTCAACAGTCGGTAAACCCGACTTTGAACAACCATAGCTCTCAAAATCATCGTCCAAATTACTTGATTTTTCTTCTGGAACTTATTCTAAAGAGTTATCTTTAAAATTCCACTGGTTTCATTCAAAGATGAGGTGATTTGGGGTTTCAATTGTTCAAAACAAAATGAGTATGCAATCTGTCCAAAGCTGACAGATTTGTGCATGCATGTTCAAATGGCCATATCTCTTGAAAACTCAATGAAAAAGGATGATTTTTCTTTTGAGAGTTAGTTTTATGAGTTATCTTCTGTTTGCAAGTGGAATCACATGAAAATATGGAGATTTGACCCTCCAAACACCTAAAACATTTTAGGTATGCAAACTGTGAACCCACCAGAAGGTAAACCCTATTTTGTGTGATAATATCCCTTTGATTATTAGTCCATAATGCATAATTCTTCTTCTGGAATTTTCTTTCATGAGTTAGGGTTCATATGAATCAAGTTTCAGTAAAAAATATGAAGTTTTGAGGCATTAACCAATTTATTAAAGTTAAGTGTGCAATCTGTCAACTAATGATAAATGTGTGCATGCAACTTTGTGGAATTTATGAAAAATATTTAGTAGAACTCCTCAAATTATTATTTTACTAACATTTTGTAATCTCCCATACTTGCTGTGACACACTGTTTTGTATAAATTATATGAACCCTTTTTATATGTCCAAAATGCATGAAATTTGGTCACAATGACCATAACTCGGTAATGTATCACATATAAAAAGGTTGAAAATTTTGTCATTTAGGATATTACATAATTTGATTATTTTTAGCACTTATAGTTTCTGTCAGAAAGTGAAACTTTGAAATTGTTTGATTTCATGAATGTTGATCACTTGAATGACTATAACATTACATTTTCGGTATAAGTTATATAATTAAAGAGCGTATGTGCATTATGTGTAACGGGACAATAGTAGACCAAGTTGGACATATAAGGACTTATAAGCACTCTTCTAGTAACCGTTAGACATATAAGTAATCATTTCGGTACGTTGCTTTATTAGGTAAGTGTTAGGCCGTCAAGCGGACATCTCGTGTATCTATTTGAAAGCTTTTGCTAAAAGGTGAGTATTCACGACCCCTCTTTTTAAATGTTTTACGTTTTGGGGTGTAAAGCATGTCGTTTTAAAGAAAATTGAATTAATTTATATTGATTAATGAAACGCATATAAATCATTATGATGAGCAAATTTATATTACACAAATGATATGTTGAGTTATGTGAAGTCCCCGTGTTACACTACTATTTAACTCTATATTCGTTTGAGCCGATGATATTTGTGGATAGCGCTATTTGGTTGACATACCCACCTAACTAGCAAGCAGGGGTGCACTTTATCAATTAAGAATGCTCTACACATGTGAACTTTAGGTCCACCGCTGAGGTAGTTCGTGGGGCGTAGAATGTCGTTCAGGCTTAGTAGTGGCTCAATATTTAAATATCACGTGTAAAGATAATTTGTATATTTGCTCATAAAGGTTAAAAATTTAAAGTTGATGCGATCATCTGATTCGCTATTTTTATACCTTGCATATAAAATGTTTTGTGCATTTGAAAACCTGTGAACTCACCAAGTCTTTGTAGTTGACCCTTTTGTTTTAACATGCTTTACGGGAAAATAAGAAGGTATCCGATCAGGCTTAGCTTATTTTTGTGGAACACCAATCAAGACTATATATATATATTGATGTAATTTGTTTGTTAAAGTTAAAGTAGTCGAGTTGTAAACTTATAAACTTTAAACTTTGACGTTTTAAATATATGAATGGTTGGTGTTTTGTCACACCCCGCTAAAGCGGAAACACGGGGTAAGACAGTTCAAGTTTACAGCAGTAGGAATATAAACACCAACCATACATTCATAAATAAAACATCAACGTTTACAATTTAAAAGTTTATAAATCGACAACTTTGTCTTAACAAACAAATTACATCAAACTGAAAAGATACATATAAAATCTTGATTGGTGTTCCACAAAAATAAACTAAGCTGGATCGGTTACCTTCTTATCTTCCTGTAAAGCATGTTAAAACAAAGTGTCAACTACAAAGAGTTGGTGAGTTCACAGGTTTTTAATATGCACAAAACTTTTTATATGCAAGGTATAAAAATAGCAAAGCAGAAGTTCGCATCAATATTAAACATTTCAATTTTTATGAGCAAATATGCAAATTACTTTTACACATGATATTTAATTATTGAGCCACTACTAAGCCTAAACGACATTCTACGCCCCACGAACTACCTCAGCGGTGGACCTAAAGTCCACATGTGTAGAGCATTCTTAATTGATAAAGTGCACCCCTACTTGCAGTTAGGTGGGTATGTCAACCAAATAGCGCTATCCAAAAATATCATCGGCTCAAATAAACAGAGTTAAATAGTAGTGTAACACGGGGACTTCACATAACTCAACATATCATTTGTAAATTATCAATTTGCTCATCATAACAATTTATATAATTTTCATTCAATCATATAAATCAATTCACTTTCTTTTAAATCGACATGCTTTACACCCCAAAACGCAATAAACATTTAAAAGAGGGGCCGTGAAAACTCACCTTTGTGCAAAGCTCCGCTACTCCGAAGCACGATCCGGTCCCACCCAAAGGCCTAACGATTCCCTAACAAAGAGAAAATGCTCAAAACCATCACTTATGGGTCTAAAACTACTTATGGAGGTGAGTAAATCTTAAGCTTATAAATGTCTACATGTGTCCAACTTGATTGTCTATAGTCCAATTATACAAAATGAACCTATGCTCGTTAATATAGTAATTTATACCGTATGTTGTGTTATAAACCATCAAATGATCAATAATTGTTAAAATCAAGAAAATTCCAAAATTTCACTTCTGGACAGAAACTTATAGTACTCAAAATGATCAAAATGTAGAGACTTCCAAAATGACATAGCTTCCCATATTTTTATATGTGATATAATACTGGGTTTTAGTGATTGTGACCAAATTTGATGCATTTTGGACATGTAAAAATGATTCAAATAATTTATGCAATGGAAAGGGTCACAACTGGCATGGCAGATTACACCATGTTAGCAAATCACTCATTTGAGGAGTTCTACTCAATGTTTTCTAGAATTTCCAGTTGGATTGGAATCATAACTTATAAGGGAAACTTTTGAGATAAGAATCACGGATTTTGAAGAAGTTATGAAGGAGATATGACACTACAAAGTTGCATGCACAATTCTGTCATTAGCTGACAAATTGCACACTTAACTTTAATAAATTGGTTAATGCCTCAAAACTTCATACTTTTGTATGAAACTGGATTCATATGAATCCTAAGAAGAATAATCATGCATTAAAGACAAATAACAAAGGAGATACTAACACACAAAGTAGAGTTTAGCTGCTGGTGGTTTCACATATTGCACACCTAAAGTATTTTAGGTATTTGGAGGGTCGAAACTCCATATTTTTAAGTGATTCCACTTGCAAACTGAATATAACTCATAAAACTAACTCCCAAAAGAAAAATCATCCTTTTTCATTGAGTTTTGAAAGAAATATGGCCATTTGAACATGCATGCACAAATCTGTCATTGGTTGACAGTTTGCACACTCATTTTGTTTCAATTAGTTGGAACCTCAAATCCCCATATTTTTGAATGAAATCAGTGGCATATGAAAGGTAACACATTAAATTAACTTCCAGAAGAAGAATCATGTAATTTGGAAGAATATTCAAAGAGTTATGGTCGTTCAAAGTAAGGTTTACCTACTGTTATGAGCATTTGGGGGGTCAAAACTCAATGTTTTTGAGTGAGACCACTTGGATTAGAACTCTAACTCACTAAATAAACTTTTAGAAAGAAGATTCATGATATTTGAACATATTATTTGCAAGAAATGGACGATTTATGCACATGCAACTAATCTGTCAGCACCAAAAATCACCATTTTTACTCAAAAACACATAAAATCATGTTTTTCACCTAGTTTCTTGAGTTTTATTGTGTGGATCATTACATGTTTTGGTTTATAATCTCTCTACAAACTCATAAATTTAGGATAATAGAAGAAATAGCTAAGAAAAATGTAAGAAAAGTGGGTTTTTCACCCAAAATTGCAAGAAAAAGGTGAAGATAGTGTTGTTACCTTGTTTTGATTGTGTTTTGATCCTTGATTTCCTTCACAAATCTTGATTTTTGATGAATAATGGATGGATTTTGGCTGGAGTTTAAAGAGAAAGAGGAGGGAGAGGAAAGATGAATGTGTCCTTTGATTTTTAGAGAGAGAGAGGAGGATCTTTGAATTTGATTTTGTGAAATGAGGGAAAAGGGAAAATTTTGGCTTTTTATATGAGGAATAGGGTGGGGAGGCCGGCCATAAGCATGGGCCCACTCCAACCCTCTTTTTTTTTTTAAAAACAAGCAATTTAGGCCCAAAAATGTGAGATTTGAAGTCCAATTTCTCAATTTTGGCCTTTTTCTCAACTCTGTTAGCCCATTTTGGTTATTTTCTAATAAAAATAAAAGTTTTATAATTAAAATACTAAAAATATATATGTTATATAAATTGGGTATAAATTAGAGCATTTGGCACTGTATTGGACGTTTCAGACAGTTACGGGTCGGAACCGGACATTTTAAGCGACTACCGGAAATGCTAGGGATTTTTCGGCCATTCTAAACCAACTAACTCCTATTCTTAAAATTAAACTATATAAACACTAATAAACTTAATAGAAGCTAACCTGAAAGCTCGAGTTTTGACAGTTGTCACATGTTTATATTCCTATTGTTGTGAAACCTAGAACCGTCGTACCTCGTGTTGCCGCTTTAGTGGAGTATTTACCTCAGCAGCTACGATATAAACTTTAAACCTCGGACTGCAGTCAAATCGCAAGTTCTTGCTGACTTTATTGCAGATTTTAGCCCCGAACTGGAAAAACTGGCGATTGAAGAGACGCTTGCTGTGGAAATTCAAGACGAGCGACCATGGATACTACATGTTGACGACTTCTCCAATATACGAGAATCAGGACTAGGCGTCGTCTTGAAATCGCCATTAGGGGGCATAACGATCTATTCCGTATCTTGAAACTTCAAAGCTACCAACAACGAGACGGAATATGAAGCCTTAATCATAGGCACGGATATAGCATACGATCTGGGGGTAAAACATTTACACGTCAAAAGCAATTCCCTACTCATCGTCAACCAGATGAACGGATAATTCGTGACAAAAAGTTCCAAAATGACAGCATATTGGTAGATCGCTAAAAATCGGGCGAAGAAGTTCAAATCTTTGAACATCCACCAAATCCCTAGAGATCAGAACGCCCAAGCCGACACGCTTGCCAACCTGGGATCCGCTTTAGTAAAATCATCTTTCGATGTCATACCAATGATTCACTTAATGAATCCATCGACGAAAAATGATGAACATGGTCAAGAGTTTTTTCCTAGGCAAATCGAACGATTGGGCGAAGGAAATCCGAGAATATCTAACGGAAAGAGCTCATTTGAATGCCGAAACTCTTCTCTTCTACGTCAGCCTTTGAGCAGCAAACTTTCCTCCTCAGATGAGGCTTAGTTCAACTACCCCTAGACAGATCACATCTCATTAGAAAAGCAGGCATAGACGTTCATCCACCGAGTTGAACCTATGATGCCTCATTCCAAGTGAAACCCAAAAATTCCTCCAGGAAATGCACAATGGGGAATGTGGAAATCATTCTGGAGGACGAAGTCTGACAAATAGGATCTCACAACAAGGCTATTATTGGCCTACCTTACGGCAGGATACCACAGTGTACGTACAAAAGTGTGACGCCTGTCAGCGACATTCGGGTATGACTTACCAACCCTCTGAATTTTTGCATTCATCCCTAGTTCTATGGCCTTTCATGCTGTGGAGAATGGATATTGTCGGCAAATTACCGCCTGCACCTGGACAAAAGGTATATCTGCTAATCCTTACAAATTATTTCTCAAAATGGATAGAAGTCGCCGTCTTTTCTCAAATTAGAGACAAGGAGGTGATTGCTTTTATCCAAACTAAAGTCGTTTGCAGATTCGACATTCCTTCTGAAATCGTATGTGACAATGGGTCGCAATTCATAAGCGACCGAACAAGGCGATTCTGTTAAGAACGACAGATAAAACTTATGACGTCTACTCCTCAATATCCTCAGTCTAATGGTCTTGCAGAATCGAGAAAAAAGACGATTGTTAATTCAATCAAAAAAAGGCTAAAGGCTGCAAAAGGAAGATGGGTCGAAGTATTACCTTCCGTCTTATGGGCTAATCGTACGACTTCTCGTACCTCGACTGGACAAACGCCATTTTCGTTGGTATATGTATTCGAAGCAGTCTTACCAATCGAAGTAAACATGCCAATCGCTCAACATGCCTCCGTCGAACATAATTTGGTAGATCTCAGATATGGCATAGATGCAGTCGAAGAACTTAGAGATACTGCCTATCTCCGAATGGCGTCACAATAGTAATCTGTCGCACGATATTTCAACAAAAATGCCAAGACAAAGGTCATCAGAATAGGAGATTACATTTTACAACGTGTCTTCCAAAACACCCAAGAGCTGAACACAGGTAAGTTATCAGTCAAATGGGAAGGACCCTATCGAATATCCGCAATCGTCTGAAAAGGGCTTATCGTTTACAAACCTTAGACAGTCGAGACATCCCACGTAGCTGGAACGTAGTACATTTAAAAAAGTATTTCTTTTAGTCATTACTTTATGAACGTTTCAACCTTTTTCCTTGGAATATTACTAACTTGAACGTCGGAGGGTCGTTGGTCAAACCAACGACCACCCCTAACGTTCTTTTTATCACAGGAATGCACGATCTTCGCAAGAACGCATGATTCACCCTATGCAAAGTAAAGACCTAAGTCGTCAGAAACTTTATAATTAAAAGTCTCGATCGACGATGTTATGATTAAATTCATTTTAGTCATATACCCATTTTATTTACTTGTTCTTAAAGTTATTTTCATCATGAAAGTAACAAAAGGACAACGTACGAACAGGTTGAAACACTCGACAAAGGCAATTGAAAAATAAATTCTATTAATTGTTAAGGGGCGATACAAAAAGAGGGACGACTGTGAAAAATCGCCCTCGAAAAATCCCTAAAAACTAGAAATAAAAGCAAGTACTAAGGCACGAGAGGGTCGACGGCAAGAATGCCCTCATTCTCATCATCAGAATCCAAATCTGTGTCGCTACCACCAACGACATAAAAGAACTAATCGACGATCAGTTGAGCATCCTTTAGAGGGTCTTTCCCTCTCATCTGGCTTCGGGCGATCGTAGCCTTGACCTTTGTGCGCCCGAAGGAGTCTAGTGCCTCGAGCTGGTCGTTGAGATCAACAATCTTTCGTTGGGCCTCGCCCAACTGGGACCTCAGGTCCTTGGCTTCCTTGGTAGAAGCCTCCCTGGTCGCCGCCGCCTCGGCTTCTAAAGCCGTTATCCGGCTCAAAGCCTCCTTTAGGCGACCCCTGAGCTCGATGCTCACGTTCTTCTTGAGCTCATAGTCAGCCCGAGCGTCTTCCAGATGAATGCCAAGTTCATTGCCACTTGTTGACGCTGCCTTCTGCTAGGCCAGAGCGGCCAGGGATGCCTTGTCGATCTTAGCTTGCATGCTTAGAGACGCCTAAAAGGCCTGAAATGAAAAAAATAATAAACATCAGGTTGACTAAAGGCATAAAACCGCATGGTCGCACGATCGCACATAAACGCACGACGCACGACGCACGACGCACGATCCCACGTAAACACACCGACACATGACGCATGATCTCCATAATCGAAACACAAAAAACGCAAAGCGCATGATCGCATGTAAATGCACGACGCACAACAAAAGTCATATGATCGCACATAAAACGCACGACCCACGGCCATAAGACTTAAAAAGTTACCTGGAAAAGATGCTCTGTGTCGACTAGATGTACCCCTTTATAGCGATCCTTGAAAATGTTAACTTTTTCAAGGACGCCAAAGATCCTCCAGAGGTCCATAGGGCCCTACCTCATGAAATTCTAGGGAACCTTAAAACGCGCGATGGGCGCCTCCGTCGTCTTCTTCCCCTTGTCATGCGACGAAGGGGGTACCCCGGATACAACCGGTGGCACGGTGGTCACTAGAGTTGCCCGGATGGGCCCCATCGTCACCGGTGTCTTCTACTTCTTGGGGTCATCGACGCCAAGAGACGGTTCCCTCAGCAGAGGCCCTCCGGACCTCTTACTCCCTGATTGGGCAGCCACTTTCATCTGTCGTAACTCCATGCCTCGACGGGCAAGGAGTGGCTGACGATCCACCCTAAAAGTGGGACGATCGACCTTCTTCGATGACAGGGTAGACCCCGTCCCTCAAATGGACGTCGCCCCACCAGAGGGGGTCGACGATACTACGCCTTTCGATGGCATAGTCTCATGAGGAACGTCCCTGAGTGGGATGCTCCAACTCCATCTCCAGACTGGCCAACCGTCTTCCCTGTGCGACAGAAATAAAGAACGACCGTTAATAAAAAGAAAGAAGAAGTAAAAAATCCGGATCACACGACAAAGATACTTACCAGTCATCTCCTCCCTCTCTTTTTCTTCTTCTTGGCTGAAGGAAGCTTCCGAAGTACCTAAATAGGTAACATCCTCGTCTTCTTCGTTAGCAAATGGGCAAACGGGATCCCTTAACATTCGATCAGGGATCAACAAGAATCACTCAACCTTCGCCTCTGAGTCAGGTAGAGGATGAGCGACGTCAAAATCGACAGCTGCAAAAGGGAAACGCATACGATTAGAAGAGTAAGCTAATGGCCAATCTTACCCTGGGTGGGCCAACCAAGAGTAAGCTAATGGCCAATCTTATCAGAAGACAATGCACGTCCGAAGACGTACAGCTCTTTTCAGCTGCGGTCGTTCACTGCCGTCCCCTGGCCAATATTCGCTCCTTACGGAAGCGACTAAAGGGGTTGTATCAGTTGTTCGCCTCTGCCTTCACCATGTAAGCCACCACCATCTCATGGATCGTAAAGGGCAATTCCCAATCAGACATCAAACGTTCGATCATCGTCACGATCCTCCAGAATTGGTGTATCATCTGCCCCGGTGACAAGTCGAACCTGTCCAAGAACTTTCTGGACAGATGCGAGTAGGGCCACTCAAACCCTATTTTGAAAGGGTATTCGTATAAAAGAAAACTCCTCCAGGCATTCCGCCCGCCTCAACACGCCGGGACTCTCCAAATGGATTTCGGTCGACCAACCGGCCAAATCCTTGAACGCCTGTAGGTCGTCCACACTAGATATGGTGCTCTTAGGGTTCACCATCTTTCTACAATCGCTAATCGAACTAAGGGCCTCAGAAAACGAGAATTCTTCCCAACCCTTAACCCGTTTCCTAGCTATGGACTTTTGACGCATAAAGTGGAAGAAATCGTACCTTTAGTGGAGCTCTAAAAACCTCGAAATTTGAAAGTATTGAGTTACAGGTTTTGGAGAAGATTTCTAGCCTAAGAAACTCAAAATAATCTGGGAAAAGTGAAAAAGAAAGGTTCGATTTCCTTTTATACCCGCAAAACTGCACCAGATCGTCGCCCCATCTCCTTGTGGCGACACCTGTCCATGCCTTTTCGCTTACCATCGTCGGATGGACAACGTCTGTCCATGACAGCTAGCCACGCGCTCTTGTATGTAGGCATGACGTCACGACAACTTGTCACCTTCCAACGGATTAGCCACTACACGTCATCGTGACTCAACAAACCTTATCGTTTTCTAACTGACTCCATTTCAAATGAAACAATTCAGATACCTAATGGTTGAATTCACGGGACAAACGACACGTGTCATTCGAAATTTAAAATTCAAAACTGCCGCTTAAAATTTGAATTTTGGGGCAAACTATTTCGGAAAAAATCTCCTAGAACTCACGACCGTTGACCAAAACGTGCGATCCAAGATATTTCATGACCTATAAATATTGACTATGACTTCGGAGTCAATGATCGAACAAAACTCGCGGAAAACTTTTACAACGTACGACGAAAATACTTTGTTTATCTTTAACTAATGAATTAACTGTTGGTCAAATGTTATGTTCTATACAGTACCGTTGGACAGTTACAGCTAGCGCCGTTAAAGACATTCATGAAGATAATCAATATCAGACGACCGTTACAAATGACTCCAACTATAAGATCAACGCTCAAATCAATGAAGAAAACCCCGATTGACCTTTCCTACACTCTCGAATCAAGAAACATACAAAAACTCTCTACATTACATACGATATAACTGTTTTACTTTATATTTCTCTTGTAATCGTACGACTATCGCTCCAAATGACGACGTCCCTGTTTGACGTCATATTTTCCATAGTGCAGTGATAGTATCTTCTATCGTCCGCGGTTTTTTCCCTTGTCTAAGGGTTTTCCTACGTCACCAAATCTTGTGTCTTTAATTTTTATTATCTAAACTGTGGTTGTCGTGAGAATATAGCCTTTGACCGATCAGTTCCACAAACTCCTTAAGTTGACTTTTGTTTAGTTAATTTTTCTCATCAACAGCCGGCTTGCCGGACAGTATCCATTTGGAAAGTCCCAGCGAACTGAGGCTGGCAGAGTCTCCCGAGGGTTTTTTCATTTTATACGAATACCACTTCAAAATAGGGTTCGAATGGCCCTATTCTCGACTGTCCAGGGAATTCTTGGACAGGTTTTGTTGGTCCCTAAAGAGTCTACAAGAGTTCTTGGATATAGAAACAGTTTGTAGAAGGGGGGGGTTGAATATTGTTGGTCCCAAAGAGGGTCTACAAGAGTTAAATATTAAGTAAACAGTTTGTAGAAGGGGGGGGGGGGGTTGAATACAAACACACAGATTTTGGTTTTTAAATGAGTTTATAGATAATAAACAAATTTACAGTTACAGGCGGAATTAGAACAAGTTTAAAACCTATTCTATTGTAACTTAAGAAACACTAAGTTTGATGCACAAGAGGAAAGAAGAAGGAATACATAAGGTATAGGCTAGAAAGAAGCATGCATTAAGATGAAGAAGATATCTCTATCTTATTTATACCCATTTGCATTTAATGCAAGACAAAAGGTATATGCCACGTGTCAAGCTTGGATAGGAAGCTTGTCCTTGCTAATAAGACAACCATGCTTTTGGCCGAATATGAACAGTACCGTATCAGATATGATGGGGACATAAGAGACCAGTCGTACGTCCTTTTCTGACATGGTTCTAGGTTTGACTTTTGTGCATCGAGGATAAGATCAATCTTTAGTCTTGTAGAGGAAGCTTCATTTGATCGCTGACACTGAATTTTCATGAATGAACTTCAGTGTTGCTGAGGCCTCACAAGACTTCACACTTTGATTAGATAATCGCTGCAATCGCTGAACCGCTTCAGCTCACTTAGCTGATTATCTCTTTCTTCAACTTTGGTCTTCGACTTTCGCTGAATGGTCTTTTGGTGTGATAGTTGATCTTCAGGTCTTCAGAGATAAGCTTGTTGTTCCTTGATGTTCAGCAATCGCTGATAGTAATCAGCGTATGCTATCGCTGAATTTGAACAGAAGCCTAACTAAGGAATTTCACTAAGTATATTAAAGGAATCATATTCAAATCATTGACAGGAGTTATGATCAACAAATACAAACAAACAGATTTTTGGTTTTTAAATTAGTTTATATTGCATAAACAAATTTACAGTTATAAGCGGAAATTAAAACAAGTTTAAACCTATTCTATTGTAACTAAGAAATCACTAAGATTGATGCACAAGAAAGAAGTAAGAAGGAATACAGAAGGTTTAAGACAGAAGGTTGCATGCACTCAGATGAAGAAGATATCTTCATCTTATTTATACCCCTTTGCATTTAATGCAAGACAAAAGGTATGTGCAACGTGGCAAGCATCCATAGGAGACTTGTCCTTTGCTCAGAAAACAGCCATGTTTTTTGCCACATATGAATAGTACCATATCAGATATGATGGGTACATAAGAGACAATTCGTACGTCCTTTTCTGACACAGTATAGGGTTTGTCTTTTGTGCATCGAGGATAAGGTCAACGTTAATCTTGTATGAGAAGCTTCACTTGATCGCGGAGACTGAATCTTCAAGGATGAACTTTCAGTATCGCTGAGGCTTTACAAGACTTCACACTTTGGATAGATGATCTTTGCTATCGCTGAACCGCTTCAGGTCACTTAGCTGATTATCTCTTTCTTCAGTTTGGTCTTTGACTTTCGCTGAATGGTCTTTTGGTGTGATCGCTGATCTTCTGATCTTCAGAGATAAGCTTAAGGTTCCTTGATCTTCAGTGATCGCTGATGGCAGTCAGCGTATGCTTATCGCCGAAGTTGAACTTAAACTTAAACAAGTGTAAAGAGGATTCATATTCAAATCACTGAGAGGAGTTATGATCAACAATCTCCCCCTATTTGATTATGATTAAGTAATATGAGAAAGTTACTTGAAGGGATTAGTAAGGACTTTAGAAATAATTAAGAAAAATTTCTAAGTACTAATCTGTGATATATTTTTCAACTAATCTATTTCATCTATTGAGTTTCATTTATAAGGATATGAAAACACAATTTTTACAAGTAGATGCCTTAAGTACATTCACGGATTTAAATTTCAGAGAGAAATATCAGTGAGCAAGGAGATAAGTAAAGAAGTTAGAACTCTTATGTTCATTGTCCCATTTACTATTTTCAGGGATCTTTTCAGTACACAGTTGGAATAGAGTGCTTCATTTGAAATTTCATTAATAATCTGAAGATATTACATGAAAAATGAAATTACAAATTTGCAAGTAAAGGGAAGTACAATACACTGAAGAGAAATACAAAGGGAAAAAAATTAGTCAGAGAGCTTTTCGTGTCTTCTTCGCATTTCATTTTCATAGAGTCTCTTCTATCTGTTCATCAGCGGTTCATCTCACCAGCAATAGTGATGCATGATTTTGATGAAGGCTGATGGAGCTTTGGTGATCTCGCTGTTTCTGAAGAGCCCTAGGAAACTGTTAGGACCCAAACAATCAAGATATCAATATATGAAAAGATTATAACAAAAGTGATGGTAGCCAAATGTAATTTGTATTGATTGAATGTACTGTACACAGAATATGTCTTTACAAAGTATATGAAAACATTGTTTCTAACAATCTAACTAACTATCTATTTATACATACAATAGAAAAACTAAAGTGACACAACAAATATAACAGAGATAAGTTCGTAATTGGTTACGAACTCCTTCGTAACTTCTTCGTGTTGCGTCTTCTAACTTCTTCTAACCTCTTCAGAAGTATCTTCAGAACTTCTTCAGATCTTTTTCTTTTTTAAGAACCCAGTTCCTTTTGAAGCTATTATGATATTTCTATCAATCTCCCTTAGCTTCAAAAGTTCAAATCATACTTCCGTAAATTCGAGAATTTCTCTTACATCCTTCAGAATTAATCTTCTGTATTCTAGTAAGGATTCAGCAACTCTAATCATTTATTTTGCAAGTACCTTGTACTTCTCCCAATCTTCATTGCTCAGATTCTTTGGTCTTCTATTTTGTCTCTTTACCAAACGATCTCTGATTGCCATGAGAGTTCCATTGCAACATTTGTGGAGTTCTTCAAATCTCACAAATAATAATTCATGAAAGCATTTACAAACAAAGCCAGGAGGATGAAGTACTAAAGGGCTCTTCTTTAAATTCTGAATATCTGGTAGACTTAAATTTGGTTTGCTTAAGTGTACTTGCTTCTTTGTCAGAACATAAGCAACCTGGAAATCAGTCTTTGCAGCCCAAATAAACTCTCTATATAATCCATCTCTAAGCACTGGAAAAGATTTTCTGAACTTGGTAATTGAGTCATGGAAGGGATAAAGACTTCTATATACTCTGAGAAGATCTCTGAGATGAACATTCTGAAAGTCAGCTTCAGAAAAGGTAGAAATCTCACCATTTTGTCGCTCAACAGTAAAGAATGCATATTTGTAATTCTGTCTTGTCTTCAAATCAGCATTAATTACTTTGATCACAGGACTATCTTTTCTTGCTTCATTAATTGGAATCCTTATCTTTCTGATAATGTCTGAGTACCATTGTTTCCAACCAAAAGACTTTTGAATCCAGCAATCTATATAGTTGAATTTTTGCTCATATTCCATGAACATTTCTGGATGAAAATATTCAAGAAACATAGTATAAGCACTTTCTTCAATTCTTTGTACTTGAAGTTGTTCCTCTTCAGATATTTGCTTTTCAGGAACCAACTCTTCAGAAATATTTTCATGAACTTCTTCCTTTTCCTTTTCTTTTTCCTTTTCTTTTTCCTTTTGTCTTTCTTCTGAACTTTCAACATTCAGAATGTATTTCTGAATCTCTTCCATATCTTGTCTCTTTGTATGAATCTTGAAGTCATATGCATCACTTAGTAGATAATCTGCTCCTTTTATCTTGTTTACTCTCTTGTGACCAGCAAGATAACTCTTTCTCACAAATTCTCTGAAATGTATTCTTTCTTTGATTAGATAAACAATTTCTTCTTTGATGTCAGATTCTTCAAAGAAATCTGTCATGTAGTTCAGAAACCATTGGAGTGAGGATGTAGAATACTTTGGAATATCATAAACAACAAATGTTTTAGAGACTTCTTCAACAACATACATGAACCCAATATCTGGATTAGTAAACAATCTCTTCAACCCAAATCTTTCAATATATATAGGTTCTAACATATTTACTGTGTTAAGTCTGTGTTCCAAAGCCAGCTGAAAATCATGCTTTATGAGATTCCTTATGTATATTCCCAATATTCTTCTAATCTCTGAGACTAACACAGATTCACCAGAATTAACACAAAAAGATAAGATTGCCAACTTATCTTGTAGTCTAAGCTTGTAAACATCAAATTGAGTAAATTCACACAGAGTACCATCTCTTCTTTCTGCTCCAAATCTGAATATAGTTAAATCATTCTGAACTGATTTTGATATGCATCTAACCTTCTTTATTAAAGTTGAATCATGAAAGTTCTGAACACCATGATTCTGAATAAAGTTCTTTACTTGAGCAATATAGTCATCAGACCATTCATCATTCAGAAAGTCTTCCAACTTTGCAAACTTCATACTTGTTTTGTACATGAAGCAATAAATTTCTTCAGGAAATATCAGACTGCTTTCTCCAGAAATAAGAATATTCTCTTTTTCAAACACTTGATCCAAAACAGGTTCTTCAAGTATTGGAAGATGTACCTTAGGAATGATAATGCAAGGTCTGGTTCTGACTTCAAATCATCCTGAGAAAGCAATTAAGATTTCATCAATAATTTCAGCTCCTTCTAAATGAGTTAAGTCAAATTCCAATACAACTCTTTCATCTGGTTGTTCAAGAAAATTTCTGAAGATTGAAAATCTGTTGTCCAAAAGTCTACACTCCAGACTTCTTGGATAATTCAGAAAGATATGTACCCAACAGAATTGATTCAGAATATCCCATAATCTTTCAGTAGCACTTCTGAACTCTTCACTCAGAAGTTGTTGAGGCTTCCAAATTACTAAATCCTTTATTTCATTTGAGCTTTCTCCCATATTTACATCAATCATATCTTCTTCAAACATGATCACATCAGAAAGATCACTTGGTTCTCCAATAACATCTTCAAAAGCAAGGTATTCCCTTAGCATTTCTTCATTAGAATCTGGAATTATATCTGTGTTATCTGAGCCCAAGTTACCTTCAGAATCAAAAGACAACTTTTCTGTTTCATACCCTTCTTCTATCATTTCTTCAGAAAAATGATCATTTATCTCTTGTACCTCATGTTCTGCAGATAAAATGTCTTCTATTGCTTCTGAGACTTTATTTGATTCTTCAACAACATTCTGAGTATCTTCAGAAGTCTTCTCAGAACTTTGAACTTGATTAGTTTCTGGTTCAGATACTCTCTGTCTTTTCTCCCCCTCTTGATTATCAGGATCCTGATCATCAAGACTCCTTTTCAAAGTATCTGATTGAGATCTGCATTCCAGAGCTGATAATCTTGTGCTTAAGTCTGACTGAGAACTCTGAATAGAGGAAAGTTGATTGAGAATTTGAGAAATATCATCTTTAGTGGCATAAGCTTGTGAAGCAGAAGAAGAAGGCTGAGAAGCTTTCAAAGAAGAAACAGAAGAAGCCACTTCAGAAAAAGCTAACAAAAGAGCTTATTTAAACATATTCAGATCATTAGAAGATTTGAGATGAAAGTCATTCAGCTTGTTAATCATATTCTCCCCATGTTGATCCAACCTAACCTCCAACACCTTTTTAGTAGAATCCGTCAAATCCTTGATGTCCTTCTGAATCTTTGCAAATTCAGAAGTACAGAGATCTTTGAATTCTGTGAATTCAGAAGATGTGGGTAAGTTGCCAAGATCAATAGATGAACTTGTTTTCAGACCCTCAGAAGAAGGTTGGCCTGTATGAGCCACAAAGGCATCATGAACCACATTTGATTCTGTGAATGGAGCTTTTGTGATGTTCACCCCACCAGGGCTTCCAACTAATCCTTGATATCCAAAAGTTGGAATATCTATAGTTGTTGATGCAATGTGACAAACACTTTGCTTAGGGACATCTGAAAGATGTGTGCTTGTGTGAATGGATGCCACATTAAGTGGTTCAGAAGGCTCAAAGTTGAGTGGACACTCAGACTCAATGTGCTCAAAACTGTGAAGGGGGGACATATATCCTTCATTTTCAACAAAAGGAACCTCCAATTGGGGTCCTAATGGATTATAAGCTTCTTGCCCCATATGTGTTGTTGAAACACCCTTCTGTTGAGAGATGGGTGAGTGGCTGGGGGGGTTAACCAAATTTGCCATGGGCTCACTGGCTGTTTCAATATTATCCACCAAAGAGTGTGGAATAATAGTAGATGTGGGTGCCCGACTTGTAACAGGTGGTTCACAGGTTTGTTTTTCTTGTACCTGTGTTCTCCCCTCATCAATTCTTTTTCTGACCCTTCTACCCTGTCTCTCATTCACATTTTTCCTCTTTACTCTTTGAGGTTGTTCTCCCCCTTGAACAGCCTCCCCCCTCTTTCTAGTAAGTCTAGACTCCCTTGCATGATCACCACTCTGGTTTGAATTAGGGGAAGGGATTACTGGTTGAGGTAATCCCATAGATTCTAAATTCTCACTCCCAATCCTAGTTTGTGTACTTACAAGTTCAAGTAAATGAAAAGGAAGTGGAACTGCATTTGGAAAAAAACGTTTTGCATTTGGAGGCCTTAAGCTATCCATAGTGAAAATAGGAACATGTACCTCATGAGCTAGAACAGGGATGTTTGAGACAGCCATCATTGCTCCTTTGATAAGTGTTTGAAGAAATCTCTGAAATGGGATATAGTTGAATGTAGACTTCTTCAGAATTGCAGATTTGAGATCATCAAAGATGAGACTAGCATAATCATAGTGTTTGTTGAAAGCAACACCATGAAATATAATCCTCCCATTTGCTGAAGCTTGGTCTAAACTTGAGCTCTTCCCAGAGAGACATGTATTCAGAATGGAAAACAGGCAATACCAAATTGGAGGTAAGCATTTTCTTCTGAAAGAACTCAGAGCACTAAGATTTTCTGAATAACCCAAGCTCATAAAATCTGAAATCATCTCTGATGAGGATGGAATAGAGTCATAACAGGTTTTCCCAAAAACCTCATCTGGTTTTGGCAAATAGTGAAGGCTTCTAATGTCATCTACAGATATGCAAACTTTGTAGGCATGAACATTGGATACAATTTCATCATCATTTTCATCCACCTCAGCATAATGCCAGAATTGTTGAAGATAAGAAGCAGGAACAGAGAACTTTCTTGAAGGAGAGTGCGTAGGGGATGTTTCTTCAGAATTTTAATCAACATTAGTTGATCATCAATGAAGTCTTTGGATTTGAAGTTCAGTGCACAGTTGTTTCTTTTGATGTCAAGTAATTTCTCAGCAGGTACATAGAGTTTGGACAGGTCACCACTTTCAGCAGGAGTCTGGGATTCACTTTCAGCAACATTTGATTTAGAAACGACATCGATGGGTATATTCTGTGTTTCCCCAATTTTAGCAGTTGTCGGGTTAGGGTTAGGGTTAATGATAGGGTTTGAAGGTCCGGCTTGATGAGTTGCAGTAGTGGCTGTGTCATGAAGCATTTGATCATCACTTAGTAGGATTTCCATTGATCCAACCATTAATTTTTGAGGCACAATCTTGAACGAAGCATCACTGGATGATCCAGTGTTATCATTAGAACTCGAGGAAGTAGAAATCATGGGTTTTGAAGTAGACATGATGTAGAAAGAACACAGATTGATAACTGAAAGATGATGAATAAACACAGAAAGGTTCGCAGAGTAAAATTGCTAAAAGAATGAAGATGATGAAGAATCCATTGATTTATACGATCGGATAAACGTTGAAGGACACGTGGCCAAAAAGTAAATGTGATTAGAGGAGTAATCATCATTTATTAAGAGAAATGAACCGTTTAATGGTCGTGGTTAAGAAAAATCCATTGAAATTAAAACACGTGGCACACGCTTAAATGAAAAAATCAACGGGAAGTTTTAGTTCTGAGAACAAGTTCAAAAAGTTCAGAAGTTGTTCAGAACTTCTGAGAAAAAGTTCAGAAGTCTGAAAGAAAGAATTCAGAAGAACCACAAAATTTGTAAGTAAAGTTCAGAACTAAACTTGAGTCATCTTAGAAGACAAAAAATCATTTAAAAATATAAAGTTCTGAAAAATATAAAACATTTTGAGAATTCAGAAGTAGATTTGAACAAATATAAAACTGTTTTAATCTAAGGAAGCTTGTTCATACTTCTTAGATATAAAGTGCAAGACTTTATTTCATCAATGCAGAGTTGTTATGTAGGAAAGGGTAGTTAGAAATAATTGAAATTAATAACACTCCCCCTTGAATCACAAGCAATTATGAGTCTCCCCCTTGATTATTGCAACTTTATCAAAGAATCAATCAAATATTAGTGAAATGAAAAAAAATGAAAAGTATTAAAATACAATCAACCTAGTTACTGAAGAGATATACTTCTGAGTTTGAAAAGTAGCAAAAATCTGAATGATAAACTTCAGAATATACAAAGTAATTCTGAAGAGCAAAGTATTCAGAATTTGATAAAAAAAACTTCAGAATGTAACTTCTAGAGTATAGGTGATGTATAATACTTACATAGACATGTTCATCATGCCCAATTTACTTACCAAGAAGTTAAATCGTTTCTCATCAAGTGCTTTGGTAAATAAATCAGCTAACTGATAATCTGTCTGAACAAAAAACATTTCAATATTACCCTTTTCCACATGATCTTTGATAAAATGATATCTTACATCAATGTGCTTGGTTTTTGAATGCTGAACAGGATTGGTAGTGATGGCTATGGCACTCTTTGAATCACAATACAAAGGAATCTTTTTGAAAGTGTAACCATAGTCTTTTAGTTGAATTTGCATCCAGATCACTTCTGAGCAACATATTGCAGCTGCTACATATTCAGCTTCTGCTGTAGAGGTAGAAACACAATTTTGTTTCTTTGAAGACCAGCTAACGAGTCTATCACCCAGAAACTGACATGATCCAGAAGTGCTTTTCCTGTCTAATTTGCAACCACCATGATCTGCATCTGTAAATGCTGTTAGTTCAAAACTAGAATCCTTAGAATACCAAAGTCCCAATGAAGGAGAACCTTCTAGGTATCTAAGTATTTTTTTTGCAGCTAGAAGGTGGGATTCCTTAGGATTAGCTTGATATCTGGCACAAATACATGTAGCAAACATTATATCTGGTCTACTAGCAGTTAAGTAAAGCAAAGATCCAATTATGCCTCTGTACTTTTTCTGATTAACAGATTTGCCATTTAAATCAGGTTCTAGCTTAGTTGCAGTGGCCATTGGAGTTTGAATACTTGAACAATCAGTCATGTCAAACTTCTTAAGTAAGTCAGAGACATACTTAGATTGATTAATGAATATGCCAGTGGGAAGTTGTTTGACTTGAAGACCAAGGAAAAATGTCAACTCTCCCATCATACTCATTTCAAATTCTGTTTGCATGATTTTCTCAAAATTTCTACAAAATTTTGGATTAGTAGAAGCAAATATAATATCATCTACATAGATTTGTATCAAAATCATATCATCACCCTCCTTTTTCAGAAATAAAGTTGTATCAACAGTACCTCTTTTGAATTTGGAATTCAGAAGAAAAGTTGTAAGAGTATCATACCATGCTCTTGGTGCTTGTTTAAGTCCATATAAGGCTTTGTCTAATATGTAAACATGATCTGGGAATTCTTTACTTACAAAGCCTTCTGGTTGTTCAACATACACTTCTTCATGTAAAATACCATTCAGAAATGCACATTTTACATCCATTTGAAACACCTTCATGTTTTTATGAGCAGCATAGGCAAGAATGATTCGTATGGCCTCTAATCTGGCAATTGGAGCAAAGGTTTCATCATAATCAATTCCTTCTTGTTGACAATACCCCTTAGCTACAAGTGTTGCCTTGTTTCTTACAACAATTCCATTTTCATCCTTTTTATTTATGAACACCCATTTTGTGCCAATGACAGATTTACCTTTTGGCTTTGGTATCAATCTCCAGACTTTGTTTCTTTCAAATTGATTTAACTCATCCTGCATGGCTAAAATCCAGTCTGGATCCTGAAGTGCCTCATATGGCTTTTTGGGTTCCATACTGCTTAAAAAATTAACATACAGACATTCATTTGCTGTTCCAGATCTTGTTTGAACACCTTTTGATGCATCTCCAATTATTTGATGAACTGGATGACTAGATGTCCATTTGTTCACATTTGGCAATGGTTGAACAGATGAAACATTATTCAGAGAATCATAATCATCAGTAATTGCTTGAGTTTCAGTATCATGATTGATGACTGAATGTAAATCTGAAGACTCCCTCTCAAATGGAAAAATCTGAATTGGTTCAGAACTATGAGGTTCATGATCAGAAATAGTTTGAACCGGATCAGAAATAGTTTGAACCGGTTCAGAAACAACTTGAATTGGTTCAGAAATTTCATTTTCAGAAGTTGGAAGTTCTGAATTTGAGGTAGAGAGTTGTGGTGCTGATGTATTTGAAATCTGTATTTCTGAAATGTCTTGATCATTTAAATTTCTGAGTAGAGAAGGATTTTGGTAATCTGTAGAGACATTTACAGACATATCAAATAAGTATTGGCATAAAGTATCTAAATTGGATTTAAGTAAAGTTTGAGATGCAGAAGTAGAGTTTGTGTATTATGTTCTGAATCCAAACTTTCAGAAGTTGGTTTATGTGCGAGTTCTGAACTGTTTTGTTCAGAAGTCATTGTTGGCTCATGAAATCTGACATTGTTGTCTCAATGATTCTTTGAGTTCCTTTAATAAGTACTCTATAAGCTTTGGATCTTTGAGAGTAGCCAACAAAGATACCCGCTACACCTTTTGGTGCAAATTTGTCTAGATGTGGAGCATCATTCTTCAGAAAACACCTGCAACCAAAGATTTTAAAATAATCAATAGAGGGTTTTCTTTGTTTTAATAATTCATAAGGAGTTTTAAGAAATTTTCTGTTAAGAATGGTTCTGTTCTGAGTAAAACATGCAGTAGCAATTGCTTCTGCCCAAAGAGACAGAGGAAGTTCTGAATATGCAAGCATGGTTCTTGCAGCCTCTACCAAAGTTCTATTCTTTCTTTCAACTACCCCATTTTGTTGAGGAGTTCTTGCAGCGGAAAAATTATGAGAAATACCAACAGATTCCAAAAAATTATGAAGTGTAGAATTAGTAAATTCTGTTCCATTGTCACTTCTGATCTTTTGAATTGGGAGTTGAAGAAGAACTTGAATTTTCTTCAGAAAGGGTATCAATCTTTCAGAAGTATCAGATTTGAGTCTCAGAAATTCAATCCATGTATATCGTGTATATTCATCTACTATAACAAGAATGTATTTCTTTCCCCCATGCTTTGAGTTTTCATTGGGCCACATAAATCCATATGTAGCATTTCAAGTGGAGCTTTGCATGAAGATAGCATTTTCAGAGGATGAGAACTTCTTTTGATTTTCCCTAGTTCACAAGTAGAACAAAGAGAGTTCTTTTCAAATCTGATATTTGGTAGTCCTCTTACAGATTGATGTTTGCCTAGTTCAGAAATGGCTTTAAAGTTCCGATGTGACATTCTTCTGTGCCAAAGCCAACTATCATTTTTCATTGATGTAGACATATAACATACACCTTGTAGTTGACCAGTTGCAGTGAATGTTGCTGTGTAGATATCTCCATCTCTATAAGCAGTTAACTCATTCTTGTTTGTTGTACTCAGAACATGACAGTAATCTATGTCAAAATTAACCTTCCAGTATTTGTCACAGAATTGACTAATACTGAAAAGATTATGTCTTAGTCCCTCAACATAGAAAACTTTCAATACTTTCACATCTCCTTTAATGAAAGTGCCATATCCTCTTACATATCCCTTTGCATTGTTTCCAAAACTAACTGTTCCTCCATGTCTTTCATGGTAATCAGTTAGTAGTTATTTGAAAGGTGTCATGTGTCTTGAACATCCAGAATCTAAGACCCACACATGACATATCTGCAAAAGAGATTATTGAGTTTTAGGTACCCATTTCAGAATGGGTCCTTTGTGATTAGTATTAAAATTTGAAGTGCTGAACTTTTTCTTCAAATGTTTCAACTCAAAAGTTTGTTCAGAACTATGAGATTTATTTTTATTTCCATTTCTTTGTTTACTTGAATTTGTCAAAGTAGCCAAACATTTCTGAAAAGATTTCATCAAATTTCTTTTGTTTGTTTTGGAGTTAAGAAGAAAATTATGATGACCACAATTAATACAGTGAATATGATTCTTTAATGTATTTACAAGAATCAATAACATTTGATTTTTCAACAAAAATTCTTTTATTCACTTTCTTTGTTTTAGGTACATCATTCTTCTGAGAAAATGAAAAACTCTCTAATTTGTCAATCTTTGACAGTCTTTCATCTTTCTTTCTCCATACTAAAGTGGATAGCTCTGTAAAAGATAAGAAATGAGGATTAGTATAAGAAACTCTTTTGTTCACTTTATGTTTAGCTTCGCATTTTGTGTTAATTTTCTCGAACTTCAGAGAGAGTTTGAAGATTGACCTTGTTCAAAAATTTTAACTCTGGTGTTAAAGTCAGAAGATGTTACTGAACATGGTGTTGAATTTGATGATATGTTTGTATTAGTAGGAGAAAAATCTGAATTCTGATATTCTGATTTTAAAAACACAGAACCAAACAAGTCTGAAGGTATCTGTGAAACTTCAGATTTTAATTTTTCTCCTTCAGTCATACATGATTGAGATTTATAAACCAAATAGCCATTTTTGTCAATGACTTGCACCATTTGATCATCATCATCTTCTGAATCAGAAGCATTTATTAGATCTGAAAACTTATTATGAGTCATACTTGTTGCAAAAATATGTGAAATTTTTGTTGTTGTAGACTCATTATCAGATTTATCAAAAAATATATTGGAATTCTCATCAATATCTTCTGAGGATTCAATATCTGAGAATTCATCATATTTTTCTTCATGTTCTGATTTATTATCAGGAGTATCTTCTGAAATGTTTTCACAATTGAATTCAGAAGTGACTTCAGAAACAATTTCAGATTTAACAATTACTTCTGATTTTTCTTCAGAAATAATATTTGATTCAGAAGATATACAAATATTTGAAATTTTATTCATTTCTTCTGTTTCAGAGATACTTTCTGGTTCACCAGTTTTAAGAGGTGTTTCTTCTGAAAACAACGTCTCTGATTTTATAAAAGGAATTCTTTCAGGCAAAGAATGGTTTACAGGTTTGGAAATGATGTTAGTATTTGATTCATTAAAAAATTTCATTTTAGAATAATCATACAAGTTTGCAGGAGCCTTTTTTAGAATTTGGCTTTCATTATATCCTGAGCCTGCTTTTATATTGTAAAATTTTGAATTCTGAGCCTGACTAGTTAAAATATTCAGAGTTTGTTCAGTTTGTCCTCTTTTAAAATTTAAATCTTCCAATTCCTTAATCTTTTTATAAAGATCAAGTCTCTCTTGATTCAGAAAATTCATCTTGACATTTAGAATTTCCTTTTCAGATTTTTCATTTATAATTTCTTTTTGTAAACTATCCATTTTTTCTTTTAAAACAAGTTTTTCTTCAGAAATTTTTTCAAGAATCTGTTCAGCTGCTTGACAATTTTCTTTATATATTTGACTTTCAGCTCTGAATTGATTGACCAAAATTCTTTCACCTTTAATTCTGTTTCTGAGTGTTTCAAATTCAGAAAACATATTTTGAAATTGATTTGTTATTTCTGAATCTTTAGTATTAATTTCAGAATTATGTTCAGAATTTTGTGCAGTAGATGAAGAAGATACCTCAGTGTCTTGTTTGTCCTTTTCTGGATCCATTTGACACATGTAGCAATTGGTTGCATAGTGAGCAACTTCTTCATCATCATCTCCATCACTCCAGTTTAACCAGTCTTCTTCATACTTGGTTACTAGAGCAGGATTAAGCTCTTTTTTCTTTGCTAATAGATGTTTCTTCTCATAATAACCTGAATTCTTGACTTTTGGCATCTTGCATTGTCTAGCATAATGTCCAGGTTTTCCACAGTTGAAGCATCTTGCTGGTTCAGATGTTTCAGATTGACCAGCCTCTTGACCTTTCTTAGGTCCAATTTCAGATCTAGGTTTATTCTGATATTTTTGATTGTATCTTTGTTTGAATTGCCTTGTCATGAAAGCAATATTATCAGAAATCCTTTTAAGCTCTTCATCTGATTCATCCCCATCACACACTGTCATCTCTGGGATCTCACAAACTTTCTTGGTAGCAATGGTCAAAGAATTATTGTAGTTCTTGCTCAGAAGGGCAACTGTTTCTTGTGTCTTCTTTTGTTCATTTCGTCTCACTTTGATCTTGTCCTCTTGTTGGAACAAGATGCCATAGACATCATGAATTGTCTTTCTAGATGAGTTCCTAGTTACCATATTATCTGAAAAACTTGACCATTCATTTCTCAAATTGTTCAGAAATTTGTTGTTTATCTCAGAATTTGATTTCTGAACACCATTTCTTCTTAGATCATTCAGAATGTTATTGAATCTATGATATGTATCAGTGATAGATTCATTTTCTTTGTACCTGAAATTTTCATATGTTCCAACACAGATATTTAATCTCTGTGCTTGAGCCTTTGTACTTCCTTGCATCTGAGCTTCTACTTCATCCCACATGGCTTTTGCTGAAGTTAAACTATCAACCCTATTGAATATTTCATTTGGAATTGCCATGGTGAGTAAAGTTAATGCTCTTCTATCAACTTTCATTTGAGCCTTTTCTGCTGGATTATACATTCCAGGACTCTTCTTGATTCTTGATGCAGGAATTTCAGGGGTGGATTCAGTTCTGGGAATTGCTGGAATTTCAACAAATACCTCTAGTGGGCCATTTGTGATAGATTGCATTAAAGCTTCATCTATGTTATCCAAGAATTGAATCATTCTAATTCTCCATTGATGATATTCCCCTAAGAAGAGAGTTGGTGGTTTCGTTTCAGATCCAATTGAGACTATTTCTTTAGACATCTTTGATTGTTAGAAGATCGAGAATTCACCTGTATTGAATTTGACTTTTGTAGATCAAGAACACCAAGAACTGTCAGATCTGACAAGTTCTTTCACAAATTTTCTTCAAGAACAGATGAATTGTCTCTGATACCAATTGTTAGAACCCAAACAATCAAGATATCAATATATGAAAAGATTATAACAAAAGTGATGGTAGCCAAATGTAATTTGTATTGATTGAATGTACTGTACACAGAATATGTCTTTACAAAGTATATGAAAACATTGTTTCTAACAATCTAACTAACTATCTATTTATACATACAATAGAAAAACTAAAGTGACACAACAGTCATAACAGATAAGTTCAGAATTGGTTCTGAACTCCTTCAGAACTTCTTCAGAAGCGTCTTCAGAACTTCTTCAGAACCTCTTCAGAAGTATCTTCAGAACTTCTTCAGATCTTTTTCTCTTTTAAGAACCCAGTTCCTTTTGAAGCTATTATGATATTTCTATCAGAAACCATCATTATACAAGAAGACCATGCCTGGTTCAGGGAAGGTGACGATTTCATTTTCTTCATATTTTCTGTCTTGAGGGAGAGAGACTCTGAGCATTGAGATGTTAAGGATTTCCAGATGACCGAGAATGCTTTCATAGTTGAATTTGGTTTCATGATCACTTTTGGATGATGAACCTCCTTCAACATTTGATCTTTTCTTTCGCGTAGGGTCAGGGAGAGGTGGAACTTGTACATGTTGTGACATCCGCTGAAGAAGCTGATCTAGTGCTCTTTCCATTACATCTTTAAACTTAGATTTGGAACCCTGAATGGCATCTCTGATTTCTAGCCATTCAGAGTATCCATAGAACTTTAAGAACTTGGCTTCTTCTTTTACAACTCTTGCATGTCTGTACATACGAACAAACACCTTCAGTCCATACCTTTTGGAAGGACGTCCTTCGATAGTTGCTCGAATGATTTTTGAATCAGACCTTCGAAAGTTGAATTTTTCAGTGCACCAGCGTAGTTCTTTTTCTCTGAGGCTTGGTTCTTCATTTGTTTTGGTCAGAGCATTTAGGATCTTCTCTTGAGCGAGGATGGGATTCACTTGGATATTTTCTTCAGCTAGTTCCTTTTGTGCCAAAGCTTCAGCGACTCTTTGGCTTTTATCGATCATTGGTTTCTTCGCTTTATATTTAGCAGCATCCTCTCTGAGAATCCTTCTTGCAAGCTCTAGATCATTCTATGTTTGTTTCATCTTTTCATCCCTTATTCTTTGTGCTTCAAGTGCTTGAGCTCTCTCCTCCTTCGATAGGAAATAGAAGCCATCTACCATGCTGATTGGAGTTGGACACTCTATTTCTTCAGAGGGTAGTTTTATTTGCATGGCTTCGAGTTCATTTAAGATGCTTATTCGCCTTTCTTCCTCTTCAGGCTCGCTTATTAGTGGTCTCTGAGCGCGGCGTCTAGGAATGAGGCCTTCTTCATTTTCAGAGTCAGAGTCAGATATGTACATAAACTGCTCTTCAGATGAAGGTTCCTTCCAAAAAGTGGAGTCCTTTGGGGGACTGGGCTCACTGAGAGAAGCAGAGGTAGAAGGAGTTTTATCAGAGCCAAAATTTGGTGGAGAGAAAGAGGGATATGTGGGAGGTTCAGAGATTGGAGCAGAGAAGAGAATGAGAGGAAGAGATACCTCGACAGTGGTCTCCCCCTCGGTTAAAGAGATGGTGGCATCAACTTCTGCTACATTATTTCCTTTGCCTAAGGAACCAGACTGTCCCTGAGAGGGATGTTGTCCGTCCCCCAAAGGCTCCTGATGAGAGACTTCTGGCCTTGACATATTGAAGTGCTCCAAAGCGCTTCCTATATCATCGGCTTCATCATCATCAAAACCTCCCCCATAGTGAGGGATGGCTTCTTCATACTCTTCATACTCTTCATCATCATCATCTTCTTCTTGTTCTTCTTCCACTACACCTTCAGTGAGGGAAGGTTCTACTTGCTTGATGTAGCGAGAGATGACCTCATTAGGGAAGGTCGCATTGTGATCCGCAATGATGTCGTCAGCGAATTCTTTGGCACATCTCTCCCCCTCGATGTTGTCAGCAGGGAGACAATGAACCATCAACAGACATACATTCCCCTGAATGTCCTTCAGCTTCTCTTCATGGCGCTCTTGGTGCGCAAGGGCTGAATTCAGGGATGTCTAATCAGCAGTGGAGAAAGAGGAGCTGCTCTCAGAGAGCTTTGTCAACAACTGCATCATGTTAGATTGAGTCTTATGAATAGACTCAAGCACCAGATCTTGGTCATCCATCTTCTTCTCCAGACGGGCAATGGACTGACCATGTGCCCGATTGTCTTCCTTCAGGGACTGGATGTCGCTGAGAATATTGTTGACAGCGGTCCTGACCCCTGGAGTTCCAACCATTGTCCGGAAGATGAACTCAGCAGACTTCTGTAAATGCTCAACCTTTGCCTTGGTGTGAGCACATTCCTTGACTAAAAAGTCAATTGCAGGGAATGTTGGGCTAGGAAGAACAATGGGGGGAAGTTCAGCTGGGAAGGGAGGAAGCTTAGGGGCAGCCTTCTCTGTTTTGACTTCCATGAGTCTGGCAGAAGTCAATGGTTACTGAGGGGATTTCCCTTTGTCCTTGCTGAGAGGAGTAGTAGCAGCCTTGGTGGTGGTAGTAGTTGTCGCTGTGGTGAAGAGAGGTGGGGCACCTGTTGACAATAAAAAACAGCTCTGGGTTAGATGACGGATGAGAAGGCATGTTATAACCCTTGAGAGCATCATGAGGATTACTCTCAGGGACCACTGGTGCAGAGGTAGTGTCATGAGGATCACTAGCCAGTGTCTTAGAATGCATGAGAGAGACATCCTGAGGTCCTGTGTTACTGGCTTTCCAAAACTCAGAGTGCCTAAACAACACTGAGGCTTGGACTGCGTGCGTTTCAGCATCATGAGAGATAGGGACAACTATCTCTGAATCATATGTTGATGTGAGGACCAAAGAAGAGGGGATAGAAGAAGAGTAGAAGGCTGTGAAAGTATTACCTGAGACAGCTTCAGCGGAGCTGACTAATACGCTTTTAGTGACAGTGGTCGCTGAATGCGGGTGTAGTGCTGAAGAAGCAACAACGGAAGAAAAAACCGTTGAAGTAGTTGGGGCTGTTGACGGTGTTGGTAGTACACTAGAATGAGAGTGAGTGGTCTGTTGAGAGACCACCACCCTTGGCTTCTTTAGCTTGGTTCCGATGGTCTTTTTGTGACCATCAGTTGGTAGTTTCCTCTTGGGAGCTGAAGTGTCAGGGATACTCACTGATGGGCTTTTCAGTGAGCTGGGCACGGAGGCAGGAGCTCCAATGATCGCCAGCATGTATAGTGTAAAGGGAGCATCACCTGGATGTTCCTCAATGTCCAGGGACTTCTTTCCCACCATAGAGAGCGAGTGGTTGGCTGTCTTGGGGTACTCATCCCCGAGAGCATGTTCCATGATTGTTGCAAAGAATCTGGGGCAGGGGATGACAGAGTGTCTGTTTCCAGCTTTCACCCTGTTGTTCATATCACTGAATATGTAATCAGCGAAATTCAGCTTGTAGCCCGTGCAGAGAGCGAAGCCCCTATCCTGAAAATGCTTACTGGCTTGATCATGAGAGCCAGTCTTGGAACCCGGGCACTGAATGACCTGGGTGAAGATATACTGCCAGCGAGTAGGGAGCCTTTTCTTTTCCAGCTTGGATCCCACGGTCTTCAGAGAGGCGTTTTCCCAAGCGTAGCCAATGGAGTCGAGGAAGGAGTCGATCTGTTGTTTTGTTGGTTCAGCGGCCCACCTCTCATTCTTGCCACGAGCAGGGAGGCAAAGAGCCCGCCTCAAGAAACCAGAGGTGAAGGCGAAGTGGCTGAGAGTGGGAATGGTGAAGCCAATAGCAGGCAGTTCTTTACCCTTATCAGTTGTGCAGGTGTTACAGTGAGTCGTGTACCATAGGGCCTCTAGATGATAGGAGATTCCAATTTGATTATGCACGAATGCATACATCAGTGAGCACGCCTTGATGAATCTTGCGCCTTCAGCGAATTGTAGACGTTCAGCAGGGATGTCCACGAGTGTAAGGTAGTTGCAGGATTTGAACGTGGCGTGTTCTAGAGGGAAGTGGCACACCGGAGCAGCAACCAGCGTGTCAGAGACGAGAGTGGTTTCAACAACCTTGCTTGAAGAGGCCATTGTTGTAGCATAGATAGGAACACCAAATAGAAATATAATGGTTTAATACAAAATGTATAAACCAGATTTTGGTATAAAGAATACCAAATAAGGAAAAGACACAAGTGTTTTGATGAACAAGATCAAAAAAACTTGTGATAGCAAAGCAAAATAAAACAAAATAAAAAATACCAAATGTTTTTTAAAAAGTTTGGTATATTTAAAATAGGTATAGAATAAAAGATGGATTAAAGAAAATCTTATGTTCTTAAGGAAAAGACTTAGAACAGGGTTTTGAAAGGTTTTAAAGTTTAATCCAGATTTTTATTTTATTTACCCTAGATTTTTGGTTTGATTTAAAGAAAAGAAAAGAGAAAAGAAACAAGATGTTTCCTGGTTAAAGTGTAAAGTTTAGATCAAACCTTAGTTGAGTTCGAGAAGAAAAACGCACAAGTGCGTGTTCTTGGTGTTCTTGAGAAAACTTGAAGAAGCATAGAGAATTCTTGCCTTTTGGGAAACGTTGAGAGCGTAAAGAGAGAAATAAGACAAGGATTTGCTTAAATAGCATGAAGAGAGAGAAATAGATAGCTAAACGACGGTTTTAGCTTTTTGAAAAAGAAATGATGACATGGCGCATGTCCCTTGAAAGGAATTGGAAGGGAAACGTCGTAGTCCGTCTTGTGTCAGAAAAAGGTCTGACGTGTCCTTTTCTTATTTATAAAAATATAATGATAATTATAAATTTGGAAAGATTAATCATTATCTTTGAAAATATTCATCAAAGACAATAAAAGATTGTTAGTGATGAGTTTTATGTTTTCAGATTTATTCCCTGATTAAAGAAACACCAGGGAGTGGAAAGGTTTTTAGAAGTTAATACCTAAGTGAGATAGGAGAGATATTTCTGAATCAAAGTTCAGTGAATGGTAATAGAGGACTTTTATTTGTATCATTGTTTGTTGTTCGCTGAGTAAAACTTATTCAGCGTTCAACATACCAAGTTCCCTAATGAGTAGATTGAATCTAGTTTCATCAAGAGGCTTGGTGAAAAGATCAGCGAGCTGATTTTCAGTAGGTACAAAATGAAGTTCAGTTTCACCATTCAAAACATGATCTCTGATAAAGTGATACCGAATCTCAATATGCTTGGTTTTCGAGTGAAGAACAAGGTTGTTGGCAATTGCAATAGCACTGGTACTATCACAATAAATAGGGACCTTGGAGAGCATGAGATCATAGTCTATGAGTTGATTTCTCATCCAAAGCATTTGAGCACAACAACTTCCAGCGGCTACATATTCAGCTTCAACGGTGGAGGTGGACACATAATTTTGCTTTTTACTTGTCCAACTAATTAATTTACCACCTAGTAGCTGATACCCACCAGTGGTGCTCTTTAAATCTATCTTACAACCTGCAAAATCACTATCAGAGTAACCAATTAGATCGAACCCTGACCCTTTGGGATACCAAAGGCCCAGATTAAGAGTTCCTTTCAGGTATCTGAAGATACGCTTTACAGCGATAAGATGAGATTCCTTCGGTTCAGCTTGAAACCGAGCACAGAGACATGTAGAATACATGATATCAGGTCTACTCGGTGTAAGATATAGCAGAGACCCAATCATCCCTCGATAGGCAGTGACAATTACAGGTTTCCCATTTGGGTCCTTATTTAGAGTCAGAGGAGGGGCCATAGGAGTCTTCGTCACTAAGCATTGATTCATATCAAACTTGTTTAGCATGTCTTTAACGTATTTACTTTGACAAATAAAGATTCCTTTGTCAGATTATTTTATCTGCAAACCTAGAAAATATGTTAGTTCACCCATCATACTCATTTTATATTGCTTTTGCATTCTTGCAGCGAAAGGAGTACATAATTTGGGTCTTGTGGAACCAAAGATAATGTCATCGACATATATTTGAGCGAGTATGATATGACTTTTATATTTGCTTAAAAAGAGAGATTGGTCAATTTTTCCACGAATAAATTTTTCTTTAAGAATAAATTTAGAAAGAGTATCATACCAAGCTCTAGGAGCTTGTTTTAACCCGTAAAGAGCTTTTTCAAGTTTGAAAACATAACCAGGATGGTTGGGGTCTGAGAACCCAGGGGTTTGTTCAATATAAACTTCCTCGCTGAGTTTCCCATTTAGAAAAGCACTTTTAACATCCATTTGAAAAACTTTGAGGTCTTTATGGGCAGCATAAGCTAAGAAAAGTCTTATAGCTTCTAAACGAGCTACAGGTGTAAAGGTTTAATCGTAATCAATACCTTCTTCCTGTCTGTATCCTTGAGCGACAAGTCTAGCCTTATTGCGAATAACAGTCCCGTTTTCATCTAGCTTATTTCTAAATACCCATTTGGTTCCAATCACTGTTCTACCAGAGGCTCTAGGAACAAGATTCCAAACTTTGTTTCTACGAAACTCAGTTAGTTCTTCTTGCATAGCTGAAATCCAACTAGGATCAGAGATAGCTTGATCTATCTTTTTAGGTTCAGAGAGAGAGATTAAATTAACATAGAGACATATATTACCTGTACCTCTACGCGTTTTGATACCTGCATTGGGATCACCAATAATCTGATTTATTGGATGATTTGCAATCCATCGCTGAGCTGGTGGTTGAGGAGAGAGATCAACCTCAGATTCAGCAATTTGTTCTTCTTCTTCAGGGATGCTATTTGTTGTTTCAGCAACAGGTACATCATCATTCAAAATCAATTGAGGAGACTCAGAGGTTTGACTTGCAGAGGATGAAGCTTGAATATTTACTGAGGAATTTCCAGAAGATGCATCAGAGAGAGGAATCTGATTGAGAGGAGTAGCATTGATCCCTGAAGATGGATCACTGTTAGTAGGTATTACAGGGACTTCATCACTTAATTCAGTTTGAGGTTGATTGTTGAAATAAGTTTCAGGTTCCCCATAGTGAGACTTCATCCAATCATTCAATTCTTCATCTTCTTCAGGGATAGGAGAAGAGGGTATAGTACGAGATTCATCAAAATTGACATCCATGGATTCTTCAACATGTTGTCTTCGTTTGTTGAAGATTTTGAAGGACTTAGATATAGAGGAGTAACCAAGAAAGATTCCTCCATCAGCTTTTGGATCGAACTTTCCCAAATGATCTCTGTCATTCAGAATGTAGCATTTGCATCCAAAAATGTGAAGATACTTCAGAGTAGGTCTTTTTCCATGAAATAATTCATAAGGGGTTTTCTTGAATCACTTCACAATCAGGGATCAATTCTGTGTAAAGCATGCTGTATTGACCGCTTCAGCCCAGAATTGAGTTGGAAGGCGAGATTTGCTTAGCATTGAGCGAGTTGCTTCAATGATAGTTCGGTTCTTCTTTCAGCAACACCGTTTTGCTGAGGAGTCCTCACCGAAGAGAAGTTGTGAGAGATACCTTTTTCATCAAAGAAATTTATCAGAGTACTGTTTTTGAATTCAGTACCATGATCACTTCTTATGGAACGAACAGTCAGATTGTTCAGAACTTCCATCCTTTTGATAAATGAGAATATCATATCAAGGGTGTCACTTTTGGATCGAAGAAAGAATACCCATGTGTATCTGGAATATTCATCAACAATCACAAGAGTGTATTTCTTTTCAGATATAGATTGGACATTGACAGGTCCAAGGAGATCCATATGGAGTAGTTGAAAAGGAGAGGTTACTGAAGAAACTTGTTTAGATCTGAAAGATGCTTTTGTCAGCTTTTCCTTTTCACATGCTGAGCAAAGAGATTCCTTTGCAAAGCTATGATTTGGGCGATCTCTGACGAGTTCCTTTTGAGACAGTTCATTAATTGTCTTAAAGTTGCCATGAGAGAGTCTTTTATGCCATAACCAATTTACATCAGGGGATGCTTTAGAGATAAAGCACACGTTCTTAGAGTGAGAACTATTCATATTGATTACGTATACATTTTCAACTCTTTTGCCTGTTAAGGCAAGCTTATCATTGCAGTCAGTGACAACACATCTATTCCTTAGGAATAGAACTTTGAAATCTTTGTCACATAGCTGACTAATGCTTTAGAGATTCTGCTTTAGTCCTTCAACGTAGGCAACTCGACTAAACGAGGTGGCTCCATTGGACAAGATTCCATAGCCTTTAGTGTATCCTTTGCCATTTCCACCAAAGGTCACTGATGGACCAGCTTCTTCTTTGTAGTCAGAGAGCAGAGATTTTCTGCCAGTCATGTGCCTTGAGCATCCGCTATCGAGATACCAGATATCTTTAGCACTCTGCGTTCAACAAAGAGATTAAATGTTTGAAGGTACTCACATTACTATGGGTCCTGCTTTGTTAGTGGAAGGAGTGGCGGAGGAGCTACTTGCTGAAGAACTTTCTTCAGTAGATATCTTCACCTTTGTTGATTTTGCAACCTTGGTGGATTTCACTCTTGCTGATTTATCAGCTTGAGCTATTTGCAATGTGGGTAGTTTCACCACAGTAATAGCCCTTCCTATATTTGTAAGGTTTGGAATTTAAGGATTTCAGAGAGATAGAAGGGATTTTGTCAGGAAAACGGCCAAGAATTCGTTTATCCGTTTTTCTTGGAGGTATAACAAGCTTTTCAGGAACAGGAGTGAGATCAATCATAATTCTAGGGGTTGATCTCTGAGAGAATTCAGAGATCTTTCTCCCAGGTTTAGGATTGATTGCTCTCCGAGGGGGTAGAGGATTTCTAGTTCTTCTGAACATTTCTATTTCTAGGAACCTGGTCAAGAAACTTGTTTTTGACCACTTTCTTAGAGTTGAAAGGTTTTAACTCAAGAGTCTTCTCATTAGATTGAGGTCTCTGAGACAAAGAGGAGGGATCAGGGATAGAGGAGACAAACATTCCAAATTTAAGCATGGAACGGTCTTTCTCTGATTCTTCCTTTTCGAGGTTAAAACCTAACCCACTTCTTACTTTCATAGGAATCTGGGCATTGATGATCTCATTTACCTTGTCAGAGGCTCTGCACCATCCTTCGATGGTAGCCTTTTCAAATTTGAGATCAGTGATGGCGTTTTCTCTTTCAGCGATAGCCTGCTGCTTCTCGATGCTAATTGTTTGATTTACAAAGACTTGGTCCTTCAAGGTTTCCTCAATCTTTGAAAGTTCTTTGATTTTTAGATGACAATTTTTTAATTGTTCAGATAAATCAGTGTCAATTTTCTCAGCTTTGATTTTTCCATTTAAAGCATTGTAAAAATCAACAGTCATAGCATCAAGCGCAGATAAGTTATCATTTTCAGACATTAAGGAGATAGAAGGAGTGGATACTTGAGTAGAAGGGGACTCAGAGGAAGAAGTTTCAGATACTTCTTCAGCGTCTTCTATTCTTGCCATTAGACATAAGAAGGCAATATCTTCTTCATCTGTGTCTGACTCGTCAGAGGTTTTAGCCCAGTCGCCTTCATCATCCCAATCAACTTCTTCAGCTACAAGACCTTTGCCTTTTGGCTGGTTTTTCTTCAGATCTTTGTATTTGTTTTTTAATTTCAAATACTTCTGTTTCTTATCAGAGGTCACCGAGGTAGTGGAGGCTGCAAATTTCTTGGATTTACATTCACTAGCGGGCATATGGCTTCAATTTATCAGAGTCAGCGAGAGTCAGCGAGATTGTAGCATATGGCTGAGGCTTTCTCAGCGGGCATAGTCTTCAATTTATCAGAGTCAGCGAGAGTCGGTGTTCTTCTAATGTTGCTTTTTATGGCGAATCTTTTAAAGTTATTAGTTAACAGAGCCAGAGAGTTATCAAACTCAGAGATGTCAGCATCAGTGACTTGATCTTCTGAATCAGTTTGACCTAATTCAGTGATAGAAGTAATAGTAGAGGAGGAAGCATTTTTTAATGGATTTACCTCTGAAGACACGAGTGCCAAATAAGTAATTTTGACACCCTTGAGTTCATTGATGAGGGTTTTCCTCAAAACTTGGGATTGCTCTTCATTTAAGAGAATTCCATACAAAGCACTTAAAGAAAGAGTTTCAAGATTCTTTGACAATTTCAGACATGTAGTGTACACTGCCCATTGTTCGGGTAGTGCCTCCATGAATTTTGTCAGAATTACAGCGTTGGAATAGTATCTGTTGACTGTTTTTAAATCAATCAACAAACACTTAAAGCGCTGGTGAAGTTGAGAGAGAGTTTCACCCTTTTGATGCATTAAGCTTTCATACTGTCTTACTAGATTAATACTTCTAGTTATTTGTACCTCAGATGTTCCTTCATATTGAGTACATAGAGTATCTCACATGGATTTAGAAGTTCTCATTTTCATTACTTAATGATAGACTTCATCAGGGAGTGACATTGCTATTATGGATCTAGCTTTTGAGTCAATAGCAATTTCTTTTTTATCTTCTTCAGTCCATCGATTTGGAGTTTTAACGATACTCCTTTCAGGAATGGCTGGAGTGGTAGTGGTGGCAGGAACACCAGCTACAATAGTTGTAGGAACAAATGGTTCGTTTTCTATATAGTAAGGGATCTTTGGGTCTGATCCTTCAAGAAACAGAGACATTCTTTCCTTCCACAATGGGAAATTGTCATGGCTAAATCTTGGAGGTTTAGCTAAAGATCCATTGTCATTATAGTTTGTATTAGGATTTGACATATTTTAAAATAGTTTAGAAAGAAAATATTTTAAAGATAAAGAACACACTGCTCTAATACCACTTGTTGGTCCCTAAGGAGTCTACAAGAGTTCTTGGATATAGAAACAGTTTGTAAAAGGGGGGGGTTGAAAACAAACACACAGATTTTTGGTTTTTAAATTAGTTTATATTGCATAAACAAATTTACAGTTACAAGCGGAAATTAGAACAAGTTTAAACCTATTCTATTGTAACTAAGAAATCACAGATTGATGCACAAGAAAGAAGTAAGAAGGAATATAGAAGGTTTAAGACAGAAGGTTGCATGCAGTTAGATGAAGAAGATATCTTCATCTTATTTATACCCGTTTGCATTTAATGCAAGACAAAAGGTATGTGCAACGTGGCAAGCATCCATAGGAGACTTGTCCTTTGGTCAGAATACAGCCATGTTTTTGGCCGCATATGAACAGTACCATATCACATATGATGGGGACATAAGAGACAATTCGTACGTCCTTCTCTGACACAGTATAAGGTTTGTCTTTTGTGCATCGAGGATAAGGTCAACGTTAATCTTGTATGAGAAGCTTCACTTGATCGCTGAGACTGAATCTTCAAGGATGAACTTTCAGTATCGCTGAGGCTTCACAAGACTTCACACTTTGGATAGATGATCTTTGCTATCACTGAACCGCTTCAGGTCACTTAGCTGATTATCTATTTCTTCAGCTTGGTATTTGACTTTCGCTGAATGGTCTTTTGGTCTGATCGCTGATCTTCAGAGATAAGCTTAAGGTTCCTTGATCTTCAGTGATCGCTGATGGCAATCAGTGTATGCTTATCGCTGAATTTGAACTTAAACTTAAACAAGGAATTTCACTAAGTGTAAAGAGGAATCATATTCAAATCACTGAGAGGAGTTATGATCAACAGGTTTGAACTATCGTCGGGGCAAATGATGCCCCAATTCTGGAGGATTGTGGCGACGATCGAGCGATTGACGTTTGACTGGGAGTCGCCCTTTACCATCGATGAGCTTCTGGTGGCTTATATGGTAAAGGCGGAGGCAAACAACCGCTACAGCCCCTTTAGCCGTTTTCGAAAGGAACGGATATTGGTCCAGGGGACGACAGTAAACAACCGTGGCTGGAAAGAGCGCTACGTCTTTGGACGTGAGTCGTCTAATGATGACAGCAACCAATGGATTTTCCTTGGTTGGCCTACTCAAGGTAAGAGTTGCTTTATTCAAAGTCGTGCGTTTATTTGTTCAATATCTTTAGTTGATCATGTTGTTTTTCTTTATGCAACAGTTAATTTTGACGACGTACATCCTCTGCCTGACTCAACGACGAAGGTCGAGAAGTTTCTACTGATCCCTGATCATACGTTCAAGGCCCAAGCTCGTCCATATGTTAACGAGGGAGACGAAGATATCACCTACTTAGGTACTTCAGAGGCCTCCTTCAGCCAAGGGGTGAAAGAGGAAGAGGAAGAGATAACGGGTAAGACCTTTTGTCATACGTATTCAATTTTATTTGATTGTTCTTCCTTTTCCTAATCTTTTGTCGTTTGTTTTTCAAGAGAGACGACAGATCCTACGATCGGCCAATCCGGGAGTGGTGTCGGGGCATCTCATTCAAGGGGTGTTCCTCATGCGAATACGCCATCGAATGCAAAGTATCGTCGGCCCCCTATGGTGGGGTGACGTTCGTTAGAGGGACGGGATCAACCCCGTCATCGAGGAAGGTCGATCTACCTGCTTCTATGGTGGATCGACAGATACTTCTTGCCCGACGAGGCATGGAGTAAAGGAAAATGAAGGCAGCCGCCCAACGGGGAGCAAGAGGTCCTGGGGGTCTCTCTTGAGGAAACCGTCTCTTGGGAGCGACAGGGCCCATTCGGGCAACTACAGTGACCACCGTGGCACCGGTCGTATCCGGTGTACCCCCTTCGTTGCAAGACAATTGGAAGACGACGGAGGCTCCCATCACCCGTTTTAAGGTCCCCTCGAATTTTATAAAGGTGGGACCTATAGAGCACCATAGGCTCTTTGGCGTCCTTGAAAACTTTAATGTTTTCAAAGATCGTTATGATGGGGTTCATCTGACCGATGCCCATACAATGCTCACGGAGCATCTGACCGATGCCCATACGATCGCACTTAATAACTTTAAGTCTTATGGTCATGCGTCGTCCGTTTTACGTGCGATCGTGCACTTTGTGTTTTTTGTATTTCAATTCTGGCTATCGTGCGTTGTGCGACCTGCGTTTACGTCCGATCGTGCAACCTTGCGAATTTATGCCTTTAGTCATACTGACGTTTTGTTATTTTTTTCATTTCAGGTCTTTCAGGCTTCTCTTAGCATGCAAGCTAACATCGACAAGGCGTCCCATGTCGTTAAAATGGCCTTAGCCACGGAGAAGAAGATGCTTGAGCGCGAGGCCGCCGCACTGGCCAAGGAGGAGGAGGCGACGTCACAGCCGATGAACTCGACGTGCTCTTGGAGGATGCTCGTGATGATCACGAGCATGAGAAGAGCGTGAGCATCGATCTCAGGGGTTGCCTGAAAGATGCTCTGGACCGGATGGCGGCTTTGGAAGTTGAGGTGGCGGCGTTCAGGGAGGCTTCCGCCAAGGAGATCGAGGACGTGCGGTCCCAGCTCGGCGAGGCCCAAGGAAGAATCGCTGATCTTAGCGACCAGCTGGAGGCAATCGACTCCTTTGGGCACGCAAAGGTTAAGGCGGCGATGGCCCGTTGTCATGTGAGAGGCCAGGATCCTCTGAAGGATGCCCAACTGATCGTCGATCAGTTCTTGTCTGTCGTCGGTGGCAGCGACACAGATTAGGACTCTGACGACGAGACGAAGGTTGCCCCTGTCGTCGACCCTCTCGTGCCTTAGTTTCTTTTCCTTTTTAGTTATTTAAGGATTTTTTTCAGGGCGACTTTTCATAGTCGTGCCTTATTTTTTGTGACGCCCTTTTATATCAATGCAACTTGGCTTTTACAGAATGTTCTATCTTTATCGTACATTGCTCATTCGTTACTTTCATAATGGAAACAACTTCTAAGAATAAGTATAATTAAACGGCTGTATGACTAAAATGAATTTAATCATAAGTCATCGTCGATCAAGACTTAAAATATAAAGTTTCTGACGACTTATGTCTTTACTTTGCTACAAAGTTTCTGACGACTTAGTTCCTCGAGTGCGTCTACATCGTAGCTGAGATCTATCAAATTATGATCGATGGAGGTATGTCGAGCGACTGGTAGATGAGTTTCGATTGGTAAAACTGCTTCGCACCCTTATACCAATGAGAAGGGTGTTTGTCCAGTCGAGGTACGGGGAGTGGTGCGATTAGCCCACAGGACGGAAGGTAATTCTTTAACCCATCGTCCTTTTGCAGCTTTAAGTCTTTTCTTGATTGAATTAACAATCGTCTTGTTGCTCGATTCTGCAAGCCCATTAGACTGAGGATAACGAGGTGTAGACGTCGTAAGTTTTATCCGTCGTTCTTCACAGAATCTCCTTGTTATAACCACAAGGAAATTATCCCTGTTTCGAATCCAGGCGCAAACAATTTGTGGGGGATGAGGTTAGATAACCCATTTACCCCTGTTTCGAATCCAGGCGCAAACAACTTGTGGCCACTAGGGAATTATCTCAAGGCCGCATGCTTTAGTAGTCTTAAAAGTGCCAGGGATTAGTCTAGGAAAAGTATCCGTTCCAGAAAAAAATCTCCTTGTTCTGTCGCTTATGAATTGAGACCCATTGTCACATACGATTTCAGAAGGAATGTTGAATCTGCAGATGACGTTAGTCTGGATAAAAGATATCACCTCTTATCTCTTATTTGAGAAAGGGCGGCAACTTCTATCCATTTTGAGAAATAATCTGTCAGAACTAACAGATATACCTTTTGTCCTGGCGCACGCGTTAATTTGCGGACAATATCCATGCCCCATCGCATGAAGGGTTACGGAACTAGGGATGAATGTAAAAATTCAAATGGTTGATGAGTCATACCTTAATGTCGTTGACATGTATCGCATTTTTGTACGTATGCTGTAGCATCTTGTCATAAGGTAGGCCAGTAATAGCCTTGTCGTGCGATTCTATTCGCTAGACTTGTCCTTCTGAGTGATTCCCGCACTCTCTGTCATGCATTTCTTGGAGAACTTTTTGGGTTTCATTCGGAATGAGGCATCGTAGGTTCAACCCGGTGGATGAGCGTCGATAAAGCTTTCCTGTGATCATAACGTATCTTGAGGCTTTGAATCTAATTTTTATAGCTTTCATTTTATCTTTCTGGAGTCGATCGTCCGTTAGGTATTCTCGAATTTCTTTCGTCCAATCATCCTATTCGTCTAGGACGAGCGTTTGATCGTGTTCATCATTTCTCGTCGATGGATTCATTAAGTGAATCATTAGTACGACATTAAAAGATGATTTTGCTAAAATAGATCCCAAGTTGGCTACCACATTGGCTTGAGCATTCCGATCCCAGGGGTCCTGCTAGATGTCGAAGGATTTGAATTTCTTCACACGATTTCTATCCATCTGCCAATACGTTGTCATATTTGAATCTTTGTCGCGAATTCCTCGTTCATCTAGTTGACGACGAGTAGGGAATCGCTTCTGATGTTTAAATTCTTTGCCCCCAGATCATATGCTATATCCATGCCTACGATTAAGGCTTCGTATTCCGTTTCATTGTCGGTAGCTTTGAAATCGCAAGATATGGAATAGACCGTTATGCCCCCTGTAGCGATTTCAAGATGACGCCTAATGCTGATCCTCGTATACTAGAGGATCCGTCAACATGTAATATCCATGGTCACTCGTCTTGAGTCTCCACAGTAAGTGTGTCTTCGATCGCTAGTTTTCTAGTTCTAGGCTGAAATCTACAATAAAGTCAGCAAGAACTTACGATTCAATCACAGTCCGAGGTTTAAAGTTTATATCCTAGTTGTTGAGGTAAATACTCCATTTCGCCGATCGACCAGTTAATTCGGGTTTGCTTAACACAGACGTTAATGGAAAGTTAGTAATAACATTGATAACATGCGATTCAAAATAATGTTGAAGCTTTTTAGCAGCTGTAACTGTTGGTGCCAAAAATTAACTTAATTAGAGTCAACTTAAGGAGTTTGTGGAACTGATTGGTTACAGGTCGTATTCTCATGACAACCATAGTTTAGATAATAAAAACTAAAGACAAAAATTTTGGTGACGCGGAAAAACCCTTAAACAAGGGAAAAACCGCGGACAATAAGATATACCGTCGTTGCACTATGAAATGTGACGTCAAACAAGGACGTCGTCTTTTAGAATGACAGTAATATCATATGAAATCTAGAGAGCATTTGTATATTTCTCGATTCTAGAGCGTAGTGATTGTCGATCTGGGTTCTTCGTTGATTGGAGTGTTGATCTTATAGCTGGAGTCGTTTCTAAAGGTCGTCCAGTATTAATCATCTTCATAAATGTCTTAAAAGATGTTGGTTTTAATCGTCCAACGGTCATGTATAAAGCATAATGGTTGACTGACAATTAGTCCGTTAGTTTAAAATAATGTACCTTATGTCGAAGGCATGAGCCGAGCGGGTGATCATCGTTTGTTCGTGGTACGCCGTGAACGATTGTCGTGACTTTCGTTCGACCGTTGACTCTGAAGTCATAGTCAATATTTATAAGTCATAAAATATCTTCAGTCGCAAGTTTTGGTCAACGGTCGTAAGTTTAGGAGATTTTTGCCCAAAAAGTAACTAGCGATAAAAGCAGATTTTCCAGTGATGTATACCTTTTTTCTGTGCCGAGAAAGGATTTACTCACATAAAAAATCGAAAGTTGACGCTTGTCCTCCTCTCGGACGAGGACGAGACTTTCTGAATTTGAGTTTACTGCGAGATATAACTGGAGTTCTTCTCCATCCTTGGGTTTATATAGTAGAGGAGGCGACGCCATGTATTCCTTCGATGCTTGTAAAGCTTTTTCATGGACGTTCAACCAATCAAAGCCTTTGTTTTTCCTGAGAACATTGTAAAATAAAAATAGCATTTGTCGGAGGATTTAAAAATAAACCTGTTAAGTGCGGCTACTTGTCCAGTAAGTCTTTGGACTTCTTTTAAATTTCGAGGCGATTTTATTTCGCTGATTGCCTTTCTTTGGTCGGGACTAGCTTCGATTCCTTCCTGAGTCACCATGTGTCCCAGGAATCTTCCCGCGCGTACTCCGAAGGAACATTTAGTCGGATTGAGCTTCATTTGATATTCCCTGAGTACGTCGAACGAGTGTTGTATGTGTCGTACGTGATTTGTCACACGTTTGGATTTGACTAGCATGTCGTCAATGTATACTTCCATTGTATCTCCCAAATGTTGTTTAAACATCCGATTGACGAGACGTTGGTACGTCGAATTTGCATTTGTAAGACCAAAAGGCATTACCTTATAACAATAGATACCTATATCGGTCATGAAATATGTTTTCTCTTCATCTCTCGGATGCATGAGAGTCTGGTTATATACGGAGTATGCATCCATAAAAGTCAATAGTTCATGTCCTGCTGTCTTGTCGACCCTGGCATCGATATAGGGAAGTGGAAATGGATCTTTCGGGCAAGCTTTATTGAGATCGGTGAAGTCTATGCAGACTCGCTATTTTCCGTTTTTGTTTTTGACTGTCGATGCCAAAAATTAAATTAACAAAATTCAACCTAAGGAGCTTGTGGAACTGGTCGGTCAAAGGCTGTATTCTCATGACAACCACAGTTTAGATAATAAAAACTAAAGAAAAATGATTTGGTGATACGGAAAAACCCTTAAGCAAGAGAAAAAACCACGGATGATAAGATATACCGTTGTTTCACTATGGAAAATATGACGTCAAACAGGGAAGTCGTCCTTAGAGCGGTAAACGTACGGTTACGGAAGAAATATAAAGTAAAACAGTAATATCGTATGAAATCTAGAAATCTTTTGTATGTTTTTTGACTTGAGAGCGTAGTGATTGTCAATCGAGGGTTTCTTCGTTAATCTGAACGTTGATTTTATAGCTGGAGTCGTTTGTAATGGTCGTCCGATATTGATTATCTTCATGAATGTCTTTAATGGCGCTAGTTGTAATTGTCCAATGGTCCTATGTAGAACATAACGTTGGACCAACAGTTAATTCGTTAGTTAAAGATAAACAATGTATTTTATATTGAAGTCGTAAGTTTAACGGATGATCATCGTTCATTCTTCGTACGTCGTGAATGTTCGTCGTGAGTTTCGTTCGATCATTGACTCCAAAATCATAGTCAATAATTATAAGTCATGAAATACCTTCAGTCACACGTTTAGGTCAACGATCGTGAGTTTAGGAGATTTTTGCCCAAACAGTTTGCCCCAAATTCAAATTTTAAGCCGCAGCTTTGAATTTTGAATTTCGAAGGACACATGTCGTTTGTCCTGTAAGTCTAACCGTTAGGTAACTGAATCGTTTCATTGAAATGGAGTCGGTTGGAAAACTATAAGGTTTGTTGAGTCATAGTGACGTGTCGTGGTTAATTCGTTGGAAGGTGACAAGTTGTCGTGATGTCATGCTCGCGTACAGGCGCGCGTGGCTAGCTGTCATGGACAAGTGTCGTGCATCCGACGATGGTAAGAGAAAAGGCGTGGGAAGTGTGTCGCCACAGGGAGACGAGGCGACAATTTGGCGTAGATCCACGGGTATAAAAGGAAATCGATCCTTTCCTTTTCGTTTTTCTGGACTTTTAGGCAACGATTTCTCTCCCAAGGTTCTCCAAATCTTCTCCAAAACCCAACAACCAAATACTTCCCGATTTCGAGGTTTTAAAGCTCCATTTATTTCCGTAGCATCAAAAATCCATAGCTAGGAAACCGGTCAAGGGTTGGGAAGATTTTTTTTTTGTGAGGCCCTTTGTTCGATTAGCGATTGTAGAGAGATGGTGCACCCTAAATGCACCATATCAAGTGTGGACGACCTGCAGGCGTTCAAGGATTTGGCCAGTTTGACGGCCGAAATCCATATGGAGAGTCCTGGCGAGTTAAGGCCGACGGAATACCTGGAGTGGTATTTCATTTTATACGAATACCGTTTCAAAATAGGGTTTGAGTGGCCCTACTCTCGTCTGTCCAAAGAGTTTCTAGAGAGGTTCGACATATAACCGGGCAGATGATCCCCTATTCTGGAGGATCGTGGCTATGATCGGGCGGCTGACGTCCGATTGGGAATCTCCCTTTAGCATCCACGAGCTCTTGATGACTTACATGGTGAAGGCGGAGGCGAACAATCGCTACAGTCCCTTTAGTCGCTTCCGTAAGGAGCGAAAATTGATCCAGAGGGACGGCGGTGAATGACCGTGGCTGGAAGGAACAGTACATCTTCGGACGTTCGTTCGTTGGCTTCGGACGAGGGTGGCCAATGGCTTACTCTTGGCTGGCCCACTCGGGGTGAGCTTTGTTTTTCTTTAGGACGTATGTTTTTCAGTTTTTATGTTTTTCAACTTCTGATCGTGTGCGTTTCCCTTTGCATCTGTCGATTTTGACGACGTTCATCCTCTACCGACTCAGTGGCGAAGGTCGAGCTATTCTTGCTGATCCCTGATCTAACGTTCAGGGCTTAAGCTCGTCCATACGTCGACGAGGGAGACGAGGATATTACCTATTTAGGTACCTTAGAAGCTTCCTTCAGACAAGGGTTGAATGAAGAATAAGAAGAAGAGAGAGAAGGAGAGATGACTGGTAAGTATCCTTGTTGTGCGATCTTAATGTTTTATTTCCTCTTTTTCTTCACTAACAGTCGTTTTTCATTTATGTGGTACAGGAGAGATGGCTTGGCAGTCTGATGATGGAGTTAGGGCATCCCCTTCGGGGGATGTTCCTCATGAGACCACGCCCTCGAAAGCCGTAGCATCATCGACCCCCTCTGGTGGGGCGACGTCCGTTGGAGGGATGGGGTCTACCTCGTTATGAAAGTAGGTCGATCCTCCCACTTCTAGGGTGGATCGTCAGAAACTCCTTGCACGTCGAGGCATGGAGTTGCGAAAGATGAAAGTGGCTACCCAATCGGGGAGCAAGAGGTCCGGTGGGCCTCTCCTGAGGGAACCGTCTCGTGGGGTCAATAACCCCAAGAAGGCGAAGACGTCTCGGCGACGAGGCCAATCCAGGCGACTCCAGTGACCACCGTGCCGCCGGTCGTATCCGGTGTGCCCCCTTTGTCGCAAGACAATAGGAAGAAGACGGCGGAGGTTCCCGTCGTCCGTTTTAAGGTCTCCTCAAATTTCATGGGGGAGGGACCTATGGACCGTCCGAGACTCTTTGGCATTTCAGAGATCGCTACGAGGGAGAACATTTGGCCGATGCCCACACCACACTCACGGAGCACCTCTTCCAGGTAATTATTTCATTTAAATCTTTTGGTCAGGCATCTTACATGCGATCGTGCGACTTGCGTTTTTAATACTTTAATTTATGCGACCGTGCGTCGTGCGTTTACGTGCGATCATACGATTTGTGATTTTATGCCATTAGTCAATCCTGACGTTTATTTATTTATTTCAGGCCTTCCAGTCGTCTCTTAGCATGCAAGCTAATATCGACAAGGCGTCCCAAGTCGTAAAGATGGCCTTGGCCGAGGAGAAGAAGGCGCTTGCGCGCGAGGCCGTCGCACTAGCTAAGGAGGAGGCGGCGACGTCGAAAGCCGAGGAACTCGGCGTTCTCTTGGAGGATGCTCGTGATGATCATAAGCATGAGAAAAGCATGAGCATCGATCTCAGGGGTCGCCTGAAAGATGCTCTGGACCGGATGGCGGCTTTGGTAGCCGAGGTGGCGGCATCCAGGGAGGCTTCTGCCAAGGAGACCGAGGACCTGAGGTCCCAGCTGGAAGAGGCCCATGGAAAGATCGTTGATTTCAACAACTAGCTGGAGGCACTCGAATCATTTGGACGCACAAAGGTCAAGGCGGCAATGGTCCGTCGCCAGGTGAGAGGGCAAGATCCTCTAAAGGATGCTCAACTGATTGTTGATAAGGTCTTTTCTGTCGTGGGTGGTAGCGACGCGGATTTGGACTCTGATGACGAGAAGGAGGGTGTTCCTGCCGTCGACCCTCCCTTTCCTTTGTCTTTTTTTTTTAGTTTAGGGCGACTTTTTACAGTCGTGCCTCTTTTTGTACTGCCCATTTTAATAAATAGAACTTTCTATTTTTCAACTGCTTGTGTCGAATGTTTTGACCTGATCGTGCGTTTGTTAATTACTTTCATAATGAAATTAACTTTAAGAACAAGTATAACAAAACGGGTGTATGACTAAAATGAATTTAGTCACAAGTCATCGTTGATCGAGACTTAAAATACAAAGTTTCTGACGACTTAGGTCTTTACTTTGCTACAAAGTTTCTGACGACTTATGTCTTTACTTTGCATAGAGCAAATCGTGTGTTCTTGCAAAGATCGTGCGTTTCTGCGATAAAGAGAACGTTAGGGGTGGTCGTTGGTTTGACGAACGACCCTCCGACGCTCAAGTTAGTAATGTTATAAGGGAAAAAAGGAAAAGTATTTAAGTAATAATTAAAATAAATACTTTTTTAAATGTACCGCATTCCAACTACGTGGGATATTTCGATCGTCTAACGTTTGTGAGCGATAAGCCCCTTTTCTGACGATCGCGGATATTCGATAGAATCCTTCCAATTTAATCGACAGCTTACCTGCGTTTGACTTTTGGATGTTCAGAAGTACACGTTGTAAGACGTAATCCCCTATCTGAAAGAGTTTCATCTTGACATTCTTATTGAAATTTCTTGCGATAGATTGCTGTTGTGACGCAATTCGAATATAAGCAGAGTTTCTAAGTTCTTCGAGTGCGTCTATGTCGTAGCTGAGGTCAACCAAATTTTATTCGACGGAGGTAACTCGGGTGACCGGTAGGTTTGCTTCGACCGGTAAGATGGCTTCACACCCATATACCATTGAAAATGGCGTTTGTCCGGTCGAAGTATGAGGAGTCGTTCAATTAGCCCATAAAACGGAAGGTAATTCTTCAATCCAACGTCCTTTTGCAGCCTTGAGTCTTTTCTTGATTAAATTAATAATCATTTTGTTGCTTGACTCTGCAAGTCCATTACACTGAAGATATCGAGGAGTTGACGTCGTAATTTTTATCTTTCGTTCTTCACATAATCGCCTTGTTCTGTCGCTTCTAAATTGTGATCCGTTGTCGCATACGATCTCGGAGGGGACACCAAATCTGCAGATAACGTTAGTCTGGATAAAAGATACCACCTCCTTATCTCGTACTTGAGAAAAGGCGGCGAATTTTATACATTTTGAGAAATAATCCATAAGAACTAGCAGATATACCTTTTGTATAGGTGCAGACGGTAATTTGCCGACAATATCCATTCCCCATCCAATGAAAGGCCATGGAACTAGGGATGAATGTAAAAATTCTGAGGGTTGATGAGTCATACCTGAATGTGACATGCATCACACTTTTGTACGCACGTTGTGGCGTCCTGTCGTAAGGTAGGCCAATAATAGCCTTGTCGTGAGATCCTATTTGCCAGGCTTCTTCCTCCTGAATGATTTTCACATCTTCATCATGCATTTCCTGGAGGACTTTTTGGGTTTCATTCGGAATGAGGCATCGTAGGTTTAACCCAGTGGACGAATGTCGATAAAGCTTTCTTGTGATCATAACATATCTGGAGGCTTTGATTCGTCTGTTTGGTATCCTTGAATTTCTTTCGTCCAATCGTCTGATTCTTCTAGGACGAGCATTTGATTGCGTTCATCATCTTCCATCGAAGGTTTCATCAAGTGAATCGTTGGTACGACGTCGAAGGATGAGATTGCTAATGTGGATCCCAGGTTGGCAAGTGCGTCTGCTTGAGAATTTTAACCCCTAGGGATTTGTTGGATGTCAAAGGATTTGAACTTCTTCACCCGATCTTTAGCGATCTGCCAATATGTTGTCATTTTGGAATCTTTTGTCGCGAATTCCCCGTTCATCTAGTTGACACTAAGTAGGGAATCTCTTTTGACGTGTAAATGATTTACCCCCAGATCGTATGCTAGATCCATGCCTATGATTAAGGCTTCGTATTTCGCCTCGCAAGATACGAAATAGACCGTTATGCCCCCCTGTGGCGATTTCATGTCGACGCCTAATCCCGATCCTCGTATCTTAGAGGATCCGTCAACATGTAATGTCCATGGTCGCTCGTCTTGAGTCGTCACAGGAATCGTTTCTTCGATCGCCAGCTTTTCCAGTTCGGGGCTAATATATGCGATAAAGAACTTGCGATTTGACTGCAGTTCGAGGTTTAAAGTTTATATCATAGCTGCTGAGGTAAATACTCCATTTCGCCGGTCGACTTGTCAACTCGGGGTTTCTTAACACAGAATTTAATGGGAAGTCAGTAATAACATTGATAACGTGTGACTCAAAGTAGTCCCGACGCTAAAAGGTGTGAAAGCGTGGCTAGGGAAGTATTTCTCAATGAAGGACTTAGGAGAAGCTGCCTTTATCCTTGGAATTAAGATCTATCGGGATCATCCCCTGGATGCTCATCAATATCCAGCGATTTATTGCCGACTATTGAGAAGCTTTGGTTAGCGACCGTTGAGTATTCATCCTTGAAAGCGACCTCCAAGATAGTAGCAAAGAATCTTGGGTAGGGAATGAACTTGTCCCTTTTTGCAGCTTTCACTTTGTTGAACATATCGCTGAAGATATAATCAACGTAGTTGAGTTTGTAGTTGGTGTAGAGAGCAAAACCCAGATCTTTAAAGTGTTTCCTAGCCTGATCTTAGGAGCCGTCTTGGAACCCAGGCACTGAATCACGTGGGTGAAGAAGATATATTGACATCTAGCAGATAGTCATTTCTTCTCCATCTTGGAACCAACAGACTTCTCAGTAGGATATTCCTATGTATAGCCGATAGAATGCAATTTGCTCGTTGGTAGGCTCAGGGGCCCATTGCTGATTCTTGCCTCTAGCAGGGAGGCGGAGAGTGTTCCTTAGGAAACCAGTAGTGAAGGCAAAGTCATCATGAGTAGGGAGTTGGAATCCAATAGCAGGGAGTTTGGTTCCCTTTTCAGTGGTAAGAGTCGTGTAGTGGGCAGTGTACCAGAGAGCCTGTAGGTGAGAAGTGATGCCAATGAGGTTGTGAACGAAGGCGTATATCAGTCGGGAAGCCTTGATGAACGTGGCACCATCGTTGAATTGTGGCTTTTCAGCATGGATATCCACAAGAGCCAAGTAGTTGCATGACTTGAAGGTTGCTTGTTCTAGAGAAAAGGTACAGGCAGGTGCTCGCTCAAGGATATCTTGGACAAATGCATCAACTTGAGGGTTCTTCCTTGAAGAGGCCATTTTTGTTTCAAAGATAGGAACACCAAAGAGAAAGATCATGGTTTAATACAAAATGTATAAAACAGAAAATGTTTTGGTACGAAGAATACCAAATGTTAAGAAGCAAAACAAGTGTTTTGATGAACAAAGATCAAAATACTTGTTATTTGGTAGATTAACACAAATTTTGAACATATTTTAGTAGGTTTAGAGAAAAAAAAATTCATGAAAGATACCAAATATGGTCTTCTGTTCAAAGAAGGAACTTAGAACAGGTTTTTGAAAGGAAATTTTTTTTAAGGTTTTAACACATTTAATTTAGATTAAAGCAAAAGCTCTTTATAACGAGAAGTTATAAAGGATTTAGAGATGTAATAAACAACATTGTAGTTGTCTTTAATAAAGAAAAAAGGGTTAGATCAAACCTTAAAAGTGAAAAACTAAGAAAAAAGCACAAGTGTGTGTTCTTGGTCTTCTTGGAGAAACTTGAAGATTCAAAGGAAGTTCTTGCTTTTTGAATATGATGAGCGTGTAAAGAATTGAATGAATAAGAAAGTCTTGCTTTTTGAATATGATGAGCGTGTAAAGAATTGAATGAATAAGAAAGTTGCTTGAAGAGAGCTAAACGACGGTTTTAGCTTTTTGAAAGGTAATGATGACCTAGCGCACGTTCCTAGAAAAAGATAAGAAAGGAAACGTCGTGGTCCGTCGTGTGTCAGAAAAAGGTCTGACGTGTCCTTGATGGGATTATTCATCAATAGACAATAAAGGATTGTCAATGATGGGTTTTATCTTTTGAGATTTATTCTCTGAATATGAAGACATTCAGAGAATGTAACGATTTAGAAGTTCATGCATGAACGAGATAAATTACGTATCGCTGAGTCAGAGTTCAGAGAATGGAAATTTGAAGGCTTAATTTGTATGTCACTGAATATTTGTTGATCGCTGAATAGAATTTATTCAGCGTTTAACATACCAAGTTCACTGATAAGTGGATTGAATCTAGTCTCATCAAGAGGCTTGGTGAAAAGATCAGCGAGTTAATATTCAGTTGGTACAAAATGAAGTTCAACTTCACCATTCATCACATGATCTCTGATAAACTGATATCGAATCTCAATGTGCTTGGTTTTGGAATGAAGTACAGGATTATTTGCAATAGCAATAGCATTGGTGCTATCACAATAGATAGGGATTTTAGAAAGTTTAAGATCGTAGTCTCTTACTTGATTTCTCATCCAAAGGATTTGAGCACAACAGCTACCAGCAGCTATGTACTCAGCTTCAGCGGTAGATGTGGACACAGAGTTCTGCTTTTTGCTTGTCCAACTTTTCAACTTACCACCTAATAGCTGACATCCACCAGTGGTGCTCTTCCTATCTATCTTGCAACCTACGAAATCACTATCAGAGTAACCAATTAGATCGAACCCTGAGCCTTTGGGATACCAAAGACCCAGATTAGGAGTTCCCTTCAGATATCTGAAAATTCACTTTACAGCGATTAGGTGAGATTCCTTTGGTTCATCTTGATATCGAGCACAGAGATAGGTAGAATACATGATGTCGGGTCTACTCGCTGTAAGATATAGCAGAGATCCGATCATCCCTCGATAGGTAGTGACATTGACAGGTTTCCCATTTGGGTCCTTATTCAAAGTCAGAGGAGGTGCCATAGGGGTCTTCATCGTTGAGCATTGAGTCATATCAAACTTGTGCAGCATGTCCTTAACATATTTACTTTGACAAATAAAGATTCCTTTGTCAAATTGCTAAATCTGCAAACCTAGAAAATATGTTAGTTCACCCATCAAACTCATTTTGTATTCTTTCTTCATTCTGTCTGCAAAACCAGTGCATAATTTGAGTCTTGTGGAACCAAATATAATATCATCAACATATATTTGAGCAAGAATAGTATGATTTTATATTCTCTTAAAAATAGAGTTTGATCAATTTTTCCACGAACAAATTTTTTTCTCTAAGAAGATATTTAAAAGGGTATCAAACCAAGCTCTGGGAGCTTGTTTTAACCCGTAAAGAACTTTTTGAAGTTTGAAAACATAACCAGGATGTTTAGGGTCAGTGAAACCTGGGGGTTGTTCAACATAAACTTCCTCACTGAGTTTACCATTATGAAAAACACTTTTTACATCCATTTGAAAAACTTTGAAGTTTTTATGGGCAGCATAAGCTAAGAAAAGTCTTATGGCTTCTAATCTAGCAACATTAGCGAAGGTCTCATCATAGTCAATACCTTTTTCCTGTCTATATCCCTGAGCAACAAGTCTAGCCTTGTTACAGATAACGGTGCCATTCTCATCTAGTTTATTTCGAAAGACCCATTTGTTTTCAACAACTATTTTACCAGATGGACGAGGAACAAGATTCCAAACTTTGTTTCTACGAAACTCAGTTAGTTCTTCTTGCATGGCAGAGACTCAACTTGGGTTAGAGATAGCTTGATCTAACTTCTTAGGTTCCGAGAGAGAAATAAAATTACCATAGAGACAAATATTACCTATACCTCTCTACGTGTTCTGACACCTGCATTAGGATCACCAATAACTTGATCTATTGAATAATCTTTAGGCCATCGCTGAGCTGGTGGTTGAGGAGATTGATCAACACGGGATTCAGCGACTTGTTCTTGTTCATGGATAATGTTGTTATTTCAGCAACAGGTACTTCAGCATTCATTATCAACTCTGGAGTTATCTAATAGGTTTGATCAGCAGAACATGAAGCTTGGTTATTCACTAAAGAATTACCGAATGATGTATCAGAGGGAGGAATCTAATTGAGAGGAGTGATATTAAACCCTGATGATGATGGATCGTTGCTTGTGGTTGGAAAAATATCAGGGATTGCATCATCATTATTTTCAGCATTTGGTTGATTACTGAAATAAGTTTTAGGTTCCCGATAGTGTGATTTCATCCATTCATTCAATTCCTCATCTTCTTCAGGGAAAGGAACATAATTAGTTGGACGAGATTCATCAAAGTTGACGTGCATGGATTCTTCAACGTGTTGTCTTCTTTTGTTGAAGATTCTGAAAGACTTGGATACAAAAGAGTATCCAAGAAATATCCCATCGTCAGCTTTTGGATCAAATTAACCCAAATGATCTCTGTCATTCAGAATGTAACATCTACATCCAAAGATGTGTAGGTATTTTAGAGTAGGTCTTCTTCCATGAAATAATTCTTAGGAAGTCTTCTTGAATCGCTTTACTATCAGGGATCGATTATGAGTAAAGCATGTCGTGTTTAGTGCTTCAGCCCAGAATTGAGTAGGTAGATGCGATTCGCAGAGCATTGAGCGAGCTGCTTCAATGATCGTTTGATTTCTTCTTTCAGCAACACCGTTTTACTGAGGAGTTCTCACTGAATAAAAATTATGAATGATTCCCTTTTCTTCAAAGAAGTTAATCAGGGTACTGTTTTTGAATTCAGTGCATGATCACTTCTTTTAGAGCGGGCAGTAACACTGTTTAGGTAGGGAATGAACTTGTCCCTTTTTGCAGCTTTCACTTTGTTGAACATATTGCTGAAGATATAATCAGCGTAGTTGAGTTTGTAGTTGGTGTATAGAGCAAAACCCAGATCTTGAAAGTGTTTCCTAGCCTGATCTTGGGAGCTGTCTTGGAACCCAGGCACTGAATCACGTGGGTGAAGAAGAAATATTGCCATCTAGCAGATAGCCGTTTCTTCTCCATCTTGGAACCAACAGACTTCTCAGCAGGATATTCCCATGTGTAGCCGATAGAATCCATGAAGTCTGCAATTTGCTCCTTGGTAGGCTCAGGGGACCATTGATGATAATAAAAGAGATAATTACATCAGGTATGTCACTTTTGGATCAAAGAAAGAATACCCATGTATATCTGGAATATTCTCAACTATCACAAGAGTGTACTTGTTTCCAGACAGGGATTGGACATTGATAGGTTCAAATAGATCCATATGAACTAGTTGAAGAGGAGAAATCACTGAGGAGACTTGTTTGGATCTGAAAGATGCTTTTGTCAGTTTTCCTTTCTCACATGCTGAACAAAGAGATTCCTTTGTAAAGGTATGTTTAGGGAGATCCCTTACAAGTTCTTTTTCAGATAATTCATTGATCATCTTAAAGTTCAGATGAGAGAGTCTCTTGTGCCATAACCAGTTGATATCAGAGGAGATTCTGGAGATGAAACACATATTCTCAGAGTGAGAACTATTCATATTAATGACATACACATTTTCTAATCTTTTGCCTGTTAAGGCAAGTTTGTCATTAATATTAGTGACAGCACATTTGTTCTTTAAGAATAAGACTTTGAAGTCTTTGTCACCCAGCTGGCTAACGCTCAATAAATTGTGCTTTAGTCTTTCAATATAAGTGACTCGACTGAATGAAGTTGCTTCATTGGATAGAATTTCATAACCTTTGGTGTATCCTTTGCCATTTCCACCGAAGGTCACTAAGGGACCAATTTCTTCCTTGTATTCAGAGATCAAAGATTTTCTGCCAGTCATGTGCATTGAGAATCCACTATCGAGATAGCAGATACCTTTAGCACCCTGTATACAACAAAAAGATTAATTTTTCATATGTACCCATATTACTTTGGATCCTGCTAAGTTAGTGGAAGGAGTGGCGGATGAGCTACTAGCTGAAGTATTTTCTTGAGTGGTTATCTTTACTTTGGAAGTTTTACCAACCTTGGTGGATTTCGTTCTCGCTGATTTATCAGCTTGAGCTACATTCTTACTATGAGCTAATTTTTCAGCTTTAGTAGCATTAGGACATTTGCATGCAATGTGTGTAGTCTCAACACAGTGACAGCATTTCCTATATTTGAAAATGGGTTTGGAATTAAAGGAATTCAGAGAGCAGGTAGAAGCATTTTCAGGACCAGAACCAAGAATTCCTTTGTCTAGTGTCCTTGGGGAATAACAATTTCCTCAGGGACAGGAGTGAGGTCAATCTTAATTCTGGGAGTATATCTCTGAATACGTTCAGGGATCTTTTTTCCAGTTTTAGGATGACTCACCGAAGGGATAGAGGAGTTCTTCTTCTGTTTCTGAAAATTCTTGATTGTAGGAACATGGTCAAGGAACTTGTCCTTGATCATTTTCTTAGAATCATTAGATTTTGAGATAGTCAGCTTCTCATTGATATAAGGTTTCAGAGAAGAAGGATCAGGGATTGAAGAAACAAACATTCCGAATTTTAACATGGAACGATCATTCTCTTATTCTTCTTGGTCAGGGTTATATCTAAACCACTTTTGACCTTCATAGGGATCTGGGCATTGATGATCTCGCTGACTTTATCAGAAGCCTTTCACCATCCTTCGATGGTAGCTTTTTCAGCCTTGAGATCAGCGATAGCCTTTTCCCTTTCAGTGATGGCTTGTTGTCTTTCAATGCTTATAGTTTGATTTACAAAGACTTGGTCCGTAAGAGTTTATTCAATCTTTGTAAGTTCTTTGATTTTTAAATGGCAATTTTTCAGTTGTTCTGATAGATCAATATTGATTTGTTCAGCTTTGATCTTTCCATTTAAAGCATTGCAAAAATCAACAGTCATAGAATCGAGAGCCGACAAGTTATCACCTTCAGATATAGAAAGGTTAGTAGAGATATTTACCTGAGTCGAAGGAGACTCTAAGGATGATGTTTCAGAAGCTTCTTCAGCTTCCTCAATTCTGGCCATTAGGCAGAGGAAGGCAAGATCTTCTTCATCAGAACCTGATTCGTCAGAGATTTTGGCCCAATCATCTTCATGATCCCATTCAACTTCCTCAGCAACTAGACCTTTGCCTTTTTGCTGGTTCTTTTTCAGATCTTTGTATTTATTTTTTAACTTAGAATATTTCTCCTTTTTATCAGAGTTCTGAGAGGTAGTGGGTGCAACTACTTTCTTAGAACTGCACTCACTCGCAAAGTGACTCTTTCGCTGACAATTATAGCATATAGTAGAAGCTTTTTCAGCAGGAAGAGTCTTTGACTTGTCAGACTCAGTGATAGCCGGATTTTTTTGAAAGTTACTCTTTTTAGAAAATCTTCTAAAATTGTTTGTGAGAAGAGCTAGAGAATTATCAAACTCAAAGATGTCAGCATCAGTGACTTCTTTTGAATCAGTTTGATTTAGTTCAGTGATAGAAGTAATAGAGGAAGAAACTTGTTTGAAGGATCGACCTCTGAAGTCACTAGTGCCAAAGAAGTACTTTTGGCACTCTTGATATCATTAATGAGGTTTTTCCTTAAGACCTGAGATTGCTCCTCATTTAGGAGCATTCTATATAAAGCACTAAGAGAGAGAGAAAGTTTCAAGATTCTTAGACAGTTTTAGACATGTAATGTACACTCCCCATTGTTTAGGTAGTGCCTCCATGAACTTTGTCAGTATTTCAGCATTAGAATATTCTCTGTTGACAGTTTTCATATCAATCAAGAGACAGTTAAACCTTTGATGAACCTGAGAAAGAGTTTCACCTTTTAAGTGCATAAAGCTTTCATGTTGTCTTACCAGATTAATACATCTAGTGATTTGAACTTCATCAGTTCCGTCATATTGAATACATAGAGTATCCCACATGGCTTTAAATGTTCTCATCTTCATCACAGAATGATAGACTTCATCTGGTAAAGACATTGTTATTATGGATCTAGCTTTAGCGTCTATACCTACTTCATTTTTGTCATCTTCACTCCATCAATCTGAAGTTTTGACGGTTCTTCTCTCAGCGATAACTGGAGTGGTTGTAGTGGCAGGAACTGCAGGGATCGGGGTTATAGGAATGAATGGTCCATTCTCAAGATAATAGGGGATCTTAGGATCTGACCCTTCTAGGAATAGAGTCATTCTTTCCTTCCATAATGGAAAGTTATCACGGCTATATCTAGGAGGTTTTAGCTAAAGATCCATTATCAATGTAGTTTGTATTAGTATTAGTCATTTTAAAATAGCTTAAGAAACAAGTATTTTAAAGATTAGTAAGCAAGAAACACTGCTCTGATACCACTTATTGGTCCCAAAGGAGTCTACAAGAGTTCAAGGATATAGAAACAGTTTGTAGAAGGGGGGGGGGGGGTTGAATACAGACACACAGATTTTTAGTTTTTAAATGAGTTTATATTGAATAAACAAATTTACAGTTACAAGCGGAATTAGAACAAGTATTTAAACCTATTCTATTGTAACTAAGAAATCACACAGTTTGATGCACAAGGAAATGAGAAAGAAAAGAAGTAGAGGTTTAAGGAAATAGAAAGTAGTATGCATGAAGATGAAGAATGGATCTTCACCTATTTATACCCGTTTCAATTAATGTAAGACAAAAGGTATATCCCACGAGTCAAACTTTCACTGGATGCTTGTCCTTTGTTCAAAAGTAACCATGTTTTTGGCGACGTGTGAATAGTACTAAATCAGATTTGATGGGGACATAAGAGACTATCCGTACGTCCTTCTCTGACATAGTATAAGGTTTTGACTTTTGTGCATCGAGGATAAGATCAACATTAATCTTGCTAATAGACTTCACTTTATCGTTGAACTTTGAAACTTCAAGGATGAACTTTTAGAGTATCGCTGAGGCCTAGCAAGACTTCACACTTCTGTTTAGACAATCATTGCTATCACTAAACCGCTTCAGATTACTAGTTGATTATCTCTATCTTCAGCTTGGTCTTCGACTTTCGCTGAATGTTCTTATGGTGTGATTGTTGTTCTTCAGATCTTCAGAGATAAACTTAAGGTTCCTGATTTTCAGCGATCGCTGAGTGCAATATGCTATCGCTGAATTTGAACTTTAGCTTATAAATGGAATTTTCACTAACTATTCAGAGGAATCATATTCAAATTACTGAGAGGAGTTATTATCAACAAGGACTAAAGATGAAAAAAAACTAAAACAAAACAAAAGTACAAGGACTAACTAAGTAAAATTTAGAAATTTCAAGTCCTGGGGATAAAGGTGACAAAATTTGACCTTAAACTCCAGGTACTAAAACTGTCAAAACAGAAAGTTAAAAACTAACAAACTAACATAAAAGAACTAAACTTTGGAAAGAAACTCAACAAAAAGTTAACTGTAGCAGACATAACAGAACTAACACAAAAAGGACTGAAAATGTAACAGACACTAACAAAACTAACGAAATCTAACAGAGAAAAAAAAATCAACAAAATATGGCTTAAAGCTGCAAGGAATATCGCTTGAATTTTTTTTGGCAGAATATCGCTTAGGCTTGGAAAAAGTGTAGCGTCGCTAAAAACTTAACAACTGTCATTATAGATCAAAACAATAATCACCAACTTCAACCACGAGTTTTATCCTTAGAAAAATGTAGCGTTCGACAATCGAAAAACGAAGTTTTCTTACCGTCGGCTTTCAACGACAATTCAACAACAAAGATGTTATCGAAACATCAACGAATTCTCATCGGAACAATAACAAAAATGCATCGAAACATTATTGAAACAATTACGAAAAATTGTAACGAAATCGTATCGAACCTTATCGAAACACACCGAAACTCTATAGAACTCATCTCATCACGATGTCGCTAAAACCAACCCTAACGAGAATTTGATGCACATGGCGACAAATTAAAAGGGTTAGGCTTAATGCCTAGTGAGTTCAAACGTTTTCATCATTTGTATAAAGTAGTAAACTAGAAAATACTATTCGAATCACAATTTCCAAATTGAAATGTACTAAATATAAAAACGACATCTTTCCCAAAACCCACCATTTTTGTGATGAAATAACTAACCAAAAACATCTATTTAATCGTGAAACTAAAACCCAACACTAACACGACCAAGAATAAATCAATAAGCATAAAAATAGAAAACATAGCTTTAATCAAATTTTATAAACAAGTAACACACGTTTACCCTTACAAGGGCATAAAACATCTGAAGATGATGGGAGAGACCCGATTTACCATTCGTTGTGACGCCCATAAGGTGGCCACAAGCCAATATTGTTAGAGCCTCACATAAAGGTATGGTAGCCTTTTAGATCAACCAAAACCAGTATTATAGTCATTTATGCACATAAGCTCTTTGTTGTTAGGGCGTCACATAAAGGCATGGAGACCACTAACATCAACCAAATCTAGTAATATAGTCATTTTTGAGCATACACCCATTCGCTCGGAAATTACACAATAATCACAATGCCTATTTCCGAGTTAAAGTAAATGATGAATTGGAAATTACACAATTATCACAATGCCTATTCCCAAGAAAATAAAAAGGAAACTCAAGTTGTACGGCTTGAGAATCTCACCCCTTATATACACCATTAGACCAACTTATATGCCTATGGATCCATTACATTCTAGCCATAAAATTACACGACACTAAATGAATGACTAACGCACCCAAAATGTGTAATATATCAAATAAGTGTAGCATAATTGCATACAACTCTAAAGCTCGATATAGAGCAATTTAAACCGGACAAACGTCCCCAATACTCTTTTAGTCAAAACCGAGCAAAAGCACAATAACTCAACACTTATGTCATTACCCAAAACAAACATCTTTGGTTGAGACAAACCATTTTCCAAATGAAATCATACTCCATTATTTCCAAAATGCCTCATAAAGATCCGCATTTATGAGACACGACAATAAAACAACCAACACTTTTGATTTACTTGACAAAATATGCAAATACCCCAAATATATGCATTTTCAAGATGTATTAAACCAAGAACATCATGTATATAAACTTCATCAAATACTCAACACATTTCATAAATAGTAAGTAAACATGTTAATACTTCAAAATGGACATTTTTGGCATGTACATAGTTTTCATAAAACAACTTGAATTCACCTTGCAAGATTTAGGCTAAATCTAGGTTTTACCCCAAGATTGATCTTTCTTTGGTGAAGACTTCAGATCCAATGACACACACCTCTTCAAATTTTATCTAGGTCATAACCAAAGCCTAAAGATATACCACAGGTAACCTCAAACTCAGATTCATAACAAATCCTAGTCAAAACCTATTATCATCCAAATACTCAAAAATGATCAAAACTCCAAAATATGGAAGATACCTCAAAATCAAAGTTCTAGGAGGTTAAATCGAAAGGTTTTAACAAGAATAAAGGTTTAGAAGGTTAAGATGGAGATAAAGAGGATAAAGATCTTGAGTTTTAATCCACTAGCTTTAATCTCTCAAACTCTGATAGAGAAATCGATTAGGAGTAACGAATGGTCAAGGACCAAAAATAAGAGGGAGAGAAGTGAGTACGGGAAGAAACAAATGAGAAAAATATGGAAAAGAAGGCAAAAATGGTATTTCAAACGGGTTGTAGGGTTTCTGCTCAGATTCTCACTGGCACAAGCAAAATAGAGTAGTGTCCGCGAGCAGTGTAAAAAACATAGTTATGCCTACTTTTTGAGGTTTGCCCGCGGGCGCGAGCAAAATAGGGGTACGGCAGCGAGCAGTGTAAATTTCTAGCAAAAGGTGATTTTTGTCAAATGCGATAACCAACATGCATGATACATCTAAATGACTATAATAAGGCCGAAATACATGCGAAACTTGAAATTATGGACACTAAAAATCTGGGCATTACACCCCAAACTTACAAAATCTACATATCTAGTAACATAGGGGTTATTACATCCATATAACCTAGTTCAGACATCCAGATGTTACAAGTATAAATTATTGTGAAATATCATATTTTAGTAATATACGAAGAACTTTTAATCTGTAAAATCAAATACTTTAAAACATTTTGATTTGATTTAATCGAATATCTTAAGATTTGACTTGTTTTTTCAATAATTAAATACGAAAGATTGGAACAAAAATAAAGTCGTATCTCAAGATGAGAGGGTGACGGCGAATATAGAGTCCATAACTCAAACAACTTGCCTCACATGATTCTATCATCCATTCTCTTTCATCCATCCTTTAGAAACATCATACATCAAAAGTTGATAAGACAAGTTGCAACAAAGTGAATTTTAATTTGTTTTATTTTGATTAATCAGTTTTTAAAGTTTCTATTTTAAATTATTGAACTTTTAAAACATTTCAATTAACAATCCAAATATAAACAAAAATGTTATTGATTATTCCATACAAAGAGATTTAACATTATAGTTTTTTATAACGAAGAATTTCATTTATGGTTCTTCATAAAAAAATAAATCAAATTCGTTATAAGTTTAAATATCGTAAAAAGAGTATTTTATGTACCAAGTTTTTTAAATAAAAATAAGAAAGAAAATCCATAGTAATGATTATTTATGATGATAATACTAATAAAAATATTATTAAATAGGTAAGTTTAAATATAAAATATTAAGCAAATTACATATGCCCAAAATGTGAGAGTATTTTTGTCATTTTAGGTATTTCTTATATTATTTTGATTATACAAGTTTTAAATTCACATGTATAAGTGGTGGTTGTATTTAATATAAAAAAACTAAATTAACAAACACCCCCTCCCCTCCCCTCCCCTCCCCTTTCTTCCTCTCGCCTCCTCCCAACAAGATGTAGACTGTAAATTTCAACATCACCGGTGTTGTAAATCTCACCATGTTGGTCCCAAAAGAATAACAATATGACAGTAACACGTGGGAGCGAAAAAGAATATTCTCAAATTTAAAATATCTTATTCAGAACTTTAAGACTCAATGATGAGATTCTAAAATTTAATGGATTCACTTTATTGTGTGTGTAGCGTATGAGAATTTATTGAGAATTTTATTTCATGTTATTTTGTTGTTAGAAATGAAGATTTTGATAATGTTCATTTTGTAGTTTTCCCTTGAGTTTTTTGAGAATTGTTTATTTGCATATAATTTGCATGCACATTTTTATTCGAAGCCTTCTTTATGATATTTTAGTACCTTGAACAATGTGAGTATATGGATGATTTGAGTTTAGATTTGAACCCAACATAAATGTTTTCATATTGTAACCAAAGCGCATACACATATCGATTTACCAGTTTTGAGAAATGAACTGATTGCATGTGGGTATTGTTGGATAATCTTATGTCATGTCGTCTTATGACTAAAAGAAAGAATTTATAGCTCTATGTTGTGTAACTCCTCTATTGGAAGTTTTGTACAAACATTTTGTTGCACGCTATTTTAGTGCATGGATTTATTTTATATACATGGCATCAATAAATGTGTGTTAAGACTATAAGGGTTCGTTTTAAAAGTTTACTAATCATATTCTCATTATTGTCGCCATTAGTTTAAATAATGATCACATAACTTTCAAGTTGGCTATATATATGGCCACTTTTCACAATTACCTAGTTATGATAAAAATATTTATGTATGCGTAAAACTGATTATAAAGATTTTATGTTCGTTAAATCTTTTATGAACGAAATTAGCATATGTGGTGGGTATTGTAATAGACGACTAGAAAAGTCCTTGTGAATTTAAGTGTCGAATAATCTAACTTGTGCCTGGTTTTGAATTTTATGGTTTCAGTTTGAACAATCGGTGTATATAGGAGATTTTGAGCTATTAGATTTATGTGTCATTTCGGGTTATTTATGTGATGATCTTCTCGTTTCATCAATGTTCGGGTTGGAATTTATGTGATTGATTGCTTTGATGAGTTGTCTGGTTGACATCATTAACTGTATGAGGATGATATGTCATCTTGGTGGGTCTTCACGTTTGGAGAAAATTTTATGGTTCGCTCATTAGAGAGAAATAGTCTTGAGATTTCATTGCAATTAGGAAGAATTGTGGAATCATGCACTAGATCATTGCAGTGATTAGGTTCAAGTTCTCACAGTAGGTATCAACTTTAAAATAATATTGCCAGTCGAAACAACGTAAGTCAGGAATGAATTTCTTATGGGATACTCACAGTTGGAGTATGGTCATTTTTCTAGCTTAAGTGTCAACTTCTGATTTTCTTGAGGTCAAGAATCATTGGAGTAATTGGGGTACTTCAGTTGAACTGTAGGAAGTGTTCGAAAGCTTTATGTGGTAAACCTGAGGAGGATAGTTATTGTGAATAGTGATGAATGATAATGAACAATTGACTTGCTAAGGAATTTTGAAAGTTCTTTGGATTTTGTTGTGCTTATGATAGTTTGGATTGTCAGTTTAAGCTTGTGTTGAACCGAACCGAGCTTATGTTTAAGATTTTTATCATGGAAGGGACTATGGGTCCTTCATGGTGTTAATTAGGAGGAATTTAGAGTAAATGTTCAAGGAACCTTAACTGGAAGTCGTGTTATGGAAGAGACTTTGATAGTCGAAGTTAAGTTATTAATGCAGCAGTGGAGATGGTTAAGTCAGGCCATAACCTATTCTTGAAGTGTTATGAACTACCTAAGGTTGGGACGCAACTGAGATCTTAGGGTCAAAGTTTAATTCAACAGGGTTCGTTGTTCCATCAAGTGTGAGTGTGATGTATTAAATGTTGAGATCGGGTTAGTGATGATAGTTTATGAAAAACAAAGTGGTTGTCCTTACCAAGAAGTATCATCTATCGTAATTAAGGACAAATTTATATTGAGGCACTCTTTTGGAAATGAAACTATTGGATTGAGAAAGTCTGGTACTTCGAGGTCTTCTTTTCTAGGATTTTTATCCCGTTGGAATGGACGAATCGCAAGTCATCTGTCGGGCTCGTGCTCCGGGTTGTGTGTCATTCAAGATTTGGATCAACATTAGATTTTGAGAACAAAATCATTCTAAGGTTGGGAGGATTGTAATACCCGTAATTTGGACTTCTTATTATAATAAGTGATTCATCTAAGTGTAATTAAGTTTTAATATATGAAGATTACCATATAGAAAACATGTTGGAAATCATGGGATTCGAATCGGGCTCGAAAAATGTGATAAATGGCGAAAAAGAGAGGGAAATGGCCTCCAACGATCTGAGTGTAACACTCGAGATTTTAGAGGCTTATGTCAATGGTTATATTGGAATTTAGATCATAGGATGGAAATTTAATAAGGGATTATGTATTTATAAAGGTAGGTTTATCAAGGATCGAATCGGGTGCAAAAACCGGGCGAAAACACGAAAAATGGAGTTTAGGTGGCCAAGCCGTAGGACAAGTCGTGGGCTAGGTCGCGCAAGTCTTTATTTTAGTGTATTTTTGGGCGCGCTGCTTTCCTGGTCTTAGGCCGCGGGGAAGGTTGCGCAAGTCACCAGATCAGCATAAAATCGAGATTTCATGATTTTTCTTCATTTCACCATAACTTTCTCATCTCAACTCCGATTTAGGTGATTCTTTTTGCTACGGTCTCTATTTTTGAATCTCCTCAATATGAGATGAATAAAAGAAAACGTATTTTAATACTATAGAGAATTTGGGAAAGTTAATCTCTTCATCTCTTCCTCTTTTAAGCTAGGGTTTGGTATGTTCTTCATCTCCACCCTTTTTCATCCATCTTTGTATTAGGTTTTAAGTTCTTTGTGGTGGATAATATTTTGAGAATATTTAAGGTTAGCATATGGAAGATCTATTTGTAGATCTAAGCTCCACGTCTTCCGCACTTGGAGATGACGACAATTATTAGGTAATAGTAACTCCCGATCTTGGTCTATCTTTTGTTGATGTTTAATATAGATTGGATATTTGAGGTAATTCAGATATTTATTAATAAGAAAGAGATTTGCCCTTTAGTTGTTGTATTAACAAAAAATTTAAATTAGCTGCTCTTTCCAGATTTGAGGGTCTAACAACATTAATGGTAGAGTAGCTCAAATGATGGACGCAACCATGGGATGTCAGCGAGAGATGTTCACCAAGATGCTTGAAGAAAAGTGTGCAAGTAACCGAAGGCCCAAAACATAGGATGAGAATGTAATTTGTGGGTCTGGTGGTAATGGGAATGACAATAGTACTAGATTAGTCGAGAACCGAGTTGATGATGACAAGTGAAACGAAAAGGGATGTTCCTACAAAACATTCATATGCATCAAGCAACTTGATTTTTATTTATTCTAGGTCAACCGATCTCCTTGTTTGCATGATTTGCTTGAGAGAAATTGAGCAAGCATTCGAGTATAGTGAATGCATTGAAGATAAATATGGGAAGTTCTCCTCCCATATATTGAGAGTCAAGGGCTCTTAGTTGGTAGAATGTCACTACGTTTACCCTTCGACCGCTATAGTGGCAATGTTTGACTTGGGAAATGTTCAAGGCCATGATAATGGAAAGGTACTACAGTGAGAGGGTACTTGATCGAATTGAAGGCGAGTTCTATGCCCTTAAATAATGGAACAGGATTATCGCTTGTTATTCAAGCTCCTTTATCTAGAAGTTAGACTTATTGGGGCATGTGGCTCTCGATGAGAAGACTAAGATTAAAAGCTACCTTAAGGAATTACGATTGAGTTGAAGTCATTTGTGAGAAACGCCAAGGTCACTACTTTGCAAGAGGCTTCGGAAGAGTCTTAGTTGATTAAGGATGATTTAGCTTAGAAAAAAGCAAGAGAGTATGGTAGTTGGTGAAAAGAGAAAATGGGAAAGACATTCTAGGCCTTTCAGAATAGTGTTCTAAGTGCCATAAGTGTCAATTCAAGCATATGGGAGCATGTAACCTTAATTATGTGGAGTGCTACAAGTGTGGAAAGGTGGGTAATATAATTAGGGATTGTACCATATAGAAAGTGGTTTGCTTTAAGCATAGGGGGAGCCAAGCTATATCAAGAAATGATTTCCAAAGCTGAGAAATGGTGGGAAGGAATTGGGTTTGATCGCTAGAAAATAGAAAATAGACAAACAACCTCTAAGTTGGATTTAATCGATACAAAATTGAACACGGCCGATCAATTTGGCTAGAAAGACTGTTTTAGATGGACACCAAACCACCAATTTGGAGGAATATTTCTATATTTCCGTCAAAAAGCAAATTTATTTGTAGGCATGAGAATGAGATCTGCCCCGGTGTACTCGCCCCAACGAGGATGGAGATTCCCTGCAAAACCGGGGACTGGGGATGAGGACTCTCGAAAGTTAAAAACCAGGGATGGGGACTGTATATCCGCTTCATCCCGTCCCCAAATATTAAATATATAATTTATAAAGAAGTAAGTTTAATACCTTTCAGATTTAAAATAGTATTTTAACACTTCATGTTAAATACATATTTTGGTCGTTTTGCTTTTTTTTGGATAAAAAACGTTGAAATTCGAAAATGTTTGATCAAACACTTACTTATGATGTTGTAATTTAATTCACGTACAAATATTTGATACTTAATAAAACAAAGTTTAAAAATATATGAGATCTAAACCCAAACTATTAGAGCATCTCTAACAACTTTGTTATTATAGAAAAAATTGGATTTTCCTTCTCTAAAGTGCTCCAACAGCATTGATATATTGTTTGATATTTTAGAGATTTGGGAAGAAATCTTTAAATATAGAGAAATCTCTAAAATTCCAAAAGTAGGAGAGAGAAACATTATTTTAATATATACAATCAATCAAAATTATTGAAATTAAATGTGTAGAAGAGAGAAATAATCTATACTATCTATATTATTATATAAAAGCTACTAAATGGTTATGTTCACACTTTAAAGAGTTGCCATTTTTTATGCTTCATGTACAACACTCAAAAGCTAATAACCTTCCACTTGCCTAATTTTCCTGAACTTTTGATACTCAACCCACTAAACCCACTCCTCCCAGTTCCTTCTAATTCTCTACCACGTCCCCTTAAATCGTGAGGGATGATATTAAAGAAAAACCATTGCCATTCACCTCAATTATCTGCGACCCATCACGCTCCTCGGTTCTCTGCGATTGATGTGCGAAAATCATATCCTCACTAGTCACCTCTCAATTCCGATAGGTAAATTTTTCCCTCAACATCTCAATCATCGCCGATAAATCCTATACCATAAAATCAATTATATTGTTCCGGGAATTCTTCTGATGCTCAAGATTTCGCTACCACTTCAATCTGTATCCTTAACCTTTGTTCGAACTCTACAACTTACAATGTTGTTTTATCATCCTTGCTTACATGAACCTAATTAGAGCACCACCTGTTTGATGAAATGCCTCAACTTTTCATAGGAAGATTAAAATTCTATAACCAGGTACACAGTGTTTTCTATTTGCTTATCTTCACCATCCATTTTGTTTCTATCACTTGTGTGCATTATGCCCATACTAAAGAACAAAAGATGAGTTCACGTATCCAAAAAGAAGATTAGAATTTGGAGAAAAATGGAGCTTTTTGTATCTTCAATATTTGTACAGGAAAGTTCTCTTCAAAACGTCATCAAAGTTTTGAGCATTTTCTCTTTACTGATTTTGTTTATGGATTTTTCTAAATTATAATTCTTGCATATATTTTTTGTTTTATCAATCATTTTCTTCAGAGTTAATTATTTCTTTAGTTTGTTTTGTTGTAGCTTGCATGAACGTGATGAGTCAAATGGAACCTATTCTTCTTTACCTTGAAGTTGTTTTACTGTTGGTTATTTGTACAACTTATTTGTATGCTCATAGACACAAAATCTGATACATTCTCTATGCAGTCAAATGTAGATTTGATGAATCAAAGAGAATTTAGCAAATTGCAAGGAATTTATTTGTATGCTCATATCAATCGTCTTGCATTTGTGTTTACTCCAATCATATCGGCTCTCACAAGGAATTTGTGACCTTAAGATCCACTACAAGTTTGGAAAACACAAGTTTCATGGTATGTTCAAGATAACATCTTAATTATCATTTACCAGCTTCTTTAAATTTTCTTATCATCTCAAGTGGGTATCTAAATTCTGAGTTTTGGATATGCAAGGTCTGTAAAGACCCCTCTCCGGCCCAAATGACGCAGTTGCTGCTCAAATTCTAAAAGGGGGAATGGCTACTTCATTCGCCCTTTTGACGGTGGTGGTTCCATTATACACGGTTGATAGTTTATCATCTTAATCTTGAGGGTAACAAAGATTTTTTTCCTGTATTTCTAACGCATTTTATTGTTAAAATCAAAAGATTTATTATGTAGTCGTGGAGTGTGTTCGAGGCTGTTCACTTTATGAAATTTCCAAAGTTGTAGCCTAAAAAGTTGTAATTTTCTTTTTTCTAATAAAATTTTCTGGGATATTTTTGTTTTCTCTTTTTTATATATTTTTTATAAATATAACTGTGATTAAGAATTGTAACTTTGTTGTCCAAGTCAACATGCATTCTAAGGTTATTGAAATATTCTATTGATTAAGTTGAATTGTCCCTTTATTGTTGTTGTTGTTGTTGTTGTAGTTGTTGTTTTTAATCTTCGAAATGATAAGCTGATGAGTATGGTGGATTCAGGGTTTCACTTTTGATTTGCTACCAGATGCTTTTGTGTTTTTGAAGTTGAGTAAGAAGCAGCTGAATATTGCAGATGGTGAACCTATTTACATTAAGCTGAAATAAATGAGGCTTATTCGTGTTGAAGGTGTATCAACCACTACTATAATGCTTCTTCGGTTGCTTGGTGTGGATATGGGACCATCATCAGCAGTTCAGCACCAGGTTTCTAATAGTGATGAGGTTATGTTTCAAAATAAGGACCTATTATTGGTAAAATGCTTGTTTCTTGTTTTAGACATATTTAAACTGACCCTTTCTTGTTTAGTTTTATAGATTTTTACAACACACTCCGCTCTATTCTATGAACAACTTACTCTTTTATCAAAATATTTATTCTAATAAGATTATTGGATTTCAGAAATGGTGTTAGCAAAGGCTTCAATGAGGTTTTGTTGAGCGAAATGGACAGCACTCGCTGGGTGATAGATACATTTTTTTAAATTAACACATTTGATTTTGTTGTGTTTCTTAATACATGAGGGGTTTCAGACGTTTGTGTCCTTGTTGGAGAACTATATGCCGCCTGATACGTTTGTCGTTCTACATAAGAGACATCATACATTGTAGATCCCAGATTATGCAAGCACAATGATTATGAAGTATAAAGCGATAAGAACACACAATATAACGAAGCTTCGTAGTCGTATATCTCACTTGTGGGATTACAATATGATTTGACAGTATTTTTGCTCTCTTGTAATAGACGTACATTCACACTCTTTAATGAATAGCCTAAAACTCCTATTTATATGAATAGGAAATATGGTATAAGGATGTGACAACTGTCAAAATTCGAGTTTTCAGGTTAGCTTCTATTAAGTTTAGTAGTGTTTATATAGTTTAATTTTAAGAATAGGAGTTAGTTGGTTTAGAATGGCCGAAAAATCCCTAGCAATTCCGGTAGTCGCTTAAAATGTCCGGTTCCGACCCGTAACTGTCTGAAACGTCCAATACAGTGCCAAATACTCTAATTTATACCCAATTATTATAAAATATGAACTTTTAAAGTTTCAAAAATAAAACTTTTTATTTTTAATTGAATTTAACCATTTTGGACTCATACTTGAAGGAAAAAGGCCAAAAATTGATAAATGGACTTTTAATTTTATCATTTTGAGCTTAAGATGAGTTTTTTTTTTTAAATTGGTTTGGGTAGGGCCCACCCCATGGCCGGCCACCCCCCCTTAAAATCCACATATAAAAACCAAATTTTCTTCATTTTGCTTATTTTCAAACTCAAAATTCAAATCTCTCTCTCTCTCTAGAAACAAAGGGACTTATTTACTTCTCTCTTCTCGCTCTCTTTCTTTTCTTTCTCTCAAAAGAGTTCCAGCCACATTTTCCATCTAAAATCCACCTAAGAGCAAGTATTTTTTAAGACAATCAACACATATCATCATCCAAGTAAGTACAAACATCATTTCATTCTTTTTCTTACCATTTTTGGGTGAAAACCCCATTATTTCTTGTATTTTGAATTTTCTTCTTCTAAACCTCCACCATTTCTGAGTTTATGGAGAGATTACACACCAAAAACATGTAAAAATGTTCATATAATGGTGTTAATCTATGACCCAAACAATAAAACTCAAGAAAATGGGTAAAAATCATGATTTTATGTGTTTTTGAACAACAATGGAGATTTTTGGTGCTGACAGATTCATTGCATGTACATAAATCGTCCATTTCCTTCAAATAATATGTTCAAATATCATGAATCTTCTTTCTACAAGTTTATTTAATGAGTTGGGGTTCTAATCCAAGTGGTGTCACTCAAAAACATTGAGTTTTGACCCCCCCAAATGCTCATAACAAGATGCATGTGCATCTGGAAGTTCAACAGTAGGTAAACCCTACTTTGAACGACCATAACTCTTTGAATATTCTTCCAAATCACTTGATTCTTCTTCTGGAAGTTAACTTAATGTGTTACCTTTCATATGCCACTGATTTCATTCAAAAATATGGTGATTTGAGGTTCCAACTAATTGAAACAAAATGAGTGTGCAAACTGTTAACCAATGACAGATTTGTGCATGCATGTTCAAATGGCCATATTGCTTTCAAAACTCAACGAAAAAGGATGATTTTTCTTTTGAGAGTTATTTTTATGAGTTATATTCAGTTTGCAAGTGGAAGCACTTAAAAATATGGAGTTTTGACCCTCCAAACACCTAAAATACTTTAGGTGTGCAATCTGTGAAAGCACCAGCAGCTAAACTCTACTTTGTGTGTTAGTATCTCCTTTGTGATTTGTCTTTAATACATGATTCTTCTTCTAAACCTTTATTTTATGAGTTAGGATTCATATGAATCCAGTTTCATACAAAAATATGAAGTTTTGAGGCATTAACCAATTTATTAAAGTTAAGTGTGCAATCTGTCAGCTAATGACAGAATTGTGCATGCAACTTTGTGGTGCCATATCTCCATCATAACTTCTTCAAAATTAGTGATTCTTATCTCAAAAGTTTCCTTTATGAGTCATGATTCGAATACAACTGGAAATTCTAGAAAACACTAAGTAGAACTCCTCAAATGAGTGATTTACTAACATGGTGTAATCTGCCATGCCAGTTGTGACCCTTTGCATTGCATAAATTATTTGAATCATTTTTGCATGTCCAAAATGCATCAAATTTGGTCAAAATCACCATAATCCAGTACTATATCACATATAAAAATATGGGAAGCTATGTCATTTTGGAACTATCTATGTTTTGATCATTTTGAGCATTATAAGTTTCTGTCCAGAAGTGAAATTCTGGAATTTCTTGATTTTAACAATTATTGATCATTTGATGGTTTATAACACAATTTACGGTATAAATTACTATATTAACGAGCATAGGTGCATTATGTATAATTGGACTATAGACAATCAAGTTGGATGCATGTGGACATTTATAAGCTTAAGACTTACTCACCTCCATAAGTAGTTTTAGACCCATAAGTGATGGTTTTGATCATTTTCTCTTTGTTAGGGAATCGTTAGGCCTTTGGGTGGGATCGGATCGTGTTTCGGAGTAGCGGAGCTTTGCACATAGGTGAGTATTCACGGCCCCTATTTTTAGATGTTTATACGTTTGGGGTGTAAAGCATGTTGTTTTAATGGAAATTGAATTGATTTATATTGATTTAATGAAAAGTATATAAATCATTGTGATGAGCAACTTTTTATTACACAAAATGATATGTTGAGTTATGTAAAGTCCCCGTGGTACACTACTATTTAACTCTAAATGAGCCGATGATATTTGTGGATAGCGCTATTTGGTTGACATACCCACCTAACTGGCAAGTAGGGGTGCACTTTATCAATTAAGAATGTTCTACACATGTGGACTTTAGGTCCACCGCTGAGGTAGTTCGTGGGGCGTAGAATGTCGAGTAGGCTTAGTAGTGGCTCAATATTTATATATCATGTGTAATGGTAAATTTGTATTTTTGCTCATGAATTTTTAAAACTTTAAAGTTGATGCGGACTTTTGCTTCGCTATTTCTATACCTTGCATATAAAATGTTTTGTGCATATGTAAAACCTGTGAACTCACCAACTCTTTGTAGTTGACACTTTGTTTTAACATGCTTTACAGGAAGATAAGAAGGTAACCGATCCAGCTTAGTTTATTTTTGTGGAACACCAATCAAGATTTTATATGTATCTTTTTAGTTTGATGTAATTTGTTGTTAAGACAAAGTTGTCGAATTATAAACTTTTAAACTGTCAACGTTGATGTTTTATTTATAAATATATGGTTGGTGTTTATATTCCTACTGCTGTGAACTTGAACTGTCTTACCCCGTGTTTCCGCTTTAGCGGGGTGTGACAGACTTGGTATCAAAGCCTTAGGTTATAGAGAACACCGGTTTTCTAATAAAAACCATGCACTATAACCAAAATTTTATTTTCTTAGATGAAGGTATAAAAAAAATAAAAATAAAAACTGCTACTAGTATAACTACAATAAGCATCATTCTAGCATATTATAATTAGGCAAAGCCTGATCACCTATGTCTAAATATGGTATGAATAAGAAGGGGCTTGGACTAGTTATACTAAATTTAGCATAGATCGGAAAACCTCTTATTTCAAATTGAAAATATGATTTTTTTTTTTGTGTGAGTTCACATGTGTATTATAAAATGTTTCTGACATTTGTTAAAAAAAAATTATCACAGCATTATGTCTCACTCATCCTCACTTGCCGAGCACTCCCCCGACGAATCCGGGTTTTTTACTAGCCTCCCTAGGAGGAACCAACCCATCCATGATGAGAGCGATCCGTCTGAAGAAAGTGACGCGGCAACCCGAGAGACTTCTGTGGAAACTTCTATACCTGCGCCACCTCCAGTTGATGTGGCTGGTCCGTCGCGAGGACCTAGGACAATGAGAACCGCCCAAAAGCGCGTTCTCCCTCCTAGGAGGGTGACTATTGTGGTTCCCTCTGAACCTCCGAGCGAGCCATCCAGATCGCAAACTCCATCGCGAAGTGTGACTCCTCCTACACCCGCAGTTGGAGTACCCGTGCCCCAGTCTCGAGGAATGACCGCAGCAGAGAACTATTGGGTCTTGGGTATGGCCAACGAAGTACACACTCATCGGCTGAGGTTGGAGCATTTCCAGCAGTCCATAGACGGCATTTTTACAGCCCTGTACTCACAAGATGAGATTACAGATAGGATCATGGAGATAACCTCTGAGTCTAGGAGGGCGATTAGGAGGCTGTACACTTATTTGGCTTGGGCATTAGGAGCGTTGATGGTGATGCTAGGAGTCTTGATTTGGGTTTTGATGCACTAGGAGACTTCTGTCTTTATGAATCTTTTGGATAACAGTAGTTATTTTATTTTGAGGCTTGTAGCCTAGATGTTAAGTTTAAACACTTTATTGTTTTGTTGGTATGGTATTTTGATTTTTTTTTATGTTAAATTGTTATGGTTTATTATGGAGTTATGCATGATAATTATTTACCGCATGATTGTTCGTGTATGAGTTTATTTGATTATTGTTGAGTGAATGTTATAAGATACGCATAACTTAGTATGTAGACTATATGTGACCATAGTATTAGAATCTGACCAAGACTCCATTTGAAATGGTGTTCTAGAACAATGCCTCCAAGCAGAGAGAACCCAGAAGTTGCACGACTGGTATCCGAACAACTTATGGGTGCACTTCCAAACATTGTTAGCCAGGTAGCAGCTGGCCTAAATTCTAATCAAAATAACAATCGTGGACCGGGAGATAGGGAATGTACATATAAATCTTTCAGAGGTTGTAACCCTAAAGAATTCCACGGAACTGAAGGAGCCGTCGGTTGCCATCGACTCGGTTAGAGAGCATGGAGTATGTTCTCCACATTAGCAAGTGTACAGAAGGAAGGAAGGTAGAGTATGCTGCTTGTCTTTTACAAGGGCGAGCATTAACTTGGTGGAACACTCAAATACAAACTAGATGTCGGGAAGCAGCAAACAGTCTTACATGGGAAGATTTCAAAAGAATGCTGAAGGAAGAATATTGCCCAAGGAGTGAAATTCAGAAATTGGAAGCAGAATTATGGAACCATGAAATGAAAGGAAACGATATTGATACTTATACTGCCTGTTTCCATGAATTGGCCAAGCTAGTACCACATTTGGTAACACCTGAGGAGAATAGAGTTGACCGATACGTATGGAGTTTGTCTCCAGAAATTAGAGGGGACGTTACTTCAGCTGATCCAGAGACACTTCAAGCAGCAGTAAACGTAGCAACACGACTCACCAACAATGCGAACCGTACAGGGACGTTTGCAACCAACAAGGCATTGGGAAAGAGAAAGGTGGATGAACCTGCAAGAAGACAGTTTGGGAAGAGGTCGGGTAAGGATCAAAGAACATCAGGAAATTATGGTATTCAGGCATCGGCAAAGGAGAAAGGAAAAGGGTCGTACCCGAAATGTGATAAATGTAATAATCATCATCAAGGGAAATGCATCACTTGTCTCAAGTGCAACAGGAGAGGCCATGTCGCGAAGGATTCCAGGGTTGGTGAGAAGAGAGCATGTTATGAATGTGGGAGCACAGATCATTTCAGGAACAGGTGCCCAAGACGGAATTGGAGGCCAGACACTAGGCAACATCAACTAGCAAATCAAGGGAACCAAGGAAATCAAGCACGAGGTCGGGTATTTGAAATTGGAGCGGAAGAAGCAAGACAGAACCCAGATGTAGTTACAGGTACGTTTCTTCTAAACGATCATCATGCATCCGTACTATTAGATTCTGGAGCAGATAGGAGTTTTGTGTCATTAGATTTTAGACCAAAGATAAATCTAAGGCCTCAAAAGTTGAAAGAATCATACGTAACTGAATATGCCAACGGTCAAGAGTGTAGAGTCAATGATGTAATAATGAACTGCACTATAAATTTGGCTAGTAGGGATTTCCGTATAGATTTAATCCCGATTAAACTAGGAAGTTTTGACGTGGTTGTGGGCATGGATTGGTTATCCAAAAACCGAGCCGAAATTTGTTGCTCCGAAAAGATTGTACGAATTCCGTTACCCGAAGGGGGAAAACTCGAAGTACATGGAGAGAAACCCAGGAGGGGTATTAAAGTAGTGACATGTATGAAGATGCGAAAGTATTTGAGAAAGGATTGCATTGCTTTTCTAGCTCACATCAAGGATAAGAAGGCTGAAGAAAAGCGCATTCAAGATATTCCTATAGTTCGGAATTTTCCTGAGGTATTCCCGGACGAATTGCCTGGAGTACCCCCACCAAGACAAGTGGAGTTTCACATAGAATTAATTCCTGGAGCCGCGCCAGTCGCGAAAGCACTATATCGATTAGCACCATCAGAGATGCAAGAGCTGTCGGAACAACTTCAGGAATTACTCGACAAAGGATTTATCAGACCTAGCTCTTCACCTTGGGGAGCCCCAATTTTATTTGTTAAGAAGAAAGATGGATCTTTTCGAATGTGTATCGATTATAGGGAACTCAACAAGTTGACAATTAAGAACCGATACCCCCTTCCCCGGATTGATGATCTGTTTGACCAACTTCAAGGTGCAACGTACTTCTTAAAGATCGATCTTAGGTCTGGATATCATCAAATGAGAGTGCGAGAAGAAGATATCCCCAAGACGGCCTTTAGGACTCGATACGGTCACTACGAGTTCCTAGTCATGCCATTTGGTCTAACAAACGCACCAGCAGTTTTCATGGATTTGATGAATAGAGTATGTCGACCGTATCTCAACAAGTGTGTGATTGTGTTTATAGATGATATACTTATTTATTCTCGAGACAAAAAGAAGCATGAACAACATTTGAAGCTGATACTGGAATTGCTCATAAACGAAACGTTGTACGCCAAGTTCTCCAAATGAGAATTTTGGATTCGTGAAGTGCACTTTTTTGGCCATGTGGTGAATGAAAAAGGAATCCATGTTGATCCAGCTAAGATTGAAGCCATTAAGAAATGGGAAGCCCTAAAGACACCAACGGAGATCCGTCAATTTCTAGGATTGGCAGTTTATTACAGGAGATTCATCGAGAATTTCTCTAAAATTGTGCAACCACTAACAACTCTAACCCAAAATGATAAAAAGTTTATTTAGGGAAAAAACAAGAAGAAGCCTTCCAACACTCAAACACAAGTTATGCAACGCACCGATTCTGGCTCTACCCGAAGGAGTAGATAACTTTGTAGTCTACTGTGATGCTTCACATCAGGGAATGGGCTGCGTGTTAATGCAGAAAGACAAGGTTATTGCATACGCATCAAGACAACAAAAGATTCATGAGAAGAATTACACTACTCATGATTTGGAGCTAGGAGCGGTGGTATTCGCACTCAAGATATGGAGACATTATCTCTATGGTACTAAGTGTACTATATTCACAGATCACAAGAGCCTTCAACATATTCTTGACCATAAAATGTTAAACATGAGGCAAAGAAGATGGGTTGAACTACTTAGTGACTACGACTGTGAAATAAAGTACCATCCAGGCAAAGCTAATGTGGTAGCCGACGCGTTAAGCCGAAAGGAAAGAGTAAAACCAACAAGAGCACGTGCTATGGGAATGATGGTCCAGACGAGTTTAAAAACTCAAATACTGGAAGCACAAGGAGAAGCTTTGAAAGAAGAGAATTTGAAGAATGAAACCTTGCAGCACCTAAAGAAGGAATTTGAAATGCAGATAGATGGGGTACATTACTTTAAGAATAAGGTATGGGTACCGAAAGTTGGTGATCTACGATCAATCATTTTGGACGAAGCCCATCGATCCAGATATTCGATTCACCCAGGGGCAGATAAAATGTATAAGGATTTGAAGGAGTATTATTGGTGGCCGGGAATGAAGAAAGATATTGCCGTGTTCGTAAGCAAGTGTCTGACTTGTGCTAAGGTAAAGGCCGAACATCAGAAACCATCTGGTTTACTTCAACAACCCGAAATACCACAATGGAAATGGGAGCAAATAACAATGGATTTCGTGACTAAGCTACCTAGAACTGGAAAGGGGCACGATGCTATATGGGTTATAGTAGATCGACTTACCAAATCGGCTCATTTCATTCCCATTCGCGAGGATTTCAGCATGGAAAGGCGTGCACAAATCTACATTAATGAAATAGTTACACGTCATGGTGTGCCTATTTCCATTATTTCGGACAGAGATACACGATTTACATCGCGATTTTGGCAATCTCTTCAAAAAGCTTTGGGTACGCGTCTAGATTATAGCACTGCCTATCATCCTCAAACAGATGGTCAATCGGAAAGAACTATTCAAACGTTAGAGGATATGCTGCGTGCATGTGCAATAGATTTTGGTGGGAGTTGGGATACCCACCTGCCACTAGTTGAATTCTCTTATAACAACAGTTATCACACCAGCATGAAGCTCTTTACGGACGTAAGTGCAGATCATCGCTTAGCTGGGTAGAAATCAGAGATAGACAGTTGACAACGCCCGATATTATTCAGGAAACCGCTGATAAGATCTCGACAATCAAAGAAAGACTCAAGATAGCAAGAGATCGTCAGAAGAGTTATACGGATAATCGGAGAAAGCCGGTGGAGTTTCAAGTGGGAGATAAAGTGCTATTAAAAGTGTCCCCATGGAAGGGACAGGTACGCTTCAGGAAGAGAGGCAAGTTGGGTCCAAGATACATTGGTCCATTCGAAATACTTGAAAGAATCGGACCAGTGGCGTACAAGTTGAAGTTACCACCGAATCCAAGCACCATCCACGACACATTTCATGTATCGAATCTAAAGAAATGCCTAGCAGATGAAACGTTGATGTTACCCATGGACGACATTCAGATTAACGATCGGTTAAACTTCGTTGAAGAACCAGTTGAGGTTTTGGACCGAAAAGTTAAACGGTTAAGGCGCAGTAAAATCCCTATTATTAAAGTCCGTTGGCATGCGAAACATGATCCAGAACATACCTGAGAACGTGAAGATTTGATGAAGCAAAAGTATCCCAGCTTATTCACGAACACCCCGGAGAAAGCCACTTCTTAAATTTCGGGACGAAATTTCTTTAACGGGGGAAGGCTGTGACAACTATCAAAATTCGAGCTTTCAGGTTAGCTTCTATTAAGTATAGTAGTGTTTCTATAGTTTAATTTTTAAGAATAGGAGTTAGTTGGTTTAGAATGGCCGAAAAATCCCTAGCAATTCTGGTAGTCGCTTAAAATGTCCGGTTCCGACCCGTAACTGTCTGAAACGTCCAATACAGTGCCAAATGCTCTAATTTATACCCAATTATTATAAAATATGAACTTTTAAAGTTTCAAAAATAAAACTTTTTATTTTTAATTGAATTTAACCATTTTGGACTCATACTTGAAGGAAAAAGGCCAAAAATTGATAAATGGACTTTTAATTTTATCATTTTGAGCTTAAGATGAGTTTTTTTTTTTTTAAATTGGTTTGGGTAGGGCCCACCCCATGGCCGGCCACCCCCCCTTAAAATCCACATATAAAAACCAAATTTTCTTCATTTTGCTTATTTTCAAACTCAAAATTCAAATCTCTCTCTCTCTCTAGAAACAAAGGGACTTATTTACTTCTCTCTTCTCGCTCTCTTTCTTTTCTTTCTCTCAAAAGAGTTCCAGCCACATTTTCCATCTAAAATCCACCTAAGAGCAAGTATTTTTTAAGACAATCAACACATATCATCATCCAAGTAAGTACAAACATCATTTCATTCTTTTTCTTACCATTTTTGGGTGAAAACCCCATTATTTATTGTATTTTGAATTTTGTTCTTCTAAACCTCCACCATTTCTGAGTTTATGGAGAGATTACACACCAAAAACATGTAAAAATGTTCATATAATGGTGTTAATCTATGACCCAAACAATAAAACTCAAGAAAATGGGTAAAAATCATGATTTTATGTGTTTTTGAACAACAATGGAGATTTTTGGTGCTGACAGATTCATTGCATGTACATAAATCGTCCATTTCCTTCAAATATCATGAATCTTCTTTCTACAAGTTTATTTAATGAGTTGGGGTTCTAATCCAAGTGGTCTCACTCAAAGACATTGAGTTTTGACCCCCCCAAATGCTCATAACAAGATGCATGTGCATGAACGACCATAACTCTTTGAAAATTCTTCCAAATCACTTGATTCTTCTTCTGGAAGTTAACTTAATGTGTTACCTTTCATATGCCACTGATTTCATTCAAAAATATGGTGATTTGAGGTTCCAACTAATTGAAACAAAATGAGTGTGCAAACTGTTAACCAATGACAAATTTGTGCATGCATGTTCAAATGGTCATATTTCTTTCAAAACTCAATGAAAAAGGATGATTTTTCTTTTGAGTGTTAGTTTTATGAGTTATATTCAGTTTGCAAGTGGAATCACTTAAAAATATGGAGTTTTGACCCTCCAAACACCTAAAATACTTTAGGTGTGCAATCTGTGAAAGCACCAGCAGCTAAACTCTACTTTGTGTGTTAGTATCTCCTTTGTGATTTGTCTTTAATACATGATTCTTCTTCTAAAACTTTATGAGTTAGGATTCATATGAATCCAGTTTCATATGAATCCAGTTTCATACAAAAATATGAAGTTTTGAGGCATTAACCAATTTATTAAAGTTAAGTGTGCAATCTGTCAGCTAATGACAGAATTGTGCATGCAACTTTGTGGTGCCATATCTCCATCATAACTTCTTCAAAATTATTTATTCTTATCTCAAAAGTTTCCTTTATGAGTCATGATTTCAATCCAACTGGAAATTCTAGAAAACACTAAGTATAACTCCTTAAATGAGTGATTTACTAACATGGTGTAATCTGTAATGCAAGTTGTGACCCTTTGCATTGCATAAATTATTTGAATCATTTTTACATGTCCAAAATGCATCAAATTTGGTCACAATCACCATAACCCAGTACTATATCACATATAAAAATATGGGAAGCTATGTCATTTTGGAACTATCTATGTTTTGATCATTTTGAGTACTATAAGTTTCTGTCCAGAAGTGAAATTCTGGAATTTCTTGATTTTAACAATTATTGATCATTTGATGGTTTATAACACAATTTACGGTATAAATTACCATATTAACGAGCATAGGTGCATTATGTATAATTGGACTATAGACAATCAAGTTGCATGCATGTGGACATTTATAAGCTTAAGACTTACTCACCTCCATAAGTAGTTTTAGACCCATAAGTGATGGTTTTGAGCATTTTCTCTCTGTTAGGGAATCGTTAGGCCTTTGGGTGGGATCGGATCGTCTTTTGGAGTAGCGGAGCTTTGCACATAGGTGAGTATTCACGGCCCCTCTTTTTAGATGTTTATACGTTTGGGGTGTAAAGCATGTTGTTTTAATGGAAATTGAATTGATTTATATTGATTTAATGAAAAGTATATAAATCATTGTGATGAGCAACTTTTTATTACACAAAATGATATGTTGAGTTATGTAAAGTCCCCGTGGTACACTACTATTTAACTCTAAATGAGCCGATGATATTTGTGGATACCGCTATTTGGTTGACATACCCACCTAACTGGCAAGTAGGGGTGCACTTTATCAATTAAGAATGCTCTACACATGTGGACTTTAGGTCCACCGCTGAGGTAGTTCGTGGGGCGTAGAATGTCGAGTAGGCTTAGTAGTGGCTCAATATTTATATATCATGTGTAATGGTAAATTTGTATTTTTGCTCATGAACTTTTAAAACTTTAAAGTTGATGCAGACTTTTGCTTCGCTATTTCTATACCTTGCATATAAAATGTTTTGTGCATATGTAAAACCTGTGAACTCACCAACTCTTTGTAGTTGACACTTTGTTTTAACATGCTTTACAGGAAGATAAGAAGGTAACCGATCCAGCTTAGTTTATTTTTGTGGAACACCAATCAAGAATTTATATGTATCTTTTTAGTTTGATGTAATTTGTTGTTAAGACAAAGTTGTCGAATTATAAACTTTTAAACTGTAAACGTTGATGTTTTATTTATAAATGTATGGTTGGTGTTTATATTCCTACTGCTGTGAACTTGAACTGTCTTATCCCGTGTTTCCGCTTTAGCGGGGTGTGACAAAGGAAATAGTAGAATAAGGCATTATACACTTGCCTTTTCTTACTAAACAATACTTTCCTTATTTTAAACATTAAATCTTTCCTAATTAAAGACTTTGCTAACTTTTCACTTTAGCCCTTCATGTCTTCAATAGTTGTCATCTCGGATACAATATTTTTAGACCTAACAATCTCCCCCTTTGTATTCGAGATTACCATTCAGCAAATCAGCACTCTTTTGAATACGGTGAAACTTTTGTCAACAAATCTTTCTTCTTGAATCTTTTGCTCCCCCTACGAAAATGATCTCTTGTTAGCTCCGTAGCTCCCCCTTAACATTAGCATGAAAAGAAAATCAAAGGAGCCGCGATGTCGTAGGGTATAAAACTTGTCGGGTCAAAAAGCATGTCGCGTCAGTTAATGTCCACATATAAAGATCTCGGGTCAAGTAGATTCGACAAGAATTGATGTCGGGCCAAGATGAGTCGATGAAAATTTATGTCAGGTCTTAAGCACTCGATAAGTCTTCAACTTTATATTCAGCAGTCGACAAAATCATCTTGATTTAACACATTTTCTTCAAAAATCAAGTAAGGAAACTCGACAAAATCAGTCTTCAACAAATAAGCATTTGTCATCTTCCTTTTCTCCCAAATAAGCATATAAGCATGTCGTGTCTTTTATATACAATCTCTCCCCCTCATAATGATAAGGAGAATCCGAATCATTATGAATAACCAAAGACAAAAAAAAAGTTAACTAATGAAGCGTGTAAAACTAACATATAGAAGCACGTGAAGCAACTGTTATCACTTAATCAAAATAAATTCAATTGAAGTGGCCTATTTTCAGAGTTGGCAATGATGAATCTCTGATAGGACTTCTAGTTATCATTGAAGTAAGTTAGAAAACTAACTTCTCAAACCGTTCCGGCATTAACACGAAGTTATGCTTGTTGAATCACAAAGATTCATGCAATGTGTCAAAGAAATATTTGTATATATTTTGGCTCAAAAATAGACTCGATTGTGCATAGAATATGAAGTTCGGAGACTGGAGGTGTGTCTTCCTTTTCAATATCTTAATCTTCCGAGTGAAGAAACGATAGCAGATATGCTCATTCTCCGTGATATATGAAACAAATATCTTTTGTGAGATACTTGAGTAGTTGTGTGGGGTGACACAAGTTATCGACATTGGGTCCATGTCTATTTCAATATTCATCTCCAAAGAATTGAGAATGAATAGATTATGTGGGTACCCGGATAACTGTTTAGGTTTGGTGAAGATCAATTATTTTCTTTGAAGCCTTGTCACACTCTCACATTTTCTTTTATCTCACAAACAATCAATTTATACCCTTTCAAAATATCTATCCTAAGGGTGTGTTTCGTGGGTAGGTCCTTCCGGCTTTGGATTGACCATAGAAACTTCTAATTCCTATCACACACAAGGAATCGAAACATGGAAGTACGAATTCTGAACTGATGTATTCAGAAGTCGTAATGTTAAGAGCAGGTTCATAGCTGAGATACTATGAAGCTAAAATAAATGGAAAAAAATGTGGTACTCCCCCTCAAATGTAGCATAACCTTTTGAAAGATTATCATGTAATGTGAATATTCGGATTTTAGAACACACATGACGTACCTACAAAACAGATTAAAAAGATTTTGGTACCCAAGCTTTGTTGGGTCCTCAGAGGTTAGCCTTAGAAACAACAAATGGGGAAGTGGGGATACTGTATGTACCGTACCATTTATGAATGAACCTTTGATTGACAAAATCATTTGTTCCACAATTAGAACAACAAATCTTTGCGGCACATAGACTAATTAGTTGATTGATGGATTTGACAAAATAAGGAAAATTAGTCTTGGAAACAAATGATCTTGTATCAACTACAGGAGATGTATGTGGCATGTTTCCAACACTATCATCTATAGTTGATTTCTTCTTCCAGACCATTTTAAACTTCTTAAAATTACCAGAATTAGCAACAAAACTATTGTGAAACCGATTAGAATTATGAGTTCGAGAATTTGAAGAATCGTATGATTTGGAGCTGTGAGAATAACCATTTGATTTAACACTTGAAGTGTAGTTATTCTGACAGACACCAATAGGAGAAAGAGGAGTCATCTTTGAAGCAGAATCAGAATCATTAGTAAAAATCATTTTTTCAAGGTTATCTAAATCCACATTTATTTGTTCGGGAGTGAGTTGTTTGAATGATTCTGAAGTATAATGATTATGAAGTATAAAGCGATAAGAACACACAGTATAACGAAGCTTCGTAGTCGTATATCTCACTTGTGGGATTACAATATGATTTGACAGTGTTTTTGCTCGCTTGTAATAGACGTACATTCACACTCTTTAATGAATAGCCTAAGACTCCTATTTATATGAATAGGAAATATGGTATATGGAAATAGTAGAATAAGGCATTATACACTTGCCTTTTCTTACTAAACAATACTTTCCTTATTTTAAACATTAAATCTTTCCTAATTAAAGACTTTGCCAACTTTTCACTTTAGCCCTTCATGTCTTCAATAGTTGTCATCTCGGATACAATATTTTCAGACCTAACATACATAGTTCTTTTCGGTGAGGCAGGCAAAACACAGAAAAGAGTGGCAATATTTTTCCAAGTTTGTCATATCCTTTTATTAGTTATTTTATTACTGATAACGGGTTGTTTCTTCTAATTCTGATTTAAGGTGTAGTGGTTGATTTAAATATGTATGTTTTCTAAATGTAAGTAAATTTATATGAAGTTAGATTTGATCATTTTCAAAAGTGGGTTGTTTTTTTGTGCTTATATTTTTTGATTTTCAGTAGCATCCATTATGAAAGTTAGCTTTCCACCAAGTTCCGTTTGGATCTTACACACAAGTTTTTTTTTATTGATTATTAAAAGTCATATCTTCAATGAGCTTGGGTGCATAAATGTTGATCTTTAGTTCACAATATTCCTTTTTGATGAGAGGATTGTTGATCAGGTATGTTTTTAATGGTTGAACTAATAATCTTATCAATGCTCAAGTGCCAAAACTTTTGGGTTTTCAAATGGTTTTCATTGATTAATATCTCATGCATCTAGATGGATTTAAATGCAATATGTATCTTCTATCTGACTATCTTTATAGATGTCACCATCTTCCCTTCGATCAACTTCTAAACATGATAAGTGGTGTATTATTGTTCACAAATCTAGGATGGTTGCTACTCATGTTATTGGCCTAAGAAATTTGTTTCAAGAGATCAGTTAACAATAGCCATTGTTGTATATTTTTTTTGTTGAAAAAAGTAGCAGAGGGGTAGATTGTTTTGCGTCTATGGTTAATATATATGGAACCTACATTAAAAAAAATGAAGTGCAAAATGATTGATTTATAAGACGATTATGTTCATTTGTTGTGACATGGACTCTTATATGTTATACACTCATGTTTTTTGAAGATTTAAACTCACTTTAATTTTCTGTAATGTAAGCCGCTTGCCTAATATCATAGCAATCAAATAATATATTTTCTTTGATGCTTTATCTTATTTTCTCAATTTTGTTTCCAAACTATTTTCTCTTTTATAAGTCAACATCATACAACAAACAAAGCAAATTGTTTTCGTACTACTTTTCTAATGTTCTTATTTTGCAGGGTGCATAGAGAGAATAGGTCAAATGTGTTAAGTTTTAAATTCAACCACCTGAATCTATTCGTACGCACTAGCTTAAGTTTGGTAATGCACCCAACAAGGTTTTTTCTCCCGTATGTTTTAGTAATGGAAGTTAATATCTCTTTGTGTTGTGCGGTTGTATTAAACCGTGAGTTCAAATGTGTTCAACACTATACGGGTCCAAGTCACGACATCCATTAAGGTTACTCTTTTGTGAATAGAAAATAGCCTCTTTGCAAGTGCAATGGCAAGCATGGTGTTTGTCCCCCGCTCCATTGGGAATCTGGCTCTCTCATTCGATTTGGGTCCAGGGATTCCCTTTAAAAAGAAGTAACATGGTCGGGAATCCTTGACATGTCGAAAACCAAGGTCGGGTGATGTATTCTCCAACCCGTCCAGTCCCGTCCCCATATGTATGTATTGATTAAAATTATATATTTTTATTATACTAGATAATATATATTATATTTTTCAACCAATTTTGACCCTTTTAAACTGCTCTTTTGTTGAATCGAAGGTGGAGTGGGGATATGCCTAACAAAAATAAGGAGGGGATTCGGTTTTGGGAACCGGGGACGGGGATGAGGCAGTAGAACCATGACTGAGGAATGCATTCATCACCCCATAGTTTATGCAAACATGTACGAGAGTATTTGACAAATACTACAAATTGGAAAATGTTGGAGCTAGATTTACAAAATTTATGGTGTATATATTGATTTTGAGTTATATTTTTTGTTTTACCATTTTGGGATTCAAGTAAATCATTTTGCTTGGTTTACTAACTCCATAGTGCCTTTGGTAGTTTGTGCAAACAGTTGATTTTTATTTTTAAGTTATTTCTTTTGATTATGCAAGGTTCAGTAGGATGGATGGATGGTCAACTTCTAGAAGATGTGGATGGGTAAATATTCATAAAATGCAGCTTTAGTCTTTTTTATAGATATTCCAAGTAGTATAAAAGTGAATGCTTGGTCCAAGTGGTTTTGGACTCCAACTATTTTGTGATATTGAGGCTTTTGGGAAAACATGAAAAAATACAACGTGGTATACATTTTTCTAGCTTCTATTCTAAAGATTGATTGTTATTCATCAACCAAGAGACAAGAGATTGTAATTTTATTTTGTTTAAACAGAAATTTAGACCTTGTTTGTTTTTTCATTTTTAGCTCTTAATCATCACTTATGTCTGATTTGTTTAGACGTTTCATAACAATTTCAGAACTGAAATCAGACTTCAGACTTCATCACCTCTTAAAAACTAACGCCACCTTAGACTTTCAATGAGTAATTGCATTGATTTTTACTATTGGTTTTTGCTGCATTGCAACGGGTACACGTCTAGTTATATAAAACGTCTTAAATGGTCGAGTTTACACTTTTAAGACGTCCTAATTTTGTTGCGTTATAAAAAGTACATAGTACTATGTACTTTTTGTACAATACTTTAATGAATGTCAACATCTATATATTTAAAATTAGATTAATTTTAAATTTTAAATTATATTTTATACCCTTAAAAATTGTTATTTAATTTAGTTTATATCCTTTTTTTTATAATTTTCATTTCACAACCTTTTCATTTTAACATATATAATCTTATATTAACTAAAATATATTAAAAACACATTATCTTTTGTATTAATTATATCATTATAATCGTCTACTCGATACCTTAGAAATGAGTCTAATATCAAGTATTTTACGATTTATAAATTTTATCAAATATGATCAATATGTATTAAGTTATTTTTTAATTTTTTTATTGATATCTTAACTTTTAATTTTTATTTTCCCTTTACACCTCTCATGTATTATACACTATTACCCCTCCCCCCTCCCCTCATCGTCCATCTCTCTGTTCCTCATCCACACGATCCCCACTATCCCCACTGCCCCTGAATTACTCTCCACATTTTAAGTTACATTTTACACTCTTATAATTAGTTATTTAATTTATTTTGTCTTTTACTTTTAGTTTTCATTTTATATTTTATACTTTTATCATATTAACTTAAATAATCGTCTATGAATCAGAAAATAGTTAAAAAATAAGTTTCTATCTTTATAAATTATATCATTATAATCGTGTCGTCAATATCTTCAAAATGAGTTCAACATTGAATATTTTTCGATTTAATTATATTATTATATACATGAATATGTAACGAGTTATTTTTAAAAAATTTACATTTTATGCTCTATAGTTATTTATTTACTTTATTTACCTTTACATTTACATTTACACCCTTATCTATACTACTAGTAGGGTACCCGCTGGAACGCAACGAGATGTAAAGATTTATGTGAAGCTTTTGTGGTACCAACAAAAGTGAGCATGCCTTTGATTACGTCTATACTTCTTAGTCCATGGATTAGAAGACGGTCATGGCCTTGGGGAGGCTAGGACTCCATTGCCAACACTTACGCTTGTCGGATGCCTCTTCCATTACATGTCATAAATGACTATTTAACCCTTGGTATAGTAAATGTTAGTGTATGTATTATAGAAGCCCACAAGCCCATCGGCTCCATTGTATAGTTGCCTAAACTAGTGTTAGTATATAAACTCTTGTTTATTGTCAGATTAGGATAATGTTCAAGTCACCTTGTATTGTATGTACTCTATTGATATAATACAGATGGATCTTTCAGCATCATCAATCGTCTCCTACAATCATCTACACTTGTAACACCCTCAAATCTGAAAAGAGCGACTAATTTAAAAAATTTAATATTACATCAATATTTAAGTTTCCTCAAACCACAATTAGTAATAAACCTCTACAACAAATAGATCAAATCATATACAAGACCTACATATAGTTGGGTGTCACTAAACCAATAAGAGTCGCTATCTCCGAATGCGGAAAACGTCACCAAAGCTAGATCTTTAACGTGCTACTCCCTAGCTCTCAAGTCCACACGTGTCGCTAGTACCAACCCCAACGATAACCTGATGCACATGTCGTCAAAGAAAAAGGGTTAGGTTTAGCTTCTAGTGAGCTCAAGAGTTTATAACATATTTATGATTGATTTGACACCAAAAGACTTGTTTAATAAAATATATTTCTCAAAGGAAATAACCTTATTATAAAAGCAACATCTTTCCCCAAATTCAATAGTTCCATAATAAAAAGTTTTAGACCAAAATGACATTAAAAGTGAAAGCTTTAAATAGAAATACTCATTTAACATGATACCAATTCCAATACTCACACGACCATGAATAAACGTAAAGATAGAAACATAGCTTTGACCATATTTATAAACCATTAACTCACGCGTACCTTTGAAAGGGATAAAAATATCCGAAGATAACGGGGGAGACCCGATTTACCATTTGTAGTGATGGAACACATAAGTGAGCCACTTTTAAATGTTAAGAGCTTTCCCTAGGAATCAAAGGCTATTGGTAACGACCAATAATACAATTAATGTACGGCTCTCGATGATTCCAGTCTTAGAGCTCGTGCTAAAGATCAAAGGCTATTGGTGGCGACCAATAACACAATATTGTACGGCTCACGATGATCAAAGTTAGCACCCACGTAAGGATCAAAGGCTATTGGTGTTAACCAATAATACAATTTATGTACGGCTCTCGATGACCCTATACGTTGACCGAAAGGGGAAAACAATCCTAATTAAAGACCGACTTATATGCCTATGGATCCATTACATTCTAGTCTATAAATCAAATACGTCAAGCAAGACATATTGATAGTTTCCCAACACCAACTATTTGCTGAAAAGTTATTTTCCAATAATCTATTCTTTCTCAAGTTGGGAAGACATAAAATTACACGACACTAAATGAATAACCAACTCACCCAAAGCGCGTAAAATGTTATTCAACTCGGACAAATGTCCATGAGACCCTTTTTAGTCAAAACCAAGCAAATGCTCTATAACTCAACATTTATGTAATAACCGGAAACACTTGTTGAGACGCGCCATTTTTCCAAATGAACTCATGCTCATGTATTATTACAAAATGTCCCATAATGCCATAACATGTAAATTCCGTAGGTTTATAAATCTAATATCCTCAAAATTTCCTTGCAAGAATTGCGACCCTAGGGTCGTAGTTTACCCTTTTTCGCGCATTATGGACTTCTCTTGCTTATTTTGGTCATCTGACTGGGTACCAAAACCCCTATTACTAAGCCAGACCATTCAATTGATGAATACCATAACAACACTTAAATTTAGGAACGCCAAATTTTTCAGGTGTTACAATCCTCCCAACCTTAAAATGATTTCGTCCTCGAAATTTATCACTGATTCAACACTTGAAACTACACCCAACAGATAACTTGGATTTTCGAATTTCCAACTCCCTCATAAACTAGATAAACCTCAATACAATAATTCATTTAATATTGATATAATTCATTGATTTCCTTATCACTCTCTTTATCCATAAGAAGTGCAACTCTCAAACTATTACGTTTTCACAACCCAATTGACTCCCTTCTGGTGGGAGTATTTCTACCAAGCTCGGACTCCGATTGAACCCCTTTTCAAAAGAGTACACCCATCCCAAACGTGCACAGTGCCGAAGCAATTTCCAACAGTAGAGTCTTGGTTGCCTCCCAACCTTAATTGATCCTTATAACCTCAAGAGTACCTTACAACATTAACTACTCAGTTCCGTTATTGTTACCCATAGGTGAATTCACTCTTAAATATTTTCTAAGAACGTCTACCAGACCAAAATGCTATTCTCTCTTGCATGGACCTTCTGATACATTCACAAAAGCTCATCCGACTATAATCATACATACACCCTTCAAATCGGGTTACTCACTAACATGTCGACCCTACGCGGGTGGTAAAGGAATCCCACACAAACAGTTCCAAATGGATCAGTACCGCGTAGATACTCTAACTTCAATCGAATCAAAGTCTCCTTACAAATTACAACCTCCTCTCACGGCCTACCTTTACATCCACGCTCAACTTCTCCAATAGACGTTACCGTAGAAGATTTACCATCATTTCCATGACGAAACACTATTCACTAGTTCGGTCCAGATCAACTCAACCGCAAACCAAAGACTAGAATAACACAATGCATGCCTATTCTCAAAAAACTATCAAACTTCCTTAGCAGCTCAATTAATCCTTATCAAACATCACTATTCACTATAATATATTCTCCTCAACTTCACCGCATAAAGCTTTCGAACACTTACAGGAATTCAAATTAGGTACCCCAAATACATCAATGATACTTGACCCCATGAAAAGCAGATGTTGACACCTAAGTTTGTAAAAGGTCAGTACCATAAGCATGCATTGGTCGACATTGTCATCTCAAAGTTGACACTTAATATGAGAAGTCGAATCCCATAATTACCACACTCTAGTACTTGATCCTGTGATTCTTTCCAATGACGCTGAAACATTGTTGGGTCACCGATGATTTGGTGATGAACCTTCTCTATTATTTGATTGATCTTTTACAGGTTCTTTTGAAGGTCTGAAATATACTTCAAGTATTGGAAAATCTAAGACTATCCAATCAAGGGTTGTACATCAAAATGTGGAATTTTTGATGTATCAACTAACTTTAAAATTCAGATCACTTGTCGAAATCACCAGTGTAGATTGGTCACCGACCTGACAGATTGGGTCATCGATCAGGTCACCGACCTGACAGACTGGGTCACCGATCTTGGATGAGGTCACCGATGTATATTGGGTAAACGATGAATTGGGTCACCGATTCATGCATTGGGTCACTGTCGATGTATTGGGTCACCGATACATATGGGGTCACCGATGGTATACATGGAGGTCATCGATGATGTATACATGGTCACCAAAAATTGCAGTTGCCTTTACTTGAGGTTGTGATAACAAGTCACCAATACAAGGATGTACACTTGCCAACACTTACTGAAAAATGAAGATCACCAAGCAATGTGTACACTTATCAATTCCAACCTTACAAGGCACTAACCGATGTGATACATGGTTCCATATATCACTTAGCAATTTTCAGAGATAAGTTCTTGACTCACAACAAATGCAAGATACGTGGGCAGCAAGAACGTGGGCACCAAAGCTTAAACTCAGACATTCTCTTTTATTCTTATAAAAGGGATGTTTGTCTTTTAGCTAAAAGGTTTGATGGGACTTCACAGAGCATAAAGAAAAAGAGAGAAAGTTATCTGACATTGCGTGCTACAAAGAATGGTTCATCCATTAACCTAGTACAGAGGGTGTGGCCTCTTCCTTTGTCCATCAGATATACTTCCAGCTAATGAATCCTTAACAGATGTCCACATGCATCCCATGCATTGACACTATAAAAGGAGATGAAGTCCTTCCCATAAATCTCACGCTTTCAACAAATCCTCTGTATGATCATTTGTTTGATTCCGGCAACCCTGTGTGTTCTAACAGTTTTATTTTAACTTCCTTAGTGTACAAGTTAATTACTGTTATCATGTGTTTAAGTTTGTTAGAATAGTGTGTCTGTTCTTTTCCGCAACAAACTTCTGTGTGTAAATTTTTAATATTTATATTAAAAAAATTAAAAGAGTAAAATTTTGTGTGCTTGTATTAAACCCCCCCCCCCCTTCTACAAACCGTCACTTAGCTAGCCATCTCTAAACAGGGACTAACAAGTGGTATCAGAGCAGTTAGTTTAAATCAATAAACTAGATCTGTGATGGCTAATACTCCTCCATCTATTGAAGGTGCTCTACAAAATCCTTTCGCTGGTAGATACGATTTAGGCTCTTTAGCCAAACCCCCAAGGTTTAATCCAAATAACTTTGGGTTATGGAAAAGTCGTATGTTACTGTTCTTGAAAGGGATTGATTGTAGGTATCCTAAAATTCTGTCTGAGGAACCTATCATTCCAAAAGTATGGGCTCGCTTTGGCCCACAAAAGGATACAGAAGGAAAAGATATAGAGTCTGATGACGACAGGAATGATGCAACCGGCAGATGTATCATCAAACAACCAAACAAATATAATGAAGATGATAAACGTCTGGTTGCATTAAACACCAAAGTAAAATCAGCTCTAGCATTATCTCTTCCTGATGAAGTAGATCATTCTCTTCTAAACCTTTCTACTGCAAAAGAGACGTGGGACACGTTGAGCATCTTATATGAAGGTACTAAAGAAGTTAAGAAATCCAACAATATCTGTCTTGTTAGAAAGTACGAACTATTCTCCCATGAAAAAGGAGAATCCCTCTGTTTCTATTTTAATCGCTTTAACTGTTGTTAAATGATCTCAAGGTTCTAGGAAAAGTTTATGATAATGAAGAGGTTCTCTGCAAGTTTATGGACTGCCTCCCAGACTTCTGGGAAACCATATGCACTTGCATTAAGCAAACCAAGGATCTAGAAATAATGCCTTTAACTGCTCTCTATGGAACTCTTCTTCACTATGAACAAACCAAGAACCAGATAAAATCTCTCATAAAAGACATTAAGTCTTCTTCTGTTGCTTTAATAGGTGATTCTAAATCTTCTTCATGTGTTCCTAGAATCACCTATCCTTCTTCTGAATCTGAAAATGATATTAAGGAAGATTCATCCCATCTATCAGATGCGTACTATAGTGCTGCTGATGATGAGGGAGAAGAATCAGCCATTGACATACTGTCTGATAGTATGGCAATGATCGTTGGAAACCTTAAAAATAAAAGATTATCTTCCAACCGCTCTAAATTTCAAAGAAAACATTTTTCTCAAAAACCCTCTTCTGACAAAGCAAATAAAGAATGCTTCAGTTGTGGAAAAAAAGGGTCACTTTGCTTCTGAGTGCAGATCCAAAGTTTTCTCTAAACTCAAGTCTTCTTCTTCTTCTGGCCATGACTTCTCCAAATCAACTTCTAGGAAGTCTGAAGAGAGAAATAGCCGCTTTTCTAAGGAAAGTCCTGAATCAAAAGAAACCTCTGGATATAAGAAATACAAAGCTAAATATAAGAGGGAAAAGGAAAAGAACCAAAGTAAAGGAAAAACTTTGCTTGCTGAGACGCATTGTTGGGAAGATGAGCAAACTTCTGAAAGTGAGAGTGAATATGTCACAAAGTGCCTTATGGCCAAAATTGATGAGTTGGAAGATATGGAAAATTAATCTACATTGCTCTTGTCTCTACTGAGGGATCAACTTCGGGAACAAAGCCCCAGGTACATCCCTTTACCTCTCTCTCTCTAATGATCAAAAGGTTGATGCCTTTGATTCTTTAACTATTGACTTTTGCAATTTAAAGGATCAAAAGAAAAAGGATGACATGCATATTAAATGTTTAAATAATCAACTTCTATCTTGCTTTTCTAAACTCAAGGACTTTGACAAAATGAAAGTTGATCTAGAAAACCTAGGGTATTTAAATGACAACCTTTCTGAAGAGAAAACAAAGATCTCCAATACTTTTGAAAAGGAACAGGAGGTTCTCTCTAAATGGACTAAATCTTCTAAAAATCTCGAAAAGATTCTTCTAGATCAAATCTCTTGCAAGGACAAGTCTGGACTTGGATATGGAAAAGATGATCCTCAACCTTTTGACCTTTCACTTCCATCATCTGAATGTCAAGGCTTTCCTGCTGGTTTCTTCTCCGATGACGATGACGATCTGTTAGATTACTCATCTGAGGATTCCACTTCTGTCCATTCAATAGATTTGTTAGACATGCTAAAAATAGAGTCCAATGCCAAGAAGTTTGGAGTTTTTGTTAAAGCTAAAGAATCCTCTCCTGAGCCTTCAAAAGTTTCAACTCTTCCAAGCTCCTCTTCTTATTCTCCCAAACCTATTCAAAGACTTTTAAACTCTCTAAGTCTTCATGAGTCAAGGTACTCTCATGAGTCATCAAATGTTCCTGAGTACCCTGCTCCAAAAATATTTTCTCCTCTTCAAAAGAAATTTTTTTTCTAAATCAAAATTTTCATCTAAAAGGAAATCTCAAATAGTTACTGATTTCATTCCTCGATCAGTGAACCTGAAGAAATCAAAAAATCCTGGTAAAGGCATTCTTGGGCCAAGACCAGGTGTCGGTCACCCCTCCTCTTCTCAGTCATCAACTTCTGTTCAAAGTTTTGATATTATGGATTTCAAAAGGGCCTTTACTATAAAGAAATGCTACAATTGTGGCAACACTCTCCATATTGCTTAAGATTGCCCAAAAGGTTTTGACCTCCGTAAAAACAAAATGCCTTCTAATCCTAAAGGACCACCTCAAAATCGGCACCAAAAGTCTAAATTTGTTTATGGGTGCAGGTACCAAACAAAGATCATATATGGTACATGGACAGCGGCTGTTCAAGGCACATGACCGGAAACAAACTTCTTCTCTCTAACTTCTCAAAATAAAAGGGACCCACTGTTTCCTTTGGAGGAAATGGGAAAGGTGTCACCAGAGGTTATGGTACCATATCAAATGGAACCATCACTTTCTATAAAGTAGCTCATGTTGAGAGGCTAATGTATAATCTTCTGAGCATCAGCCAAATATGTGATTTGGGTTATAAGGTCATGTTTCAGCTGTGTGTGTGCTTGGTCTTTGATGTGCAGAATCAAATTGTACTGGCAGGAACCCGACTAAACGATGTATACATAATCAACATGAAGGAAAGTGCTATTGGAGAAGCTGTGTGTCTCCTCTCTCAAGAACTAGCCAAACAAAGTTGGCTATGGCATAAAAGGTTCTCTCATCTAAACTTTAAAACCTTGAATAAACTTTCCAACAAAGAGCTGGTTGTTGGAATTCCAAAAATAGTTTTTGACAAAGAAAAGCTATGTGGAGCATGTGAAAAAGGAAAACTCACCAGAACTTCCTTTAAAACAAAACAATGCTCATCTATCTCTCAACCTCTTCAAATGCTTCACATGAATATGTGTGGTCCAGTAAGCACACCTAGTCTAGGTGGTAAAAAATATATGCTAGTAATTGTTGATGAGTTCTCTAGATACACTTGGGTGTTCTTTCTAAAACACAAAAGTGATGCTGCTGAAGAAATCATCAGGTTTACTAGAAAGATTGAAAACGTGAATGGTAAACTGGTGAAGTCTATCAGAAGTGATAATAGCACAGAATTCAAAAATGCTGCTCTGGAAGATTTCTTTGACTTAAAAGGAATCTCTCAGAACTTCTCTGTTGTACGCACTCCTCAGCAAAATGGTGTTGTTGAAAGAAAGAATCGGACGCTGTGTGAAGCTGCAAGATCAATGCTGAGTGAATCCAAGTTCCCAACTTATTTTTGGGCTGAAGCAATTAACACTGCATGTTTTACTCAGGATAGGTCTATCATAGTCAAAAGGCATGACAAGACTCCTTATGAAGTTTTCCATGGTAGGAAACCTGCAGTCGACTTCTTCCATGTATTTGGTTGTACCTGTCACATGCTAAATGATAGGGAACAACTTGGAAAATTTGATCCAAAGTCTGATGATGGAATTTTCATGGGCTACTGATAGCGGAAGAGCGTATAGGTTCACACTCTGGGTACGAAGTCCCCAAAGTGGCGGTGCAAGTGCACGCCGACACTATGATCGCTTTTCAAGTAATAAAGTGGTATAGTACCAAGATCGTATCCACAGGGATTGGAATTCAAAGTTTCTAGTAGTAAGTTGAGAATACAACGATTTCTCTTAGAGAAGGAAAATATATTTGAGTTTGATGATTTTAACAATGAAATGGGTATGGGTGTAAATTTTCCTTAAGGCATTTTGTGGAAACAAATGGTTAAATACTTTGTAAATCACTAGAGTGGTTTATAAATACTCCAATCTCTCGAAAGTGAATAAATATAAACCATGCTTTACAAAGTACTTATGAAATTTCCATAATTACTGTTTAATAAGCTTGACGATTTAGCTAAGTTTGATATGTAAAATCAAGTTCGATTAGTATAAAGCATTTTACCCAAATCTCTTTGTGATAAAATACTCGACTAAAGTTTGAACCTTAGTAAATCATACAAAACCCGTATCTCTACGTGGTTATCAAAGACTTTCTCAAATCTTTGTGCATCACTTAATCCGTATTTCGAACCCGCCCCTCTCGAGGTCTAAGGTCTAATATTAACACTTCAAAGTGATCGGCTTATCCGAATTGAGTTATGTCCCGACTCAAGTGATCAAGCTTAAAAATTATTAATTATGGCAACACCCAAGTGTTGCCAACTAGCCTTAAGTTTGATTCATACCCACACCCGAAGAGGTGGTTAGTTCATAATAAAATACATAATAAATAAGTACTTAAAAAGGAATTGCATTTAATTAAAAGTACCAGCTTGTTCACAGTGAACAGTCTTGTGGGCAGAATATAAAATTACATAAACTTAAATCGCAGAATTTAAATGCAGAAAAGTAAAACTGCAGAAATTAAATACATAAAATATATACAGAAAGTAGTCTTCCACCAAAGATGAACTTTGGTGGAGATGAGAGAGATAGATAATGGTGTAAATTGGTGTCTTTCCTTTGCATCCCAAAACCTTCTTTTATAGTCTTCTTCAAGTATGGCAAGAAAATAAAGAAGTAATATAGTACAAATAGTTTTCACTATTTGTCCCATACCTCCAGAATTTTGAGCATGTTGAATATTCCAAACCATGCCTTCAAGGATAAGCAAATGGTGTAATAAAGTACTTGTGAACAGCAGCGACTGCCCACTGTGGGCATATTTGTGCCCACTCTGCCCAGTGACGACCTCTTTTTGCATAAAAATCACTTCTTGGATATTTATCATCTCTTAAAAGCAAAATAGACAAAATGAAAGGGAAAGAAGCAAAATGGGTATAAAAATGATATAAAAATCCTAGAAAAAAGTAATTAATAACTCTCATAAATGAGAGTTATCAGCTACTCTCTCTCCTCAAGAGCCTTCAGAATCTACAACCTGAGAAGACAATGCATAAATGAATCTATGCATGTGAAGTTTGATGAGTTTGAAACATCTTCATTATCTTGTAATGAAGAAGAACTAAATCTATGGATAAACTCATGTGTTGGTGAAATTCCATCTTCCTCTCAACCCAATTCTTCAAGTCAACAAGATAACAACTCTTTTCTCAGCCTCCCATCAACACCACCTTATCTCCAAAACCCTCTCTTTCTTCTCCACCTCCTGAAACTGACTCTACAGGAGATCATACTCACCTAAACACCATATCTCTCACTAACCCATCCTCACCATCTCAAATTCCTACCTCGTCTTCCTCTATACCTCCTCCCTTGCCTCCTGCACTAAAATGGACCATGGATCATCCAATAGATCAAATCATAGGTGATCCTCAAGTTGGTGTAAAAACAAGGAGAGGCATCAGCAACCTGTGCTTATATGTCAACTTTGTTTCTATTGTTGAGCCTAAATTGATAAATGAAGTCCTAGCTGATCCTAGCTGGGTAATTGCCATGCAAGAAGAACTCTCACAATTTGAGAGAAACAAAGTCTAGAAGTTAGTTCCTCGTCCATCTAACAAAACTATTATTGGAACAAAGTGGGTGTTCTGAAACAAGATGGATGAAGAAGGAACTGTCATAAGAAATAAAGCAAGGTTGGTTGCTCAAGGATATCGGCAAGAGAAAGGAATTGATTATGATGAAACTTTTGCTCCTGTTGCCAGATTGGAAGCTATCCGAATATTTCTTGCCCATGCAGCTTACAAGAATGGATGTCAAAAGTGCCATCCTAAATGATGAGCTAGCTGAAAAAGTATATGTGAAGCAACCACCTGGGTTTGAAGATCCAGTCCATCCATATCATGTGTATCGGCTAGATAAAGCTCTGTATGGACTGAAGCAAGCTCCTCGTGCCTGGTATGATACTCTCTCAGACTATCTTCTTAAAAATGAGTACATACGAGGAAAAGTTGACAACACTCTCTTCTTCAAGAAATCACAAGGTAATATTATTCTTGTACAAATCTATGTTGATGATATTATTTTTGGAGCCACCGATGAATCTCTGTGTGATGAGTTTAGCTCCCTCATGCAAAAGGAGTATGAAATGAGCATGATGGGGGAGTTAACTTTCTTTCTTGGTTTGCAAGTAAAACAGTCTCCAGAAGGTATTTTCATTAATCAAAGTAAATACATTAAAGACCTTCTGAAAAAGTTTCAACTTGATACTTGTTCTACCATGAAAACTCCTATGGCTCCTCCTCTTAGACTTTATTCTGATCCTGATGGTGTCTCTGTTAATATCACGAACTATAGAGGCATGATAGGATCTCTTCTCTATCTTACTGCAAGTAGACCTGATATAATGTTTGCTACTTGTCTGTGTGCTTGATATCAAGCAAATCCTAAAGAATCACATCTAACTGCTGTGAAAAGGATTTTTCGGTATCTGAAAGGTACCATAAATCTGGGTCTTTGGTATCCCAAAGACTCAGGTTTCGATCTCATCGGGTACTCTGATTCTGATTTTGCAGGTTAAAAAATAGACAGAAAAAGTACAAATGGAAGCTGTCAATTACTTGGTGGAAAGCTTATGAGCTGGTCAAGTAAGAAACAACATTCGGTGTCTACTTCTACAGCTGAAGCAGAATATGTGGCTGTTGGAAGTTGTTGTGCACAAATATTGTGGATGAAAAATCAGTTGTGTGATTATAATCAGATTTTCTCAAAGATCCCAATACTGTGTGACAACTCAAGTTCCAATAGCCATTGCCAACAATCCGGTGCTTTATTCAAGATCTAAGCACATTGATATCAGGTATCACTTTATAAGAGATCATGTCTCTAAAGGTGATGTGGAACTACACTTTATTCCCACTGATTATCAATTAGCAGATCTGTTCACAAAGCCCCTTGATGAAGCAAGGTTCAAGTTTCTCATCGGTGAATTAGGTATGATTAATATAGAGTAATATATATATATATATATATATATATATAATAAATTAATTTACTAATTAATTAAAAAAAATTATTTTTCATATATATATATATACAAAGTCGGTGAGTATAAACCACTCACCGACATCCTCTCTTTCTCCTAAACCCTAGTCGCCGCCATCCAAAACCCTAAACTACCGAACATCTTCCATCTCTCCATCTATATAAACCACTCACCATTAAACCATATACCACCCATCCACCGAAAGTCTCCATCCACCGACGTCCGTCTCACCATACTCACCGACGTCTTTATCTCCTTTCCATACACTCACCGACGTCGGCACCTCACTCACCGACGGCGTACCACTCACCGACGTCACCTCTAAAACCCTTCACATTCCTTATCCTTTAAAAGATAACCCTTAGATTACCATTCTTGGTGACTAAGATTCGTTTAACCTATCCATAATGACATCATCAACGTCATTATTGTCAGAAGCATGCGCCGATTTCAGCCTAAACCCTTAGAATTCTGACCTTCCAATCACCTCAAGTCATCATTGATTTTGAAAACTGGAATTCCCTCTTTTATATAACCGTTCCCCCCACTTCCATTTACCTTCTTTATCGCCCTCTTCTTCTCCATCTTTCTCTCAAGAACAAACCTGCAACTTTCAAAAATATCCATGGCGTCTTCCACCATCTCTCCATCAAACTCTCCCAAACCTCATGAGGAACAAAACCTAACCCTAGATTCTCTTACATTCCCTGCATGCAACTACTTTGGTCGCATTGGCATTGAGGAAACCCATCTAGAGTACAATGAGGTTTGTTGGTTTCTTCAACGATGTCCTCAACAATATGCTCTCACTGCAAAACCAAAAATGAGTAAGTTTCTTCTGGGTAACTTCTGGCTTACCTGCACATTTGATGCCTCCTCGGATCAAATTTTAGCATCTGTTCTCAGTGATGATGAACCTGACGTAGTCTTTGATGTTGAAGATGTACGTACCATTCTCCACCTTCCCTCATATGAGACATATGAAACCTTTCCCCTTGGAAATGAGCACCAACAGGTGGTGTCAATTCTGAACTACATTGAAGGGAAAAGAGGTCCAAAATACAAGGGTCCAGGAACCTTGGTAAGGAAAAATATGGGCAGTATCTGGAACTTCTTTTTTGCTCATCTTATTATGTGTCTAAGCAAGAAGGATAGACTTTGCAGCTTATTTCTTCAATGAAATGATTTCTTCTTTCTCCGCTTATCGGCGACCTCATGTACCATGTCAGCGCCTTCTCTCCCTAATTAGTAACGCCAAGCTTGCTGATAAACTTGAGAAAATGGATGATATTGAATATGATCTCCCTCTTCATCAAGTTGGCAATCAAGTTATGAAAAAGGGAGTCTTGGCAACCGACAACCCCCTTAGACCTTCTATGATTGAGTTTGCAAGAAATGCAACTCTTGCTTGGGGTGAAAATGAACACAGTTTTCGGAGACCTTTTGTCACCGAAACCACCTCCTCTGCACCTCGAGTCACTAATGTGCCCAAATCTCGAGAGAGATCCAAGGCGTCAGGCACATCCACCTCCGCACCCACCGATGCCATGAAGCCAAAAGCGCCTTTGGCTTCTACCCAGGCATCAAAATCCCAAAAGCGGAGAAACTCGAAAAGCCCCCGTACCCAAAGGGTCATAACACAAAAGCCACCCACCGACTCCCAAAAGTCAGTGGGTGTTGAAAATATCCTTACCAGACCCAAGGAACACTCAACCCTTCCCAGCTCCTCCATGCCCCAAAAGGACACAGTTGTACATAGGGATATCCCAACTAGGCCTTCATCAACTTTTTCCTTAGTTGATGAAGATGACTTGGAGTCTCCCAACCAAGGCGCCTCTTCACCACCCCCAGAGCTCTCACAGCTCCTCTTCCAAACTCCACATGAGAGTGCATCACAACCAGGTGCACTTGATGGAGCATCCCACTTTACTGACTTCTTGTTCTCCGATACTACACCTTGGCCACGTACGTCTCCCGTACATGACAAGGCTGTTGAGGAACCCATTATTGAGGACTCCCCTCATCGACACTCTCCTAAACGTGTCTCCCCCACATCTCCTCATTCTCTGAGGTCCCCCCCAATTAAACCTACAGGTTTGGTGGATTACTCTTCTAGTGATGATGATGATGATGATCAGCCACCTAAGCCTCAACCTGCTGCTCCCATGACTTCTCAATAGGGAGATGATCTTATCAAGGCCTTCAATAATTTTTCTCGTGATACTATCCGACGGGTGGAGGTTCTGGAAGATCATGCAAATAAGGAGATTGAAAGAATGGCCTCTCTTTCTACTACTCTTAGATCCAGCATTGAAGAGTTATCGGTGAGTCACCCAACTCTTATGACATGCTTGGATCTCTTGCATATGGATGTCCTTGATCTTCAGCAAGGGTTTCTCTCAAGTCAAGCTTCAGTGACCTCTTCCATCAGAGAACTTCGTAGTGCTTCTGATAAACAGGCCACCGATATTGCTTCCATCCTTCTCAATCAAGAGGCAATTTTGGAGTCTCTTGCCTCTCTTCATACAAAGATTGAAAAGGTACCAACTTCTCCTCCAACAGTTGAGCTCGATGTAGGTGATACATTCTTCAAAGATAAAGATCGATTCATACTTCAAGGGGTTGAGAAGAAAATGGGTGGTTTATGCTCTAATGTTGAAAAGATCAAAACTTTTCTCACTTCAGTGGGTTTCAAGGGTTCAACCTCTGAGGGGGAGAATTAAAAAAAGCAGAAGCCACAGCCACCGATCCCATGGTCATCACCACAGTCGCCGATTCCGCCGATGCCATAGCCACTGAGGCAGCCACAGCCACCGATCATGCTATAGTCACCAAGACCACAGCCACAGCCACCGAGGTGATGGTCACCGACATGACCCCTCCCTTGGTCACCGAGGTGACTCCTCACGTGGTCACCGAGTTAGCTGGAGCAACAATTGAGAGGGAGAGTGTCAGTGCTCGATCCTTTGAAGAAACTGAAGAAGAAAAAGAGAAGAAAAGACTGGAAAAAGCTAAATGAAAGAAGCCTCTTTCTCATGAAGAAAAACGTGAAGAGCAAAAGAAAAAGAAAAGAAACAGAGGTCCAGAAGTTGATTCTCTTCGATTGTAGCATGCCCTTTCACTCACCGATGCCAAGAAAACCAAGGAGGTTGATTGGTTCAAAAGGAGACTCAAGAATCGAAAGGATGACTCAAAGATCATCGGCACCACTATTCACCCTCCAACCAAAAAATCTCCTAAGTTACTTATCAACATAAAAAGAGCTGACTCTCTCAACAAAACTTATGAGATAGAATGGTTGGAAGTCTTGGGGATTACTGAATGGTTGGAAATTGGCAATCATGTGTCCAAGAGTACGAGCAAGTACAAAGACTTTGTACTTGATACACTCCGAAAATTCTTCATCAAAATGGTTAAAATTCAGAGGGAACATGATATTGCAGTTACAAGATTAGAAGGGCAGCAGATGTATCTCATCCAGCAAGGCCTCACTGGAGAAGTCATTCCTGCCCCAAGGAACAAGAAAAAAGGGCACTATGCCATGCTTCATGAGAGAAACATCAAGATAAATGTTTTGGGTATAAATCGCTCCATTCCGACTCTAGTGGCGTACCCAGAGCAAACTATGATCACTGAACCTGAACTTGGGGTGTTCTTTGAAGACATATTTGGAAACATAGGTTTCTTTAGAGCTTCTGACATTCCAAGGGCTCACAACTCTTTCCTCCCTGCTATTCTAGGTGTGCCTCCCGTTGAAGATCATGGAATCACTAGACTTATCTTGGATGAGCTAAAAAGAAGAGAACCCACCGATCCTTGATCATTCTACATATAGTATGAACTTCATTAATCATGTACTCTGTGTCATGTACAATCCTGTGTGTTGATTAATAAAAGTTCATACTTTTCTTCATCCCAATTCTTGTCTATACCTTTATTTTTTTTGCACATACACATACTTATACTTATAATTATACTTATACTTATACTGTATATACTCAGTTAAAAAAAATCTGAGTCAAAAGAACCCAAAAGAAAAATAGAAAGGGTCAAAAGTATTTCTTTCTAACATACAAGTATCATCATCAAATAGGGGGAGATTGTTGGGTCACCGATGATTTGGTGATGAACATTCTCTATTATTGATTGATCTTTTAAAGTTTCTTTTGAAGGTCTGAAATATATTTCAAGTATTGGAAAATCGAAGACTATCCAATCAAGGGTTGTACATCAAAATGTGGAATTTTTGATGTATCAACTAACTGTAAAATTCAGATCACTTGCCGAAATCACCAGTGTAGATTGGTCACCGACCTGACAGATTGGGTCACCGATCTTGGATGAGGTCACCGATGTATATTGGGTAACCGATGAATTGGGTCACCGATTCATGCATTGGGTCACCGAAGATGTATTGGGTCACCGATACATATGGGGTTACCGATGGTATACATGGAGGTCACCGATGATGTATACATGGTCACCGAAAATTGCAGTTGCCTTTACTTGAGGTTGTGATAACAAGTCACCAATACAAGGATGTACACTTGCCAACACTTAGTGAAAAATGAAGATCACCAAGCAATGTGTACACTTATCAATTCCAACCTTACAAGGAACTAACCGATGTGATAAATGGTTCCATATATCACTTAGCAATTTTCTGAGATAAGTTCTTGACTCACAACAAATGCAAGATACGTGGGCAGCAAGAACGTGGGCACCAAATCTTAAATTCGGACATTCTCTTTTATTCTTATAAAAGGGATGTTTGTCTTTTAGCTAAAAGGTTTGATGGGACTTCACAGAGCATAAAGAAAAAGATATAAAGTTATCTGACTTAGCTAGCCATCTCTAAACAGGGACTAACAAACATCAAGACTATACTCCTCTATGGACAACCCAACAAATCATCCCCATTCACTAAAACTCACCAAGATGAAACATCCTTATCACACCCGAACGCTAACACCAACCAGACAACTCCTTGAAGCAATCAATCCCAAAAATTTCGCCCCGAAGATTGATGAAACAAGAAGACCACCACATAAAATAACTTAGAAATACTAAAAGTCTAATACCTCCAAAAGCTCCTACATACACAGGTCATTCAAACCGACTCCCCATAATCCAAAACCATCTCCTAGTCATGCTATCGTTACTTTAAATTCATGGAGACTCATCGTCCCACATATGCAATACTCACCACAACATGACGTTTACATCCAAGGTTTCCTAATGAGTTCAAGGTTTTACAATTATTTGACTAAGCAAATAAGCCAAGTTTATTTATCAAAGATTTAACAAACATGAAATCTTTATAATCATTTTACATTCATCTCAATATTTTTTACCAGAATCACGTAACTTTGAAAGGTGACCAAACGTCAATAAGTAAAAACATTTTAAAGGCTATGTAGTCATTATTTAAACCAATGACAACAATAATGAGAATACAATTAATAAACTTTTAAAATGGACCGGTATAACCTTGGCACACATGTATTGACATCATGTAATGTAAGAGAAATTCATGCACTAAAATAGTGTGCTACAAAATGTTTGTGCCAAATTCTCCAAATGTTTTCTTCTTTTAGTCATAAGAAGACATGAATTAAAGTTTCCCAACAATAATAGCATGCATCAATTGTCTTTTTCAAAACTATCCAAACGTTATATGCATGCATCTTGGTCACATTATGAGATCAACTTGATTTGGATTTCAAATTTAAAGCCAGCTAACAAAGTGCTTACGCTTTTCTAAAATGTTGGCTACATAAATTAAAGATGCTACAATTAGAATATATGCAAACTCTATACAACAAATGGTTCCCATAAAATTAAAATGATACTGATGGGAACTTTATATTTGGACGACATCAAAATCTTTATGCTCAAAATACATGATGCGAAATAAAATCCTCAATAAACCCTCATACTCAACACCGACACTAAAGCGAATCCATAAAATTCCAAAACTCAAAATTGACTCATGAACACTACACACCCAAAATTCCAATGGAACTTGTAAACAGCCGTAGGAGGTACAGTAGTTCATACATTTCCAACTTCGACCCAAAACTCACGTACACCAAATGATTTCCCAAAACTCGTCAAAACGATATGTGTACGTTTCTCGGACAAAACGAAACAATTTAAGTTATTTTCAAATTTAAACTCTCTTGAGATATAAATTTCAAATTTGCATTTAGTGAAATAGTACGGATTAAATTCTTAGTGAATAAGTATGCAATTCTTATGCAACTAAAACGATTTAACAATTCCCAAGACATGGCTACACTCTTGAGTGCGCCCCAAAACATTTTCCAAAATAATAACTATTTTGAGAATCTGAAATAATTTTGCAATTTATTTTCTAAAACGAATGTCGTGCATGCATCCGGTTAGGACCCAAAGTCTTAAACCATGCTCGCCAAGTCTACCAATCCACAAGACCGACATTGGAAAGCTTCATGTCCTAAGACCATCATCCACAACTAAATTCATCGATATACAATTCCTTTTCGGAATAAGGATGATTCAACAAGCCTATGGTTCATCGTTAACCATTAACTCCATCCCCAAAACAATCATCTTAACATATTTGTCATATTAGTTGTCATCCAAAATGATATTGCTACAAACACCAGTTCTTTCAACGGTTATCTCATAAGAACTCATTCACTACCCCATCGGTCATCACAAAAATTTGACTCAAACACACACATGTAACTGTAAATTCATATTATCACCGGCCAAATGATATTACCAATTTACCTCACACGTGGATCCTTGTTACCATCACCATGATTCCCAATTCTAGTGCATCTCTAGCCTCCAAACATCTTATCTTAAAGTGTGTAATCGTGAAATCTCACATCCGATCACTTAATCAATACGCTAGATTGAGTCTAGGCAACAAATTCAATACCTAATTCTCTCAAACTTATGCTCTGATACCGACTTGTAACACCCTCAAATCTGGAAATAGCGACTAATTTAAAATTTCTAATATTACATCAATATTTAAGTTTCCTCAAACCACAATTAATAATAAACCTCTACAACAAATAGATCAAGCCTTATGCAAGACCTACATATGGTTGGGTGTCACTAAACTAATAAGAGTCGCTACCTCCGAATGCGGAAAACGTCACCAAAGCTAGATCTTTAAAGTTAAAACTCCCTAGCACTCAATTCCACACGTGTCACTAGTACTAACCCCAACGATAACCTGATGCGCATGCCGACAAAGAAAAAGGGTTAGGCTTAACGCGTAGTGAGCTCAAGAGTTTACAACATATTTATGATTGATTTGAAACCAAAAGACATGTTTAATAAATTATAATTCTCAAAGGAAATAACCTTATTATAAAAGCAACATCTTTCCCCAAATTCAATAGTTCCATAATAAAAAGTTTTAGACCAAAATGACATTAAAAGTGAAAGCTTTAAATAGAAATACTCATTTATCGTGATACCAATTCCAATACTCACACGACCATGAATAAGTTTATAAACGTAAAGATAGAAACATAGCTTTGACCATATTTATAAACAATTAACTCATGCGTACCTTTGAAAGAGATAAAAATATCCGAAGATGACGGGGGAGACCCGATTTACCATTTGTAGTGACGGAACACATAAGTGAGCCACTTTTAAATGTTAAGAGCTTTCCCTAGGAATCAATGGCTATTGGTAACGACCAGTAATACAATTTATGTACGACTCTCGATGATTCCAGTCTTAGAGCTCGTGCTAAAGATCAAAGGCTATTGGTGGCGACCAATAATACAATATTGTACGGCTCTCGATGATCAAAGTTAGCACCCACGTAAGGATCAAGGCTCTCGATGACCCTATACGTTGACCGAAAGGGGACAACAATCCCGATTAAAGACCGACTTATATGCCTATGGATCCATTACATTCTAGTCTATAAATCAAATACGTCAAGCAAGAAATATTGATAATTTCCCAACACCAACTCTTTGCTCAAAAGTTATTTTCCAATTCAAGTTGGAAAACATAAACTTACACGACACTAAATGAATGACCAACGCACCCAAAACACGTAAAATATTATTCAACTCGGACAAATGTCCATGAGACCCTTTTTAGTCAAAACCGAGCAAATGCTCTATAACTCAACATTTATGTAATAACCGGAAACACTTTTTGAGACACACCCTTTTTCCAAATGAACTCATATTCATGTATTTTTACAAAATGTCCCATAATGCCATAACATGTAAATTCCGTAGGTTTATAAATCCAATATCCTCTAAATATCCTTGACACCAAATAATCCCCATTTATAAATAAAACATCAAAACCTCTCATGAAATATGTATTATTCATCAAAGTATCAAAATCCAAATACAACATTTGTAGGATTTATAAAACCAATTATATCAAATAATTACATATTATCAAAATACTCAAATACTTGACAAATAGCAAGTAAAACATGTTAATACTTCAAAATGGACGTTTTTGGCATGTACAAAGTTTTCACAAAGTATCTTGAACTCACTTTGCTAAATTTAGGCTAAATCTAGGTTTTACCCCAATACCGAGCTACATTTGGTGAAGACTTTAGATCCTCAAGATAAACCTATAGATCCATGATGTAATCCCTTCAATAACACCTACATAACTTCCAAAATATACACAAAATAGAACCCAAGGGAGAATGAGAGTTTTTGGTGAAAAACCCAAACCCTAGGTTTAAGATTTCGGAGAGTTGATCTTACCTTCCACTCCTATGACCTCCAAAATCATCAAGTAACCTATAAGTATCATTGCTTCCATGTTGAAGAGCTTCCAAAGAAGGAACCATGGCACTTTGAATCGCCCAAATCGGTTGAGAAATGAGAGAGTTATGACCAAATGAAGTTTAACCCCGAAATTCGACTTTTTAACCCATGCATGCGAACTGCAACCATGCCACTCCCAGGTCGCAGTTTTAGGTCGCATTTTCTCGAAAAAACCCCTTACGATACATAAAGTACGACCGTGGCCCCAGGTACAAGAATTGCGACCCTAGGGTTGCAACTTACCCTTTTCCGCGCATTTTGGGCTTTTCTTGCTTATTTTCGTCATCTGACTGGGTACCAAACCCCTATTACTTAGCCAGACACCAATTAATTGATGAATACCATAACAACACTTGAATTTAGGAACGCCAAATTTTACGGGTGTTACAACACTGTTCATGAATTCTAGCATGGTATCAGAGCAATAGATTTGATTTCTATATTTCTCTATTTACCTAAGTGTTTTCTACTTCGATATCCAATCGCCTGTATCGTACCAAAATACTAATCTCATTGCCTAATACCCTAATCTCGTACCAAATTCGACTTCGATATCCAGTCGCTTGTATCTAACTTGTAGTTAAATCCAATCACTGATTGAGTTTGTCCCTAATATTCGATCTCCATCAGATTGGACTTCACTGCTAATCAATTTTACTTTTCTCTTCATCGGATCCGGTAGAACTATTCTGGAATTGGCTATCGGATTAACACATAATCCGATCATTGGTAAAGTTTTTTTTATCGGACTTCTATCTCAAACTTGATTACCGGATTTACAAATAATCCGATCACTTCTCTTGTTGATCACCCATCAGATTCTATTATCTGATCCTTCTATCAGATTGTTACACTCGGCCTCGAAGTCTTGTTCTTAATCAGTTTATTGGATTGTTTTCACTCAGCTTCACATAATCCGATAATTTCATCAGGTCACTTATTGGATTGTTCTTAATTCGATTGTTTATCATTAAGTTTTATCGATTTCTCTCTCTAATCACATAAACTCACTCCTATACCTAATGGCTCATATCTCAAATTACTAAAACCCCATTTCAGTTGTCTTTAATGGAAACAACTACATCTTATGGCATCATCACATGACTATTCTTCTTAAGTCTCATGGCCTGTACACCTATGTCATTAGTACATCTACACTTCCTGATCAAATCACAAATGAAAGTGCGGTTGATTTTGAAAAACATATGAATGAATGGAATATCAATAATGCTCGTATTTTGGGCTTCATTAATGCGTCCACAACCCCTGAGATAAATCAACAATTTCTTGGCTACACTACTGCCAAGAGTTTATGGGATTTTCTTGCCAAGCGATATACCTTTACTGGTTTATCTCACTAGTACCAACTGTGGACCACCTTTCAGAACAAACGCCAACTGCCTGATCAATCTATCAACTCGTATATCTCTGAAATGCAAGCCTTACGAGATCATTTGAGCCTCGGAGCACCTTAGATCTTTGATTACACAGCTAAAAAGTTCACTGCTTATTTCAGCCAGCTTCATCTCATCACTATTCTGATGGGTCTCACTGACAAATTTGAGAATGTTCGTGCCTCTCTTTTTCACAGGCATCCTCTACCTACTCCTGAAGAAGCAATCACTGAACTGTTGAGTGAAGAAACTCGTCTACAACTGCGCTTACCGGTACCTATTGATATTGTACTCTACACCCCTCACTCAGCAAAACCAAAAGGTAAATGGAACAATAACGTGCAGTTCAAACCCCAGTAAAACCGAACAACAATGAATGCATGTTTTGTCATTCTACCTCTCATCTTCTTCTTGAGTGTCATGTTCGCAAATGTCGTTGGTGTGGTGTTACTCACCCTCGACACTATGCGGCCGACTGTCCACAAAATCCTAGAAACACCAACAACCAACGCCGGACTTAGCCTGTTGTGGGATCAGTTTTTCCAGATGCTCCTATACTTGAAACTTCATCACCTGATCTCATGGAACTTATGCGTCGAAATCAAGAACTTATGGAACAACTCATGACAGGTTCTATTGGTATGAACTCTCAGCACTCATCTACTTCAAGTAACTTGTGGCTTTTTGATTCACGTTGTTGTAATCATATGACGCCTTGTACCGATGGGTTTGTTTCTAAACAAACCTCTCAAAACTTCTCATCAGTTCGAACAACTTACAACACTGGGTTACCAGTATCTTTCAATGGAAATTTCTCCACTACTAATATACAATTGCCTGATGTGTTACAAGTTCCCATACTATCTATAAGTTTAATCTCCATTACTCAACTTATGGAATCTGGTCTGATGATTTTGTTTCATCCTGCTTGTTGTGTCATGCAGGATCCAAAGACCAAGCAGATCCTTGGACTCGGCCGTAGAGTTGGTCGGATGGTTGAAGTCACTCATCTTCGTCTTCCTTTACAATCATCAAATTTTGTTGCTTCCGTCTCCAGTACACCTTCTTTTGAGCTATGACATGCTCGGCTAGGACACTTATCCTTAGCTAGAATAAAATTGTTAGCCACTTCAGGATTATTAGGAAACACTTCTACTGAAAATGTTTCTTGTTTATCATGTAAACTTGGCAAACATCATGCTTTACCTTTTGAACTAAATGAATTTCAATCTACTTCTTCATTTGATCTTATTCATTCTGATGTATGGGGACCAGCACCACATCCATCCATGGGTGGTGCTCGGTACTTTGTTATTTTTATTGATGATCATACACGCTTCACATGGATATATCTCATGAAACATCGTTATGAATTACCACAGATCTATATCACGTTGGCCCGTATGATTCAAACCCAATTCTCCAAAGCTATAAAGGTTCTTCGTGCAGATAATGCCATGGAATACAAAGAGTCTTCTCTTCTTGCTTTCCTTCACTCTCAAGGTACTCTTTCTCTGTACTCTTGTCTAGGTACATCACTCCAAAACGGCCGTGCTGAACGCAAACATCGTCACATCCTTGATAATGTTCGTACACTTCTTATCTCTGCCAATTGACCATAACGGTTTTGGGGTGAGGTAGCATTAATAGCTGTCTATACAATAAATCGACACCCCACTCCAGTTTTGAAACAAAAATCTCCCTATGAAGCACTTTATGGGGTCTCTCCTGCATACGAACTTCTCAAAGTATGGGGTTGTGCTTGTTTTGTTCAATTACAACCTCATGAGTATACCAAATTCAAACCTCGCTCAAGGTTACGCTGTTTCTTTGGGTATGGAATTGAACACAAAGGTTATTGCTGCTGGGATCCCATTGTTAAACGTTTACGCATCTCCCGTCATGTAACCTTCTGGGAACATGTTCCTTTTTCCACCATGTCTAAATTTCAAGAGTCACCCAACTCCTCTGTTCCTTTCTTCAGTGACCTTTCTGTCTCACTACTCACCCTAACTAAATCCCATATCATCCCCTATATCTCCTCAATCTTCAAAATTCCCTGATTCATCCTTACCCATACCTTCTCCTCAGACTCAATCATCTGTACCACTCCAGGGCCTACATCTGAGCCATCTGCTGAATCTACGGATCCTAGACCATCTCAATCACCGAATCTACGACGTTCAGACCAGCTAAGACATGTTCCTTCTCATCTCCGTGATTATCACTGATATGCTACTCTGCTATCCAACCATGAGCCAACTTCCTATAAGGAAGCTTCCTCTAACTCAAATTGGCATAAAGCAATGCAGGAGGAACTTTTGGCTCTTGATAAAGCAAATACATGGGAAAATGTTCCTCTTCCACCAGGGAAGTCACCCATTGGTTCTAAATGGTATTCAAAATCAAAACAAAGTCCGATGGTTCCATTGATCGGTACAAAGCTCGTCTAGTGGCAAAAGGCTTCAATCAGGAATATGGTATTCATATGAGGATACGTTCGCTCATGTCGCTCGAATAACCTCCGTTTGCAGTCTTCTTGCGATAGCTGCCACAAAACAATGGCTTCTCTTCCAGATGGATGTTAAGAATGCCTTTCTCAATGGTGATTTATCAGAAGAATTATACATGACACCTCTTCCCGGTGTTCAACTTCCCAAAGGGAATGTTTGTCGTCTTCGGAAAGCTCTGTACGGACTCAAACAAGCTCCTAGAGCATGGTTTGAGAAGTTCAACACGACTGTGATCTCTTTGGGCTTTTCACCAAGCAACTATGATTCTGGCCTGTTCACTCGAGTTATAGATGCAGGAACAATTTTGCTTCCTTTATATGTGGATGACATGATCATTACAGGCAGCGACTCTACAGGTATCGCTCAACTTAAACAGTCTTTCAGTTCATATTTTGAGATGAAAGATCTTGGCAACCTACACTATTTCCTTGGCTTTGAAGTTTTATCTGATGCTTCTGGAATCTATCTCTGTCAAGCGAAGTATACTTCAGATCTTCTGTCGAAGGCGGGTATTACTGATAACAAAGTGGCCTCCACACCACTAGAATATATTCTTCATCTGGCTCCTAATGATGAACCTCCTCTATGAGATCCCATGTTGTATCGTCAGATAGTAGGTTCTCTCGTTTGCCTGACTATTACTCGTCCTGATATTGCCTATGTCGTGCATACAGTCAGTCAATTTATGTATGTTCCGTGCTCCGGACATTATGCTGTGGTCCTTCGCATCCTTAGGTATCTCAAAGGTACAATATTTCATGGACTTAATATTGCATCCACGTCGTCCTTAACTCTGCGTGGATTCTCTGATGCTGACTGGGATAGTGACATAACCGATTGTCGATCTACTACCGGCTATTGCTTCTTTCTCGGGAACTCTCTTATTTCTTGGCGCAGCAAGAAACAGTCTCTCACGGCTCGATCCAGTACTGAAGCTGAGTATCGCGCTTTAGCTGACACGGCTCAAGAACTTATCTGGCTACGATGGTTGCTATCTGACATGGGAGCTCCACAAAACAATCTGACCTCGCTGTGGTGTGATAACAACAGCGCTATTCAGATAGCTCACAATGACGTTTTCCATGAGCGTAAGAAACACATAGAGATTGACTGCCACTATTCAACTTCTTCCAATTTCCACCATTGATCTAGCTGATATCTTCACTAAAGCTCATCTTCCCGAACGATTTCGAGACTGGTTTCCAAACTCAATATGGCTCATTCTTCCCCCGATTGTGTTTGAGGGGGGTGTAGATGATTGTAGGAGAGGATTGATGATGCTGAAGTATTTGCTCTGTATTATATCAAGAGAGTACGTACAATACAAGGTGAATTGAACATTAACCTAATCTAACAATAAACAAGAGTTTGTATACTAACACTTGTGTAGGCAACTATACAATGGAGCCCATGGGCTTGTGGGTTTCTATAATACATATGCTAACAGTAAACAACAACTAAAATAAAGATTTTGATAAACATCAACTAAGGAAAAAAAAATTAAGCCTTGATACAACATGATGACACCAATTCAACGAATCCATAAAATTTATCAAACAACAATAACAATGAATTAAAATATATAAACCAACAATTACAACGAATAATAAAAATATGTAATATATAAACCAATAGAAGCTCCGTTGCAAATTCCAGCAAGCCAAGTCGCATACAAAACCCTCAAAACAGTTCCAGATAATTTTGTCACTGTATCACAACCATTTACCCAAAATCATCTTACCAAGATTTCTTAGATCATCACCAATTAAAAGCTTATGCACCACAAACCGACCAAGATCGACCATCCATATGTGATTTTGGTCAAAGGATTTCATCTTCCACGTGAGTATAGTCCACACCAGATTCAGAAAAACCAAACTTGGAGTTACACACTAATGGATTGAGCCAAAATCATGCAATAAATCAACCCCTATAGAAAGCAAAATCTGTCAAAATTCATCTCAACCGCCAATGAATGAAGACCACTAACTTCATACCTGACATGAAGCCAATGCCACTATAAACACCAACTTGAAATCATGTAGAAACTGTTCCATATGTAATAAAACCAACAATTCCAGGACCTATAACTCAGCAAGGGAACATACATCAGATCCCATAAGGTAACCCCAATAACCATATACATCAAAGGCATTTTACATATAAAGTAATAAATTATGAATTAGAATGTTAAGACATTTATAGATATAAGCTAATTGTTTTATAATATGATATAGAAAAATATGAAATGTAACGCCCGGTTTTTTGGATCCATAATTTCAAGTTTCGTATGCATTTCGGCTTTATTATAATCATTTAGAAGTATCGGGAATGTCGGTTGGATTAGTTATCGTATTTGGCAAAAATCAACCATTGGTCGAAATTTACCCTGCTCGCAACCATACTCTTGTTTTGCTCGCGCCCGCGAGCAAATCCCTAAAAGTGGGCAGAATTATACTTTTTCACGGCTGCACCCCTATTTTTTTCGCGCCCGCAAGCATCTGGGCAGAAACTCTACAATCCCTTTTAAATACGAATTTTACCCTTTTTTCCTCATTTCTCTCATTTGTTTCTTATCCTACTCACTTCACTCCCTTTCATTTTTGGTCCATGACCATTTGTTTCTCCCAATCGATTTCTTCATGAGAGTTTATGAGATCAAGAGTAGAGATTAAAGCTATTGGATTAAAGCTCAATATCTTCATCTTTCACTATCTTGGAATAGACATTGTGATAAATTGTGCAATTCTTGAGGCAAGAGCTTATGTGCACAAATGACTATAATATTGGCTTTGGTTGATGTCAATGGCTACCAGTCCTTTATGTGAGGCTCAATGACATTGGTACGTGGCTACCTTTGTGCCCCGTCACGACTAGTGGTATATCGGGTCTCCCCCGTCATCGAAAGGTGTTGTTTTGGGTATAGAGTCTTATCCATTAATTTCGATGACGCATTTTGGAGTATGAAGTATTATCCACATTTTGTAATAGTGGATCTTTAAGGCTTAACCATATTTTGGTATTCTAGATTATGTAGCTTTGTCCATATTTTGGTATTTGAAGCATTTAAACATATTCATGTTTTGAGTGAGTAAAAGATGTAGAGTTTGTGTTTGAACGGGTATTTTATTTAAAGCTTTCATTTACTGCGGTATTTTGATTTAAAGCTTTCGTTACGGAAATGATGGGTTTGGGAAACATGTTGCTTTTATAAAAATGGTCATTCTATTTGGAAAAATATAACATGATCAAGCAATCTTTCAATTTCTACCAGATTACAAATATGTTATAAACTCTTGACCTCACTAGGCGTTAAACCTAACCTTTTTTATTTGTCGGCATGTGCATCAGGTTCTCGTTAGGATTGGTACTAGCGACATGTGTTGACTTGATTGGTAGAGAGTAGCACATTAAAGATCTAGCTTTGGTGACGTTTCCGCATTCGGAGATAGCGGCACTTATTGGTTTAGTAACACCCGACCATATGGAGGTCTTTGTATAAGACTTGGTCTAACTATTGTCGAGGTTTTATTTAGAAATTTTATTGAGGCAATTCGAGTTTTGATTTATAAGAGAAGGATTTATCCCTTATTTATTGTATTGATGAAAATTTTAAATTAGTCGCTCTTTCTAATTTCGAGGGTGTTAGAAGTTGGTATCAGAGCCTAAGTTTGAGAGATTTAGGTATTGAATTTAGATGTCTAGACTCAAACTAGTGTATTATTAAGCGATTGGATGTGAGATTTCACAATTAGACACTTTAAGATAGTATATTTTGAAGTTAATAAATGCAATAGAATCATAATGATGGTAACAAGGGTCCACAGGTGAGGTAAATTTGTATTATCATTCGACCGGTGATAATATGAATTTACAGTTAGATGGTGCACCAGGGCCTTTTGGGCCCTACGTTTTTCAAAGAAGGTTTTTCGTGCCTTAGATATCAATGAAGTGATCTTACCATATTCTCAAAAATAACATAAGGCAAAAAGATGTCACGATTCGGACCTGAGAGATTGCACATCGTGACTAACTTACATTGAATGTACTAGCAAAATGGCTCGATCCAACACACCAATCCTCCTAGGAACTTGAATTTCTAGACAAAAAGATTTATTTCAACTTAAATCAAGCGTTCGTTCGGAAGCCGTGATAAAAAACAGTGATGAATGAAGAGTGGATATAAATATGATAAAAGTTTTAAAGTAATGATCCTCTTAAGGCATTAAGTAGCATTGGACCAAATAAGTTTCTATGTTGCTCGAAAAGACATAAACTTAAACTTTGGTGTATATCAAGCGAAAAATTGAAATGAAGATGATAAAGAAAAGAAAAACCCAATTGAAAGAAGGGTTTATATCCATCGAATTAAAATGAAACAAAGACCATAACATCCCTATGCAACTATATAAATACATATCCTAATATGGATCACCTGCAACCTTCTTCTCAACCTTATCTATATTTTCTCGTTCCAGAACTTCTTATGGTAGAACAAATGGCATCTTCTTTTTTCTGCAAAGGAAACCCTAAATTAGCGATTTTTAAAATTAAAACAGCAAATACATAATTCTACAACAAAAGTGAGCAGGAATTTGAGGATTTCATTACACCTTGAATGCAAAAAGAAATTTCAAAACCAATTTTTTTGTAACGTTCATCACCATAAAACAAGCATCTACCTCCTGTGAACTAAGACAATAACCCAATACGTCTATTGTTACATCATGTTCATGCAACTGGCATAAGATGCTAGTTTTGCGTATGCTTAGACCAAGAATCCCATTAGTAAGGTGGATTCATTGAGGGAGGAACTTGTTAATTGATTATAAGTTGTAGGCACGTCTGAATATATGATGTCATATTAAGCATCTGAATTGTTTACTTTGGTTTTAAGAGATTAATTAACAAGAATGTAACTTACTATATTTGTGAAATACTACAGAATGAAGCTTACATGATCATCCATGACAAGTGACAAGCTCCCTGTGAAATGCGAGAACACTGAGGTTGTACATTCGTTCTTGGTTACCCCCACAACAAATACTAAATTGCACAAGAAATGTAATGTGACAACAAGTTTGAACACAGAGAAGCCGTTGAAATTAACTATCGATCCACATGGACTTGGAGCAACAAGAATCCATCAAAGGGTTTATATGTTAACTCCGCTAATGATTTTAAAAAGGAAATTTGATTACATGAGTATAAACCTTTGCAATCAAAATTGATGAAGGATGAAGATTATGTGAACAGTGAATTTAAATGCATGTATCAAAAAAGATTTTCCGATTTGTAAGTTTAACAAGATCTTTTTTTTCATTTAGATTGCAGATTTAGAAGCAAGGAATTTGGTTATCATTATCGATCAAGCAACAAATTTAACCTGTTTCTTATCTTGAAAAAAAATTGAAGAATGTAAATTTCCAGATGACCGATATATATATCTTCACTAAATCGACTACAAAAGAAGTAGGACAAAGAAAATTCGCATACAATACTACTGAATGAGAGATGTGACCAAGACGCGACTAACAGATGAAGAGGGCGGATGTCCTCATCCATGGGATTTGGCATAAAGATATAGATATCCAATTCCTGCATTATATGGTATAATTAGCTCTGGCAGATTAAAAATTATAAGTTCCCAACATATTCATGCTAAAAATTACACTAACATGCACATCTTTATTTCAATTTCAATGTATTGCCTCTATTTTGGAATCCGTTAGAAAATTATAAATATCTTACCATAGATTCCAACCAACTCAAGTTATTGCCATCCAAACCAATATATTGATTGTTGACTTGAGATTGATTATCAAAAGAGATGAAGATAACCAGTGTAACCAAGTAATCAATTATAGAAAGGAACAAAAAAACCCATTAAATGTCGTTATATTACATGAACATAACTGTGTATAAAAAAACCATTATCAAATACAAACTCAAGTTGGAGAGGCAAACATAAAAAAAAAAGTTATCGAAGGAAAAGATTGTTAGAAGAAAAGGGGTCGAACCTAAAGAGAACGGTGAAATCTAGTAAATATGAAAGAGAAAACGGGGCTGCAAGGAAATCAAGCAGAGACAATGGAGAAATCGAGGCAAGAAGAGAGATGTCAACTAAAAGGATGTGACTTTTTCATTACCTATCCCCTGTATCACCGCTGAAAAATTATTAAATGAAAAAGGAGCCTTGAAGTCTAAATTATTAAAGGAAAAGAACACTACTTGGCTGAAATCATGTGGTTTTAGATTTCAAACTATACCCGACCAGAACCTTTAGACTTCAGCGGAGCAGATAATTACCTATCACCTATATCGCTGCTGCCACCGTAGCTCTTTCCGCCAGAGACGTGGGTTGTGATTTGTGAAGAAAGGGACCGGTATGTCTGGAGCATATTTGTGCAGTGCTGGGCCGGAGACTCTCTTCAGATTGAGCCCAAATTTTTTATTAATTTGAATTGAATATTCATTTTTTTCATTCAAGAACAAGAAGTTCGACCCCCTTCTAATTTTTCATTTTTTTTCTTATATTTATTTGGATTTTGGGGACTTATATTGAATGTGAATGTGTCTCACAACCAAGAATAATTCAGGGGGTCATTTCGGTTTTGGATCTAGGGCAATAGGTTCAAGAGATGAGAGAATTAAGGATACCCACCAGAAAGACTAATCCAATCCATAATGATGTACCTGAAAATACAACATTTTTGTTACTTGACCAAGCATCAGGAGAAGCAAATACAACCGGTACGCTAATCAATAAGATTGATGAAGTAGCAATTAATGCAAAAACAGCCAATTGGAAAGCAAGAGTCATGCTTTTAATCCTCCAAGCTACCAACAAATTATACCATTTGATCCCTATATCAGCCAAAAATTGTACTAAAATACATCATACAGGGATTTTACCACGAATCCATTGATTCTATATGATTTATTATATTACTACCCCTTTACCACTTTATTCGTACATGGAGACGGGGGAGAATGGAATTTGGTTTTTTTATTTTACAAATGGGCATGCTGGATCATACATCTATCCATATATCGGGATAGATAGATTGACCATCACACCCGAGATCTTTGATAGTGGCGGTATCCACTCATATGGCCATGTTCTATTCGGAGGAATAAAATAAAATTGTCTTTCGGAGAGATGGCTGAGTGGTTGAAAGCCCCGGTCTTGAAAACCGGTATAGTTTACTATCGAGGGTTCGAATCCCTCTCTCTCCTTTTTTGCTTGTTGAATAGATTTGTTCTTCTTTTCTTATGCATTTTATCATAGACCCAAATATTAATTGATTCCATCAGCATATAGTCTTGGATTCGGTGGTAAAGGGAGGGGAGTGGGAATGGGGTTCTGAAAATCATCGTGCAGGAAGGTGGGCAGAATTTTGGGAGAAATGGGTGGAGGTTTAGATACAAATGAGAGGGACGTGGGAGAGGTTAACAGAGTTTGGAGTTATAGACTGAGTAAAAGATGATGTATCCTATAATTCTGAAGAATTAGTAATAGCTTATGGAGTTGTACATGTGGCATAAAGAATAGTACCTTTTAAAACTTTCAACTTAACCGTTTAAGGGTCTATATATAGTAGAGATATAAATATAGATATAGATAGATAGTATAGATAGATAGATGAGGGGTGTAAAAGTAAAACCAAAAATCAAAATTAAGATATTAATTAAAAAATAAAAAAATAACCTAATACATATTGATTATATTTGATAAAACTTATAAATCGTAAAATACTTGATATTAGACACATTTCGAAGGTATTGAGGAGACGATTATAATGGTATAATTTACTACAATAGGTAACGTGTTTTTAACACATTTGAGTTAATATAAGATTATATATGTTAAAATGAAAAGGTTGTGAAATGAAAATTATAAAAGGAAGGGATATAAACTTAATTAGAAAATAAAGTTTAAGGGTATAAAATGTAATTTAAAAATTAAAATTAATTTTATTTTAAAAAAATAGAGGTTGACATGCATCAAAGTGTTGTGCATAACGCAACAAAATTGGGACGTCTTAAAAGTGTAAACTCAACCTTTAAGATGTTTTATGATAGAGATCGTGAAATAGCTTCAAAAAAGACTGGGTTCTAAAGCTACATAGTTCAGATCTTTTGAACTAGTTCTGAAGAGACAAAGAAAGAAAGCTTAGAAGTCTAAAGTCAGAAGTCAAGGAAAGCCTAAGGCATAACTTTTGAAGTGTCTACTTCAGAAGTTCTTAAGATTCTGAAGATGTTCTAAGGAGGTTCTGGAGAACTTCTGAAGAAGTTCAGAAGTGGTTCTGAACTTTATGTTGTACACTTGTATTGATTCTATTGGTATGTCATGTAACCATATGTTAGTTTAGAATCCTTTCTTGTATATAAATAGAAGGTTAGTTAGTTTGTTAGAACTAACGTTCTTAGATCTTTTGTACTGTAAAGATACATCTGCGTAACTTTGTCAATATCAATACTACATCCGACTTCCTTGCTATAATTCTTGTTTTATATTCTACATTCTTTCTATATTTTGATACTTCGGATCTATCAATTGGTATTATAGCCAATTCATCTGTTTGTTGATTCTATTAAGAACTTGTCAGATCTGACAGGTTCTTGAAATCCTCAGTCAATCTATTCAAGATTGATTCGATTTGTTCTAAATTTCAAACTTAGATGAATTTGCGATCATTCATATCAAGATGTCAAAAGAAATCGTTTCCATCGGATCTGAAACTAAACCACCTACTCTGTTCTTGGGTGAGTATCATCAATGGCGTATCAGGATGATTCAATTTTTGGATAACATTGATGAGGCATTGATGCAATCCATTATTCAATGGACCCCTTGAAGTCTACGTGGAAATTGCTGCTGTTCCTAGAACAGAAACTACTTCTGAAATTCCAGCTACCCGGATCAAGAAGAGTCCTGATATGTATAATAATGCTGAAAAGGAGCAAGCCAAAGTAGATAGAAGGGCACTTACTTTACTCACCATGGCTCTCCCAAATGAAATATTCAATAGAGTTGACAGCTTAACATCTACGAAGGCCATGTGGGATGAAGTTGAGGCTCAGATGCAGGAGAGTACTAAAGCTCAAGCTCAGAGGTTGAACATATGTATTGGTACATATGAAAATTTCAGATATAAAGAGGGTGAATCAATCACTGAAACTTATCATCGGTTCAATAATATTCTAAATGACTTAAGGAGAAATGGTGTTCAGAAATCTAATTCAGAAATTAATAATAAGTTTCTTAATAATATGGGGAATGAATGGACTACCTTTTCTGACAACATGGTTACTAGAAATATGTCTAGAAAGTCTATCCATGATGTTTATGGGATTTTGTTTCAACAAGAAGACAAAATTAAATTCAGACAGTATGAACAGAAAAAGACAAATGATATTGTAGCCTTGTTAAGCAAGAAGCTAAATAGTTCAATGTCCATGACAACAATGAACAAAATTTGTGAGATTCCAGAAGCTGCCCTCTGTGATGGGAATGAGTCAGATGAAGAGTTAAAATGGATTTCTGATAGTATTGCTTTCATGACAAGACAGTTCCATCAAAGATACAATCAGAAATACAAGAACAAACCAAAGTCTGAAGATGGAGCTAAGAAGATCTTAAGTCAAGATGTTGTTCAACAAGATACTGCAGAACCAACTAGGTGTTTTAATTGTGGAAAACCTGGTCATTTTGCAAGACAATGCAAAATGCCTAAGGTCAAAAATGCTGGTTACTATGAGAAAAAGCATTTGCTTGCAAAGAAAAAGGAAAGGAATCCAGCTCTAGTTACAAAGTATGAAGAAGATTGGTTGAACTTGAGTGATGGAGAATATGATGAAGAAGTTGCACACTATGCTGCAAACTGCTACATGTGCGAGATGGATCCAGAAGATACACATGCACATGATTCTAAGGTACAAATTTTTCTTCTTCTGAATTTAGTTCTGAAACAATTTCATCATTAAATTCTGAAAACAACATGCAAGATCAAATTTTGAATATGACTTCTGAATTTGAAAATCTCAGAAATAGAATAAAAGGTGAAAGAACGTTGGTAAATAAATTTAGAGCTGAAAGCCAAATCTATAAACAAAATTGTCAAAATGCTGAAGAAACACTTGAACAAGTTTCTAAAGAAAAATCTTTGTTGAAAGAAAAGAAGGATAATATGCAAAAAGATATTCTTAATGAAAAATCTGAAAAATAAGTTCTGAATGTCAAAATAAACTTTCTGAATCAAGAAAGACTTGAATTATACAAAAAGATCAAGGAATTAGAAGATCTGAATTTTAAAAGAGGTCAAACTGAAGAAACTCTGAATATTTTAACAAGTCAGGCTCAGAATTCAAAGTTTTATAATATCAAAGCAGTCTTAGGATACAATGAAAGTCAAATTCTGAAGAAAGCACCTTCAAATTTATATGATGTTTCTAACATGAAAATTTTCAATGAGAAAAGTAAAGGTGTTGTGAATAAACCTGCTGATCATTCTTTGCCTAAAAGAATTCTTTTTATAAAATCAGATATTTTGTTTTCAGATGAAAAACCTCTTGACTCTAGTGATTCAATTAAAAAATCTGAATCAGAAATGAGTTCTGAAAACTTTTCTGAAACAAACTTTGGAGTTTCAAATACTTCTGAAGTTACCTCTGAAAGTACTTCTGAACCAAAGTCTGAATCTGAAATATCTTCTGAATTAAAATCTGAAGTTATTCTAGAAGCAACTTCTGAAATTACATCAAATAATACTTCTGAAGCTCAAAATAAAAGAAATTCTTGAAGACATATATGAATAATTTTCAGAAATTGAATCTTTAAATGATAATGATGACCTTCAGAAATATTATTTGATAATTCTGATGATGAATCTGAGAAAGTGTTTAAAAATGTATCAAGTTCTGAAAATACAGAAAAACTTTCCGAATTAAAAATTTTTGCTTCAAATATGACTCAAAACAAATTTTATGACTTGATGAATGCTTCAGATTCTGATGACGATGATGATCCTAATGTTGCTATAATATACAAAGATGGGTACATAGTTTATAAACCTAAATCTTCTATGACTGAGGGAGAGAAATTAAAATCTGAAGAACCAAAATTACCTCCAGAAATGTTTAATGTTGTATTCTTGAAAGATGAATATATACATTGTACAACTTCTGAAATTAATTCTTCTACAGATTCCAATTCTACTCCTTCTAAAAATGATTTAAAAGACGCATCTTACTTTACCACAGGAAAATCCTCATTATCATCTTCAAATTTTATCACAAGAGTCAAAACTTTTGAAAAAGGACAGTGTTCCTGTTGATCCCAGATTTGATTAGGTAACATAATGTATGCAAGAACACGAAGAACACTTCTAATATTGATGAAGATCTTATGTCGGATATCTCACTTGTATTGAATATCGGTTATAATGATATTATCTAATAAGTTTTCTCTAATAATGATATGAATTAATGTGCTCTTGTTCTTTTCTAATGCTAGCCCTAACCCTCTATTTATATGTATAGGAAATAAGGTATAAGGAAAGTAAAGATTAAGCCATTATACACTTGCCTTATTTACAAAATAGAATGTTTCCTTATATTTAAACATTAAACCTTTCCTAAATAATGACTTTGTTGACTTTACACTTTAGCCCTTCACGTCTTTAATAGTAGTCATCCCGGATACAATATTTTCAGACCTAACAATCTCCCCCTTTGTATTCGAGATTACAATTCAGCAAATCAACACTCTTTTGAAGACGGTGAAACTTTTGTCAACAAATCTTTCTTCTTGATTCTTTTGCCCCCCCTACGAAAATGATCTCTTGTAAGCTCTGTAGCTCCCCCTTAACATTAGCATGAAAAGAAAATCGAAGGAGCCGCGGTGTCGTAGGGTATAAAACTTATTGGGTCAAAAAGTATGTCGGGCCAGGTGATGTCGACGTGAAAAGATCTCGGGCCAAGTAGATTCGACAAGAATTGATGTCGGGCCAAGATGAGTCGATCAAATCAGGTGTCGGGCCAAATGGACGCGATGAAAACACTTAGTCTACTTGTTGATCCTTTGTTACTTTATCAGTCGACAAGTTTTCAATCTTTTTCTTCAAGAAGCATTCGTCTTTGATATACCTTTTCACCCCCTCAGAATGATAATGGAGAATCCGAATCATTATGAACATTATCAAAGACAATAAGTGGAAGCGTAAATGTGGAATAGTAGGTAAGAGCTAACATAGAAGCACAAATAGCAACTATTATCACTTAAATCAAAATTAAGTTTAATTAAGTGGCCTATATGGCAGTGTTGGCAGCGGGTTGGCACTGATAGGACTTCCAGTTATAAAACTAACTTCTCAAACTGTTCCGGCATAAACACGAAGATATGCAATGTGAATCACAAAGACTCGTGCAATGTATAGAAATAATAAAGCATTGAATGCTATTTAAAAGGCTCGAAATGTGAAAATTCATTTCACAGACTCGATGTGCATTTGAATGTGAAGTTCGGAGACCGGAGGTGTGTCTTCCTTTTTCAATATCTTAATCTTCTGAGTGAAGAAAAGATAGCAGATATGCTCATTCTCCGTGATATATGAAACAAATATCTTTTGTGAGATACTTGGGTAGCTGGGTGGGGTGACACAAGTTATCGACATTGGGTCCATGTCTATTTCAATATTCATCTCCAAAGAATCGAGAATGAATAGATTGTGTGGCTACCCGGATAACTGTTTAGGTTTGGTAAACACCAAATATTTTCTTTTAAGTCTTGTCATACTCTCACATTTTTTATTTAACGCACATGTACTCAATTCTATCTTAATCACACCCTTTCAAAATGTCTAACCTAAGGATGTGTTTCAAGGGTAGGTCCTTCCGGCTTTTGATTGACCATTGAAACGTCTAAATCCTATCACACACAAAGAATTTGAAACATTGAAGTCCGAGTTCTGAACTGGTGTATTCAGAAGTCATACTGTTAAGAGCAGGTTCATAGCTGAGATACTATGAAGCTAAATAAATGGAAAAAAAATATGGTAGTCCCCTCAAATGTAGCATAACCTTTTAAAAGATTGTCATGTGATGTGAATATTCGGAATTTAGAACACACATGACGTACCTACAAAACAGATTAAAAGGATTTTGGTACCCAAGTTTTGTTGGGTCCTTGGCGGTTAGTTTTAGATGCAATAAATGGGGAAGTGGGGATACTGTAAGTACCATACCATTTATGAGTGAACATTTGATCAACAAAATTATTTGCTCCACAAGTAGAACAACAAATCTTTGTGGCACTTAGACTAATTATCTGATTGATAGATTTGACAAAATAAGGCAAATTAGTCTTGGAAACAAATGATCTTGTATCAACTACAGGAGATGTATGTGACATGTTTCCAACACTATCATCTGTAGTTGATTTCTTTCTCCAAACCATTTTAAACTTCTTAAAATTACCGGAATTAGCAACAAAATCATTGTAAAATCGATTAGAATTATGAGTCTGAGAATTTGAAGAACCGTATGATTTGGAGCTATAAGAATAACCATTTGATTTAACACTTGAAGAGTAGTTATTCTGACAGACACTAACAGGAGAAAGAGGAGTCATCTTTGAACTTGAAACAGAATCAGAATAATTAGTAAAAATCATTTTTTCAAGGTTATCTAACTCCGCATGTATTTGTTTGGGAGTGAGTTGTTTGAATGATTCTGAATTTTCTTTATGCAATTGTTTTTGCTTTGAAATCTCGTTTTCATGTTCTTTAATTTTGATTGAGAGATGATCTCTTTCTTTCAACATCAAATCATATTTATTTTTAAATTCAGATCTCAAGTTCTTTTCAATCACAAGATTTGATTGTAATTCAGACAATTTCTTTGAAAGTTTATAAATTTCCTTTTCAAAAATTTCCTTTTTATTTCTCAACTTCCTTTTCTAAACGTTTATTTTAGTTGAAAATTAAAACACTTTTATTTAAAACATTATTTTTATTATTTTCAAACATTTTTCTTTCTTCATCTAGAATTTTTCTGAAGCTCAGAAAGTTGCTTTGATAGCTTCAGACATTTTGTTTCAGATGATTTTCTCTCTAAAATCACAATTTGCTCAAAATCAGACAATTGTTTAGAAAGTTTTTGAATGGTTAGATCACAAGTTTTGGTTTTGCTTTCAAATCTTTTCGCTCAATATCAAACGTGTGCTTCTCATCAGAAGTTAATATCTTTTCTTTCTCACATTCCAAAAATTCAGTTAATTTTCTTTTAAGAACCACACTATAAGTCTCATGATCTATAAACTTTTCTAACTCAGAAATTTTGTTTTTCAGATCAAAATTTATTTTTATCAACTCAAGATTTTTTCTTTTTGCAAACGTCTTCATAAAATACATGATGTGTATTCCTAATATGCTCCGTGAGTTGTTCCTCCAAAAATTCATTTTGATTTTGCAAAACTTTTCTTGATTCTTCTGAGTTATTAAACTTAGATTTAAGAATGACATGTTCTCTTAAAAGTTCATTCAACACTTGCATGTTATTTGTGTGTCTGGTTTCAAGTTGAGAAATTTTTGCATTTATCTCAGAAACTTGATTTTGAGAACTCATTTTGAAGAAGAAAAAATAAAGTACATGTTACCTGATAAAGTGATCTCGATCAGTGAGTTTTTGGAAATTTTCTGAGGTTGTTTTGTGAAACAGAAAGTTTTCTCGGGTTGGGCTTTGATGACAAGAGTTTTTGTCAGGTGTTTAAGACTCGATAAAACTTCTAAAGAAAAATTGATTCGATAAAAGGAGGTTATCGATTACAAAGGACTCGATAACTAAGAGTTTCTCGATAGATTAAGATTCGACAAAACAATCTTTCACTCGAAAAAAAATGAATCGATAAAAATTTATATCGATTCTAGATGACTCGATAAAATAAATTTTGTCGATTAGAGAGAGCTCGATAAAAATTCAAAGATACTTAATCCGAATTTTCTTTAACCGATAAACCAGAAACTAAGAACAAAGGGTTCTTGACTAAAAAGAACAAGTCTTTTTATGAACAAGAATGTCTAAGTTCTCGAGTTTCTTATTTGTTCAATCAAGAAAAAAAAATCAAAATTACTAGAGTTTATGATTTTTACTAGAGAATTCTTTAGTAAGAAAAGCTGCAAGAGTCACTATTTCCTAAGTTTTCTTATGTAAAGAGTTTCAAAAGTAATCAAAATAAACTAAAATAATTTTAATTAAAACAGATTAAATAGTTTGAATAGAAATCAAGGATATCTTAAGTTGAATCGACAAAAATTTAAACGAATGAAGAATGAATCGATAAAAATAGATCTTTAAAGAAAATATGAATTTTTATCGGGTAAAGCGTAATCGAGAAACAATCAAGCGAATGAAGTAAGAATCGAGAAAAAAACAGATAAGACTTTTTATCGGGTGAAACGTATTTAGCATGAATCGAGAAAAACTGAAAACAGCAGAAATCGATAATTTACCTTCTGTTTCGTGAATAACTTTAGAAAATCGGAAAAACTCAGATCGTCGGCTCTGATACCAATTTTGGATCCCAGATTTGATCAGGTAACAATGAATGTATGCAAGAACACGAAGAACACTTCTAATATTGACGAAGATCCGATGTCGGATATCTCACTTGTATTGAATATCGGTTATAATGATATTATCTAATAAGCTCTCTCTAATAATGATATGAATTAATGTGCTCTTGTTCTTTTCTAATGCTAGCCCTAACCCTCTATTTATATGTATAGGAAATAAGGTATAAGGAAAGTAAAGATTAAGACATTATACACTTGCCTTATTTACAAAATAGAATGTTTCCTTACATTTAAACATTAAACTTTTCTTAATTAATGACTTTGTTGACTTTACACTTTAGCCCTTGACGTCTTCAATAGTTGTCATCTCGGATACAATATTTTCAGACCTAACACTTCCATTCCTAAATCTGAAAAATCTAATTCACAAGTTACAAAGAATGTTGATAAACTTCAATTTTTTTGGATTCTGTTGGAATATCTCATAATATTTCCGCTGCAAGAACTCCTCAACAGAATGAAGTAATTGAAAGGAAGAACATAACCTTGGTAGAGGCTGCAAGAACTATGTTTGCTTATTCAAAATTACCTTTATCTCTTTGGACAGAAGCAATAGCAAACTGCTTGCTTTACTCAGAACAGAACCATACTTAATAGAAAACTTCTCAAAACTCCTTACGAAATTATTAAAAAGAGAAAACCATCCATTGATTATTTTTTTTTAAAATGGATGCAGGTGTTTTCTTCTGAATGACACACAACAATTAGACAAATTTGCTCCAAAAGGAGTGGTCGGAGTGTTTGTTGGCTACTCACAAAGATCCAAGGCATGCAGAGTTCTCATAAAAAGCACATGAAGGATCATTGAAACTTCAAATATCAAATTTAATGAGCCAACAATGACTTCTGAACAAGACAGTTCAGAACTCAAGCTTAATCCAGTCTCTGAATTATTAGATTCAGAAAAGAGCAATACTGATAAAACTTCTGAATCCAAATCTTTACTAAAAGCAAATTTAGATTCACTTTGTCAAGATTTATTTGATGTTTTTGTTAATGTCTCTGCAGATTATCAGAATCCATCCCTTCTCAGAACTATTCCAAAACTAGTTCCCACAGAAACTTCTATATCAAATCTTTCTGAACCACCTAACTCAACCTCAAATTTAGACCTTCGTACTTCTGAATCTGTACAAGTCAATTTTGAACCAATTCAAGTCACTCTTGAACCTACAATACCTATGTCTGAACCTGTGACTATTCCTTCTGACGCTGTACATAATCTTCAATTTGAGGGGGAGACATCAGATCTGAATTCAGCAGTCAATCTAGATTCTAAACCAAATGCAATCATTGATGAATATGACTCATTAAATAATGTCTCATCTGTTCAACCATTGCCAAATGTGAACAAATGGACATCAATTCATCCCATACATCAAATCATAGGTGATGTCTCAAAAGGTGTACAAATAAGATCAACTACAGCAAATGAATGTCTGTATGTGAACTTTTTAAGCAGTATTGAACCCAAAAAGCCAAGTAAAGCTCTTCAGGATCCAGACTGGGTTTTAGCTCTGCAAGATGAGTTAAATCAATTTGAAAGAAACAAAGTCTGGAGACTAATTCCAAAACCAAAGGGAAAATCATTTATTGGCACAAAATGGGTTTTCAAAAATAAGAAAGATGAACATGGGATTGTTGTGAGAAATAAGGCAAGGCTAGTAGCTAAGGGCTATTGTCAACAAGAAGGTATAGATTATGAAGAAACCTTTGCTCCTGTGGCTAGGCTAAAAGCAATTAGGATATTTCTAGCTTACGTAGCACACAAAAACATGAAAGTCTTTCAAATGGATGTCAAATGTGCATTTATGAATGGAGTTCTTCATGAAGAAGTATATGTTGAACAACCAGAAGGCTTTGTCGGCAAGGACTTTCCAGATCATGTTTATATCTTAGATAAAGCTTTGTATGGACTCAAATAAGCACCAAGAGTATGATATGAAACTCTCACAACATTTCTTCTGAATTCTGAGTTCAAAAGAGGTACAGTAGATACAACCTTATTTCTGAAAAAGGAAGGTGAGGACATGATCTTAATACAAATCTATGTGGATGATATTATATTTGCTTCTACAAATCCAAAATTTTGTAAATTTTTTGAGAAAATCATGCAAACCAAATTTGAAATGAGTATGATGGGAGTGTTAACCTTCTTTCTTGGTTTACAAGTAAAACAACTTCCCACTGACATATTCATTAATCAATCTAAGTATGTTTTTGACTTACTTAAAAAGTTTGACATGTTTGACTGTTCTAGTATTCAAACACCAATGGCTACTGCTACTAAACTTGAACCAGATTTATCTGGTAAATCTGTTGACCAAAAGAAGTACAGGGGCATTATTGGTTCTTTGATTTACTTAACAACAAGTAGACCTAATATAATGTTTGCGACATGCATTTGTGCAAAATATCAAGCTAATCCTAAAGAATCTCATCTTCTTGCTGCTAAAAGGATTCTTAGATATCTAAAAAGTTCTCCTTCATTGGGGTTTTGGTATCCTAAGGATTCTAGATTTGAACTAACTGCTTTCACAGATGCAGATCATGGTGGTTGTAAATTAGACAGGAAAAGCACCTTAATTACCCTCAGATGAAGAATTTACCATAACAAGAATTTCGAAATTGCGGGTGTTACATTGATATTTTGAAAAGGTCCAGACTTCTAAAGTTAATGCTGATGAAATATTTAAATGTCGCTCATCTTCTAGTATTTTATTAATGCATCGAATATTTTAATAATAAATAATGATAGATTTTTTAAAATAAAAAAAATTATTAAAGTCCAAAGTAAATATTTTTAGAGATTTTGTTTTTTAATTATTTATTTTATAAAAATTATAAAAAAATGGTTAAAGATGCTCTTGTCGATCGATTATAGTTTTTACTTTAAAACATGTTACGTTAAGGTGGAAAAAAAATCTCATGCCTAATTGTTTACGAGCCCTACACTAGTGGACAAAGAAACAAAAAAGATAAAAAGGAAATGGAGACAACCAATGATATATATATATATATATATATATAACGCAGCAGAGCACGACGAGCGGGACCCACCTCTTGCCCTCTCACATTTTTCCCATCTTCTCCCTCTCTCTTTCACGTAACGCGGCTACAGCTCTGTTTTCCCATCTTCCCTTCTCTTTCCTCTTCCAACCCAAACCCCATGGGAGACACCTGTATTTCTTGATTCACCACCACCTATAAGACACAGAGGAGAGAGAACGCAGGTGATGCTGAGATCGATTGGTTGGGAAACAACAAGAGTTAAGCCCTCGTTTTTGTGTCTCATAAAACTAGTGGACTTGTAGGTTTTGCGGGTTTTATGGGGAGTGGGACATTCGTGGATGGGGTTCTTCGTTGGTTTCACCATCACAATCGTCGATCTTCTTCTGTTACTACCACTACTAATTCTGATGGCTCTGTGAATCTTGATTCTGAATCCAAATCATTACCCTCTTCGTCATCATCATCATCTACGACTCATCTCACTGTTATCGAAGACTTTGATCTTTCTGCACTCAAAGGCATCAGAGTTCCGAAACGCATCAGTTTTCCACCTGCTTTCGTCTCTTCTGTCCCCATGGATCATAACAAAAAGGTTTCTATTTCGATCTATGACTTTCTCCAGATCTTCTGTTTTGGTTCTTTATGATTAGTTTTTGCTATTTTAACTATCTTTTAGATCAAATTACTATTGACCTTTGTGGTTCAAAAAATCATGTTTCTGATTGCTAATTCATGCTCTGTTTTCTCTAGATCTTTTGAAAGATAGCAAGATATACCATCAGATATTTTAAGAAAGTGAATAAGTTCATATCTATTGTTAATCTGTAGGATGGTTCATTTCACTTGGCCCCATAAGCAATGAACCTTCTTTTTCTATTTTTGCTTTATGTTGGCTTGTGGGTGGAGGTGTGGGGAGTGGGGACCCCACAATGCAGTTGCTCATACATGCTACAACTAGAGTAAGGTGTTTGTTTTTTAAGAGGTGGTGAAGTATGATTTCAGTTCTGAAATAGTTATGGTGAAATATGATTTCAGTTCTGAAATAGTTATGGTGAAGTATGATTCAGTTCTGAAATGGTTATGGTGATTAAGAGCTTAAAATGAAAAAACAAACAAGGCCTAAATGTAATTTATTTGATTTGTTTTGTTGATGATATTGATGTTGCATACCGTTATTTGTGTTTCTGTGGCTATTTTGCCATCACAATTTACTTCAACTCTCACCCACTGAAGAAGCACAATGTTTTGCTGTTTTGGCCATCATTTGCCAAGTAATTTCTTTGAGGTGGAACAAAACCAGGCTGAATGTGGTTTCTTTTTGAAGATTTGACTTTGGAGGAAAGTTATTATGTGATTTCTTTGAGGTTCATACTTGTTTACTTTTGCTGGTGATGTTTCATGTGAGTTAGGATGGAATCATGATTTCTTTGTTTAGCTACATTCAAGAAAACAGCCTATCGATTTCTAAGTGTTGAGGCATATTGTCATCCGTTTGATATATATATATATATATGTATATATCTATATCCACACACACACACACATGAAGAGTCGTGTGTGAATTTTTTTTTAAGGTGAGAAGCATAAGAAAGGATCTCCACCCTTGATCGCTGTTAGTCTCATGTCCGCCCATGAATCACTGTTTAGAAAGGAATTGATTTTGTGCATCTCGGTGCATCTCATTAGTGTTGATCTTCATTTAGGATTGATCCAATGATGGAGATCCTATCTTACCCTTCTCACCATAACTTTCATTCTCACCTAAAACCCAACTATATATAGATACACACATGTATATATATTTAGTTCAGCATTTCAGCTCTCTTAATAGCCTTATATAACTAAAATGTTGGGATTTCTTCTGAACCATCTTTGTGCTCTGTCTTCTCTTTTTCATGGGAAGGCTGCTTAGGTTCGTTAGTTTGTTTTTCCTTTTTGCCTCTCCTAACGTTCTTTAGTTATTAATTATCTTTTCAACTTATGATTGCATTCCTTTAAAAGATAATCTATAAGCAATTTAGCATATAATCAATTGCTTCCATTTTGTTGTTCTCTACTCAGCTTGAAACAGAATTCTTCACAGAGTATGGAGAAGCCAGTAGGTACCAAGTTCAAGAAGTTATTGGCAAAGGAAGTTATGGTGTTGTGGGTTCTGCAGTTGATACTCACACAGGAGAAAAGGTCGCCATTAAAAAGATCAATGATGTTTTTGAGCATGTCTCTGATGCCACAAGGATTCTTAGAGAAATCAAGCTCCTTCGCTTACTAAAGCATCCTGATATCGTAGAAATTAAGCATATTATGCTTCCTCCTTCCAGAAGAGAGTTTAAGGATATTTATGTTGTTTTTGAATTGATGGAATCTGACCTTCACCAAGTTATTAAGGCAAATGATGATCTCACCCCTGAACATTATCAGTTTTTCTTGTACCAGCTTCTTCGTGGGCTAAAATATATTCACACAGGTTGGTTCTTTTTGGTGATATCAAATGTTATTATGTTTTATATTTATATTCGCATTTCTCATTAGGATTACTTATTTAATCAACCGTTTTGCAGCCAATGTGTTTCATAGAGATTTAAAACCCAAAAACATTCTTGCTAATGCTGATTGTAAATTGAAGATTTGTGATTTTGGGCTTGCTCGGGTATCCTTTAATGATGCCCCATCAGCCATTTTCTGGACGGTATGTTTGAATTTGTTGTCTACTCTTGATTAACTTTTTTTCTTCTGTTCCATATAGATTTGAAACCATGGTTTCTACTTATTTCATAATATATGAAATTGTTGCAGGATTATGTTGCAACTCGATGGTACCGTGCTCCTGAACTATGTGGCTCCTTTTTCTCTAAAGTATGATGCTTTTTCTTGTGTCTTCTTTTAATCTGTGCTATCTTTGTCCCTGAAAATTGCCACTTTTTTTGGTTAAATGGAATGGTTTTGAGGAATTTGGATTCCATAGAAGGATTTGGAATTGGAGGGATTTGAAATCTTTGATGTGTTTGGTTTGTAGTATTTGGAATGGAATTGAATTCCATTTTTTTTTTCAAATTTATAGTTTTTTTTAAATAATTATAAAAATGATTAAATTAACCTTTTTATTAATAGATTATTACAAAAGAAATGTTTTTAACATACTTTGAACCACTATTATATACAAATCCTACGAAATCCCGTGAAATACCAACCAACCCCCATGAGATTTCAAAATCCTATGTTGGTGGGATTTCAAATCCAGGAAGTCCTTCAAACCAAACATGGAATTGAAATGGAATTCAATTCCAAATCCAATCCGCTCCTGCAAACCAAACGGGACCTAAGGCTTCACAAGGGGTTATTTAGAAAATTATTATTCTGGGTTCTAATTTCTAAATATAAATTGAAATCAGTCACCATTCAGTCAATTGCAGGATGGTCGTGGGAAGTGTGTGTTAATTGTTTAACAGATGGATTGCAAATTTGCATTTAAATTACTAAGACATCCTCTATTGCAGTATACTCCTGCCATTGACATTTGGAGCATTGGATGCATATTTGCAGAGATGCTTACTGGGAGACCATTATTTCCTGGAAAGAATGTGGTGCATCAGTTGGATATCATGACTGATTTTCTTGGTACTCCTTCCTCTGATTCTATTTCAAGGGTGGGTGTTTTAGCTCCATTTATTTTCTTATTTATCTGTTGTTAATCATCAAATCATTCTTTTTTTTAATGCAAATGTTGATAAACATGCAGATTCGTAATGAAAAAGCAAGAAGGTATCTTAGTAGTATGCGCAAGAAACCGCCTGTTCCTTTTACACAAAAATTTCCTAATGTAGATCCTTTGGCCCTTCGCCTACTGGAACGTCTTCTTTCATTTGATCCAAAAGATCGGCCATCAGCTGAAGATGTATGGATTGTATTTGATGTTATGAATTCAAATTGATTTTTTGAAATGATGTTTGTTTGATGATGATATTCTTTCTTCTTTTTGCAGGCGCTAGCAGATCCTTACTTTCAAGGCTTGGCTAATGTGGAGCGAGAACCTACAACTCATCCGATATCAAAGCTTGAGTTCGAGTTTGAGAGGAGAAAATTGGCAAAAGATGATGTTAGAGAATTGATCTATCGAGAGGTTTGGACGTCCCTCTAATTGTATTTCCTGTTTTCCATGGAAATTGCAGCTTTCGATATGACACTTGCTTTACACTAAGGGGATGTTTGGTTGGTTGGTTGGTTTTCCATTAAGTTCTATATGGATAAAGATGTCTGTGTGGATTAATCTGTTTTCGTATAGATTGGAAAGGTTTTTGTGTGGAAGGTTTTTTTTTTCATGGATGAAAGGAATTGTTTTTAATTGGGAGGGATGGGTTTGAAAAAAACTTGGCTTTCTGCATAAAGCTTCCCCCTAGAAGCTTATAAAGGGGCTGTTTGTTTATCTCTTAACAGTTCCATTAAGAGGCAGCCTCTGAATCGCTAAGAGTTAAATACTGTTTGGCAAAAATTAAGTATTGTCTCTTAATGGTTCAAAAACCCTTGGACCTTCCTTAACCATTTAGAGCCCTGATTTCATTTTGAACGATTACCAAACAATTATATTTCATTTTGAACGATTACCAAACAATTATATTTCATTTTGCATTATATCATAAAAGTCTCAATCATTCTACACCAAACCATTCAACAACTTCCAAACAGCTCCTAAATAAGTCACTTTCTATATCATTAAGCCACTACTAAACAGTCATCTATAGCTGGCGGATTAAGCTGTAAGTCTCATTAACAAATAGGCCCTAAATCTTTTACCATTAGCAAATAAATAGTTTTTTTTGATTAAAAACATACCCGAAAAAGGATATTGTTGCAAATTTCAGACGAAAGACAATTTAGTTTTCTGCATGGTTTTACTTTCTTGTTTACAGTCGTCTTTTTTTTTATATCAGATTTTAGAGTATCATCCTCAGATGCTTCAGGAATATTTACGTGGTGGAGAACAAACTAGCTTTATGTACCCGAGGTTAGATGCTTTCTGCACTCTTGCTTTTTTGTAAAAATCTGTCTGAAAACGTTAATTTTCTGACATCATTTCTTTTTTTGACATACGATAGTGGTGTTGATCGTTTTAAGAGACAATTTGCACATCTTGAGGAGCATTATGGTAAAGGCGAGAAAAGTTCTACTCCTCCGCTTCAACGGCAGCACGCATCACTGCCTAGGCAAGTTGTTATATGCTCAAGAAGGGTTGGTTTCACCTGAAAACAACCTGTTTTCGTGAGACCCATGAGACCACATTTTTACACTTGAAACTTCACACAGCAAAACATTGTGAAGGTCAAAAAAGTCTGAACCTTCACATTATCAGAGCAAATCAGAGTTTTGCTGTGAAATTTCAAGTGCAAAAAGGTGGTCTCATCATGGGTCTGACAAAAAACAGTTTGGTCTCACATGATTCCATGTCTGCTGTAGAAATTTAATCTACATTTTTTTTTTCGTTCTTATGGAAGTTTGACATATTTTGTGTTTTCCAGGGAAAGAGTTCCTGCACCCAAGGCAGAAACTTCTGATGGTCAAGAAAACGAATATGAAAAACGGACTGTTGCTACGACGCTTGAGAGCCCTCGGGAAGGATCAGAAAACGGACCAACTAGCGCCCGTAGCTTGTTAAAGAGTGCCAGTATCAGTGCCTCTAAATGTATAGGTGGCACCGGAACGAGGGGTCCAGAGGTAACTTTTATCCGGCTGTTTGATGTTTGGGCCATAAATGACTAAACTTTACCAAGCTGTTGGAAGCTGTTATTTGCTACTTTAGGGCCTTCTTACCCTTAGCAGGTTAATGAGTTTAATGGGACTCGTACCTTATTTGATCAGTTAATCATGAATGTTTGGTAGTGACTTCATGATATAGAAAGTGGTTTATTCAGTAAGCTTCTAGGGGGTAGCTTTATGCAGAAAGCCAAAAAAAATTCCAGACCTGCCATTCCCAATTAAAAAACATGCTCCTTTCATTTATGAAAAAAATCTCCCAAACAAAAACTTTCTCAATCTATACATAAATCAATAGAAAACCAACCAAACATCCCCTATGGCTTAATATGGCATCCTAAGGGGGGTTAAGGCATATTTTTGGCAAACGGGAAAGGTAATCTAGTTGTTAAACTAGTCATTAAAACTTATTGCTAAAGTAATTGACAATGTAAAATCATCCAAGAATGATTTTTGGTCATATATGTAAAACATAGAGTATAATTGGAAGATTTTTTAAAAAATAGCTTTTTAAAAAGCTAAGGGTACGTTTAGTTAGCGAAAACTGTTTTCATTTTCCTAGAAAAAGTTTTCAGAAAATGGAGTTGAGTTTTCATTTTTAGTTTTCTATGAATTTTTTAGAAAACGCGTTTAGTTGAAATGGTGGCGTTTTCATTTTTCATTTTTAGAAAATTAGAAAACGCGTTTGGTTGTGCATTTTCTACCACTTTTCATTTTCCATTTTTTTCAAATTAGAAAGTGTGTGAATGTGTGTCTATGCGAGTGTGAAAGTGAAAGTGTGTGAAAATGAAAGTGCATGTGTGTGAATGTGTTTGTGAAAGTGTGTGTGTGTGTGTGTGAATGTGTGTGTGTTTGTGAAAATGAAAGTGTTTGTGTGTGTGCGTGCGTGTCTGTGAAAGTGTGTGTGCGTGTCTGTGAAAGTGTGTATGTGTGTGTGAAAGTGTGTATGTGTGTGTGAATGTGGAAAAATTTTAAAAAACAAAAAAATGGAAAAGTGATAAAAGTAGTTTTCTAAATTGAATGTAATTTTAGAAAATGAATTTTCGTTTTCTTGGATTTTTTTTGAAAACTGAACGAACTAAACGGGTTTTCCAAATTTTTATTTTCTCTGGAAAATTTTCCTAGAAAACAGGAAAATTTTCTACAACTAAATGCACCCTAAGCTGCTAAAGTTTTCTTTTGTTTTGTTTGAATAAGACCAAAAAAATATGCTAGGCCTAACAAGTTAAAACAAATGGAGTCGAAGGTTAGTGGTTCTATTTGGGCTTAGGGGCTGTTTGTTTACCTCTTAATAGTTCCATAGGCATAGTTCTATAGGCAGCCTCTGAATTTTTAAGAAGTGAAATCTTGTTTGGTAAAAAGAAGTCTGCCTATTAATGGTTCTAAAACCCTCGGAATGATTTTGTATCTTAGGCATCTGTTAACCATTCAACGCCCTAATTTAATCCTAAACATTTACCAAATAATTATATTGCATTTTGCTCTAATATCATAAGAACATTTTAATCTTTCTGACCATTTAATCATTCTCCACCAAAATCATTCAGCAACTGCCATACAGAGCCTACATCTTAAACATGAAATTTTAAATTGTGCAGGAAGAAGTGCACCAAGAGGAAGTTGATGCGTTAACCCAAAAAGTTGCAGTACTAAAAGCGTGAGCACTGTGGAGTGGTATGTTGATTTGTTGTAGAAAAGGTAGAGCTATAGACATTGAAGTTATATTTGTTTTGGTGTTATACTTTTGTTAATCTAGACAAAGGGGATCGATTGATTGTATTCATACTAAAAAGATGCAAAATTTCTCAACTTTCGGACTTGTTAATTTCAGATGCATGATGACTTGATAAATGAAATTGATCCTTCCTTGCATAGCTTTCACATTTTGTTTGGAAGTGTATCCCAGATTATGCCCGTGTAAATTGCTATGCTGTTAATTGCGGTGCAATACCGCTGCAATAGTGGCACAATCTCTGATTGCGGCCCTAAGGAAAATAGCGGTGGTCATATTGCGGTAGAAATAGCGGTAACGCAATTATCGGTGCAATTACCACAATTTTGACATATATTTAGGGTCAAATTGCGTTTGCAATACCGATATTTAAGTTTGGGTTATCTTTTTGGGCTTTCTTTCTTTGTTTTCAGGGAAGTTGGGCTTTATTTCTTTATTTTTGGGGAAGCTGGGCTTTATTTTTTTGTTTTTGAGGAGGTTGGGCTTTGTCTAGGCTATGTCTTACTTTAAACAATCTTTCTTTCTCATTTAAACTCAAGTTGACTTGAAATTAAAGAGAGTAGGATCAAAGAATTATATATATATATATATATATATATATATATAATTCCAAGAAATATTATATGAACCGCTATTTTCGGATCGTAATACCACTGCTATAACTGCTATTGCAAATATCGGTCCTGACTGCAATTTTGTATTTTCACTGGTATAACAGCATAGGTAAATTGTGACTACAAGAAATGAACACTGATAAACTCAGTGGTCATAATTGTCGTGCACGTCTGGAATAGAATTTTAGGCAGATGGGATCTAACTTTCACATTCATGGCTCCCTTTCTTTTGTTGTCAAAGCAAGGAGTTGCAGGATGAAATGAACCAGCAGTTTAGGCGTGCTATTGGATGAAAGTACGAAACTAATGTGATGCTTTATTTGTAGCGGTTTCCAATTGAGATTCCCAAAGATTTTTACCTAGTTTATGAATCTTATACTTATATGTTGAGTGAATTACACCGCAAGTTTCTGTGGTTTGTTCAGAATGTTTCTTTTTTACAGTACACTAAACGTCCCTATGATTTGCATTTTGTTACGAGCTATGCCGCGTTTCCTAATGGAGTAACTCCAATCTGTTAACTCAGGAAAACATGGTTTTGGTCCTAATAGGTGTCCCAAAACATGGTTTTGGTCGCTAATAGTTTATAAAGGACAAATTTACCTCTCATGTGAAGGGCACATGATCGGTCTAACGGTTGTTAACTAATGTGCTAACTCTAGAGATGTTGAACGTTATAAATTGAAAAGTTGGGGACTATCAATTTCCAAAAAATACGTGAATCATAATTCTTTTACAGTGAATTACACTTTTGGTCTCTATAGTTGGCTCAAAATATGTTTTTTCTTCCTGATGGTTCATAAAAAGATTGACATCAGGGGTGAATGATGAGTCTAACTAACAATATTAACTCCACGTACCTTGAAAGTTATGAAATTCAAAAGTTAGGGACTATCGGTGTTGATAGTTCACGATGAAATCTAAATGTTAAGCAAATCATAAATCTATTTATAAATACAAAACCTATTCATTAACCTTTCATTATATTTTTCTAATTTATATAAACTTTATTCTACTGATAATAATCAATATATGTACACAGTGGAAGGTTTAAATAACAAGGTTAAAAAATATCGTGAGAAGGTATGAAGCAAAGATTCATACATGAATTATTGAAAAATATATTTAAAGATACATTTGTGAACATATATGAATAATTTGTAACGTTTGTTCACATATACATCACTAGATAGATTTTTTCGGATTTTTTCAATAGCTTCACATTTGAACTGTCATTTAACCACCACTTCTTACCTTCTTATGATATTTACGATAATTGGATCGGATTTTGCAGTTTTTTCTTCTGCAGTACCTCGACGTGACATGAGCGTGAAAGGGGTTCAAGAATCAGTTTTCGTTTTATAAGGGCTAAAATCACTTACTTTGGCTTTTTTACCCCATATTGTAGGGTGGATCTCGAAAGATATGAAAGATCTCCCTCCAAGCCGTACATACGACTTTCATCGAATACGGCTTTCCGCAGAATTCTATATTTATCTATGAGATCGAGTATGGAATTCTGTTTACTCACTTTAAACTGAGTATCCGTTTAATGGTTTTATTTAAACTGGTTCATATATGTATGTATATATGTATGTGTATATATATATATATAGGTTTGGGATCGTGTGGGAAGAAGAGTTAACGTAGGAAGCGTGAGAAGAGATATGAACCTTTAATCACTTTTAATGTCATGCCACCCATTAATTGCGCTTTAGAAGGGAATTGATCCGATGCATCTCATCCTAATGTGCATCAAAGGTGGAAATCTCTGGTGCATCTCATCCTAATGTGCATCCAAGAGTGGAGATCCCTTCTTACGCTTCTCACCGTAACTCCCCTCTCACCGCAACCCAACAACCCACCCACCCACCTACCCCCCGACACACACATATATACATACATATATATATATACATACATACATATATATATATACATACATATATATACATACATATATATATATATATGGGGGAGGGTTCAAATAAGAACTCAAATTTGGTTGTGAACGTGAGGACAAATGAGAGCGCGACATGTGTCATATTCAGAGTTTCAGACTGAATAATCAAAGAAATATTCAGACCGAATAAAACTGAATATAGTGTTTACTCAGTCTGAATAATGCTTATTTGGTCCGAATAAGCATCATTCAGACTGAATAAATGTTGGAACCCAGATCCCCATTTATACTCAAATGATGTTGATTATGAATGTAAAATAAACAGTAAGCGAAAGCAAGTATAATTAATAATCAAACTAGAATGCAATCAGTAATGGAGGAGAATAACAAGATGAATCACAAATAATAATATGTATTTCACTCATGATGCCAATGTATATAATACTGGAAATACAGATTAAGCTCTTAAGTTCCCTCCAAGATGATCGACACTCAATACAGTGATAGCTCTCTCTATTTATACTATTACAAATGGAAAGTCAATCAGCTAGCCTATCACGTATTGACACATAAGCAAGTTCTCTAACAAATTCAGTCACACACGAAAGACATGACTTGTCACGTCATTTAAGCACATGTGTAGTTCCTTAAGTAATATCCAAAAGATGCTCAATCTTTTGGACCGTTATTGTGGTTTCTGAACTACACTTCTGAAGTGGCTGTCTTCTAGAGTGACTTGCTTCTGAAGAGTTTACTTTGTTCTTCAAGATATGTTCTGATCCATACTTTTACATATACATAAAGTCTAACAATCTCCCACTAAGTATGAAATCAGAACAATGCCTAATGATAAAGAAAGAACAAAGTAAAAGAAAATTCATTACATTACAGAAAGCGATTACAGAAATTGAAATACATGTAATGATTTTAAAAAGGAGCTTGTGGATGCCCACTGATAACTTTGTAGAACTGATTGGTAATCTCCCTTAGCTTGATTACTTCTTCTATGTGTCTTTCCATATCATCTGCTGCCCTTCTGATGTTAACGTTAATGTCATCCTTCTTTGCAACTATCAACCCTCTGATGACATCGAGCATCCCCTCTGAATAAAAGATATGCAGCGGAAAATCTATAGTCAAAAGCTGAATTCATAAACAAAATAACTAAGCTATGCTCTTCAATCCCTCTCTACATCCTGCCCTTTCCTTTATCTCCCTTTCCAGCAACGTACCTGTCTGAAAATATTTTGTTTTGAAAAGTGAGGGTTTCCCGTAAAGCAGTTAACATTTTCAACAGTTCATAAACCAGTAAAATATGCAAATTATGTTTTGAAGGAATATGGCGAAGGTGAAACACCATCGCAAACCCTTAGAAACACACCAATCCATAAGTACCATACTTATATGTCTAGAAACCCTTAGTGGTAAGACCTTGCCACATACCTCCAAATAAACAGATAGTGCACATATCGACCTCTAAAAGCTTGTAAAAGTAATCATGGTAAGTTTTCGCATTTAAGAAAGACAATTTATAACCACAATCAACGAATACACATTTGAAACATATCAAAATGTATTTTTAAGGGATAGGGAACTCACCTGGATTTTGGATACACCTTGTCCCGAGCTTGAACGGCTAAAATCTCCAAACTGAAAACCTAAATTCATCAACATAAAACGAGTGTTAACCCAATGTAATACCCCCAAAAGTCTTATATTTTAGACTTAATATAAACCCCTAACTCAAAGGTCCAATCCTTGACTCAATGCGGAAAATGAAACGGACGAACCCACGACACAACAGTGAGTTGGACGGCTTGGGCAGCAGCTTCTACCCGCGGGACTCACTGTCCTGTCTGGTTCGTCCTTGCAGCTAAGAAACAGCCCTAAATTACACCAATGCTCTAGAATACTGATTCTAATATCCCTAATAACCATAAATAAAGATGGAATGCAACTGTAAAACAATCCCACATGAAATCTAATCATAATAAGGAGATTTCACCATCAATTATACCCAATAAACATGAGCTCCAATGAGACTTCCATTAAGAACACTCCAAGGAGTGAATAACCCCATTTAAAACAATAGTATGAATCCGAATCAAGAAGATACTCTACAAATGGAGCTCAAACCTTAATTAATAAGTCTATTCCATAAGAACTATGGGTTTGGAACCCTTTACCAAGCAATAACCCCAAATGCTCCATTAATGAAAGATTAGAATGTAAGAAGAGATATTGTACCTGAAAATGATGATCTCTCCAAGATTATTCTTCAGATTTATGATGATTCTTCACCCTTTTTCCTCTTCTCCACGTTTTCTTCAAACAACACACACACAAAGCACACCTGGTTTGTAAAATGATGAGGAAAATGAGGAGGTTTCTCACATTCTTCATACATATATCCTATGGGCTTGATTTCTAGGAGCCCTAGCCCATCAGATTTTATTCAGAGCGCATAAAAATAAACGATGGAATTTTGGGTTATTACACATACCTCAGTTGCGTTTATGTTTTTCTGACAAACGTTTGTCGGAATGGTGGCTTTCTCTTATCAAAGGCAGCCATGATTTCTCTTTCCTAGTTTTCAAAACAAAATGTATTTGATGAGCATCAAAGATGAAAATTTGTTGGTTTTTGGTTTGTTTATGGATTGATATTGAATTTGAAAATATTAGATAAAGATAGAATCTATACTAATCTCTTTGATAACCAATTATGTATCAACCAACAAAACAAATTACTTAGTTGTCAAGAAATTAGAATTTACGAAGATGTCTTTTTATCATAATTAGAAAGATACTCGAGTAATACAGTGAAATACATCTTAATTTAAGTATTTAATTATTATTTTTCGTCTTTATTAACTTTTTAATGTAATTTTATTTGATTTTTAGAAAACAATAATGTTTTTATGTTTGAATAAAATTCAAAACATCTCATAAAAATATTGAATTCTTTATCAATATTAATACCAAATTAGCTTTTAAAAAGTTTTCATTTAAAAAAAAATTAATTCAAGTTTTTTATTATATTTATTTTATATTTAATAACGAAATAATTTATTTTTTGTTTAATGGTATAATTTTTAATAAAAATAGTAATTAATTATTATAATTATATTTTAAATTTTTTATACTTAAAATGAGATGTTTATCCTGTATTTGATTGTATTTATCTGCAATTAGTTACATTAATTCAAACATGGAGCTTTAGTAAGTTGTACTTACGCATAATTATTTTGTAATCTTGAATTTTAAATAATATTTATCAATAAACAGTATTTAACGCATCAAAAATGGCTTTTAAAAATTTGTCTCAGATGCTTTATAATATAGTATAGATTAATGATTAAATGGAATGATTGGATTAGAGATGGTCCTCACGTGCGGTTTTCATAATACTATAAGACGTACCCGGTGCAATACAGCGGAAATTAAATATTTCATCAACATGAACTTTAGAAGTCTCGAATTCTTTGAAGATATCAAATTGTCTATAGTTACAAGCGTATAAATCGGCATCAATTATTTCTACTAAAATCTAAATACGATCCTAATTTAAAAGGAACAAAGTAACACATTTATGACCATTTGATTTGAAGAAATGGTTTTTTTAATAATTTAAATTTCGTGAAAAGATTTGGAATATTTGGCGTGTTTGGTTTGTAGGATTTAGAGTAAAACTGAATTTCATTATAAATTGAATTTACAAAACAAGTACATTTGTAAGATTTAAAAATCTAAACAAAACCAGTTTTTATAATATAGTATAGATATAGAAAGATAAGGGTGTAAAATGAAAAATTAAGATGTTAAATTAAGGTTTAAAAACAGCTCGGTACGTATTTATCATTTTTAATATTATTATTAAATACAAAAATATTGATATTGACTCTTTTGAAGGTATTGAACAAACGACTATAACCGTATAATTTATAAAAAAAGAAATCGTTTTTTAAAATATATTTTAGTTAATATACGATTATGTATGTTATTATGAAAAGTATGTTAAATGAAAAATGAAAAATGAAGGGCTAAAAAGTAACTATAACAAATTATAAGGGTATAAACTATAATTTAAAAATAAAAATGAACTATCATGTTGAATCGTTAAAGTTGTAAAGTTTCAAAAATTGTACATAGGACATCAACATTTGTACCTTTTAAAAATCTAAACAATAATTGTGTAGAACTCTTTATAATATAGTATAGATAATACATATAGATAAGTGTGTAAAATGAAAAAACTAAAAATTAAAAATTAAGTTTTAAAAATAACTCGATACGTGTTTATCATTTTTAATGATGTTATTAAATCAAAAAAATGACGTTCATTTTGAAGTTATTGAATAAGACGATTATAATCGTACTGTTTATCAAAAAGAAATATGAAAAGGGAAAAGATATACTATAACATATAAACTGAAAGTTTTAAAAATAATTTACTGCGTATTTGTGTTATTTGATAATATGACTAATTCAAAAAATATTCAATATTGGTCTCATTTCGAAGGTATTAACAAGACGATTATAAGAGTATAATTTGTAAAAAAAAATTATTTAATGTAATTTGATTCATATGCGTTTATTTATTTTAATATGATAGGGTGTAAAATGAATTTCTTTACTTTTCTATATTAATTTTAATTTGTTAATTTATATATAATTTGTTAACATATTTGAAAGACAATTATAACATAAACATAATTTTGTACTGTAATCGTAAAATTTGTTAAAAATTGTAAAATTACAAAAATATTATTATTTATAAAAAATAACACTAAATAACAAATAATAATATAGATCCTTCATAATCTCAATTCGATCAAATATTTTCAACACATGACGAATCGAAGTGAATAATATAATGAACTAATAAAAAACCTTGTATACAATTTTACAAGATTTGAAAAATAAAAATAAAACAAAAATAAAAAATTATTTTATATTTATTTATCAATTTTATATTATATATTTTGTAGATTTATTAAATAAAATGATTAAAAAATAATAAATAAATAATCACATGAAAGAACCGTGATTTATGTATAAGCATCTGGGTTCTAATAATAATCTATTATTAGACAAAAACATTGGTCTCGTAATAAAGGTTCTTGTAAAAATCCTAATAATAACCTTTACAAGAACCTTTATTATAGATGCTCTTAAGTAGAATCTAAGAAATTTTCAAAACTTGATTCGTTTATTTGGAAAAGTAATACAGTTTTTTAAAACCTCCAAATTTCCATTTTTATAATCTATAAAAAGACAAAATAGGAATATTAGTTCTTTCGAGTTTTTTTAGGAGGCTGGGAATTTTCTTTGTTGTTATCCACAGTGCCGAGTGTTTTTAATCAATATGCGTGTAAGTTGGTTGTCTGTGCTTAATTGAAAAATAAGAATATTATAAAAATGGGCAGTATAAGTTATTGATTTATACCTAATACGTCAGTATTTTGTATTATTAAAAAATTATTAGCTCTAGAAAAAGAAAGCCTTAAATATTTTACAATATAAAATGGGTGAATCAGACACCCCCCTATTTACTATATAGACACCTTCTATCTACTAATTATTACTCAATCATCGTAACTTAATTATTTTTGTTTTCTTTTTTCTTCTTCTTTTTTGATAATTAATCATTATGTATCATTTTTTTTACTTTTTAAACTAAAATATTATATTATTATTAATCAATTTTTTATATTACTATTAATACATAATTTTCATTGTTTTAGTTATTCTAAATATTTAATTTTATATTATTATTTAATTTATTAATTATTATAACTTATCATTTTTTATAAGTAATCCTTACGTTTTTCTTAATATTTTTATCCTTAAAACATATTAATTATAATGGTTATAACTTAGAAGTGTTATTAATTTGACATGTTAATTATAATGGTTATAAATTGGAAGTGTTATTAATTCGACATGTTAATTTGACATGTCAGTAATTATTATGGTTATAATGTCAATAATATAATAGTAATATAAAAATCATTAATTATAAAAATACAAATAATAATGACTATAAAGATTATAATAACATAAATAAAAATAATAAAAACGTAAAAACTATATATTAATATTAATTTTATGATGTACTTTTTAGTTATTAGAATAAAGTAAAATAAATAAATAAATACTTAAACCATAAAAACTTATTGAATCAAATTAAATTAATTTACAATATCATGAGAAAAATATAAAATAATATTAATTTATAAATTTCTTATAATAAAAATGATAAAAAGTAAAAAAAAGAATATAACTATTATTATTATGATAAGAAATTAAAAGACAAATAAAAACCTAATGATTACAATTAATGTTTTATATGCATTTAATAAGTGTTAACAGACTTAATTTATATTTCCAAGATAACTTAGATTCAAGTCAAAAATAAAAATATAGGGTCTAGTATATAAAGAGGTGTTCTGATACTATCACCCTATAAAATTGGTATTAGAGTTAATTTTAAATAAGAAATAAAACAAAAACCTAAAATTAAGGACTACAATACTTGAATCCAACAACTTCTGTGAGATAAAAAAAAATCATTCCTTAAAATGTTCTAAAAGTTCTTTTTTATCTTGTTTACTATAGCAAGAATAATAGAAAATATCTTTTTTAAAACTTTAAGTTAGAAGAGAAAGTAATTATTTTATTTATTTTTATCAATGAAATTGAATTATTATTCTTTATAAATTAGGGTTTTAAAAAGTGTATTAGGTTGGTAAATTAAATAATACTATAATAATTTAATTTATGTTAAAAAAATTAAAAATAAAAAATCTGTTAAAACTGAATGTAATTTTTTTTATAATTTCTATTTATAAAAATTATAATTTTTTTTTGTGGAAGATGTTGTAAGGTAATTGACGCATGAAGACTCAACCCATTGGAAAAAGGGCAAGCACATTCAATCCGTTTCATTAAATTTTCAAATTAGAAATCCGTTCAAAAAAATGTAATTAACTCTGCATTTTATTATTTTCTCGTGGACAAAATTAAGGCCATTTTATTATTTTCTCGTGGACAAAATTAAGGCCATTTTATTCAATTTTTGTTTTACTTATGCGTTGTTGTTTGTAGTGTCTAGGCCACATGATCCAAGTTAATTCGGAAGCATCTTAGTGCCGCCGGCTTACTTGGAAATGTAGTACTGTCCAGTAACGAATATGATAATAGACAAAGATGTATATTGATATAAAAATCATTACTCCCTAGTTACTTTAATAAACAATATGTTAAATATTTTATTTTTTGAGCTACTTCATTATAATAAAATTGGATTTACATAATATCACAAATAGATAATCATCCTAGTAGACTGTTTTATAGAACTTAGTTTATATGACTAAAAAATATAACGTCCTATTTAAAGTCATTGTAATAAGTTTTTAATACGCTTTCGGGAGTAATAAGTTTTTTAGGATACTTTTAATACAAAATGTTGGATTAGTCATCTTATGACATTTTTGAGAAACTGTCTTGTAAACCCATATTTTTATAGGACATTTGTGTTTATATGACACTTTTTTAAATATAAAATAACTAGTTTATATGACGTTTTCATATAAAAGTGCCCTACCAAACTTGTTACGATGCTGAAAAACATTCTATAAACTCATCACAACGCCTTTAGATAAGATGTTTTAATTTTTGGTTTTATACATTATGTCTTATAAAGTGGGCTAAGCCCTTATTTATTGGTGACATTTTATAAATCAAATTTCGTTGTAGTGATTGTAGTAAAATAAAACCTTTTCGTTGTGTCGATTATTATTTGAACAATCTATGTTGAAAAGCTCCATTTTAGTATATTTGACAAGGCATTTCGAATAATAATGTTAATTAAGTTTTTTTTGTACTAGCACTACAGAAAAATGAGGTTTAGAAAAGAAAACTCTTAGAGAAGGTTTTAAAAATGTATCTAAAGATGCATTTTAGGAAAGGAATGAAACTACAAAGATAAAAAACAGTAACTGAAGCTACAGACAATATTATTGAACTTAATAAAATTGCAGTTTTTGCACATTTGTTTTTTATAAAATCTTGAGAAATACGTATATTTAGATTTTTTTAGACATTTTGATGATAAATGATAAACTGTATATATTTTGATGATTTATTCCTCATATTGGATTATCTAATGTTAATAATACACTTTTGGTATTATGATTTTATAAATCATTCAAACATACACACGGTTGAGTTGTTGGGCACATTTTTGGTGCCACTATTTATTTGGAAATGCTTTCTTAAAGTTATGGTAGCCTGGTAGGTTTTTGGACTTTGTCCAACCTTTGAATGAATAATAAATATATAAGTTGCATAAACTTTGGGTAATTGTATTTTATTGGTGTAAACTGACTTTTACTGTAGTCCATTGAGTTGTTGAGTTTTGGCTCGGATTTGACTCAGATGAATCTTGGAGACAGTTGTCTAGTTTTATTTATTTTATGTTGAGCTTTGACATGATATGCATTTACTGCATTGTTATGTTTTAAGTTTGTTGGTTATTCATTTAGAGGTATGCAATTTAGATTGTAATGCATTTGATCCATAGGCATATGAGGTAGTCGTGTTTGGTATGTGAGGAGTTTTGATGTTTGCTTGCTTCTATTCTCTTGCTACCGACTAATCGCTCGCTCCAGCTTACTTGTTGTTGTTTTTAGTCTCCCTAACGGTCGATGGTCCTCACTTTGTGACCAATGCTAGAGTAGGCAATTCTGGTCATCTTGGTATTGCGGAGGTGAATTCTTATGAGTTGGACTACTCCGAGACCGTTAGGCTTGTGGTGTTGGTGCTTTAAACCTTATGCATGAGGGTTAAATGCATTGTTGGTCCCTAAGGAGTCTACAAGAGTTCTTGGATATAGAAACAGTTTGTAGAGGGGGGGGGGGGGTTGAATACAAACACACAGATTTTTGGTTTTTAAATTAGTTTATATTGCATAAACAAATTTACAGTTACAAGCGGAATTAGAACAAGTTTCAACCTATTCTATTGTAACTAAGAAATCACTAAGATTGATCCACAAGAAAGAAGTAAGAAGGAATACAGAAGGTTTAAGACAGAAGGTAGCATGCACACAGATGAAGAAGATATCTTCATCTTATTTATACCCGTTTGCATTTAATGCAAGACAAAAGGTATGTGCAACGTGGCAAGCATCCATAGGAGACTTGTCCTTTGTTCAGAATACAACCATGTTTTTGGCCGCATATGAACAATACCATATCAGATATGATGGGGACATAAGAGACAATTTGTACGTCATTTTCTGATAAGGTCAACGTTAATCTTGTATGAGAAACTTCACTTGATCGCTGAGACTGAATCTTCAAGGATGAACTTTCAGTATCGTTGAGGCTTCACAAGACTTCACACTTGGATAGATAATCTTTGCTATCGCTGAACCGCTTCAGGTCACGTAGCTGATTATCTCTTTCTTCAGCTTGGTCTTTGACTTTCGCTGAATGATGATTTGGTGTGATCGCTGATCTTCAGATCTTCAGAGTTAAGCTTAAGGTTCCTTGATCTTCAACGATCGCTGATGACAGTCAGCGTGTGCTTATCGCTAAATTTGAACTTAAACAAGAATTTTTACTAAGTGTAAAGAGGAATCATATTCAAATCACTGAGAGGAGTTATGATCAACAATCTCCCCCTATTTGATTATGATTAAGTAATATGAGAAAGTTACTTGAAGGGAATAGTAAGGACTTAAGAAATAATTAAGAAAAATTTCTAAGTACTAATCTGTGAGATCTTTTTCAGCTAATCTATTGTAGCCATTGAGTTTCATTTATAAGGATATGAAAACACAATTTTTACAAGTAGATGCCTTAAGTACATTCACTGATTTAAATTTCAGAGAGAAATATCAGTGAGTAAGGAGATAAGTAAAGAAGTTAGAACTCTTATGTTCATTGTCCCATTTACTATTTTCAGGGATCTTTTCAGTACACAGTTGGAGTAGAGTACTTCATTTGAAATTTCATTAATAATCTGAAGACATTACATGAACAATGAAATTACAAATTTTTAAGTAAAGGGAAGTATAATGCACTGAAGAGAGATACAAAGGAAAAAAAACTATTAGTCAGAGAGCTTTTCGTGTCTTCTTCACATTTCATTTTCCTAGAGTCTATTCTGTCGATTCATCAGCGGTTCATCTGACCAACAGTAGTGATGCATGATTTTGATGAAGGTTGATGGAGCTTTGCTGATCTCGCTGTTTCTGAAGAGCCCTAGGAAACCATCATTATCCAAGAAGACCATGCCGGGTTCAGGGAAGGTGATGATTTCATTTTCTTCATATTTTATGTCTTGAGGGAGAGAGACTCTGAGCATTGAGATGTTAGGGATTTCCAGATGACCGAAAATGCTTTCATAGTTGAATTTGGTTTCATGATCACTTTTGAAAGATGAACCTCCTTCAGCATTTGATCTTTTCTTTCGAGTGGGCTCAGGGAGAGGTGGAACTTGTACATGCTGTGACATCCTCTGAAGAAGCTGATCCAATGCTCTTTCCACCACATCTTTAAATTTTGATTTGGAACCCTGAATGGCATCTCTGATTTCTAGCCATTCAGAGTATCCATAGAACTTTAAGAACTTGGCTTCTTCTTTTTCAGCGTTCGCATGTCTGTACATTCGAACAAATACCTTCAGTCCATACCTTTTGGAAGGACGTCCTTCGATCGTTGCTTGAATGATTTTTGAATCAGACCTTCGAAAGTTGAATCTTTCAGTGCACCAGCGTAGTTCTTTTTCTCTGTGGCTTAGTTCTTCATTTGTTTTGGTCAGAGCATTTAGGATCTTCTCTTGAGCGAGGATGTGATTCACTTGGTTATTCTCTTCAACCAGTTCCTTTTGTGCCAAAGCTTCAGCGACTCTTTGGCTTTTCTCAATCAGCGCTTTCTTCGCTTCGTCTTTAGCAGCATCCTCCCTGAGAATTCTTCTAGCAAGCTCTAGATCATTCTCTGTTTGTTTCATCTTTTCATCCCTTATTCTTTGAGCTTCAAGTGCTTATGCTCTCTCCCCCTTTGATAGGAAATATAAGTCATCTACCATGCTGATAGGAGTTGGACACTCTATTTCAGCAGAGGGAAACTTTATTCTCTTGGCTTCGAGTTCATTCAAAAAGTTTATTCACCTTTCTTCCTCTGGAGTCCCAACTACTGTTCAAAAAATGAATTCAGCAGTCCCTGGAGTCCCAACCACTGTTCGAAAAATGAATTCAGCAGACTTCTGTAAATGCTCAACCTTAGCCCTGGTGTGAGCACATTCCTTGACTAAAAAGTCAATTGCAGGGAATGTAGGGCTAGGAAGAACAATGGGGGGAAGTTCAGTTGGGCAGGGAGGAAGCTTGGGAGTACTCTTCTCTGTCTTGACTTCCATGAGTCTGGCAGAAGTCCATGGTTGCTGAGGGGATTTCCCTTTGTCCTTGCTGAGAGGAGCAGCAACAGCCTTGGTGGTAGTGGTAGTTGTCGCTGTGGTGAAGAGAGGAGGGGCACCTGTTGACAACATAGACAGAGCAGCTAAAAAGAGTTCTGGGTTAGATGACGTATGAGAAGGCATGTTATAACCCTTGAGGGAATCATGAGGATTACTCTCAGGGATAACTTGTGCAGAGGTAGTGTCATGAGGATCACTAGCTAGTGTCTTAGAATGCCTGTGAGGGACATTCTGAGGTCCTGTGTTACTGGCCTTCCAAGACTCAGAGTGTCTAAACAACACTGAGGTTTGGACTGCGTGCATTTCAACATCATCAGAGATAGGGACAACTATCTCTGAATCATTTGTTGTGGTGAGGACCAAAGTAGAGGGGATAAAAGAAGAGTAGAAGGTTGTGAAAGTATTACCTGATACAGCTTCAGCGGAGCTGACTAAGAAACTTTCAGTGACCGTAGTCGTTGAATGTGTTGGTAGTGCTGAAGAAGCAACAACGGAGGAGAAAACCGTTGAAGTAGCTTGGGCAGCAGATGATGTTGGTGGTACGCCAGAACTTGAGAGAGTAGTCTTTTGAGAGACCACAATCCTTGGCTTCTGTGGTTTGGTTGCGATGGTCTTTTTATGACCATCGGTTGGTAGTTTCATTTTAGGGGCTGAAGTGTCAGGGATACTCACTGATGGGTTTGTCAGTGAGCTAGACACTGAAGCAGGAGCTCCAATAATTGTCAGCATGTTTGGTGTAAAGGGAGCATCAGCTGGACATTCTTCAATGTCCAGGGATTCTTTCCCACCATCGAGAAAGGAGTGGTTGGCCGTCTTGGGGTACTCATCCCCGAATGCATGCTCCAAGATTGTTGCAAAGGATCTTGGGTAAGGGATGACAGAGTGCCTATTCGCAGCTTTCACCCTGTTGTACATATCATTGAATATGTAATCAGCGAAATTCAGCTTGTAGCCCGTGCAGAGAGCGAAGCCCATATCTTGAAAATGTTTACTGGCTTGATCATGCGAGCCAGTCTTGGAGCCCATGCACTGAATGACCTGGGTGAATTGGAACCCAGATCCCTTTCTATTAAGTAATCAACAGATCAAAAGTGAAAGTATGAGCAAAAGCAGTAAGATCTAAGATTAATAGTATGATTAGTAAGAACAAAATAGGAAGAACAATCGTAATTGATATTCGATAATTCACCACAGTAATAGCTCTCTGTTTTGTATTCTCAATCGATAGTTTTACAATCAGTGAATAGAGCTATTTATACGAATACAACAATAAAAGTCAACTATTGGACCTATTACAATGACACGTAAGCAAGGAAGTAACTAACTAATAGACATGCGAACGATGCTCTTGCCACGTCATATGATCTTAGTAGTTGCTTAATTCTCTTTCATACTTTCCCAAAATAAGTTCTAACAATCTCCCCCTAAGTATGAAAGACAAAATGTTGCACGTGTATCAGAAGGGAGCTGTATGAGAAATGACTTTGTAGATAGCATCAGTAACTTCTCTGAGCTTCATGAGTTTGTCAAGTCTCTTAACAATTTTGTCTCTGATTTCTTCATCTTGATTGTCATTTGTTGCAGAAGCAAAACATTTTGCGATGTAGACAACCTCTGTAGAGTATCTTTGAGCATCTTTGATTCTGAAGAAAGTTTTTCTGTTAGGCCTTTTGAATACAACTCCAACTTCTAGTTTGGTTATTACTTTCCCAATCCTCTGCATATTAATCCCCTCCAGGTCTTCATTTGGTGCAGCGACACACAAGATATAACATTGTAGTTTAAACCCGCTTGAAAGTCTACTTGCCTTCGATATCTGATGAACGACTTCATACATTCAATGATACGAAGGTAAGCAATTCTGTTTTGATCTTAACTTTCTCTGTTCATCCGAGTCTTCATGAATTTCTCCAGAATAAGCAAATCAGAAGGATTTATTGACAGAAGATCATTATCACAGAAAAATGATGCCTTGTTATCTTCTCTAACCACCTTATAAATTGTAACTCAAATTTCGAATTTAGTATGCCTGATGGAGAAAGTTTTGATTGGGATTATGGAATAAGCCTCTTTTCTTGATAGCCTCTGAGTTATAAACTTGTCTTTGACTTCATCACTGACTTGATACTCGTTTGAAAAATTTGGCATCATCAGTATATTTTCTGATCTACAAGAGCATACAGATGCTTATTCTTGATTTCCAAGACGGGTAGCTCAATTCTTCCCAACTTCTGCATTCTTTCTTCGTTTGCAACTTTGAATTTTGCAGATTCTTTCCTTTTTGCTTCTTCAAAGTTTTCACGAGCCCTTTCAGCAACTTCTTTTTCCTTCTCAGCTTCTGCTCTTTCCTTTTCTGCCTGAGCCAAGGCATGCTCTGCTTCATCTTTAGCTTTCAGGGCCTCTTCCTTAGCTTTTTCAGCTTCAGATTTAGCCTTTTGTTCAGCCTCAACTTTTAATCGAATTTCTTCTTCTTTTCTGGCTGCCTCGGCTCTCGCTGTCTTAGCTCTGGCTTCTTCTGTTCTTTTTGCTTGTTCTCTGGCTTCTGCTTTAGCTTCCTCTGTTCTGGCAACATTTGCTTTGGATGGATGATTCTGTGTTCTTGTATTCCCCATTACCTCCAAAATAAATTTGGCAATTTCTGGATCCTTGGGCAGAGGACCCTTGTGAGTAGCTAGAGGAGTGGGAGTTAATGGAGTTTGCTTTGTGGGAGGAGGTGCAGAAGGTGAGGAGGATGATGCTTTATATTTTTCTTGGTCCATCTTGTGACCCATTTCAGCTTTCATTTTATTGATTTTCTCCATGTTCTCCCCCTTCTGAGAATCAGGATCCTGATCCTCAGATCTTTTGCGCTTTAGCTCTGCCTTCTTGCAAGCCCGTGCTTCTTTAGCTTTCTTTTTAGCTTCAAAGGAGGAGGACAGAGCACTTACCAGAGAAGAAAGCTTTGACACTATGGTTTCCAAAGTGGAAAGCTTCTGATCCATATGAGCATTGCTGGAATTGGTTTTAGAGGCATATTTGGAGGTCAGAGAGTTAATGCGATCAATCATTGCCTTCTGAAACTGGGCCATATCCGACTTCTTGACCAAAGACGAAGCAGAAGTAGACGCATCTTCTGAAGGGAAGACATCCTTGATAATTTTGTTGATGTCAGCAACAAAAGACCCATATTTTTCAGCTGTGATGGTGACTTCAGGAGTAGGTAGTTCTGAAGGAAGATTGAAAATGGCCTCTGCATTGTATTTGATGCCGGCGTCCAGAGCTTGAAAGTAAGAATGAGCAGAGTTTTGTTGAGCCTCTGCATTGTCAGAAAGAAGCTTTCTGATTGCCTCCAATGATTGATGTTGTGTTGCCTGCTGAGCTTGAATAACAGTGAGAAGTTGTTGCTGAGAAACCAGGGATAATTTTAGATCTTCCACAGATCTCTGAATTTGATCACCAAATGCCTTGAACGTTGCATTGGTGACAAAGTCAGAAGGGGTAACCGGTGCATCTCCAACGAATGGAGCCCCTTGTCTCTCACTTTCAGAGAGGCCCTCTTTCACACCTGTGTTTACGTTGAGTGTGGAGGGACTTCCAACCTGTCGTCGAGGGCTGTTATTCACAGACACCTCTTCGGTTGTTCTGAAATATGAGCTACTTTTGATAAGGTAATATTACCTTCTTGTAAAGTATCGTAGCCTTTTATTTGACCCTTACCGTTGTCTCCAAACGTTACAGCTCCACCAGATTTGTCTTTGAATTGGGAGAGTAAGTTTTTCGAGCCAGTCATGTGCCTCGAGCATCCAGAGTCAAGATACTAGATATGCACACGCTGCTTCTGCAATCACAATCGGATTGTTTTAGGTACCCATCTCATTATGGGTCCTTTAGTGTTAGTTTTAATCTTTTCATTCTTTTTAATTTGTGCATGACTGGATATTGTAGAATTTAAAGATCTGACAGTTTTGTTTGTAGTACTGTCAATTTTCTTTGGTTTAGCTTTAAATGAGAAATTATTATAAGAACGATCAGAGGACCTCGAGAAGAATTCCTTTAGTTTTAAAAACAGAGAAAAACATTCAGAATTCTGAGACATAAAAGATTTCATTGAATTTTCATTAGAATAATGATAATTACAATTCTTCTTATTCCTATCTATACTAGTATCAGTAGTTCTGTTGAACTTCTTAGCTAGGATAGACTTATGCTTAGAATCATAAGTGTTCTTCTGTTGAGGCTTCCTATGATAAACCTTCTCTGGAGATTTCTGACTTACTGAAACAAAAGTAGAAAGATTATATTTCCATTTTCCTTTCTGAACAGAAGTAAACTTTGGATAACAAGATTGAGATGATTTTGTCTGATCAGAACAATTTTTTTAAGACTTTTTTCCCTTTCAAGTTCAAGACAAGATTTGGATTTAATACACATCCCAATAAAATCTGGATGAATGATCACAGGTTTTCTTTGTCCTGTTGGGGGAACAGAAAAAGTAGGTATTCCACTAGGATGTCTTTCGATATGTAAACCAGAAGCTTTGATTTCCACAGATTCGTTCGTAAATAAGAAAGGAGCTTCCTTATTCTTAGGTACTTCTGGAACCTTTTTGTATTCTGAGGGAAAATGATTTTCTATATTTGAAAGATATTTTTCTGAGTTAAAGAACTCATCATCCTGATCATCGTTCTCCCAAGGATATGTAATAGTTTCAAAACAGTCTTGAGACTCAGAAGAATTTAAGTCTACAAAGGAACATGGAACTATTTCAGGCTTATTTTCTGAAGGACGTTTCTGAATATTTTCAAGTTCAAAACATTTATCCAGAGTGGATAAAATATATTTTTCAAAGCTTAGACGTAGCTCTTCTTCTGCATGTAAAGGTATAAAAACATCTGCCTTAGGATTCAAAGTAATATGAGCTTTTGATCCAAATCTGAAAATGTCGTCCTTCTTCTGAATTTTGTTCAAATCAACTTTTGTTTTTCCAGAAGAATATTCAATGTTTTTGAATTTGAGTTTTCGTTGACGACAATTATTTTCAAGCTTTGGTTTTTTAAAGATTGATTGTTCATATAAATTTGGAAACACGGGCTTTTGTTTTAGTCCTAGACAGAAAACAAAATTCAGAGTTGATCGTTTTTCACACGTGTAGGGATCCAGATCTTGTCATGAACTTTTTGAGTATTTATCTTGTCATGAACTTTTTGAGCATCCAGATACATTTTAATCTGTAGCTTTGTCTTTTGTAGTTCAATATGCAAAAACTCTCTTTCCTTCTGAAAATAATTTTTAAGTGCAACAGAATTTAATCTGTCACTTTCCTTAGTACTGATCTCATTTTCTTTGTTTTCCAGAAGTTTATTTAATCTCAATTTTCATTTTCAACATTAAGTTCCAGTTTTTCTCCAGTTAGAAGATTCATTTCTCTTTTGTAAATCTCTCTCTCTTTGAGTCTCGGCGAGAGTTTTTTCAATTTGTTTTCTCAATTTCTTTTCGACTGTAAGCTTTTGCTTAAGTTCTTCAAAATTCTTTGATATTTCAAAAATGGTGTTTTCAAGTTCATCTCCCAGCCAGTTTTTCTTTTCTGCAAAGTGAGCTCTTTCATCAACACTGTACTTGTATTTATTCTTGTAGTACAGATTGTCTTTGTTCAGAGGTCCTCTACAATTCTTTGAGTAGTGCCCTGGCTTGCCACATCTATAGCACACATCCTTCTTTCTCTTCAATTTTTCATCCTTCTTCTCTGTATCTGTTTTTTCAGACCTCTGGATCCCTTGTCGAGGTGCATAATTGGGAACAGGGTGATCAAACTTTTTTGCTTCCTTGAATATTTCTATTACCAAACCTTTCTGTAAATTGTTTGGTAAAAGTGCCAATGAATCAGCAAAAGCTTTGATATCATCATCAGAGTCAGAATCATCTTTCAAGATTTCTTCTGACATGAGAGCCTTGTTTTTCCCTTTCTTTTCAACTTCCTACTCCTTCTGACTAATCCTCTGGACTCGGAGATTAAAGCCAGAGGTCCACCGATAGTGCTTTTCTTCTGAACAACTTTTTCATGGGCTTGAAGAGTTCCAAAGATATCATGAAGAGACCATTGTTCCAGATCCTGATTTGCTTGTAAAGACATAGAGAGATTTGACCATTCAGGATTTAGTCTTTTGAGAAATAAGACATTATTGTCTTCTCTGGATCTGATGATGTCACACCTTTTACATAGATTTATCAGAGTATTAAATCTAAGAAAAGTCTGTTCCAGAGATTCTTCAGGGATGGCTTGGAAACTGTTGTATTCATTTAAAGCTTAGGCTCTTCTGTTTTTCTTCATCTTTGCCCCACCTTCCAGTATGTTTTCTAATTGAAACCATAGTTCCTTGGCACTATCATAGGAGTCCAGAGATTGAAATATATCATTCAGAGTAGCCATGATTAACAAACTTTTAGCTTTTCTGGACAATTCAACCTTAGCTTTCTCTGGATCCGTCCAATTATCCCTTGATTTTGGAATACTCCTAGGAGGGACTTCATCAGAAACTGCTGTAGCAGGTACCCTTGGATAGTTGTCATTGGAACAAATGGACCATTTTGAACAATAGGATATAGATCAACATCTAATCCTTCAAAAAAAGTTGATCATTCGAATTTTCCATTGTGGATATTCATCACGTATTAGAGTGGGAGGTTTAGTCAGAGAACTAGATGCGTATACATCGTTCAGATTTGAATTCGCCATATTGTCAGAAACAGAGATTTTGAAAATGACTGAAGATTTGTTGAAATTTGAACCAAATTAATTTCAAAATGATCGAAATGAGACAAGATACTTACTAAACTCAATTTTAAGCATAAATTACCACATATTTAGAGAAAATTGTAATGAATTTAACAAAATCTTGTAAAACAGGGCAGAGTGAAGAACATGTGCTTAAAAATGGAAAATACTGTCGAATAGAAAAGAGATTTCTCCAAATGGAAGAGATCTAATAATCAATAGATTGATTATCAGGCACTGATACCAATTGTTGGAACCCAGATCCCTTTCTATTAAGTAATCAACAGATCAAAAGTGAAAGTATGAGCGGAAGCAGTAAGATCTAAGATTAACAGTATGATTAGTAAGAAAAAAATAGGAAGAACAATCGTAATTGATATTCGATAATTCACCACAGTAATAGCTCTCTATTTTGTATTCTCAATCGATAGTTTTACAATCAGTGAATAGAGCTATTTATACGAATACAACAATAAAAGTCAACTACTGGACCTATTACAATGAGACACGTAAGCAAGGAAGTAACTAACTAATAGACATGCGAAGGATGCTCTTGCCACGTCATTTGATCTTAGTAGTTGCTTAATTCTGTTTCATACTTTCCCAAAATAAGTTCTAACAAAGATATACTGCCAGCAAGCTGGTAAGCGCTTCTTTTCCAGCTTGGATCCCACGGTCTTCAGAGAGGCGTTTTCCCATGCGTAGCCGATGGAGTCTAAGAAGGAGTCTATCTGCTGCTTTGTGGGTTCATCAGCCCACTTTTCATTCTTACCTCGAGCAGGGAGGCGAAGAGCTTGCCTTAAAAATCCAGAGGTAACTGCGAAGTGGCCGAGAGTGAGAATAGTAAAGCCAATAGTAGGGAGTTCTTTGCCCTTGTCAGTGGTGCAGGTGGTACAGTGAGCCGTGTACCATAGGGCCTAAAGATGAGAGGAGATGCCAATTGGATTATGCACGAATGCATACGTCAGTAGGCACGCCTTGATGAATTTTGCGCCTTCAGCGAATTGTGGACGTTCAACAGGGATGTCCACAAGTGCAAGGTAGTTGCAGGACTTGAATGTTGCTTGTTCCAGAGGGAAGTGCCATATCGCATCAGCAACCAGGGTGTCAGAGACGAGAGTAGTTTCAGCAACCTTCCTTGAAGAGGCCATTGCTGTAGCATAGATAGGAACACCAAATAGAAAATATATGGTTTAATACAAAATGTATAAACCGGATTTTGGTATAAAGAATACCAAATGTAAGGAAAAGAAACAAGTGTTTCGATGAACAAGATCAAAATACTTGTGATAGAAAAACAAATAAAAAATAAAAATATCAAATGTTTTTAAAAAGTTTGGTATATTTAAAAATATAGGTATAGAATATAAAAGATGGATTGAACAAAAAAAAATCTTCTGTTCTTAATGAAAAGACTTAGAACAGGGTTTTGAAGTTTAATCCAGATTTTTATTTTATTTACCCTAGATTTTTGTTTTGATTTTAAGAAAAGAAAAGAGAAGTGAAACAAGATGTTTCCAGATTAATGTGTAAGGTTTAGATCAAACCTTAGTGAAGTTCGAGAAGAAAAACGCACAAGTGCATGTTCTTGGTGTTCTTGAGAAAACTTTAAGAAGCTGAGAGAATTCTTGCCTTTTGGAAATGTTAAGAGCGTAAAGAGAGAAATGAGGCAAGGATTTGCTTAAATAGCATGAGGAGAGAGAAACGGATAGCTAAACGACGGTTTTAGCTTTTAGAAAAAGAAATGATGACATGGCGCACGTCCCTAGAAAGGAATTGGAAGGGAAACGTCGTGGTCCATCTTGTGTCAGACAAGGTCTGACGTGTCCTTTTCTTATTAAAAAAAATTATCATGATAATTATCCATTTGGAAAGATTAATCATTATCTTTGAAAATATTCATCAAAAACAATAAAAGATTGTCAGTGATGAGTTTTATGTTTTCAGATTTATTCCCTAATTAAAGAAACATCAGGGAGCGGAAAGGTTTTAGAGGATAATACCTGAGTGAGATAGGACATATATTGCTGAGTCAGAGTTCAGCGAATGGTAATAGAGGACTTTATTTGTATCACTGTTTGTTGTTCGCTGAGTAAGAATTATTCAGCGTTCAACATACCAAGTTCGCTGATGAGTAGATTGAATCTAGTTTCATCAAGAGGCTTAGTGAAAAGATCCGCGAGCTGATATTCAGTGGGTACAAAATGAAGTTCAATTTCACCATTCATTACGTCATCTCTGATAAAGTGATATGGAATCTCAATGTGCTTGGTTTTCGAGTGAAGTACAGGGTTGTTGGCAATTACAATAGCACTAGTACTATCACAATAAATAGGGATCTTGGAGAGCATGAGATCATAGTCTATGAGTTGATTTCTCATCCAAAAAATTTGACCACAACAACTTCCAGTGGCTACGTATTCAACTTCAGCGGTGGAGGTGTACACAAAATTTTGCTTTTTACTTGTCCAATTAATTAATTTACCACCTAGTAGTTGACACCCACCAGTGGTGCTCTTTCTATCTATCTTGCAACCTGCAAAATCACTATCAGTGTAACCAATTAGATCGAACCCTGAGCCTTTGGGATACCAAAGACCCAGATTAGGAGTTCCTTTCAGGTATCTGAAGATTCGCTTTACAGCGATGAGATGAGATTCCTTCGGTTCAGCTTGATACCGAGCACAGAGACAAGTAGAATACATGATATCAGGTCTACTCGCTGTAAGATATAGCAGAGACCCAATCATCCCTCGATAGGCGGTGACATTTACAGGTTTCCCATTAGGGTCCTTATTCAGAGTCAGAGGAGGGGCCATAGGAGTCTTCATCGCCGAGCATTGATTCATATCAAACTTGTTCAGCATATCTTTAATGTATTTACTTTGACAAATAAAGATTCCTTTGTTAGATTGTTTTATCTGCAAGCCTAGAAAATACGTTAGTTCACCTATCATATTCATTTTATATTGTTTTTGCATTCTTGCAGCGAAACGAGTGCATAATTTGGGTCTTGTGGAACCAAAGATAATGTCATCGACATAGATTTGAGCGAGTATAGTATGACCTTTATATTTTCTTAAAAAGAGAGTTTGGTCAATTTTTCCACAAATGAATTTTTCTTTAAGAAGAAATTTAGAAAGAGTATCATACCAAGCTCTAGGAGCTTGTTTTAACCCGTAAGGAGCTTTTTCAAGTTTGAAAACATAACCAGGATGGTTGGGGTCTGAGAAACCAAGGGGTTGTTCAACATAAACTTCCTCGCTGAGTTTCCCATTTAGAAAAGCACTTTTAACATCCATTTGAAAAACTTTGAAGTCTTTATGGGCAGCATAAGCTAAGAAAAGTCTTATAGCTTCTAAACGAGCTACAGGTGCAAAGGTTTCATCGTAATCAATACCTTCTTCCGTTCGTATCCTTGAGCGACAAGTCTAGCCTTATTGCGAATAACAGTCCCGTTTTCATCTAGCTTATTTCTAAATACCCATTTGGTTCCAATCACTGTTTTACCAGAGGGTCTAGGAACAAGATTCCAAACTTTGTTTCTACGAAACTCAGTTAGTTCTTCTTGCATAGCTGAAATCCAGCTAGGATCAGAGATAGCTTGATCTATCTTTTTAGGTTTAGAGAGAGAGAGATGAAATTAACATAGAGACATATATTACCTGTACCTCTACGCGTTTCGATACCTGCATTAGGATCACCAATAATCTGATTTATTGGATGATTTACAGTCCATCGCTGAGCTGGTGGTTGAGGAGAGATATCAACCGCAGATTCAGCGAGTAGTTCTTCTTCTTTAGGGATGCTATTTGTTGTTTCAGAAATAGGTACATCATCATTCAAAATCAATTGAGGTGACTCGGATGATTGATTTATAAAGGATGAAGCTTGAATATTCACTGAGGAATTTCCAGAAGATGCATCAGAAGGAGGAATCTGATTGAGAGGAGTAACATTAATCCCTGAAGATGGATCACTGTTAGTAGGTATTTCAGGGATTTCATCATCACTTAATTCAACATGAGGTTGATTGTTGAAATAAGTTTCAGGTTCCCCATAGTGAGACTTCATCCAAACATTCAATTCTTCATCTTCTTCAGGGATAGGAGAAGTGGGGGCAGTACGAGATTCATCAAAATTGACATGCATGGATTCTTCAACATGTTGTCTTCGTTTGTTGAAGATTCTGAAAGACTTAGATATAGAGGAATACCCAAGAAAAATTCCTTCATCAGCTTTTGGATCGAACTTTCCCAAATGATCTCTGTCATTCAGAATGTAGCATTTGCATCCAAAGATGTGAAGATACTTCAGAGTAGGTCTTCTTCCATGAAATAATTCATAAGGGGTTTTCTTGAATCGCTTCACAATCAGAGATCGATTCTGAGTAAAGCATCCTGTATTTACTGCTTCGGCCCAGAATTGAGTTGGAAGGCGTGATTCGCTGAGCATTGAGCGAGTTGCTTCAATGATAGTTCGGTTTCTTATTTCAGCAACACCGTTTTACTGAGGAGTTCTTACTGAAGAGAAGTTGTGAGAGATACCTTTTTCGTCAAAGAAATTTATCAGAGTACTGTTCTTGAATTCAGTACCATGATCACTTCTCATGGAACGAACAATCAGATTGTTCAGAACTTCCATCCTTTTGATAAAAGAGATTATCATATCAGGGGTGTCACTTTGTTGGTTTTGTAACCTTGATGAATTTCACTCTTGCTGATTTATCAGCTTGAGCTACTTTCTTTCCATGAGCTAGTTTATCAGCTTTAGTAGCATTAGGACACTTACTTGCAATGTGTGTAGTTTCCCCACGGTGATAGCACTTCCTATATTTGTTAGGTTTGGAATTCAAAGATTTCAGAGAGGTAGAAGGGATTTTGTCAGGAATAGGACCAATAATTCCTTTATCCATTGTTCTTGGAGGTATAACAACCTTTTCAGGAACAAGAGTGAGATCAATCTTAATTCTAGGGGTTGACCTCTGAGAGAATTCAGAGATTTTTCTCCCAGGTTTAGGATTGCTTTATGAGGAAGTAGAGGATTTTCTTGTTCTTCTTCTGAACGTTTTTATTTCTAGGAACCTGGTCAAGAATCTTGTTTTTGACCACTTTCTTAGAGTTGAAAGATTTTAAGACATGAGTCTTCTCATTAGATTGAGGTCTCTGAGACGAAGAGGAGGGATCAGGGATAGAGGAGACAAACATTCCAAATTTAAGCATGGAACGGTCTTTCTCTGATTCTTTCTTTTCAAGGTTAAAGCCTAACCCACTTCTTACTTTCATAGGGATCTGGGCATTGATGATCTCATTTACCTTGTCAGAGGCTTTGCACCATCCTTCGATGGTAGCCTTTTCAGATTTAAGATCAGCGATGACCTTTTCTCTTTCAGCAATAGCTTGTTGCTTCTCAATGCTAATTGTTTGATTTACAAAGACTTGGTCCTTTAAGGTTTCCTCAATCTTTGAAAGTTCTTTGATTTTTAGATGACAAATTTTTAATTGTTCAGATAAATCAGTGTTAATTTTCTCAGCTTTGATTTTTCCATTTAAAGCATTGTAAAAATCAACAGTCATAGCATCAAGCGCAGATAAGTTATCATTTTCAGATATTAAAGAGATAGAAGGAATGGATACCTGAGTAGAAGGGGACTCAGAGGAAGAAGTTTCAAATACTTCTTCAGCGTTTTCTATTCTTGCCATTAGACATAAGAAGGAAAGATCTTCTTCATCTGTGCCTGACTCATCATAGGTTTTAGCCCAGTCACCTTCATCATCCCAATCAACTTCTTCAGCGACAAGACCTTTGCCTTTTCGCTGGTTTTTCTTCAGATCTTTGTATTTGTTTTTTAATTTTAAATACTTCTCTTTCTTATCAGAGGTCAGCGAGGTAGTGGGGGCTGCAACTTTCTTGGATCTACATTCACTAGCGAAGTGACCCTTTCGCTGACAATTGTAGCATATGGCTGAGGCTTTCTCAGCGGACATAGTTATAACATCCTTGTTGGTTCTAGAATTCTTCTTCAATGATTAATCAATAAATTCATATATCAGAATATAAGCGGAAACAATTAATATTGATTAATCAACAGTAATAAGAACAGTAGAAGAATGAAGAACAGATCAACTTTGTATTATAACCTGAGGATCGATTACAAGGATTTAAGGATTGTGCGTAAAAGTATTCTTCACTAATGATCTTCAATCGACAAATATTACAGTGAAAAGTACATATCTATTTATACTATTACAAAAACAGAAAGTCAACACTTTAGCCTATTACAAAATGCCACCTCATAGAGGAGAGTCTAACAAATTCTGTTTTAAAGACCAGATCTATAAGTGAATGCTGCCACGTCATCTTTGACTCATACTTCAAAAGTCTAACAATCTCCCCCTAAGTATGAAGTCAGAAGAATGGCGTTTGTTCAGAAAGAAGCAACTTCAGATACGACCTTTGCAATTTTGTTGATGACCTCTCTGATTGATAATAAGCTGTCAAGTCTCTTGATCATCCTTTCAAGTACTTCTGGATCATGTTCATTTGCACTAGCAGATATGTAACATTTTTCAATGTATACAACTTCTGAAGTGTATCGATGTGCGTCCTTTATTCTGAAAAAGCTTCTTCTGTCTAGTCTTCTAAAGATGACCCCTTCTTCTGGTTGTAGTAAAAACTTACCAACTCTGAACGAATTGATGTTTTCTAATTCTTCATTTGGTGCAGAGATGGAAAGATTATCAACGTTAAAGTTTAGTCCTATCTGGAAGTCGACCTGCTTCTTGTATCTTAACAAAGACTTCATGCATTCAATGATTCTTGAGTATGCAACATTGTCTTGGCTATCAATAACTCTGGCTACTTGGACTTTCATGAAGCTTTCCAGAAACAAAAGATCAGAAGGATGAACAGATAGTAAGTCATTATCACAAAAGTACCTGGTTTGATTGTCTTCTCTGATTATTTCATAGATCGTGTACCAGATCTCTGTATCTTCAAATTGCGAGTGCTTTATAGCAGAGATCCGTTTGATTGGTACAGAAGTGTAGACATCCTTCCTTGCTTGTCTGTGTGCCATGAATTTTTATTTTACAGCATCACTTACGTTATAGGCATTAGAGAAGTTGGGCAGCATCAAGTAAATCTTTTGATCGTTTGGAGCATACATGCTGTTTCTGATAATTTCAACTTTTGGAAGATCAAGTTTTCCCAACCTCTGGGCTGCTTCTTCACGGATAGCCCTTCTTCTCTGTGATTTTTCTTGTTTTGCCTTCTCTCTCTCTCTCTCTCTCTCTCTCTCTCTCTCTCTCTCTCTCTCTCTCTCTTCTTCTGCCCTTGCCTTTTCTTTTTCAATCCATTCCTTTTCTAAATCAGCTCGTCTTCTGGCTTCTTCAACTTTTTATTTAGCTAGTTCTGCTTCAATATTAGCTCTGTTTTCTTCTGCTTTAGCTTTCAACTCAGCTTCTCTCCTCTCTTTATTTAGGGCTTCGACTTTAGCTTTTGACGCCTCAGCTCTGGCCTTAGCATCCGTTTCTTTGGCTATCTCTGCTTGAGTAGATGATGAGTATGGGACTTTCCTTGTATTGCCAATTACTTCTAGAATAAATTTGGCTATTTCTGGGTCTTTTGGAAGAGGCCCAGAGTGAGTGGCTAATGGGGTTGGAGTCAGAGGAGTTTGTGTAGATGAAGGTTGAGCAGAAGGAGTTTGCTGCTTGGAAGGTGGTTGGTGTCTGTCAGAAGTAGATGGAGAATTCGTTGGATTGGAGCTTTCAGCATTGGTAGTGGATTTGGCTTTCTTGGCTTCTGGTGCTTTCTCCCCCTTCTGAGAATCAGGATCCTGATCCTCAGACCTTTTTCGTTTAAGATCTGCTCTTCTGCAAGCTCGTTCTTCCTTAGCCTTTTTCTTGGCGTTGAATGCTTCAGATATAGAACTTACCAGAGTTGTAAGTTTAGAAAGAGTGGTTTCCATGGAAGAGAGCTTTTGATCAACATTTGTAGAGCTAGTCGTTGTCTTTGATGCAAACTTTGAAGATATGGCATTCATTCTGTCAAGCATGGCTTTTTGAAAAATAGCCATGTCTGACTTCTTAACCAGAGTAGTGCCAGAAGGGTCATCAGAAGGAATTACTGCGTGGATAATCTTTTGTAAATCAGCAACCAGAGAACTATATTCATCCACAGAGATGGTAACTTCAGAAGTTGGGAGAGAGTCAGGTATGTGGAAGATAGCATCAGCATTGGCTTTGATCCCTTCATGCAGAAGTTTGAACTGGTCATCAAAATAATTCTTCTGAGCCTCTGAATTGTCAGTGAGAACCTTTTGAATGGCTTGTAAAGTTGCAGCTTGATTTGCTTGTTCAGATTTGATGCCCAAAAGAAGAGTATTATTATTGGAGACGGATAATTTTAGATCTTCCATAGATCTCTGAATTTTATTAGCAAATGTCTGAAACGCTGCATTTGTGACGAATTCAGAATGTGTAACCGATGCTTCTCCAACACATGGAGCCCCTTTACTCTCGCGTTCAGAGAGGCCCTCTTTTACACCTGTGTTGGCGTTGAGTGTGGAGGGACTTCCAACCTGTCTTCGAGGGCTGTGATTAACAGACACCTCTTCGGTTGTTCTGATTGTCTCAACAGAGTCCTCATCATCAGAGGATGAGGTGCTGAAAACAATGTGCTTACCTTGATGGAGTGTAAACACCCCGGTAAGTAGTGCATCCTGATGCTGTAACCCCTCTGATGGGATTTCCTCAGCTTCTATCCTATCAGAAGATGTGGACTCATCTTCTGCGTGTTCTATAACATTGTCGGTCACAGAGACAGCGACATTTTGTGTAGGAATAGGTGAGTTCTGGGGCAATGGAACTCTTATATTTTCATCATCATCCTTTTGAGAGGATGATGAAGAGGATGTGCTTTCCCCGGCAGTGCTGATTCAGAGGATTGAGAAGTATCCTCTGATTAGATGGTTTCTGGGTGATTTGGACTGGGTCGTCCTTAGTCAATGAGTGTAGACGTGTTAGCATCTACCTCAGCATATGAGGTTGCCCTTTGGGATGTAGGAGAGATTCGCTCAAATGTGTCTCTATGGACATATTCAGTACCCTCTTTCATCAAGAGTTCGGCATGGGTAGAACCACTCGGATGGTCACTCATATTCTTTTCAACCTCAGTCTCACTTGACCCCTCACCATCTAAAGGTGGCTTTAAATGCTCTGGGGTAGAAATTCTCTGTTCTGAGAAAATCATAGAGTTTCTATAAGATTGCAGATAAGAAGAGCTAGATGGAATTAGGTTTAGCATGTACCTGGAAAGTTCCCTTGGAGAGGAATATCCATTGCGGTCGATGGTTGGCCGATGAGAGCTCATTGAGGCGATTTTGCAGAAAGGTTGAACTAATGGAGCTTTAAGTGCCCCAATTGCAGGATAGGTAACCAGGGATAAAAATCGTGGAAACATTAAGGCTGGGAGAGGTTTTCCTTGAGTTTGATGAGATACCTTTGTGGTTACAGCAGCTTTGATTTCTTGGAAAATGAGGCTTGCATAGTCCAAAGGGCGGTTGAAATACATACCATACATGATGGCCAGAATGTTTCTGCTAGCTTGATCGAGGGACCCAATTTTACATGTAAGGCTCTTGTTCAGAATGAAGACAAGGAGATTCCATATTGGGGGTAACTTCTTTCTCTTAAATTCGGACAGTTTGGTTAGGGTTTCGTTGTAGCCAAGGAAATGGATGAAGGATAGCAGGGCTTCAGCTGATGGATTCGATTCTAGGGCTGGATTTGGCATGAACTGACCATCAATTTGCACCTGTGATTGGGGTAAATGAAAATACCTGGCTAATTTCTTCTTGGTGATAGGTATCTCTACAGCATTTTCAGGTTGATCTGGATGGCTGAAATTTCCAATCAAAGTTTCTTCATCACTAATATACATCGATTGCCAAACTTTTTGAACATAAATTTCAGGGCCATTTGGGTTTGTCAGAGTTAGGGCTCGATATAAGTGGATGCTATTGGAGGAATTCGACCATGATCCTGAACTCGGCCTGGTAAGTGTTTGGATCAAGAAGGACCTGCACATTGTTCGCTTTTAATGGCAGTTTGACAAATGGTGCACTATCTGCAGTGGAATCAACGAGACGTCCTTCGTCATCATTAAGGGTTGGATTTGCAAGACGAGAAGCCATTGATGAGAGTTGGGTAAGCTGGTGAGTAGATTCGTGAATAGGAGAGTTTGAGCAGTAACAGTTGCGAAGAAGAAGATGAGTTTCTGAAATTTGGGGGTTTTATATGAGAGAGAATGTAAACAATTTGGAATGGGAAGGGGTTTTAGTTTTGGGAGTAGGAGAAAACGGTTCAGAAATGATGATGTAAGCACGCAGGCGTGGATACATGCAGTCACACGATGGGTGACACGTGGAAAGTAGGAAGGTGAGCTAGTGATGATTAAAGCACGATATTTGAAAGAGATAACTGAAGGGTTATCGGCTTAAAATCGGTTGATTATCCCAAAAGTAAATTAAAAGATATTAATAAAAAAAATTGTTAATTAATCAAATAAAATTGTCATTTTAGTTGACTAAAACAATTTTTGAGAGTAATAAATCTTTTTATTTAAATTTAAAATCAGTCATTCGGTAGATAGAAAAATTTGAACCAAATGAAAGTTTAATTTTCTATGAAGAGAATAAAAAAAAAATTAAAACTTAATATATAAATTTTGAATAACCTTGACGGCAAGAGTTAATAAATAAAAATTTCAGAAAATAATTATTCATAGAAAAATAATTTGAAAAACATGTCAACTAAGAATCATCATCTAAAATGAATTTGAAATGAATCATAAAAATTCGGAGAAACCTTGACGGCAAGAGAGACTCAGAATAAGAAGATTCAGAAGAAACTTAAAGTAGATGAAAAATTCAGAAGACAGTTAACCAGAGTTAGACTTTGATAGGCTCCCCCTTGATAAGTAAACTCCCCCTGGAATGGTAAACTCCCCCTTGAAAGGTGAACTCCCTCTGGAATGGTAAACTCCCCCTTTTGAATGAATCATAAAGATTCCTCGAGTATATAAAAGTAAGCTCCTTCCTTCGCATTTTGCAATATGCGCTTTGCTGACATCACTTGAAAAAAAATTATCTAGATAATGAAGGTCACAAGAGTTCAGAAGCTTCTGATGGCTTCTGGTGAATTACCAGAATTAATCAGAGACCTTTGGACAATTAAAAAAAAATTCCAAGGATGTTACATATTAAGCATTCCCAACTTGCTGATTAAAAAATTAAAACGCTTCTCATCTAGAGCCTTTGTGAAAATATCAGCAAGTTGATAATCAGTAGAAACAAAATACATCTCTATAGTGCCCTTTTGTACATGATCTTTGATAAAATGATACCTGACATCAATATGCTTCGTTTTTGAATGCTGAACTGGGTTTTCAGTAATGGCAATTGCACTCTCAGAATCACAGAGTATGGGAATCTTATCATAAATCAGACCATAGTCTCTGAGTTGAGTCTTCATCCAAATAACTTGAAAACAACAGCTAGCAGCAACAACATATTCAGCTTCTGCGGTAGATGTTGAAACACAATTTTGTTTCTTGGATGTCCAGCTGATAAGTCGATTACCCAGAAGTTGACAGCTACCAGAAGTACTTTTTTCTGTCCAGCTTACAACCTGCATGATCAGAATCTGTATATGCCATTAAATCAAACCCAAAGTTTTTAGGATACGAGAGACCCAATGAAGTAGTTCCCTTTAAGTATCTAAAAATTCTTTTGACAGCAGCCAAATGAGATTCTTTAGGATTGGCTTGATAACGAGCACAAAGACAAGTAGCAAACATAATATCAGGCCTACTTGCAGTTAAGTACAGAAGAGAACCTATCATACCTCTGTAGCCCGTGATATCAACTGGTTTCTTAAAAGGATCAGGACCTAGTTTCATACTAGGAGAGATAGGTGTTTCCATAGGTGAAGAATTCGGAAAATGAAATTTCTTTAACATGTCAGAGACATATTTTGCTTGATTAATAAAAATACCAGAGGTACTTTGCTTAACCTGGAGTCCTAGAAAGAATGTTAGTTCTCCCATCATACTCATTTCAAATTCAGTTTCCATCAATTTAGAAAACAAATCAACTTCTGTTTGATGAGTAGAGCCAAAAATTATCTCATCCACATAAATTTGAACAATAGTTAACACATCTTTGCCTCTTTGGATGAAAAGTGTGGTATCAATTTTACCTTTCTCATACCCTTTGCAGATCAGAAACTTGGATAAACGTTCATACCAGGCTCTGGGGTGCTTGCTTTAAGCCATACAGAGCTTTGTCAAGGAGATAGACGTATTCTGTATGTCTTGCATCTTTAAAGCCAACAGGTTGTTCAACATACACTTCTTCTTTGAGATTTCCATTTAGAAATGCACATTTAACATCCATTTGATATACTTTAAAGTTTTTACGGAAAGGAGATTTCTCCAGGCAATATTATAAAGGACAGAAAAAAGAGCAAAACGCCCAAAAGTTAGCACGAGCTACAACGGCAACTTTGGCATACAAACCATGCCATAAGAAGCCAAAACAAACAAAGCGACATACACCAAAAATAAATCAAGGAAAAAATAGAAAGCAAAAAGGTGTAAACCGCCAAAAGCTCACAAACTAACACCAACCAAAAGACGTCTTGATCACTCCGCATTGAACTCTAACTGTCTTTTCTTTGTCTTCCAAGACATTCTCAGGAGAATCTCCCTCTTTATCTCATCAAAAACCTGTTTTGAGCTTTTATTCTGATTATCAAAAAAATTTCGATTCCTTTCCATCCACACATGGTATACCACGGCCGAAATAGCCAGCTTTTGAACCGTTGACCATCGTCTCCATTGGCCCGTCGACCATAAATCAATAATATCCGTCCAATTGTCCGGACAATACTGAATTCCCGTTTCCTTTTTGACCATATTCCAAATGCACCTCGAATAGGTACATTGGAAAAAAAGATGATCATGAGTTTCAACCGTAAGCTTACAGAAAACACACTTTATATCCGGAGGTTCAGACTTCCACTGTATGAGCCTATCTTGAGTAGGCAGCCTTTTCTGACACGCCATCCACATACAAAGGGCGTGTTTTGGAATGAAAGCTTGGTGCCATACCACTTTGTACCAATGCACAAGAGGCCGCCGTTCTTCCAAAGTATTCCAGACTTCTTTCACAGTAAAGAATTGTCGTACCTGATTAGTACCCAACCATAAGAACTCGTCTTCATAAACCTTGGGCGTTGGGATAGAAATATGCTGCAACTGAGGATATCTTTGTATCCATTCCACCGGCCACCCATTACCAAATTTCATCATAAGATCATAAACCGTAGACGCATTATGAAACCCATTACCATTTATGAACCTATAAGAAATCATTTGGATTAATGGGCCATACTCACTCCAAGTGTCCTCCCAAGCATGAGTGAAAATACCATTACCAACATTAGAAATGAAGTATCGTCTACAGTGAGGCCGAAGGTCCAAGAGAGAACGAACCAACCACGACCATTCATTTCTCCTTTTGATCACCCAGAAGTTTCGCCCCTTAATGCAATTGGAATGAATCCAATTAACCCACATGGAATTTCTTTTCGTAAGAATATCCCAAATGTGTTTAAATAGCAAACATCGGTTCCATAAAGCCAGTCTCTTCATACCTAGGCCACCACATTTCCTTGGCGAACACACCATATCCCAAGAAACACGACATTTACCCATTTGTCCTTCCTAGCCTTATCCCAAAGAAAATTACGACACATCCGTTCGATTTCATGAATCGTAGCCGCCGGAATCAAGAATACGGACATCCAATAGATTTGCATGGAGTGTAATACGAGAGATAATAAGCCGCCTTCTACCCCCATAAGATAAGAATTTATTTTTCCAATTCATTAAGCGATTTTTAAGATTAACCACAAGAGGGTTAAAATCGCGAACATGCGATCTAACCGGGGAAAGGGGAACACCTAAATAACGAATTGGAAACACTCAAAGACGAAACGGCAAGCAATTCCGAATTGCTTCTCTCATATCAACATCTACATTCCCAAAGAACACTTCACTCTTTTCAAGACTTGGTGTCAAACCGGATCTATCCCGAAAGAGTTGTAAAGCCCTTTTGATGACTTCAATCGATTTCATATCACCTTTCGAAAAAAATGAACAAGTCATCCGCAAAACATAAATGAGTAAGTTTAATACCTTCACATCCTTGATGGTAAGCAAAATCAACTTCCTCATCACTGCATTTCTTCAGAATCATGGATAACCCCTCCATTACCACCGTAAATAAGTACGGTGAGATTGGATCTCCTTGCCTTAGCCAACGTTTTCCATGAAAAAATCCTTCCGTTGCCCCATTGATGCAAATAGAGAAGGTAGGTGTCGTGACTAATGAGTTTACCCAGTTAATCATAACCGGGTGGAAGCCCATCCCTTTTAACATTCCCATAAGATACTTCCAATCAACAGTATCATAGGCCTTCCGGATATCAATTTTAAAAGCACACTTCGGCTCACCTTCATTCTTTTGATACCCCGCCACCAGTTCGTGAGCCATCATGATGTTATCGATAATAAGCCTCCCCGGAATAAACGGCGATTGGGCTTTGCTTACTAACCCATCTAGAGAACCTTTCATACGATCCGCCACAATTTTACTGATACATTTAAGAAGAACATTGCAGCAAGAGATCGGCCGAAAGTCAGACACACAAGACGCATTAGGAACTTTCGGAATGAGACACAATAAGGTATGATTCAACTGATATTCAAGATTCCCTGAGTAGAAGAAGTTATGGATTGCAACCTGTACATCTCTCCCAATGATTTTCCAAGCCGCTTTAAAGAACTTGGCCGAATACCCATCTGATCCCGGGGCTTTATCATCACCAATATTAAGCATTGCATCTTTGATTTCGGTATCTGAAATAGGGCGAATAAGGGCTAGCGATTCCGAAAGCGTCAACTTTCGGTCAAAAACAAAATCTTCCATAGACGGAGACACCATCATATCACACGTGCCCAGGATGCCAGAAAAGTGATCTACAAAGGCGTTTACAACATCTTCTTGCTCATAAACCAAGCCTGTAGGATCCGAAATAGCAGCTATATGGTTCCTATTCCGATTTTCTCTCATAGAGTGAAAGAAAAATTTTGTGTTACCATCCCCTTCATTTAGCCACTTTATTTTCGCTTTTTGTCTCACCATCTCAAGCCGATCGTATCCGGCTCGTTGATAAGCCAGCAATAAATGAGCTATATCCTCCTTCAGTGCCTCATTAAACGGGTCCGCATCACAAGCCCCTTGTGCCAAATCAAGCTCCTCCTTTAAAAACATTACCCTTTTATCCAAATTACCATAGGTGTTTCTCAATTTCCGGAAAACACACTTTAGGTCTATAAGTTTCAGCAAAACTTTCTTCATATAAGTGCCATGCTTTTCAGTCTTCCAAATTTCCTCAACCATATGCAAAAAGGACTCATGTGTTGTCAGAAAATTATCAAATTTAAACCCCCGCTTTCTCTTCCGAATGCCTGCCTTAAAAGAAAGCATTCCCAGAGAATGATCAGAGATACCTCGAGGTAGAAAATTGGCACTTGCATCACCAAATCGATCAATGAGAGCAGAGTTACCCGAGATACGGTCTAGTTTCCTCATAATCCCACCATCACCCAACGGTTTCTGTACCCAGGTAAATTGACATCCTTGATAAGTGATATCAAACAGTTCGACATCCTCCAGGCAAGAATGAAAGTCCTCCATATCCGTACTACGCCTTGAAGACCCTCCCAGACCATCATGCGGAAAAAGCATAGAATTAAAGTCGCCAAGCACTATCCAAGGTTTATCATGAATGAAAACCTTGAATTTACGCAGGCCACTCCACAAGTCGCGCCTTTCCACTCCCTTGTTACGGCCGTAGACAAAAGAAATAAATATAGGATCCACAACCCCAACAAACCGGATCTCACAATTCGAAATTGTGGATCCGAATCAATAACCATAAGCGACAAAATAGATGGATCCCAAGCACAAATAAGCCTAGTACTCTGATCCGAAGCCATAGCATTCGAGACCCAACTCCATCGTCCAAAAACTCGTCCACAAGTATCAACCATACTACTATGTTGTAATTTAGATTCAATTACACAACATAAAGATAAACCATGCAAATGGATAAACTCACGTACCTCATTTGCTTGATTAGGGCATTTAAGCCTCTAATATTCCAAGCTGCTAATTTAATCATTGAGACAAAGAGGTAGGGGCAGCCCCCAAATCAGCGCTTCCACCCTGTATCACATCCTGCTTTAGAACTGGATTACCATCCTTAGCCTCCCCCATCGACAGTGAAGTTTCAATAATCTCCATATCATCCGAATCACTAGATTCCACACTACTCAAAGGTGAGAATCTATTAGTATCAGGAGTAGAAATCACAACACCTCTTCTAGGTTTCAGCTGTTGTTTGAAAGTTTGAACAACAGATTTTATTAGTTCTGGGTCACTAGTCTGGGTCTGTTTCGCATTAACACTAGTCTCCTTACCTTTGGTGTCCTCCCGGCATTGACTGTACAGTATTCACCCTCCCTAACCACCTCCGCCGTACTCTTACTACCCTCATTTTGAGGACCTCCACCTGTGGTATTAGAGTCGTGATTTGATTCCTGTTGCTTAGCCACGGCCTCCTGCTTAGATTCCATAACGACCTGCTGTATAGTTCCCACACCCACCAAAGTATCTGAATTCAGACACCCAACATTATTAGCTTTAGAAGTTTCGGCCTTATTGAGATTTGGTATAGCCTTATAAGGTTTCGGTCTCCATTGCTTTCGTTTAGGTCGCTCAAAACCATCACTATCAACTGTAACCACTGGTTTCTCTTTCTCGTTCCGAATTACCCTTTTAGTACAGACCGAATCCCTATGTCCAAAGATTTTGCAAATGGAACATTGGGATGGTTCCCAATCATAATCAACCACGACTTTTACCACATCTTCACCATCACCTGAAAGCCGAGGTATAACTACCTCAATCTCCTTTTTCAGTTTACCTGTAGCCCATACGTTTACCATAACCTTAGCAAACGAAGTTCGTCCCCAAAGATTGTCACAAGTACTAGCCGTACACGCATCCATTCTCAACGGAACCCCAATAGCACTAGCAATTCTACTAATACCCTCCTTGTTGAAAGCAACAAGAGGGACATTGTAAAGCTTTATCCATAATGGACACGTGGTGTGTACCGGTTTGGACAGTCCCTTCGAAGGATCCCATTGAGTGACAAACAGGGGAACTCCATTAATCATTAATGGAGATGAGTCAGCAACATGCATACAACCACCTTTATCATTAAACCGAAAAAGGATGTACCCATTGGCAGTTACCGATGCATCACGAAAACCAAACTTACCCCAAGCATTTTTAATAGCTCTTTGAACACTTGGAAAAGGGATACGAGGACCTAAAAAATAACCCAGCAAAACCGTACTAAGTTCATGAGCCATACCTTTTGTCATCGCCATCGGAATACGAACCCTTTGATCTTCCTTTTTATCCACTGGAAAGAATTCCAGCTCCGGTTCTGGAACACATCCCAAAATAGCAGCAAAAGATTTCTTTCCATCACCATTAAAAACCTTCGGGTTAAGCCTGTCCCACACAGAAACCCGCTCCTTAGTCTCGCCATGTACCTTATTGACGACATTAGGGCTTACGTCAGCCTCCGCGTCCATCTTGTTGCTGTCGCCATTCGCTGACGTCATCTTGGCGTCAGCCCTATTGTCGCATGCGTCAGCCTTCGTCCCTATGTCGTTAGCCCTATTTGCGTCAGCCGTCTTCCCTATGACGTCAGCCCTATTTGCATCGGTCATCGTCACCGTAACGTCAGCCCTAGCCGGGGCTGACGTTGTTTGTGGTTCGTTTGGATTTGTGGATGGTGCAGATCCACATAACTCCATGATCCCGAGAACCCTAAGAATCGAAGGAACTCTAAAAATCGAAAATTCAAAGAAAACCCACCAACTTGAACTAAACCCTAATAGATCTCACCGATTACCGAAGCTTTGATCGAATCAAAGAAACACGATACCAGGATCGATCAATTAAGATTAGAACTAAGAGAGAAATCGACAAAGACGATCAAGAAACTCCAAGAATCCGGCCACCAAACCGCCGATCATACTCCTATCACCATGCAAACCCTAATCGCCCTCCATCTCTCTGGTTTCTTCTCCCAAAATATTCTTACTTTAATGTTTTTGTATGCAGAAAATGCCAGAAAAAGTCGTATTGCCTCCAGTCTTGCAACAGGAGCAAAGGTTTCATCGTAATCAATGCCTTCTTCTTGACAATAACCTTTTGCCACCAGACGAGCCTTGTTTCTGATCACAATTCCGACTTCATCCTTTTTATTTCTGAAGACCCACTTAGTACCAATTGCAACTTTACCTTTTGGTAATGGTACTAAGTTCCAAACTTTGTTACGTTCAAATTGAAGTAACTCCTCCGGCATTGCTTCTACCCAACTTGGTTCAACTAAGGCTTCATGAACTTGCTTGGGTTCGATCATACTAAAAAAGTTGACCTGGAAAGCTTCATTTGCTGTAGCAGTTCGTGTTTTGACACCCTCAAAAGGACTACCAATGATAAGATCTGGAGTGTGTGATTTAGTCGATTTCTTCATTCTTGTTTGTGATATTGGTTGAGCCTGCACTTCTGTGTCAGAAGTTGGAATGACTGCTTCAGAAGTTGGAATGACTGCTTCTGGAGATACTAATTTTGAGTCTCTTGTATCTGTCTCCCCCTCAGATGATGGAACAGAAGAGGCTTCTGGACAGTCAGATGTTGGATCAGAAGGTAAGGAAGAGTGTGGTTCAGAAGAAGGAGAACCAGAAAAAGTTATGCCAGAGGCATGAAGAACTTCAGGTATGTTCAAGGATGAAGTTGGTTCTGACAATATTTCGTCGCCCAGAAAATCTTGAAAAATAGCATCAATCTCAGATTCTCTGGAACCTGAAAGATAGTCAGAGGTGACAGTATTAAGTTTGAGTTCTGAAGAGGAATATTCAGAAGTCAGCTGTGTTTGATCATCAAAATCAACATTAATGCTTTCCATAACAGTTTTTGTTCTTAAGTTAAAAACACGAAAAGCTCTGGAATTTAAAGAATATCCTAAAAATTTAGCTTCATCGGATTTTGGATCAAACTTGCCAAGTTTATCTCTGTCATTTAAGATAAAACACCTGCAACCAAAGATATGAAAGAATTTAACAGATGGTTTTCTTTTGTTAATAAGCTCATAAGAGGTTTTGAGATGCCTCTTGACGATTATTGAGCGATTCTGAGTAAAACAAGCAGTGGCTACAGCCTCTGCCCAAAAGTGTATGGGAAGACCAGAAGCTGCAAGCATCGTTCTGGCTGCTTCAACCAAGGTTCTGTTGCGACGTTCAACGACACCATTCTGTTGGGGAGTGCGTACAACAGAGAAGGTCTGAGTAATTCCATTTGCAACAAAGTATGTTTCAAGCTTGGCATTCTTGAATTCAGTACCATTGTCGCTTCTTAGCTGTTTAATCTTTTGGTGCAGAAGAACTTGAATTCTGGTCATCATATTCTGGAGTACGATAGGTACCTCTGACTTCTGTCGAACAAAAGCAAGCCAAGTATATCTGCAAAATTCATCAATAAGTACCAGTATATACTTTTTACCAGAAAGACTCTAAATTGTAATGGGACCACAGAGATCAACATGTAACAATTGCAGAGGTCTAATGCATGAATGATCACTTTTTGTTTAATGGAATGCTCGTTTGATCTTGCCCATTTCACATGCAGGGCAAAGGTGATCTTTCTGAAAATGAACTTCAGGAAGTCCAGATACCAGATTATGTTTGACGAGCATCTCAAGATTGTCAAAATTTAAGTGAGACATTTTATGATGCCAGAGCCATGCAATTTCACTCTTTTTGGAGATAAGACATAAGGTTTCCTTACCATCTTTGGAGGTAAAATTCATGATGTAGAGATTACCTTTTCTGTCTGCTCTCCAAAGTTCCTCACCTACTTTAGAAAATAAGTAACAATGTTTTTCATCAAATACGACAAGTATCTTAGAATCACAGAGTTGAATTACACTTAGGAGGTTATGTTTCACACCTGAAACCTGAGCTACTTTAGATAAGGTAATGTTACCTTCCTGTAAAGTACCGTAGCCCTTAATCTGACCCTTACTATTATCACCAAACGTTACAGCTCCACCACTTTTGTCTTTGAATTGGGGGAGTAAGTTTCGTGAACCAGTCATGTGCCTCGAGCATCCAGAGTCAAGATACCAGATATGCACACGCTGTTTCTGCAATCAAGATCAGAGTTTCTTAGGTACCCATATCATTATGGGTCCTTTAATGTTAGTTTTTCTTTTATCAACCTTTTTTATTTGCTTTTGATTTGATTTAACAGAAGGTAAAGGCGGATTGTTTGTATTTTTTGTTTTTTTGTTTATTTTTGTTTTATTCTTATTGAAGTACGAATGGTTGGCATTTAATGGATTTGAAGTCCGTGAGAAATGTTTTTGTAATTTTAAGAATAAGGAAAAACATTCAGAATTCTGAAACATAGAAGATTTTATTGAATTTTCATTATGATAATGATAATTACAATTATTCTTACGACTGTCTTTTCTAGTATCAGTTGTTAGAAAGAACTTCCTATCTAGACTAGACATATGTTTAGAATCTGAGATATTCTTCAGTTGTGATTTCTTCGGATATACCTTCACAGAAGCTTTTGGATTTACTGAAACAGGAACAGAAAGATTAGATTTCCATTTATCTTTCTGGACATAGAAAGTTTTGGAGGATAAGTTTTAGGAGTTTGGATAAAGATCTTCTCTTTAAGTTTTTCTTCTTTTTCAAGTTCAAGACAAGATTTAGCTTTCAGACACATTCCTATAAAATCTGGATGGATGAAAACAGTTTTTCGTTGTTCAGGAGGAACAGAGAAAGTCAGAATTCCACTTGAATGTTTCTGAACATTCATTCCAGAAGCTCTTATCTCCAGAGATTCATTAGTAAATAGAAATGGGGCGTTTTTATTCTTAATAACCTCTGGAGTTTTAGCATAGATAGGAGGAGATTGATGTTCAAAGTGAGAAAGATATGTTTCTGAATTGTCAAAGAAATCCTCACTTTGATCATCATTTTCCCAAGGATATGTAATTTCTTCTAAATTCTCTTGATCTACAGAAAGATTTAAATCAATAAAGGAACAAGGAAAAATCTCTGGATTGTTTCCTAACTTTTTCTGTTTACTATCATTTTCAAGTTTAAAACAATTGTCCAGAGTCAAGAGAAGATCATTTTCAAAACTAAGTCTTAATTCTTCCTCTGCTTGAATAGGAATAAACGCATCGGCCTCTGGATTCAATTTTATAAGAACACTTGAACCAAACTTGAAAATATCATCCTTCTTCTAAACTTTATTTAAATCAATATTAGTTTTTCCAGAAGAATATATAATATTTTTAAACTTAAGTTTTCGTTGATGATGACTATTTTCAAGTTTAGATCGTTTAAAGCATGATTGTTCATAAAGAATTGGAAACACAGGCTTCTGTTGTTTTCCCATATGAAAAACAGAGTTTAAACAAGACTTCTTTTCACACGTGTAGGGATCTAAATCTTCAAACCCGATTCCAGATCTTCCTACTTGTGTACTTATTTTCTCATGAATTTTTTGAGCATCCATATATGTTTTGATCTGGTGCGTTTTGTTTTGAAGTTCAATGTATAAAAATTCCCTTTCTTTTTGAAAGTAGTTTTTAAGTGCTACAGAATTTAATCTGTCACTTTCCTTAACTTGAATCTCCTTATCCTTTTCTTCCAGAAGTTTCTTAAAACTTAAGTGCTCATTTTTTAACAAAACTTCTGTGTCTTTCAAGGTTTTAGAAATCTTTTCTTTTTCAGTGTCAAGTTCCAGTTTTTCTTCTGTTAAAATATTCATTTCTCTTTTGTAAATATCTCTTTCCCTTTGTATTGTGGAAAGAGTTTTCTCAATATCTTTTTGTAACTTCTTTTCAATTGTAAGCTTTTCTTTAAGTTCATCAAAATTATTTGACAAAAGCACAATTGTATTCTCAAGTTCAGATGACTCAGAGAAATTACTAACCGGTGACTCAGAAGGTTGATCTTCTGATTCATTCGTCTTTGCCATCCCACAGAACATGGCCTCATCACCGCTAGACTCATCTCCGAGCCAGTTCTCTTTCTCAGCATAGTGGGCTCTTTCAGTGACATTATACTTGTATTTGTTTTTGTAATATGTTTTGTCTTTATCCAGAGCCCCTCTGCAATCTTTCGAGTAATGTCCCGGCTTGCCACATCTGTAGCATACATCTTTCTTTTTCTTCATCTCATCTTCTTTCTTTTCTGTTTCAGTCTTTTTAGATCTATGAACCTCTTGCTTAGGAGTATAGGTAGAAGAACGATCAAACTTTCTATTTCCTTGAAACGACCTATTTCCAAAACGGTTTGTAAACTGTTTGGTTATAAGAGCCAAGGAATCAGCAAATGCCTTTATTTCATCATCAGAATCAGAATCTTCTTCTGGAACAGCTTCTGACATGAATGCCTTGCTTTTCACTCTTCTATCTTCACTACTTCTTCTGGTCGTTCCCTTTGATTTAGAAATCAAAGCTAGAGGTCCACCTATAGTTGTTTTCTTTTGTACAACCTCCTTCTCATGAGCTTAAAGAGTTCCAAATACGTCATGTAGAGACCATTGCTCAAGATATTGATTGGCTTGTAAAGACATGGAGAGGTTTGACCATTCTGGATTTAATCTCTTTAGAAATAAGACATTATTGTCTTCCTTTGATCGAAAAATATCACATCTTTTGCATAGATTTATCAGATTATTAAATCTATGAAAAGTGTGTTCCAGAGATTCATCCGCAATGGCCTGGAAGCTGTTGTATTCGTTTAGAGCTTGAGCGCTTCGGTTTTTCTTCATTTTAGCACAACCTTCCAGAAGATTTTCTAATTGATCCCATAATTCCTTGGCAGTATCACAGGAATCCAGAGATTGAAAAATCTCATTTTGAATAGACATGATAAGAAGAGTTTTAGCCTTTTTGGCTAGTTCAACTTTGGCTTTTTCATCATCAGACCAGTTTCCCTTCAACTTTGGAACTTGCCTAGCAGGAATCTCAACAATATTGGATGTTGCTGGAATTCGTGGAATGGTAGTCATGGGAACCAGAGGACCATTTTGAATGATTGGAAATAGATCAACATCCAGTCCCTCGTAGAAATTTACCATTCGTATTTTCCATTGAGGATATTCATCACGTATGAGAGTAGGAGGTTTCGTCAGTGATCCAGAGGTATAAACAGAATTCAGATTTGAATTTGGCATTTTGTTCGTAGAAAACAGAAAATCGAGAAGAATATAATGAAAGATTGATTTGAAATTTAGAACAATTAAACTTCAATTGAATTGAATAACAAAATGATCGTCTTACTAATTCTTCAAAATTTTAACTACAATTACCACTGTTTTTGAAGAAAATTACTATGAATTAATAAAATCTCGTAGAACAGGGTGGAATTATGAACAGCAGTTAAAACAAGAAATTACTGAATGAATGAAGAGAGAAATTTCCAAATTAAGGAGATCTAATAATCAACAGATTGATTAGATAGCTCTGATACCAATTGTTGGTTCCAGAATTCTTCTTCAATGATTAATCAATAAATTCATATATCAAAATGTAAGCGGAAGCAATTAATATTGATTAATCAACAGTAATAAGAACAATAGAAGAATGAAGAACAAATCAACTTTGTATTATAACCTGAGGATCGATTACAAGGATTTGAGGATTGTGCGTAAAAGTATTCTTCACTAATGATCTTCAATCGACAAATATTACAGTGAAAGTACAGATCTATTTATACTATTACAAAAACAGAAAGTCAACACTTTAGCCTATTACAAAATGCCACCTCATAGAGGAGCGTCTAACAAATTCTGTTTTAAAGACTAGATCTATAAGTGAATGCTGCCACGTCATCTTTGACTCATACTTCAAAAGTCTAACAATCCTAAACCTTGAGCAACAATCCTACCAAAAATTCGGCATGACCCGTTCGTAAAAACATGATATGCCATTTAATAGCCTGTTTGCATATACATATAACTAAAACCCAAAAGACTACATATAAAATTTACATACCACTAGATAGTAGAACGATACTAAAATGGCATCCATACAAAAAAAACATCATCCGCTACTAAAATCATTTCCCAGAAAGCCATTACACAAAGCATCTTCCCATTATGCTAATTACTAACTTTTCTTACCGCAAACACTAGCATCTGTTGGCCCTGGGACACACATCAACAAATAAAACAAGTCAGGCTTGACACCCGGTGAGTTCAAGTTTTATATTATAAACATTATATAAATAAACGAGTTGCTTCATATTTCAAAATAATGTGTGATTTGTAAACACTACTAAACTTGCAATTTAATCAATCACAGTTCACTGACGGTTGATAAAGGAATTTATTTCCTACATCATAGTTCCCTCCGATAATCCCTCGTAATAACAACTCCCCAATTAGTGTCGTCAATAATCTAGGTAGGGGAAGTCCTACCGTAACCGGTTGATGAGGGAGCACAAAGCAACTCATCTATACCGTTGGCCAATTTAGACATGTCATTTGACCTCCCAGGTCGGTGTAAATACATCAGTTTAACCTCCCAGGTAAATCTATATACTTGACCCCCCGGGCCCCATGCCTATTAGCCATATATCCGGGCTCCCAGCCCTCAGTTTTATACATCTTCCAACGAATGTCTCACATTCTATGTCTCATGTCAACATGTGTGATCACTCAACATATCTCATATGTTCATTAAAATAAATCAGGTCTGCTCAATTAAATATCACATTTCCATATATCAAGTAAATACAACATAGTTGTAAATTAACATGCTCAACTCATTTTACAGAAGATGTTTTCCATGACACATATTCAATACAACAACATGAATCAGTTATATAAAACACATACTTTGACGTGTACCCAATAAAATCTACTTGAACTCACCTTTCTCAAAATTAGACGAATCTAGTCTCTGAATGGCTATTTCGACTGGCTTGGCACCTAAATAACCCATACATAAACTCTATATTAGTACACCCATTCTACTAACACATTCAATCCATCATATTTAGTCCAGTAAGAATCATTCATACCGGTTGTAAAACCATTTTAGCTTAGATTTATAAAAATCACATGTTTTTATATATATATAAAGAAAACAGACAGCTCTAAAAAGTCAGTCTTTTGAGCTATTTAACTTTGAATATCCATCCAAATCCCTATGAAAAGGTGATTCGATCATTAAACCAAGTTTATAAACCTTATACAACTCCACCCCTTTAATCTCAACCTTTAATTTAGCATAAAACTACAAAATTTCATTTTTATGAAAAATAGTTTTGACTTTTTGGGAAAAGTCAACTGTTTTGTTCTAACACTCAAATCTCCCATTAAAAACAATTTTGGTTGAAATTTTCTTCTTGAATCCATAAAATATCACCTAAATAACTCTAAAAAACAATCTATATCAAGTATTTTCACCTATTCATACCAATTTCAAAGCTTCAAGTCTATCCTTTAGCTTGACTTTTAAAAGTAATCATATATTGAAAGTTCTAAGTCAAATTCATGATTAAACACTTCTAAGACTTGAAACTATGATGAAGCTTCAACTAATTCATATCTAAACATGTAAAAGACAACCAAGATAACTAATATTTCTCAGCAATTCAAAGGTTTTACTCAAAAGATAATACAAAGAAACCCTAGGTAGTAATTCTATAAAGAGAGTAGAAATTGGTACCTTAATCAACAATCAATTAGAAGAGAATTGGGGAAATGATGAAGGTGAATGAGGTGATTGTTCGAAGTTGAAGAGAAGTCGACCAAGAGCACTGAAGTCCCGATTTTCTGTTTTTGGAATCGAGAAGGAGAGTTAACACACATAAAAGATATGGGTTTCAATTTGGGTCTAGACATAAAATGCCCAATTTTATCTTTTAACATTTCATCCCCTTTGGTTCTCTTTATAACATCTTCACTTCCAAACTTATAAAAGTGTAAACTTTCAAAATGGGATGTTACAATTCTCCCTCTCTCAAGAAAAAGATTTCGTCCCCGAAATCTAAACTACTCAAATAGCCGTGGGTAGAGTAGTCTCATTTCATTTTCTGATTCCCATGTGATATTTGAAGCCCGACAATGTTTCCATTGAACTTTAACCATCCCAATCTCCTTCCGACGCAACTTCTTTGTCTTCCGATCTAATATCACCTCAGGTTCTTCAATAAATCGCATTTTTTCATCAATTTGAATTTCCGATAACGGGATAACGTTTTCTTCTTCCGCCAAACACTTTCGTAAATAGCATACATGGATGTGTCGTGGATACCTTGCAATTCTGGTGGTAATTCTAATCGGTATGCTTGAGATCCAATCCTTTCTAACATTGTGAAAGGCCCAAGGAAACGGGGACTGAGTTTCCCGTACTTCCCAAATCTATTCACTCCTTTCCGAGGCGATACTTTCAACATTACTTTATCGCGCACTTGAAACTCTACGGGTTGTCTCTTTCGATCTGCATAGCTCTTTTGTCGGTCCAGTGCAGCTTTAAGACGTTCTTGAATCACCTTAACTTTGTCTGCAGTTTCTTGTACAATCTCAGGGCCTGTAAATTGTTTCTCTACAGCTTCTAACCAACAAATGGGTGTTCTACATTTCCGCCCGTATAACGCTTCAAACGGTGCCATACCGATGCTAGAGTGATAGCTATTGTTATATGCAAATTCAACCAATGGTAAGTGCACGTCCCAACTCCCACCAAAGTTAAATACACAAGAACGTAACATATCCTCGAGGGGCTGAATTGTCCTCTCACTTTGCCTGTCTGTTTGAGGATGATAGGCAGTGCTCAGATTTACTCTTGTCCCTAATTCTTGTTGTAATCCTTCCAAAAAATTGGACTTGAATCGACTATCTCTATCAGAGACAATAGATAATGGCACTCCATGTCTCGAGATCACTTCTTCGATATATAACTTGGCCAGTCTGTCCATTGACCAAGTTTCTTTCATTGGTAAGAAGTGTGCGCTTTTCGTCAATCGGTCTACAACCACCCAGATTGCATCAAGGCCCTTCAGTGTCTTGGGTAAACCCATCACGAAATCCATAGTAACATGATACCTTGCTATGTCAACATACCTTGCTATGTCAAATTTCATGACAGGCCACCAGTAGTGTAACTTCATATCTTTACACATTTTGGTGCTTCCTGGGTGAATAGAATACTTTGACTTATGTGCTTCTTCCAATAATAGATTTCGAATACCCCCGATCTTTGGCACCCAAATTCTTCCTTTAAACAACTTTAAACCCCTACTATCTTCTTCTAATAAATATTGTTGCTTCATCATGACTTCATCCTTCAAGTTTTCTTTTTAATAAAGCTTCCTTCTGTGCTGCTTTAATTCTTTCAATCAAGCTTGAGATGACTTCAATTTTATTAAATTTGACCAATACCTCACCACCTTGCTCTTTACGGCTTAATGCATCCGCAACTACATTAGCTTTCCCAGGGTGGTACCTGATTTCACAATCATAATCTTTGATCAACTCTAACCAACGTCTTTGCCTCATATTGAGTTCTTTCTGATTGAAGACGTACTTCAAACTTTTATGATCTGTATAGATGATGCAATGTGTACCATACAAGTAATGCCTCCATAACTTGAGTGCAAAAACAACAACAGCTAGCTCAAAATCATGCACTAGGTAATTTTTCTCATGCTCTTTTAGTTGTCTAGAAGCATAAGCGATTACCTTTCCTCGTTGCATTAGAACACAACCTAATCCAGATCCAGACGCATCACTGTATACCATGAAGTCTTCAGACCCTTCCAGTCAGGATAATACAGGTGCCTCACATAATCTTTTCTTTAATATCTCAAAGGCATTTGTATGTTTTTCTGTCCATTCAAATTTCACATTCTTTCTGGTTAAAGCGGTCAATGGTGAAGCAATTTTTGAGAAGTCCCGTACGAATCTACGGTAATAACCAGCCAATCCCAGAAAACTTCTTATCTCTGTAGGAGTTTTTGGAGCTTCCCAACCTATTACTGCTTCTATCTTGGATGAGTCTACTTTCACACCCTCTTTACATATTACATGACCCATAAACTGCACTTCTAATAACCAAAAATCACATTTAGAAAACTTTGCGTAGAGTTTTTCTTTCCTCAATAAGTCGAGAATCTCCTGCAGATGTCTTTCATGTTCCTTCTCGGTCTTAGAATAAATGAGGATATCATCAATGAATATTATAACCGACTTGTCCAAAAATGGGCGACAAACCCGGTTCATTAAATCCGTAAATGCGGCAGGAGCATTCGTCGAACCGAAAGGCATAACGAGGAACTCATAATGACCGTACCTGGTCCTAAAAGCAGTTTTAGCAACATCTTCCTCTCGCACCTTCAACTGGTGATAACCCGATCGCAGATCAATCTTCGAGAAACAACTAGCTCCCAGTAATTGATCAAATAGATCATCAATACGAGGAAGGGGATACTTATTCTTGATGGTAACTTTGTTCAGTTCGCGGTAGTCGATACACATTCTCAACGTGCCATCTTTTTTCTTTACAAACAACACCGGAGCACCCCATGGCGAGGAACTAGGTCGGATGAAACCCTTATCAAGCAATTCTTGTAGTTGAGTCATCATTTCCTTCATTTCTGATGGAGCTAACCGATATGGAGAACGAACTATTGGTGCTGCCCCCGGAATCAGGTCTATGCGAAACTCCACCTGCCGTTCCGGTGGCAAACCGGGTAGGTCTTCGGGGAACACATCAGGGAATTCACATACAACCGGAATATTTTCAATCTTCTTCTTTTCAATTTGGCATCCACAGCGTATGCCAAAAATGAACAACAACCTTTACGAAGGCATTTTCGTTCTTTCGTCATGGAGATGATCCCCATATCACCCTTTCGCTGCTTATCCCCATAAACCAATATTGTATCTCCATCCGGTCTCGGAATGGAAAGCATTCCTCTTGAACATAAAATATCGACTCCATGCTCAGATAACCAATCCATGCCTATTACTACATCAAACCCCCCTATCGTCATAGGTAACAAGCAAATTGGAAACAAAATACCCTCAATTTCAATTGTGCAACTATCATAAACTTCTCGTACTAAAACTCTCCCTCCATTAGCTGTCTCTACCACTAACGCTTCTGGTAATAGGCTAGCCGACACATCAAACCGCTCACAGAAGGTTATGGAAACAAATGAAAGATTGGCTCCTGAATCAAATAATACACATGCAGGTATAGAATTGATTAAGAACGTACCCGTCACTGCATCAGCTACACCTCGAGCTTCTTCTGTAGTCATCTGAAATGCTCTACCCGGTACCCGTGTCTCTTTCTTTTGAGAAGTACTTGTTGTTTTCCCTATTTCTACATTTTTCAGTTTTGGGTAATCCTGCCGAAAATGTCCCGACTCTCCACAATGCAAGCACGTAATGGAAATCTGACTATGACAATCTCGACTGTAATGTCCACAACGAAAACAAACCTGTTGATAACTGCTGCAATTCCCGGGATGTCTTCTATTGCACTTTCGACACTGCTTTACCATCTGCTTGTCATCAAAGCGTCTACCCGATGATTTCGCCTTGAGTTTCTTTGAGCTACTTGAAGGTGTCTCCCATCTGCGTTTGTCACCCAATACAACATTTTGTACTTTATTTGCATACTTTAGATCATCCTCCAATACTTGTGCTTCTTCAATTGCTTCTTGAAGGGTAGATACTTTACTGCTTCAAACTACCGTCTTCATTTCAAAAGGAAGACATTTAAGAAAGAACTTTATCTTTGATCTTTCATCTGGAGCTACGTGTCCTAAAAAATTTAATTTCTCTGTAAACACCCGTGCATACTCAGCTACCGATTGATTTCCTTTCTCAAGATGTCTGAACTCATCCTCCATTTTGTCTTTGGCTCTTTCATTGCAATATCTTTCTTTTAACTTCATGGTAAACATATCCCAAGTCAATATTTTAGTGATAGCAGGTCCCAACGTTTGTCGTGTAATATTCCACCAATCTAAAGCCTTGTCCCTTAGCATTTGAGATGCAAACCGAACTCTTTGTTGATCATCACATTCACTAGCTTCAAAAGCTTACTCAATTCCTTGTAACCATCGCATACAAACTAAGGGATCATCACTGCCTGCAAACTTTGGCGGTCTACATCCGAGAAAAGCCTTAAATGTACACTTCTTTGAAGATTTATCATGTTTCACATGCAAACCTGTATCTATAGCTACTTTCTCGACCCCACCAGCGTTAGGAATCACATTTTCAGCAACCTTTTCAGGATGGATACCAGCAACCATAACTCTCTCTTCTACTCTTTTCATAATAGATTCTTCCTGCCTTTCTAAAGTTGTTTCCATGAATTGCTTCAAATTGGCAAATAAGGTATCTTGAAAGTTTGTCTCTGAATTCTCCGAATGCCTGTGCCTTCCTTCTTTAGGATGAGAAGTCCCGATCAAACTCGTAGACACATCCGCTCCTAGAATAATTGGAGACAGTAATTTATTTGTCGGAGTTCTACTAGACTCCTGTACATCCTTTCCTTTTGTCAGATGACTTCTTATGTTTACCATCCTTTCACTAACAAAAAGCAACAACACTTATTAATACAAAACTTTCTAGTCATATAAACTTGCAAATTATAACGCAATAAAATATGACAAAAGTTATTAAAATATTACTTATATATATATATCAATATTTATGCAACTTATATGCCCTATACCATGACATACAAATATTTCTCAACTGCAAACTTTGATATATATATATATATATAATAAAGAAGGTCTCAAAATAACATTCATCATGAACTTACCTATTTCCCAACGACCCCTGATTATTTCTTAAGCATAATCGCTTAATCTTAGGTTTAAGACTAGGTTCTCTCAACCTAATTCCCTTAAACCATCGCTCTCATACCAACTTATAACATCCTAAACCTTGAACAAAAATCCTACCAAAAATTCGGCATGACCCGTTCGTAAAAACATGATATGCCATTTAATAGCCTGTTTGCATATATATATAACTAAAACCCAAAAGTCTACATATAAAATTTACACATATTAGGATCCAATCTACATACATACCACTAGATACTAGAACGATACTAAAATGGCATCCATACAAAAAAAAAACATCAGCCGCTACTAAAATCATTTCCCAAAAATACATTACACAAAGCATCGTCGCATTATCCTAATTAATAACTTTTCTTACCGAAAACACTAGCACTTGTTGGCCCTGAGACACACATCAACAAATAAAACAAGTCAGGCTTGACACCCGGTGAGTTCAAGAATTTATATTATAAACATTATATAAATACACGAGTTGCTACATATTTCAAAATAATTTGTGATTTGTAAACACTACTAAACTTTCAATTTAATCAATCACAGTTCACTGACAATTGATAAAGGAATTTATTTCCTACATCATAGTTTCCTCCAATAATCCCTCGTAATAACAACTCCCCAATTAGTGTCGTCAATAATCTAGGTAGGGGAGTCCAACCGTAACCGGTTGATGAGGGAGCACAAAGCAACTCATCTATACCGTTGGCCAATTTAGACATGTCATTTGACCTATCAGGTCGGTGTAAATACATCAGTTTAACCTCCCAGGTAAATTTATATACTTGACCCCCCTATTTTGACTCAAACCGAAAATCCACATTCTTTAACTTTGAATATCCATCCAAAACCCTATGAAAAGGTGATTCTATCATTAAACCAAGTTTATAAACCTTATACAACTCCACCCCTTTAATCTCAACCTTTAATTTAGCATAAAACTACAAAATTTCATTTTTATGAAAAACAGTTTGACTTTTTGGAAAAAGTCAACTGTTTTGTTCTAACACTCAAATCTCCCATCAAAAACAATTTTGGGTGAAATTTTCTTCTTGAATCCATAAAATATCACCTAAATAACTCTAAAGAACAATCTATATCAAGTATTTTCACCTATTCATACCAATTTCAAAGCTTCAAGTCTATCCTTTAGCTTGACTTTTAAAAGTAATCATATATTGAAAGTTCTAACTCCAATTCATGATTAAACACTTCTAAGACTTGAAACTATGATGAAGCTTCAACTAATTCATATCTAAACATGTAAAAGACAACCAATATAACTAATATTTCTCAACAATTCAAAGGTTTTACTCAAAAGATAATACAAAGAAACCAGTAATTCTATAAAGAGAGTAGAAATTGGTACCTTAATCAACAATCAATTAGAAGAGAATTTGGGAAATGATGAAGATGAATGATATGATTGTTCGATGTTGAAGAGAAGTCGACGAAGAGCACTGAAGTCCCGATTTTCTGTTTTTGGAATCGAGAAGGAGAGTTAACACACATAAAAGATATAGGTTTCAATTTGGGTCTAGACATAAAAAGCCCAACTTTATCTTTTAACATTTCATCCCCCTTTGGTTCTCTTTATAACATTTCCACTTCCAAACTTATAAAAGTGTAAACTTTCAAAATGGGATGTTACAATAGTCTTCATTTTATCAGAGTTAGCAAGAGTCAGTGTTCTTCGAAAGTTGCTCTTTCTGGCGAATCTTTTAAAGTTATTAGTTAACAGAGCCAGAGAGTTATCGAACTCAGAGATGTCAGCATCAGTGAGTTGATCTTCTGAATTAGTTTGACCTAATTCAGTGATGGAAGTAATAGTAGAGGATGAAGCATTTTTTAATGGATTTACCTCTGAAGACACGAGTGCCAAAGAAGTACTTTTGGCACCCTTGAGTTCATTGATGAGGTTTTTCCTCAAAACTTGGGATTGCTCTTCATTTAATAGCATTCCATACAAATCACTTAAAGAAAAAGTTTCAAGATTCTTTGACAATTTCAGACATGTAGTGTACACTGCCCATTGTTCGGGTAGTGCCTCCATGAATTTTGTTAGAATTTCAGCGTTAGAATAGTGTCTGTTGACTGTTTTTAAATCAATCAACAAGCAGTTAAAACGCTGGTGAAGTTGAGAAAGAGTTTCACCTTTATGATGCATTAAGCTTTCATACTCTCTCACTAGATTAATACTTCTAGTGATTTGTATCTCAGATGTTCCTTCATATTGAATACATAGAGTATCCCACATGGCTTTAGAAGTCCTCATTTTCATTACTGAGTGATAGATTTCATCAGGGAGGGACATTGCTATTATAGATCTGGCTTTTGAGTCAATAGCAATTTCTTTCTTATCTTTTTCAGTCCATCGATTAGGAGTTTTAATGATACTCCTTTTAGGGATGGCTGGAGTAGTAGTGGTGGCAGGCACACCAGCTACAATAGTTGTAGGAACAAATGGTCCGTTTTCTATATAGTAAGGGATCTTTGGGTCTGATCCTTCTAGAAATAGAGACATTCTTTCCTTCCACAATGGGAAATTATCATAACTAAATCTTGGAGGTTTAGCTAAAGATCCATTGTCATTATAGTTCGTATTAGTATTTGACATTTTTAAAATAGTTTAGAAATAATATATTTTAAAGATAGAGAACACACTGCTCTGATACCACTTGTTGGTCCCTAAGGAGTCTACAAGAGTTCTTGGATATAGAAACAGTTTGTAGAGGGGGGGGGGGTTGAATACAAACACACAAATTTTTGGTTTTTAAATTGGTTTATATTGCATAAACAAATTTACAGTTACAAAAGGAATTAGAATAAGTTTCAACCTATTCTATTGTAACTAAGAAATCACTAAGATTGATGCACAAGAAAGAACTAAGAAGAGATACAGAAGGTTTAAGAAAGAAGGTAGCATGCACACAGATGAAGAAGATATCTTCATCTTATTTATACCCGTTTGCATTTAATGCAAGACAAAAGGTATGTGCAACGTGGCAAGCATCCATAGGAGACTTGTCCTTTGTTCAGAATACAGCCATATTTTTGGCCGCATATGAACAGTACCATATCAGATATGATGGGGACATAAGAGACAATTCATACGTCCTTTTTTGACACAATATGGGGTTTGTATTTTGTGCATCGAGGATAAGGTCATCGTTAATCTTGTATCAGAAGCTTCACTTGATCGCTGAGACTGAATCTTCAAGGATGAACTTTCAGTATCGCTGAGGTTTCACAAGACTTCACACTTGGATAGATAATCTTTGCTATCGCTGAACCGCTTCAGGTCACGTAGCTGATTATCTCTTTCTTCAGTTTGGTGTGATCGCTGATCTTCAGATCTTCAGAATTAAGCTTAAGGTTCCTTGATCTTCAGCGATTGCTGATGACAGTCAGCGTGTGCTTATCGCTGAATTTGAACTTAAACTTAAACAAGGAATTTTACTAAGTGTAAAGAGGAATCATATTCAAATCACTAAGAGGAGTTATGATCAACATGCATTGTGTTATCTAGTAGGAAGTTCCGAGTTGTATAGATAATTTGCCTTGATTGCACCTCTTGCCAATCTCCAAAGATAGCCACTTCAGAGTTGTAGTTGAATACTTGTTGCTCTTTGTTACCATGAAGAGACGTTTCTTTCCAGCAACATTTATGTATACAAACCCTAGCTCTGGCTCAGTAAGTATTATTCCAGTTGGAATTTTATTCATGTTGTTCAATTCTTCATTAGCTTCAGTCATCGAGATATGGTCCACGCCAACCCCAATTTTATTTTGAAAATACACTTTGCTTCTGTACCTAATCAACTCCTTCATTGTCTCGCCAATTGCACTATTAGCAACTGCGTACTTGATTCATCTATGTCGCATCTTATTTGTGAAGAAGTACAAGGTCAAGAGATCATAAAGATTACGATTGAGAAAATCACAGTATGTAAACGTGCAGTAGAGGCCCTATTCTCTTTCCACTATGTATTCTGAGTGGAAATCTGGTTATAAGCGTACGTTATTTTCTTGACATCAAGAACTAGCGTAATGCCAAAGTTTGAAAACACTTGATGTTGAGGCAAGGTAGTCTGCTTTAGAAATCTCTGTTTGATGTGTTCTTGCACCCTTGGTTGTTGATTAAAAACCATGTGAGCTCGTTCCTCTCTGTTTTTGTAGAGATAGTGGTAGACATTTTCATTGAATACCTATTCCTTCTTCTACTTCTTTTTTATCTTGGAATTGGCCTTCTCATAGCATCCATCACATTAGTTATTTCTTTGATTCTGTCATGTAATGTTTATGTAGGACCAAAGTTTAATGAGGTTTGGATTGTGGCAGGTACAATGGTAGATGCAGAGGGCATCGCTGAAGCTTGAACTTCTGGGGTGGGTGTTGCAGAGGTAGTTGATGCACAAATGATTGGTGAAGAGGTTAGTTTTTTTCTCCTTATTAAGGCACTTCAACATCAGACCGAGTTTCTTTATCAAGATTAACACCCAAAGGGTAATCCTCTGAGTCTGATGAGGATGAGTAATAGTCTTCTTCTGGTGTTGGTGAGGGTAAGTCTTGATCATTTTTCTCATCCAGACGAAACAGGGATGAAGAGGCAGATATCCCTTCCTTTGGTTGGAAAGTAGAGGCTTCTTCATTGAGTGGTGCAATATTTAGAGTTACGACATGTATGGTAGAGGCTGGTGCAGAGGTCTGAGTCTCCCCCTTTTGACGATCTTGAGGGACAGATGCATTTGGGTCCTCTTGGTCGTCAAACCTAACCTTCTTTGATTTAAGCTCCTTGCATGGTGAGGCAGGGGCCTTCCTATTATTCTTCTTCATTTTCAGCTTAGAGGGAGGCATCATCTTGACCTTTTCATTGAACGTTTTGACGATGTCCTCTGTAGCCAAAGTTACTTTGCTGAGCTTTATATTTGCACGAAATTCGAACATCACCATGGACTTTTTGATACTTGCAACTGTTGTATTGGCCTTGTTGTTGAAGTCAGAGGTAAAATCTGAAACCATCTACAGCAACTTGTCACCCATTTGATTCATCTCTAACCCCGAGACGTAATCCTTGGGTACAAAGGAGGCAGGAACCATCGAGCTCTGGACCATGGGTTTTATGTCCTCTGCGAACTTGGTAAAGAGTTCCTCAGGGGCAAAATGTGTTGATTGTATTATAGTTTGCGATTAAAGTAGAGATTCAATCCTCTATGTAGATGATGTAGAGGCATTGATCTGGCTCTACATGGACTCCAACTTCTTTGTACTTTCTGCCGTCAAGTTTATGAAGTTATCAAGTTTATTAACATTCGTCCATGAATCAACTTTCATACTACCAATGGTTGCTCGAATATCAACCAAGGTAGATGTAGAATTGATGACTCTTCATTGGTCATTTCAAGTTTTAACTCATTCAGGGAGTTCTGAACAGAGGTGGCGAAGGTTTGGAACTCACCCTTTGTGACGCATTCATATTTGGTAACATCTAGCTCAATACATGGGCCATATCGCCTTCTTTCAAGCCTACATCGATGTTGAGCTTGGAAGGACTTCGATCCAATCCTTGCATTTCTTCTATAGAATAATATACTATGAACCGTCTGTTGCACAATCCTTGCATTTCCGGAGCGAACTTCCTGCGCTTTTGCTTGATCGGTGGAAAGTTCGAATCCACATCCAACTTGTGTGATATGATATTTGGGTCTATACCGACCATATCTTCGTGCGTCCAAGCGAAACAGTCGGAGTGGTTTCTCAGGAAGTTTATGAGGTCACTTTTTATTGCTTCGTTCAGAGATGCCCCTAGAAATACTGTCCGCTCTGGCCTGGCGGGATCTAAGGGGACGCATCGTCCGCCTGGCTCTGTAATTGCTAGCTGTTCTGCTTTCGGGGCTTCATCGCGACTTTGTAGCATTCTCTAGCGTCCTTTCGTTCGCTTTTTATCTCTTGAATTCCCCATGGAGTGGGAAACTTTATTGTTTGATGAAAGGTCGAGGGGACCGCTTTCATGTCATGTATCCAAGGTCTTCCCCAGATAACGTTGTAGGCTGAGGAACAATCGACCACATTAAAGTGAGTCGATCGATTAACTCCTTTCGCGAAGATTGGCAGTATGATCTCTCCTACCGTTGTGGAAGCGTCGCTATTGAAGCCGACTAGGACTGTCGAGCGTCGTACGATCTCTTTTTCGTTTATCCCCATTGCTTTGAGTGTGCTAAGGAAAATAATGTTGGCTAAGCTGCCTCCGTCGACAAGGATACTTTTGGTCAGACAATTCCCGATAGTTAATTGGATGACAAGACCATCATGGTGTCGTCGTCTGACATCGCCGAGATCTTCATCACCGAACGTTATTGTTATGGAATTGAGCTTTCCGTTATCTTCTTTTTGGCGGTCGATCGGAATGCTGGATTCATCGTAATTTTGTCCCGCGTGTCTTTTTGCGGCAGAATATGTCAGTCCACAGACGTCGGATCCTCCTGTCACACAATTCACGACTTTAGTATGTGCAGGAGATGTGGGTCTAGAGATCTTACCTGGGTGTTTTGCGTTGAAAGTAAGTCATTAAGATGGTCCTTTTGTGATAGCCATGCGACTTCCTTCTTCAGGGCCTGACAGTTGTCTGTATCATGTCCATGGTCACCATGGAAGTCACACCATTTGGTCATATCTTTCTGATCGTTCGGTCGATCGCTTTTCTTAGGCCATCGAATCATGGTTTGAGCATTCTTTAACATTTCTACCAATTCCTTGGGGGTACCTGCAAAACCATACGTAGAGATTTTCGAGTATTGGGTGAATTTAGATTCTACCTTGCTTTCAGCCTTTTTCTTGTCGAATCAGACGTTAGAGACGACTTTCGAGTTCTTGAAATCTGGCTTCTTGACCCCAAGAGTCTTTTTATCAGTCGAAGTTCTTTGTCGGAACGCAGCGTCATCTTCGACCCTCATGTGAGCGAGAGTCCTAGCTCTTACGTCCTCAAATGTATCAGCCGGGTATTTAGTGAGATCCAGGTAAAATCCTGAGCTATCATTTAATCCTCGCTTGTAGGCTTCGATCGCTGTTCTGGTGCCACAGTTGGAATTCCGATCATTTCCATGTTGAATCTGTTGAAATAACTTCTCACTGATTCGCCCTCCTTCTGGATTACGTAATAAAGTTCGCTTGTTTGTTTCTCCATCTTGCGACTACTGGCGAACTGCTGAAAAAATTGATTAACTAGATCGGCGAAGGAGTGTATTGATTTGGGCTTGAGGTTGATTAACCACTGCAATGCAACACCATGAGAGACGCTCCAAAACTTTCGGAAATGCAAACCTCTTGGAAATTATGGGGTATCGACACTGTCCACATAAGCTGTTTATACAGTGCGACGTGCTAATTGGGATCTGTGATACTCGAATATTTTGGCGTGAATGTAGGGATATTGTATTTCTTGGGAACGTCTACCAGGGCGATCGAATCCCCGAATGGTGAGGCTTGGAATCCGATTGGAGGCTCGACGTCGACCGGAACTGCTGCTCCAGGAGTTTCGCAAGTATCGACAACATTCTTTCGTTTTGCTCTTCAAGTTGTCTAAACTTTCTGGTGACCGAACCATCGAATGGAATTTCAAAGGTGTTGAATGGATTATTCACGTTCTTCATTGGGATCGACGTGTGGTTTGTGAGGTATGCTCCGATGGGTAGAGTCATGACTTTCACCATTAATAGTCATATTCGGATTAACGGTGTATGTGTATACGGTGGTATTTGGGATAGGGGTGGATACGTATGTTTGTCCCAAGAAAAAATTATCTGTTTGAGAGGGCGATACATGTGGCATATATGGTTGTTCTGTAACAAAGTTATTCGGTGCAGGTATATGCGTTTGTGAGGTATTCTGAGGAGCTGACGTGGTCGTGAACAAAAGTTCAAGCAACGTGGGATTGGTACGGTTACAGATGCTTGCGAAGTCGCCTGAGAAATTGGTGTGTATGTTAACGGAGCAGACTTCGGAATTGGAATGGACGGATATGCCTGCGGAGAGGATCGAGGCGGTGGTGGCGGCAATGGAGTTTGAAATCTGGTTCCAGGCACCGATGTTGACGTCGAAGCACCATTTGTGTTTCTTAGGGTCTGAATTTCTTGGTGAGCTCTTCGGTTTTGTTCTTCCAAGAAATTTATCCACTGGCGCATAGCGTCGAGGTTATTAGACGTATTTCCGCCTTGAACATGCTCTATTCTCACCATCCTGTGCTTACAGAAAATTCAAACAGATTAGTAAAAAAGAAAGGTTTCTCGAAGAGATTTTTTCTCTGGTTGGGTCCCACGGATGGAGCCAAACTGTTAATGCCAAAAAATGACTTAATGGTAGCCGGATGATTCGGACCTAAATCAACTAAAGAAAAGAAAATCACTTCTAAAAACCAAATAACAGAAAGTAAACAAAACAAAGAATTGTTGACGCGGAAAACCCTCTACGGAGGGAAAAAAACCGCGGACGACCATAAAGAGGATCGTCGATGCACTATGGACGTCAAACAGGGATGCCGGCCTTTGGAACAAGTAACCAAAGTTACAAGACAAAAGTGTGTGAATGTGTAGTCGTGAGTCTAGGACTGGAGTCGTGACTCGTGCTGTAGTTGTCGAGACTATCGATGGCGTTGTCGAGAGTTGGTATGAGTATTCTCAGAATGCTTTCTTCGGTATTCTTTAGTTAAGTAATCGTACCATCCCTGCATGTTTAGTCTTTCTTTTATACTTGATCTTGAGATTCCACCTTTAATTGCTTTCTAACGGCTACAACGGTCGTGCCTTGATTAGTTTTTATGACTGCCATAATGTCGTTTGACCTGTAACTGAAAATAATATAAATGGATACATAACGGTCATCTATGTCACCGTTAGGTGAGTTCCGTTAGTTGAGTTATGTTAACTTCTGACGAAACTAACGATAGTAACGGAAGAATCCTTAACAGAATTAACGAAGTTAACGGTATAAATTTTCGGGTATAACACACACTTTCACACACACACACACACACACACACACTCACACACTTTCACACACACACTCTCTCTCTCTCTCTCTCTCTCTCTAATTTGAAAAAAATGAGAAATGGAAAATGAAAAGGGATATAAAATGCACAACCAAACGCGTTTTCTAATTTTTTAAAAATGGAAAATGAAAACTCCATCATTTAAGCCAAATGCGTTTTCTAAAATTTTCATAGAAAACTGAGAATGAAAACTAAACTCCATTTTCTGAAAATGTTTTCTTGGAAAATGAAAAAAGTTTTCGCCAACTAAACGCACCCTAAATCTTTATCCTTTAATGACCACTCCGGTGAATCATTGTGTGAATACCAATCCGTAAACCTTTTAAGTTTTTTCCGTTAAGATTTTCATTAGTTTTTTTAGTTGTTGTTACATTTTAGTTCTGTTAAAATCCGTAAATCTTTATCTTTTCATGACCAATCCGCGAATCAATGTGCAACACCAATTCGTAAATCTTTTTAATGTTTTTTTCTGTTAAGTTTTCTGTTAGTTTTGTTATATTTTAAGAATTTGTCTTTCAGATTCGAAGCTACTCTTCTCATTTTCTAAATCTATTTCTAACCACTATCTCTTTTCAATCGAATCTTTGACCAAGGCAGCATTTTTCTTCTCAATCAACTTTCTTTCAGTTGCAAAATCATTCTGTTGTTTTTCTAATTTTTCCTGAAGATTAGAAATCTGTGTGGTAAACTCCAAACTTTTCTTCTTGGTCTATTTTGTCTCTTCGACACACTTACTTCTTTCCATAACGACAACTTGTTCAAAATCAGATATTTGCTTTGAAAGTTTAGCAATTGTCAACTCACAAGACTTGAGCTTGCTTTCAAAATTATTCTTTTCAGTCTCCAATTTGAAATTCTCATCCATAATCACTTTTAAATCAACTGCAATCTTCCAATTAATCATCTTATCTTGATGTTGATAAGTTCTAATCGCATTCTGAAGATCACGATTACTCTTTATCAGGTCAATGTTCCTATATTTCAATTATTCAAGATAACCGTGACTCAAACGTTCCTTCTTAAGCTCCTCAAATTGTGCTTGCAACGCCTTTTGTTTAGTACAACTTGCTTTTAAAGAGATAACCAGTTTGTCATTCGTAATACGATCGATTTTAAGATTATAAATCTCTTTCTACTGACTAGCAACCTGTTGATCATAACTCCTCTCAGTGATTTGAATATGATTCCTCTTTACACTTAGTGAAATTCCTTGTTTAAGTTTTAGTTCAAATTCAGCGATAAGCACACGCTGACTGTCATCAGCGATCGCTGAAGATCAAGGAACCTTAAACTTAACTCTGAAGATCTAAAGATCAGCGATCACACCAAATGATCATTCAGCGAAAGTCAAAGACCAAGCTAAAGAAAGAGATAATCAGCTACGTGACCTGAAGCGGTTCAGCGATAGCAAAGATTATCTATCCAAGTGTGAAGTCTTGTGAAGCCTCAGCGATACTGAAAGTTCATCCTTGAAGATTCAGTCTCAGCGATCAAGTGAAGCTTCTCATACAAGATTAACGCTGACCTTATCCTCGATGCACAAAAGAAAAACCCCATACTGTGTCAGAAAAGGACGTACGAATTGTCTCTTATGTCCCCATCATATCTGCTATGGTACTGTTCAAATGCGGCCAAAAACATGGCTGTATTCTGAGCAAAGGACAAGTCTCCTATGGATGCTTGCCACGTAGCACATACCTTTTGTCTTGCATTAAATGCAACCGGGTATAAATAAGATGAAGATATCTTCTTCATCTGTGTGCATGCTACTTTCTTTCTTCAACCTTCTGTATTCCATCTTACTTCTTTCTTGTGCATCAATCTTAGTGTTTTCTTAAGTTACAATAGAAAAGGTTAAAACTTGTTCTAATTCAGCTTGTAACTGTAAATTTGTTTATGCAATATAAACTAATTTAAAAACCAAAAATATGTGTGTTTGTATTCAACCCCCCCCCCCTTCTACAAATTGTTTCTATATCTAAGAACTCTTGTAGACTCCTTAGGGACCAACAAGTTGTATCAGAGCAGTGTGTTTTCTATCTTTAAAATTCTTTTTTAAACTATTTTAAAAATGTCAAATCCTAATACAAACTATAATGACAATGGATCTTTAGCTAAACCTCCAAGATTTAGCCATGATAATTTTCCATTGTGGAAGGAAAGAATGTCTCTGTTTCTAGAATGATCAGACCCAAAGATCCCTTACTATATAGAAAACGGACCATTTGTTCCTACAACTATTGTAGCTGGTGTTCTAGACACCACTACTACTCCAGCCATCCTTGGAAGGAGTATCATTAAAACTCCTAATCGATGGACTAAAGAAGATATGAAAGAAATTGCTATTGACTAAAAAGCTACATCCATAATAGCAATGTCCCTCCCTGATGAAGTCTATCACTCAGTAATGAAAATGAGGACTTCTAAATCCATGTGGGATACTTTATGTATTCAACATGAAGGAACATCTGAGGTACAAATCACTAGAAGTATTAATCTAGTAAGACAGTATGAAAGCTTAATGCATCATAAAGGTGAAAATCTTTCTCAACTTCACCAACGTTTTAACTGCTTGTTGATTGATTTAAAAATAGTCATCAGACACTACTCAAACGCTGAAATTCTAACAAAGTTCATGGAGGCACTACCCGAACAATGGGCAGTGTATACTACATGTCTGAAATTGTCAAATAATCTTGAAACGCTTTCTTTAAGTGCTTTGTATGGAATGCTATTGAATGAAGAGCATGCCCAAGTTTTGAGGAAAAACCTTATCAATGAACTCAAGGGTGCCAAAAGTACTTTTTTGGCACTCGTGTCTTTAGAGGTAAATTCATTAAAAAATACTTCCTCTTCGACTATAACTTCTATCACTGAATTAGGTCAAACTGATTCAGAAGATCAACTCACTGATGCTGACATATCTGAGTTCGATAACTCTCTGGCTCTGTTAACTAATAACTTTAAAAGATTCGCCAGAAAGAGCAACTTTCGAAAAACACCGACTCTTGCTGACTCTGATAAATCGAAGACTATGCCTGCTGAGAAAGCCTCAGCCATATGCTATAATTGTCAGCGAAAGGGTCACTTCGCTAGTGAATGTAAATCCAAGAAAGTTGCGGCCCCCACCACCTCGCAGACCTCTGATAAGAAAGAGAAATATTTGGAATTAAAAAACAAATACAAAGATTTGAAGAAAAACCAGCCAAAAGGCAAAGGTCTTGTCGCTGAAGAAGTTGATTGGGATGATGAAGGTGACTGGGCTAAGACCTCTGATGAGTCAGGCACAGATGAAGAAGATCTTGCCTTCTTATGTCAGATGGCAAGAATAGAAGACGCTGAAGAAGTATCTGAAACTTCTTCCTCTGAGTCCCCTTCTACTCAGGTATCCATCCCGTCTATCTCCTTAATATCTGAGAATGATAACTTATCTACGCTCGATGCTATGACTGTTGATTTTTACAATGCCTTGAATGGAAAAATCAAAGCTGAGAAAATTAACACTGATTTATCTGAACAATTAAAAAATTATCATCTAAAAATCAAAGAACTTTCAAAGATTGAGGAAACCTTAAAGGACCAAGTCTTTGTAAATTAAACAATTAGCATTGAGAAGCATCAAGCTATCGCTGAAAGAGAAAAGGCCATCTCTGATCTTAAATCTGAAAAGGCTACCATCGAAGGATGGTGCAATGCCTCTGACAAGGTAAATGAGATCATCAATGCCTAGATCCCTATGAAAGTAAGAAGTGGGTTAGGATTTAACCTTGAAAAGGAAGAATCAGAGAAAGACCGTTCCATGCTTAAATTTGGAATGTTTGTCTCCTCTATCCCTGATCCCTCCTCTTCTTCTCAGAGACCTCACTCTAATGAGAAGAATCCTGTTGATCATAACTCCTGTTAAATGATTTGAATATGATTCCTTTTTATACTTAGTGAAATTCCATTGTATAAGCTTCTGTTCATATTCAGCGATAGCACACACTGATAACCATCAGCGATCGCTGAAGATCAAGGAACAACAGGCTTATCTCTTAAGATCCGAAGATCAGCTATCACACCAGAAGACCATTCAGCGAAAGTCAAAGACCCTAGCTGAAGAAAGAGATAATCAGCTAAGTGAACTGAAGCGGTTCAGCGATAGCAGCGATTGTCTACTCAAAGTGTGTAGTCTTGTGAAGCCTCAGCGATACTGAAGTTCATCCTTGTATATTCAGTATCAGCGATCAAATGAAGCTTCCTTAACAAGATTAAAGATTGATCTTATCCTCGATGCACAAAAGTCAAACCTAGAACCATGTCAGAAAAGGACGTACGACTTGTCTCTTATGTCCCCATCATATCTGATACGGTACTGTTCATATTCGGCCAAAAGCATGGCTGTCTTATTAGCAAGGACAAGCTTCCTATCAAAGCTTGACACGTGGCATATACCTTTTGTCTTGTATTAAATGCAAACGGGTATAAATAAGATGGAGATATCTTCTTCATCTTAATGCATGCTTCTTTCTAACCTATACCCTCTTTATTATTTCTTTCATCTTCTTGTGCATCAAACTTAGTGTTTCTTAGTTACAATAGAATAGGTGTTAAACTTGTTCTTATTCCGCTTGTAACTGTAAATCTGTTTATTTTCAATAAACTCATTTAAAAACCAAAATCTGTGTGTATTTGTATTCAACCCCCCTTCTACAAACTGTTCTCTCTTGATTGAACTCTTGTAGACCCATTAGGGACCAACAAGTGGTATCAGAGCAGTGTTTGCTTCTTCAATCTTTAAAATAATTTTTTCTTAAAACTATTTTAAAATGTCAAACCCTAATACGAACTACAATGATAATGGATCTTTAGCTAAACCTCCAAGATTTAGCCATGATAATTTTCCATTATGGAAAGAAAGAATGTCTCTATTTCTAGAGGGATCTGATCCAAAGATTCCCTACTATCTAGAAAATGGACCATTTGTTCCTACAACAATAGTAGCTAGTGTTCCTGCCACCACTGCTAACAGATGGACTGAAGAAGATAAGAAAGAAATTGCTATTGATTCTAAAGCTAGATCTATAATAGCAACGGCTTTACCAGATGAAGTCTATCATTCTGTCATGAAAATGAGGACTTCTAAGGCCATGTGGCATACTTTATGTATCCAATATGAAGGAACTTCTGAGGTTAAAGTCACTAGATGCATAAACCTTGTAAGAAAATATGAGAGTTTTATGTATCAAAAGGGTGAATCTCTTTCTCAAGTTCACCAGCGATTCAACTATTTGTTGATTGGTCTTAAATCAGTCGACAGAGTGTATTCAAACGCTGAAATTCTGACAAAATTCATGGAGGCATTACCAGATCAATGGGCAGTGTACACTACATGTCTAAAGCTGTCAAAGAATCTTGAAACCTTGTCCTTAAGTGCATTATATGGTATGCTCTTAAATGAGGAACAATCTCAACTTCTAAGGAATAACCTCATTAATGAACTCAAAGGTGCCAAAAGTCCTTTTTTGGCACTTGTGACTTCTGAGGGAACTCCTTCTAAAAATGTTTCTTCTTCCACTATCACCTCCATCACTGAATTAGGTCAAACTGATTCAGAAGATCAACTCACTAATGCTGACATCTCTGAGTTTGATAACTCTCTAGCTCTCTTAACTAATAACTTTAAAAGATTTGCTAGAAAGAGCAATTTTCGAAAACCATCTAACCTATCTGACTCTGAAAATCAAAAAACGTTGCCCGCTGAGAAAGCCTCAGCAATATGCTTCAACTGTCAGCGAAAGGGTCACTTTGCCAGTGAATTCAGGTCGAAGAAAGTTGCAGCTCCCACTACCTCCCATACCTCTGATAAAAAGGAGAAGTATTTGAAATTGAAAAACAAATACAAAGATATGAAGAAACACCAGCAAAAAAGCAAAGGCCTTGTCGCTGAAGAAGTTGACTGGGATGCTGAATATGACTGGGCCAAGACCTCTGAAGAGTCTGGTCCAGATGAAGAAGATCTTGTCTTCCTCTGTCTAATGGCAAGAATTGAGGACGCTGAAGAAGTCACTGAGACTTCTTCCTCTGAGTCTCCTTCTACTCAGTTAACTATTCCTTCTATCTCTTTTCCTTCTGAAGGTGATAACTTGTCGGCTCTCGATGCTATGACTGTTGACTTTTAAGATGCTTTAAATGGAAAAATTAAGGCCGAGAGAATTAACACTGACTTATCTGAACAATTGAAAAATTGCCATTTAAGAATCAAAGAACTTTCTAAAATTGAGGAATCTCTCAAGGACCAAGTCTTTGAAAATCAAACAATAAGCATCGAGAAACAACAAGCTATCGCTGATAGGGAAAAGGCTATCGCTGATCTCAAGTCTGAAAAGGCAACCATCGAAGGATGGTGTAAGGCTTCTGATAAAGTCAATGAGATCATCAATGCTCAAATACCTATGAAAGTAAGAAGTGGGTTAGGCTATAACCTTGAAAAGGAAGAATCAGAGAATGATCGTTCCATGCTCAAATTTTGAATGTTTGTCTCCTCTATCCCTGATCCTTCTTCTTCAACTTCTTCTTCCTCCTCTTCTAAAGAGAAGACTTCTATATTTAATTCTAAGAAAGTGATCAAGAACGAGTTTCTTAATCAAGTTCCTAAGAATAAGAAAACTCAAGATAAGAACCAGAAGTCCTCAGAGAAAGTTTCTAAAACTGGGAAGAAGGTCCCTGACTTTTCTCAGAGACCAACCCCCAAAATTAAAATTGATCTCACTCCTACCCCTGAAAAGGTTGTTATACCTCCAAGGACCATGGATAAAGGAATTCTTGGAGCTATCTCTGAGAATTTTCCTGCTCCCTCTCTGTTTTCCAAACCCTTTAAGTATAGGAAATGCAATCACTGTGGTGAAACTACCCACATTGCAAGCAAATGTCCTAATGCTACTAGAGCTGATAATCTAGCTCATGGAAAGAAAGTAGCTCAAGCTGATAAATCAGCGAGAGTGAAATCCACCAAGGATGCAAAACCATCAAAGGTGAAGATATCCACTAAAGAGAGTTCTTCAGCTAGTAGCTCCTCCGCCAATCCTATATCTAACCAAGCCGGACCCATAGTAATATGGGTACCTTTAAACAATTAATATTTTGTTGTATGCAGAGTGCCAAAGGTATCTGGTATCTTGATAGCGGATGCTCAAGGCACATGACTGGCAGAAAATCTCTGCTCTCTGATTACAAAGAAGAAGCTGGTCCATCAGTGACCTTTGGTGGAAATGGCAAAGGATACACTAAAGGTTATGGAATTCTATCCAACGGAGCCACATCGTTTTCTCGTGTTGCCTACGTTGAGGGACTAAAGCACAATCTCTTGAGGGTTAGTCAGTTATGTGACAAAGACTTCAAAGTTCTATTCTTAAATAATAGATGTGCTGTCACTGACGGAAATGATAAGCTTGCCCTTACAGGCAAAAGAGTGGAAAATGTATATGTCATAAATATGAATAGTTCTCACTCTGAGAACATGTGCTTTATCTCTAAAGCATCCGCTGACATAAACTGGTTATGGCATAAAAGACTCTCTCACCTCAACTTTAAGACAATTAATGAATTGTCTCAAAAAGACCTAGTCAGAGATCTCCCAAATCATACCTTTACAAAGGAATCTCTTTGTTCAACGTGTGTGAAGGGAAAGCTGACAAAAGCCTCCTTCAGGTCAAAGCAAGTTTCTCTAGTGATCACTCCTCTTCAGCTACTCCACATGGATCTATTTGGACCTGTCAATGTCCAATCTATCTCTGGGAAGAAATACACTTTAGTGATTGTTGATGAGAACTCCAGATACACATGGGTGTTCTTCCTTCGATCCAAAAGTGATACCCCTGAAATGATAATTTCTTTTATCAAAAGGATGGAAGTTTCGAACAATCTAATTGTTCATTCCATAAGAACTGATCATGGAACTGAATTCAAAAACAGTACTCTGGTAAACTTCTTTGAAGAAAGAGGTATCTCTCACAACTTCTCCTCAGTGAGAACCCCTCAGCAAAATGGTGTTGCTGAAAGAAGAAACCGTACTATCATCGAAGCGGCTCGCTCAATGCTCAGCGAATCGCATCTACCTACTCAGTTCTGGGCCGAAGAAGTTAGGACTACATGCTTCACTCAAAATCGATCCATGATAGTTAAACGATTTAGGAAGACCTCCTATGAACTATTTCATGGGAGAAGACCTACTCTGAAATATTTCCACATTTTTGGATGTAGATGTTACATTCTGAATGACGGAGATCATTTGGGTAAATTTGATCCAAAAGCTGACGATGGTATATTTCTTGGATACTCCTCTGTATCTAAATCCTTCAGAGTCTTCAACAAAAGAAGACAGCATGGTGAAGAATCCATGCACGTTAACTATGATGAATCTCGTCCCATTCATGCATCTCATTCTCATGAGGATGATGAAGAATTGAATGCCTGGATGAAATCTCATTATGGGGAATCTGAAACTTATTTCAGCAATCAACCTCCTGCTGAAGAATGTGATGATGAAATCCCTGTAAATTCTTCAAGTGACAATCATCCATCTTCAGGGATGAATGTTACTCCTCTGAATTAGATTCCTGTTGTTGATTCCTCTCTTAGAAATTCCTCAGTGAATAACCAAACTATATCTGAAAATCAATCCCCTGAATTGATTCTAAATGAAGTACCTGTTACTGAGACAAGTCCTATTCCGGAAACTGAAGAACAGGTCGATGAATCTGCTATTGATCTCTCTCCTCAACCACCAGCTCAGCGATGGATTGCAAATCATCCAATAAATCAATTTATTGGTGATCCCACTGCAGGTATAAAACACGTAGAGGTACATGTAATATCTGTCTTTATGTTAACTTCATTTCTCTCTCTGAACCTAAAAAGATAGATCAAGCTATCTCTGATCCTAGTTGGGTTTCAGCTATGCAAGAAGAACTAACTGAATTTCGTAGAAATAAAGTTTGGAATCTTGTTCCTAGACCCTCTGATAAAACTGTCATAGGAACCAAATGGGTTTTCAGAAATAAGCTAGATGAAAACGGGACTATAATTCGCAGTAAGGCTAGACTTGTTGCTCAAGGTTATAGACAGGAAAAAGGAATTGACTATGATGAAACCTTTGCACCTGTTGCTCGTTTATAAGCCATAAAGACTTCAAAGTTTTTCAAATGGATGTTAAAAGTGTTTTTGTAAATGGAAAAGTCAGCGAGGAAGTTTATGTTGAACAACCCCCTGGTTTCTCAAACCCTAACCATCCTGGTTATGTTTTTAAACTTGAAAAAGCTCTTTACGTGTTAAAACAAGCTCCTAGAGCTTGGTATGATACCCTTTCTAAATTTCTTCTTAAAGAAAAATTTGTTCGTGGAAAAATTGACCAAACCCTGTTTTTAAGAAAATATAAAGGTCATACTATTCTCGCTCAGATATATGTTGATGACATTATCTTTGGCTCCACAAGACCCAAACTTTGCACTCGTTTCGCTGCAAGAATGCAAAAACAATATAAAATGAATATGGTAGGTGAACTAACATATTTTCTAGGTTTGCAGATTAAGCAATCTGACAAAGGAATTTTTATTTGTCAAAGCAAATATGTTAAAGACATGCTGAATAAATTTGACATGAATCAGTGCTCAGCGATGAAAATCCCTATGGCGCTTCCTCTAACGTTGAATAAGGATCCCAATGGGAAACTAGTCAATGTCACTGCCTATCGAGGAATGATTGGATATCTGCTGTATCTTACAGCGAGTAGGCCAGACATCATGTACGCCACCTGTCTCTGTGCTCGGTATCAAGTTGAACCGAAGGAATCCCATCTAATAGCTGTAAAACGAATCTTCAGATATTTGAAAGGAACTCCAAATCTTGGTCTCTGGTATCCCAAAGACTCAGGATTTGATCTTATTGGTTACTCTGACAGTGACTTTGCAGGTTGTAAGATAGATAGAAAGAGCACCACTGGAGGGTGTCAGCTACTAGGTGGAAAGCTAATAAGTTGGACAAGTAAAAAGCAAAATCAGGATCCACTTCCACCGCTGAAGCTGAGTATGTAGCCGCTGGTAGTTGTTGCGCTCAAATCCTTTGGATGAGAAATCAACTCAGAGACTACAATCCCAAGCTCTCTAAAATTCTTATCTATTGTGATAGTACTAGTGTTATTGCAATTGCCAACAACCCTGTACTTCACTCCAAAACCAAGCACATTGAAATCCGATATCACTTTATCAGAGATCATGTGATGAATGGTGAAGTTAAGCTCCATTTTGTACCTACTGAATATCAGCTCGCTGATCTTTTCACCAAGCCTCTTGATGAAACTAGATTCAATCTACTCATCAGCGAACTTGGTATGTTGAACGCTGAATAATTTATTATTCAGTGACCAACAAGGAATACAAATAAAGCTTTCAAACTTTCCACTCTCTGAACTCTGATTCAACGATATCTGGGCCATCTCCTCAGGAATTATCTTCTAACCTTTATCACTCTTTGATATCTTTTCTCATCAAAGAATGACTCTCTTAAAATTAAAACTCCTCACTGACAATCCTTTATTATTAGTGATGAAGATTTTTCTAAAATTTAATAATGATAAACCTTCCTTATGAGTAATTATCATTATAATCTTTTGTTGATCATAACTCCTCTCAGTGATTTGAATATGATTCCTTTACTACACTTAGTGAAATTCCATAGTTAAGCTTATGTTTAAATTCAGCGACAGCACACGCTGATTGCTATCAGCGATCGCTGAAGATCAAGGAACTATGAGCTTATCACTGAAGACCTGAAGATCAGTTATCACACCAGAAGATCATTCAGCGACAGTCGAAGACTCTAGCTGAAGAAAAAGATAATCAGCTAAGTGAACTGAAGCGGTTAAGGGATAGCAGCGATTTTCTACTCAAAGTGTGAAGTCTTGTGAAGCCTCAGCGACACTGAAGATTCATCCTTGAAGATTCAGTATCAGCGATCAAATGAAGCTTCCTTTGCAAGATTAAAGATTGATCTTATCCTCGATGCACAAAAGTCAAACCTAGAACCATGTCAGAAAAGGACGTACGACTTGTCTCTTATGTCCCCATCATATCTGATATGGTACTGTTCATATTCGGCCAAAAGCATGGTTGTCTTATTAACAAGGACAAGCTTCCTATCTAAGCTTGATACGTGGCATGTACCTTTTGTCTTGTATCAAAGACAAACGGGTATAAATAAGTTGAAGATATCTTCTTCATCTTAATGCATGCTTCTATCTGACTTATACCCTCTTTATTATTTCTTTCATCTTCTTGTGCATCATACTTCATGTTTCTTAAGTTACAATAGAATAGGTTTTGAACTTGTTCTAATTCCGCTTGTAACTGTAAATTTGTTTATTTTAATAAACTCATTTAAAAACCAAAAATCTGTGTGTTTGTATTCAACCCCCCCTTCTACAAATTGTTCTCTCTTGATTGAACTCTTGTAGACCCTTATTGGGACCAACAAGTGGTATCAGAGCAGTGTTTGCTTCTTATCTCTTTAAAATATTTTCTCTTAAAAAATTATTTTAAAATGTCAAACCCTAATACAAACTATAACGATAATGGATCTTTAGCTAAACCGCCTAGATTTAGCCATGATAACTTTCCATTGTGGAAGGAAAGAATGTCTCTATTTCTGGAGGGATCTGATCCAAAGATTCCCTACTATCTGGAAAATGGACCATTTGTTCCTACAACTATAGTAGCTAGTGTTCCTGCCACCACTACTACTCCAGCCATTTCTGAGAGGAGCATTGTTAAAACTCCTAACAGATGGACTGAAGAAGACAAGAAAGAAATTGCTATTGACTCTAAAGCTAGATCAATAATAGCAATGGCCTTACCTGATGAGGTCTATCATTCTGTCATGAAAATGAGGACTTCAAAAGCCATGTGGGATACATTATGTATCCAATATGAAGGAACTTCTGAAGTGAAAGTAACTAGATGCATAAACCTCGTAAGAAAATATGAGAGTTTTATGTATCAAAAAGGTGAATCTCTTTCTCAAATTCACCAGCGATTTAACTGTCTGCTGATTGATCTTAAATCAGTCGATAGAATTTATTCAAACGCTGAAATTCTGACAAAGTTCATAGAGGCATTGCCCGATCAATGGGCAGTGTACACTACATGTATAAAACTGTCAAAGAATCTTGAAACCTTGTCCTTAAGTGCATTGTATGGTATGCTCTTAAATGAGGAACAATCCCAACTTCTAAGGAAGAACCTAATTAACGAACTCAAAGGTGCTAAAAGTACATCTTTAGCACTTGTGACTTCTGAGGGAACTTCTTCCAAAAATGCTCCTTCTTCTACTATCACCTCCATTACTGAATTAGGTCAAACTGATTCAGAAGATCAACTCACTGATGCTGACATCTCTGAGTTTGATAACTCTCTAGCCCTTTTAACTAATAACTTTAAAAGATTTGCTAGAAAGAGCAATTTTCGAAAACCTTCCAACCTCTCTGACTCTGAAAAGCAGAAATCGATGCCTGCTGAGAAAGCCTCAGCGATTTGCTTCAACTGTCAGCGAAAGGGTCATTTCGCATGTGAATGCAAGTCAAAGAAAGTTGCTGCTCCCACTACCTCCCATACCTCTGATAAAAAGTAGAAGTATTTGAAACTGAAAAACAAATACAAAGATATGAAGAAAAACCAGCAAAAAGGCAAAGGCCTTGTAGCTGAAGAAGTTGACTGGGATGCTGAAAAGGACTGGGCCAAGACCTCTGAAGAGTCTGGTTCAGATGAAGAAGATCTTTCCTTCCTCTGTCTAATGGCAAGAACTGAAGACGCTGAAGAAGTCACTGAGACTTCTTCTTCTGAGTCTCCTTCTACTCAGGTAACCATTCCCTCTGTCTTTTTACCTTCTGAAAGTGAGAACTTGTCAGCTCTCGATGCTATGACTGTTGATTTCTACGATGCTTTAAATGGAAATATTAAGGCCGAGAGAATTAACACTCACTTATCTGAACAATTAAAAAATTGCCATATAAGAATCAAAGAACTTTCTAAAATTGAGGAATCTCTCAAAGACCAAGTCTTTGCAAATCAAACAATAAGCATCGAGAAACAACAAGCTATCGCTGATAGGGAAAAGGCCATCGCTGATCTCAAGTCTGAAAAAGCAACCATCGAAGGATGGTGTAAGGCTTCTGATAAAGTCAATGAGATCATCAATGCTCAAATACCTATGAAAGTAAGAAGTGGGTTAGGCTATAACCCTGAAAAGGAAGAATCAGAGAATGATCGTTCCATGCTAAAATTCGGAATGTTTGTCTCTTCTATCCCTGATCCTTCCTCTTCAACTTCGACTTCCTCCTCTTCTAAAGAGAAACGTTCTATTATTAATTCTAAGAAAGTGATCAAGAACGAGTTTCTTAATCAAGTTCCTAAGAATAAGAAAACTCTAGATAGGAACAAGAAATCCTCAGAGAAAGTTTCTAAAACTGGAAAGAAGGTCCCTGACTTTTCTCAGAGACCAACCCCCAGAATTAAAATCGATCTCACTCCTACTCCTGAAAAGGTTTTTATACCTCCAAGGAACATGGATAAAGGAATTCTTGGACCTATCCCTGAGAAATTTCCTGCTCCCTCTCTGATTTCCAAACCCTTTAAATATAGGAAATGCTATCACTGTGGTGAAACTACCCACATTGCAAGCAAATGTCCTAATGCTACTAGAGCTGATAAACTAGCTCACGGAAAGAAAGTAGCTCAAGCTGATAAATCAGCAAGAGTGAAATCCACCAAGGTTTCAAAACCATCAAAGGCGAAGATATCCATTGAAGAGAGTTCTTCAGCTAGTAGCTCCTCCGCCAATCCTCTATCTAACCAAGCAGGATCCATAGTAGTATGGGTACCTTTAAACAATTAATCCTTTGTTGTATGCAGAGTGCCAAAGGTATCTGGTATCTTGAAAGCGGATGCTCAAGGCACAAGACGGGCAGAAAATCTCTGCTCTCTGACTACAAAGAAGAAGCTGGTCCATCAGTGACCTTCGGTGGAAATGGCAAAGGATACACTAAAGGTTATGGAATTCTATCCAACGGAGCCACATCTTTCTCTCGTGTTGCTTATGTTGAGGGACTAAAGCACAATCTCTTAAGCGTCAGTCAGTTATGTGACAAAGACTTCAAAGTTCTATTTTTAAAGAATAGGTGTGCTGTCACTGACGGAAATGATAAGCTTGCCCTTACAGGCAAAAGAGTGGAAAATGTATAGGTCATAAATATGAATAGTTCTCACTCTGAGAACATGTGCTTTATCTCTAAAGCATCCACTGACATAAACTGGTTATGGCACAAAAGACTCTCTCATCTTAACTTTAAGACAATAAATGAATTGTCTCAAAAAGATTTAGTCAGAGACCTCCCAAATAATACCTTTACAAAGGAATCTCTTTGTTCAGCGTGTGAGAAGGGAAAGCTGACAAAAGCCTCTTTCAGGTCAAAGCAAGTTTCTTCAGTGACCACTCCTCTTTAGCTACTTCACATGGATCTATTTGGACCTGTTAATGTCCAATCGATCTCTGGGAAGAAATACACTTTAGTAATTGTTGATGAATACTCCAGATACAGATGGGTATTCTTTCTTCGATCCAAAAGTGATACCCCTGATATGATAATCTCTTTTATCAAAAACATGGAAGTTTTGAACAATCTAATTGTTCGTTCCATAAGAAGTGATCATGACACTGAATTCAAAAACAGTACTTTGGATAACTTTCTTAAAGAAAGAGGCATCTCTCACAACTTCTCCTCTGTAAGAACTCCTCAGCAAAATGGTGTTGCTGAAAGAAGAAAGCGTACTATCATTGAAGCAGCTCGCTCAATGCTTAGTGAATCGCATCTTCCAAATCCGCCGAAGAAAGGTTAATACAAAGATGCTTCACTCAAAATCGATCACTGATAGTTAAACGATTTAAGAAGACCCCCTATGAATTATTTCATGGAAGAAGACCTACTCTGAAATATTTCCACATTTTTGGATGTAGATGTTACATTCTGTATGACAGAGATCATTTAGGTAAATTTGATCTAAAAGCTGACGATGGTATATTTCTTGGATACTCCTCTATATCTAAATCCTTCAGAGTATTCAACAAAAGAAGACAACATGTTGAAGAATCCATGCACGTTAACTTTGATGAATCTCGTCCCATTCATACTTCTCTCTCTCATGATGATGATGAAGAGTTGAATGCCTGGATGAGATCTCATTATAGGGAACCCAAAACATACTTCAGCAATCAGACTCAAGCTGAAGCAAGTGATGATGAAATCCCTGTAAACCCAACAAATAATAATCATCCATTTTCAGGGATGAATGTTACTCCTCTAAATCAGATTCCTGTTGCTGATTCCTCTCTTGGAAATTCCTCTGTAAACAACCAAACAACTTCTGAAAATCAATCCCCTGAATTGATTCTAAATGAGGCACCTGTTGCTGAAACAAGTCCTATTCCAGAATCTGAAGAACAGGTCGCTGAATCTATTGTTGATCTCTCTCCTCAACCTCCAGCTCAGCGATGGAATGCAAATCATCCAATAAATCAGATTATCGGTGATCCCACGGCAGGTATCAAAACACGTAGAGGTACATGTAATATCTGTCTTTATGTTAACTTCATCTCTCTCTCTGAACCTAAGAAGATAGATCAAGCTATCTCTGATCCTAGCTGGGTATCAGCTATGCAAGAAGAACTGACTGAATTTCGTAGAAATAAAGTCTGGAATCTTATTCCTAGACCATCTGGTAAAACTGTCATAGGAACCAAATGGGTTTTCAGAAATAAGCTAGATGAAAACGGGACTATAATTCGCAATAGGGCTATACTTGTTGCTCAAGGTTATAGACAGGAAGAAGGAATTGACTATGATGAAACCTTTGCACCTGTTGCTCGTTTAGAAGCCATAAGACTCTTTTTAGCTTATGCTGCCCATAAAGACTTCAAAGTTTTTCAAATGGATCTTAAAAGTGCTTTTCTGAATGGAAAACTCAGCGAGGAAGTTTATGTTGAACAACCCCCTGGTTTCTCAGACCCGAACCATCCTGGTTATGTTTTTAAACTTGAAAAAGCTCTTTACGGGTTAAAACAAGCTCCTAGAGCTTGGTATGATACCCTTTCTAAATTCCTTCTAAAGGAAAATTTTGTTCGTGGAAAAATTGACCAATCTCTATTTTTAAGAAAATACAAAGGTCATACTATTCTTGCTCAGATATAGGTTGATGAAATTATCACTTTGCACTCGTTTCGCTACAAGAATGCAAAAACAATATAAAATGAGTATGATGGGTGAACTAACATATTTTCTAGGTTTGCAGATTAAGCAATCTGACAAAGGAATTTTTATTTGTCAAAGCAAATATGTTAAAGACATGCTGAATAAATTCAACATGAATCAATGCTCAGCTATGAAGACTCCTATGGCGCCTCCTCTGACATTAAACAAGGATCCCAATGGGAAACCAGTAAATGTCACTGCCTATCGAGGAATGATTGGGTCTCTACTATACCTTACAGCGAGTAGACCAGACATCATGTACGCTACCTGTCTCTGTGCTCGGTATCAAGCTGAACCGAAGGAATCCCATCTAATCGCTGTAAAGAGAATCTTCAGATACATGAAAGGAACTCCAAATCTTGGTCTCTGGTATCCCAAAGGCTCAGGATTGATCTTATTGGTTACTCTGACAGTGACTTTGCAGGTTGTAAGATAGACAGAAAGAGCACCACTGGTGGGTGTCAACTGCTAGGTGGAAAATTAATAAGTTGGACAAGTAAAAAGCAAAACTCAGTGTCCACTTCCACCGCTGAAGCTGAGTATGTAGCCGCTGATAGTTGTTGTGCTCAAATACTTTGGATGAGAAATCAACTAAAAGACTACAATCTCAAGCTCTCTAAAATTCCTATCTATTGTGATAGCACAAGTGCTATTGCAATTGCCCACAACCCTGTACTTCACTCCAAAACCAAGCACATTGAGATCCGATATCACTTTATCAGAGATCATGTGATGAATGGTGAAGTTGAGCTCCATTTTGTTCCTACTGAATATCAGCTCGCTGATCTTTTCACCAAGTCTCTTGATGAAACTAGATTTAATCTACTCATTAGCGAACTTGGTATGTTGAACGCTGAATAATTTATTAATCAGTGACCAACAAAGGATTACAAATAAAGCTTTCAAACTTTCCATTCTCTGAACTCTGATCCAGCGATATCTAGGCCATCTCCTCAGGTATTATCTTCTAATCTTTAACACTCTTTGATATCCTCTCATCAAAGAATGTCTCTCTTAAAATTAAAACTCCTCACTGACAATCCTTTATTATTAGTGATGAAGATTTTTCTAAATTTATCAATGATAAACCTTCCTTATGGATAATTATCATTATAATCTTTTAAAAATAAAGAAAAGGACACGTCAGACCTTTTTCTGACACAGGACGGACCACGACGTTTCCATTCCAACTCCTTTCTTGGAACGTGCGCCAGGTCATCATTTCTTTTTCAAAAAGCTAAAACCGTCGTTTAGCACTCCTTTATTTCTCTCTCCTATTGCTATTTAAGCATTTATTTTCCTTTATCTTGTTCCTTCCGCTTTCATAACTATTCTCAAGGCAAAAGAAATTCTTCAAATCTTCAAAGTTTACCAAGAACACCAAGAAGACGCTTGTGTGTGTTTTTCTCCTAAGAACTCAACTAAGGTTTGATCTAAACCTAATATTATGACTGGAAACATCTTGTTTCACCTTTCTTCTCCTTAACTCTATAAAAAAAAATAAAGATAATCTGGATCAAAAATTAAAAAGAAGTTTTTTTTTATAAAAACCCTGTTCTAAGTTCTTTCCTTAGAACAGAAGATTTTTTTTTTAAAAACTTTAATCCATTTACCTTAGCTTTTTATTATTGTTTATAACAAACATTTTGATATTGTTCATCAAAATATTTGTTTTCTTTGATCCTACATTTGGTATTCTTTATACCAAACTCTGGTTTATACATTTATGTATAAAACCATGATTTACCTCTTTGGTGTTCCTATCTTTCCCACAGCAATGGCATCTGCAAGTAAAACTGTTGCGACCTCCTCTGCTGCTGAAGAAACGACTCTGGTCGCTGCACCAACTTGTCATTTCCCTCTGGAAAGAGCAGTCTTCAAGTCCTGCAACTACATAGCGTTGGTAGAAATCCCTGCAGATCGCCCCCAATTCATTGAAGGAGCTGCGTTCATCAAGGCATGCCCTCTGATGCATGCGTTTGTTCACAACCCGGTCGGCATCTCTTCCCATCTTCAGGCCTTGTGGTACACGGCTCACTGTACCATGCTGACAACTGACAAAGGAACCCAACTCCCCTGCTATTGAGTTCAAAATTCCAGACCTAGGGTCCTTCTCCGTCACCGCTGGATTTCTCAGGAAGGCTCTGCGTCTCCCTGTACGCACTAAGCACCAACAGTGGGGCGCTGAACCGACTAAGATGCAAATTCATGCATTTGTGGACTCCATTGAATACTCTTGGGAGAATCCCTCGCTGAAGAACGTGGGATCTAAGTTAGAAAAGAAAAGGCTTCCTGCTCGCTGGCAGTATATCTTCACTCAGGTGATCGAGTGCCTAGGGTCGAAGATTGGCTCTCGTGATCAGACAAGCAAGCACTTTCAAGACCTTGCTTACTCTCTCTGCACCGGCCACAACCTGAACTACGCGGACTACTTCTTCAGCGACATGGTCAGTCGCATCAATGTCGCCACCAGACACCCCGTCATCCCCTACCCTCGCTTCTTCGCAAGTATTATGGAAGTTGCCTTCGGGGAAGAATACCCGAAGGTCGGCGATCACTCCTTCTCTATCGTAGGGAAGAAATCCCTGGACATTGAGGAACGTCCAGGTGATGCTCCTTTCACACCTTATATGCTGCAGGTGATTGGAGCACCTCTTCGAGTGTCTACCTCGCTGTCAAACCCAACAACGAGCAACCAAGACACTGCTGGTATTAAGAGGAAACAACCAACTGATGGTCATAAAAAGACCATCGCAACCAAAAAGAAGCCAAAGAAGTTGGTCTCTCAAAAGACCACCCTCTCTGATTTCGGTGTTCTACCAACACCAACTGCAGCCACAACCAATTCAACGGTCTTTACATCCGTTGTTGCTTCTTCAGATCTACCTACATCAACAGCGACTCCGGTCACTGAAGGTGTCTTAGCCAGCTCTACTGAAGCTGGATCAGGTACTACTTCCACAGCCTTCTATTCTACTTCTATCTCCTCTTCTTTGGTCCTCACCTCAGCAAGTGACTCAGCGATAGTTTTCCCTATCTCTGACAATGCTGAAATGCACGCTGTCCAAACCTCACTATTGTTTAGGCAATCTGAGTTTTGGAAGGCCAAATTTAAAGGACCTCAGAGTATCTCTCTCAGATACTCTAAGACACTGGTCAGTGATCCTCTAGACACTACCTTTACAAAAGTAGTCCCTAAGAGTAATCCTCAAGATACTCTCAGGGAGTCAAATAAATTTTTTCATCCTTCTTCTAATCCGGATTCCTTTTTGGCATCTTTATCTATGTCATCATCAGGTGTCACTTCTGTGCCTACCTCAGCGACAACAACCACCACCAGCGCTCCTCCCATCAGCAAGGAGAAAGGAAAATCTCCTCAGGGCCATCCTACTGCTGCAAAGCTTAGGGAGATTAAGCAAGAGATGGCTGCTCCCAAGCTTCCTACAGTCGTCGACCTGCCTCCTATTGTCCTTCCCAACCCCACATTCCCTGCAATTGACTATCTGGTCAAAGAATGTGCTCTCACAAGGGCTAGGGTGGACAATCTTCAGACATCTGCGGAGCTGATCTTCAGACGGATCATTGGTACCCCAGCGATCAAGACAAATGTCAGCAACCTGATCTCTGACGTTTTCAGTCTCAAGGAAGATAACAGGGCCTTCCACAAGACCCTAACAAGCTTGAAGAAGAAGGTCAATGCTCAAGCAACCGTCCTTGAGTCTATTCAAAAGACTCAGTCCGACATGATGCAGATGCTTACAAAGCTCTCTGAGGCAAGTTCCTCTTCTTTCAACGCTGCTGATCGGACCGTGCTTCAAGGTGCTGACGAGAAGTTGAAGGACGTTCAGACAAACGTTCGCACTCTGATGGTGCATTGTCTACCTCCTGATAACATTGAGGGGGAGAGATGTGCCAAAGAGTTCGCTGATGAGCTAATATCCGAGCATAACAAGAGATTCCCTGAAGAGAAAATAGCTCCTTACATTCAGCGGCCTGAAGGTGAGGCTGCTGATGAAGATGATGAAGAAGAAGAAGATGAGGATGATGAAGAAGATGATGAACCTATCCCTCACTATGGGGGGATGGATGATGATGAAGATGATGACGACATTGGAAGTGCATTAGAGCACTTCAAACTGTCAAGACCTGGTGTCGCTCATCAAGAGCTCTTGGGGGACGGACCGCAACCTTCTCAGGAACAATCCGGTCCCTCAGGCAAAAGAAAGGAAGTGGTAGATCTGGATGCCACTATCCCTATATATCTGAGGGGGAGACCACAGTTGAGTGATCCCCGTCCCCCAAAGGACTCAACTTCAAGGATGGAACCTTCTTCTGAAGAGCAATTTATGTACATAATTGAAACTGACTCTGAAGAAGAAGAAGGCCTCATTCCCAGGCGTCGCGTTAAAAAGCCGGTTATAAGCGAGCTTGAAGAAGAAGAAAGGCGAATAAAGTTCCTTAGGGAATTCGAATCAAGAAGAATAAGGGTGCCTGAAACTGAACCCATTGAAGCCGTACCAATAAGGACGGTGGATGAATTCTATTTCTTGTCCAGAGAAGAAAGAGAACAAGCATTGGAAGCACAAAGAATCAGGGATGAGGAAATAAAGCAAATTGAGAATGATCTTGCTTTAGCAAGAAAATTGCTCAGAGAAGACTCTGCAAGAGATAAGGCGACTCAAGAACAATTGAAGAAGAGTGAAAGGGTCGCTGAAGCTCTAGTACAAAAAGAACTTGCACAAGAGCACATAAATGTAGATCCAATTCTCACTCAACAGAAGATCCTAAGTGCACTAACCTCTGAAGCCACTAAGCAGAAAGACAAAGAGCTTGATTGGTGCACTGACAGGCTGAAATTTCGAAGATCTGAAGCCAAAATCATTCATGCAACTATCCAAGGGCGACACTCCAACAAAGGTGGTCCAAAGGTATATGTAAGAATGACAAGGACGAACAAGACAGAGAGAGAAGAAGCCAAATTCTTAGGAATTTATGGATACACTGAATAGCTAGAAATCAGAGACGCCACTCAGGGTTCTAAATCCAAGTTCTAGGACGTAGTGGACAGTGTGCTGAATCAGTTGCTGCAAAGAATGTCACAACATGTGCAAGTTCCCCCTCTCCCTGAATCATCTAAGAAGAAAAGATCAACTGCTGAAGGAAGTTCAAGTGCTAAGAATGAGCATGAAACTAAATTTGATTATCAAAGCATTCTTGGTCATCTTGAGCTCCCTGATATATCAATGCTTTGTACCTCTCTCCCTCAAGACCGAAGGTATGAAGAAGATGAAATCATCTCACTGCCTGAACCTGGTATGGTATTCTTGGATAATGAAGGATTCTTAGGACTCTTCAGAAACCAGAAAATTCGCAACGCCCCATCCTTTCTCATAAAGATCATGCTTTGGCGCTGCTGGTCAGATACCCCTCTGATGAATTGACAGAAGACGCTTTATGAGAATGAGTTACAAAGACGAAACGAGAATATCTCTGACTAGTTATAGATTTCTATTTCCTTTGTAATATTTCTTCAGTGTACAAGTACTTTACCTTTATAATTGTAATTTCATTTCGCTGTAATTCTTCAGATTATAATTAATGAAATTCAAAGTACTTTACTCCATCCTAGTACTGAAAAGATCCCTGAAAATAGTAAAACGGACAATGAACATAAGAGTTCTATTTTCGTTACACTATCTTTTACTCACTGATCTTTCACTCTGAAAATTCAATCAGTGAATGAACTTTAAGCTTATCTACTTGTAAAAATTGTGCTTTCATATCCTTGTAAATGAAACTCAATTCAGATAATAGACTAGCTGAAAAAGACTTTACAGATTAGCACTTAGAAAATTTTTCTTTAATATTTCCTAAGTCCTTTACTAGTCTCTTAAAGCAATTTTCTTTGTTGCTTAATCATAATCAAATAGGGGGATATTGTTGATCATAACTCCTGTTAAATGATTTGAATATGATTCCTTTACTACACTAGTGAAATTCCATAGTTAAGCTTATGTTCAAATTCAGCGACAGCACACGCTGATTGCTATCAGCGATCGCTGAAGATCAAGGAACTACGAGCTTATCACTGAAGACCTGAAGATCAGTTATCACACCAGAAGATCATTCAGCGACAGTCGAAGACTCTAGCTGAAAAAAAGATACTCAGCTAAGTGAACTGAAGCGGTTCAGCGATAGCAGCGATTGTCTACTCAAAGTGTGAAGTCTTGTGAAGCCTCAGCGACACTGAAGATTCATCCTTGAAGATTCAGTATCAGCGATCAAATGAAGCTTCCTTTGCAAGATTAAAGATTGATCTTATCTTCGATGCACAAAAGTCAAACCTAAAACCATGTCAGAAAAGGACGTACGACTTGTCTCTTATGTCCCCATCATATCTGATATGGTACTGTTCATATTCGGCCAAAAGCATGGTTGTCTTATTAACAAGGACAAGCTTCCTATCCAAGCTTGACACGTGGCATGTACCTTTTGTCTTGTTTCAAAGACAAACGGGTATAAATAAGTTAAAGATATCTTCTTCATCTTAATGCATGCTTTTATCTGACTTATACCCTCTTTATTCTTTCTTTCATCTTCTTGTGCATCATACTTCGTGTTTCTTAAGTTACAATAGAATAGGTTTTAAACTTGTTCTAATTCCGCTTGTAAATTTTAAATTTGTTTATTTTAATAAACTCATTTAAAAACAAAAAATCTGTGTGTTTGTATTCAACCCGCCCTTCTACAAACTGTTCTCTCTTGATTGAACTCTTGTAGACCCTTATTGGGACCAACATCTTTTAAAAAAAAATAAAGAAAAGGACACGTCAAACCTTTTTCTGACACACGACGGACCGCGATATTTTCATTCCAACTCCTTTCTTGGAACGTACGCCAGGTCATCATTTCTTTTTCAAAAAGCTAAAACCGTCGTTTAGCACTCCTTTCTTTCTCTCTCCTCTTGCTATTTAAGCATCTCTTTTGCCTTACTTTATTCCTTCCGCTTTCATAACTCTCCTAAAGGCAAAAGAAACTTTCGAATCTTCAAGATTTCTCAAGAACACCAAGAACACGCATTTGTGTGTTTTCTTCTCGAACTCAACTAAGGTTTGATCTAAACCTTGAATTATGACTGGAAACATCTTGTTTCACCTCTTCTTCTCCTTAAAACTCTAAAAATGATATAATAATATTTCTTAGAAACAAAAGTAAAATTGATCTGGATCAAACTTGAAAGGTTTTCCTTTATAAAACCCCTGTTCTAAGTTCTTTCCTTAGAACAGAATAATTTTTAAATTTTATCCATTTACCTACGTTTATTTTAAATCTTTCATTATATTGTTTATAACAAACATTTTGATATCGTTCATCAAAATATTTTTTCTCTTTGATCTTAAACTTGGTATTCTTTATACCAAACTCTGGTTTATACATTTATGTATAAAACCATGATTTACCTCTTTGGTGTTCCTATCTTTCCCACAGCAATGGCCTCTGCAAGTAAGACCGCTACAACCTCTGGTGCTGAAGACACTACCTTGGTCGCTGCACCAACCTGCCATTTTCCTCTGGAAAGAGCCGTCTTCAAGTCCTGCAACTACATTGCACTGGTGGAAATCCCTGCAGACCGCCCCCAATTCACTGAAGGAGCAAACTTCATCAAGGCGTGCCCACTGATGTATGCTTTCGTCCACAACCCAGTGGGCATCTCTTCTCGTCTCCAAGCCCTACGGTACACGGCTCACTGTACCATGCTGACAACTGATAAGGGAACCGAACTCCCTGCTATTGGATTCAAGATTCCAGATCTTGGGTTCTTCCCTTTCACTGCTGGGTTTCTCAGGAAGGCTCTGCGTCTCCCTGTACGCGCAAAGAATCAACAATGGGGCGCTGAACCCACCAAGATGCAAATCGATGCATTCTTGGAATCTATCGGATATGCTTGGGAGAATCCCTCTATGAAGACGGTGGGTTCTAACGTAGAGAAGAAAAGGCTACCTGCTCGCTGGCAATACATCATCACCCAGGTGATCCAATGCCTTGGGTCGAAGATCGGCTCGCACGACCAAGCGAGCAAGCACTTTCAAGACCTTGCCTACTCCCTCTGCACCGGCCACAACCTCAACTACGCTGACTACATCTTCAGCGACATGGTCAGTCGCATCAGCGCCGCCACCAGACATCCCGTCATCCCTTATCCTCGCTTCTTCGCGACCATCATGGAAGTTGCCTTCGGGGAAGAATACCCGAAAGTCGGCGATCACTCCTTCTCTGTCGTAGGGAAGAAGTCCCTGGACATTGAGGAACGTCCAGGTGATGCTCCTTTCACTCCTTACATGCTGCAGGTGATCGGAGCTCCTCTTCCAGTGTCCACCTCGCTGTCCAACCCAACAGCGAGCAACCCAGACACTGCTGCCGCTGTTAAGAGGAAGCAACCAACCGATGGTCATAAAAAGACCATCGCAACCAAACTCAAGAAGCCAAAGAAGATGGTCTCTCAAAAGACCACTCTCTCTGATTTTGGTGTACTACCAACACCACCTAAAACCTCAGCCACTTCAACGGTCTTCTCAACCGTTGTTGCTTCATCAACACTACCTACATCATCAACGACTCCGGTCACTGAGAGTGTTTTAGCCGGCTCTGCTGAAGCTAGATCAGGTACTACTATCACTGCCTTCTTATCTACTTCTATCTTCTCTTCTTTGGTCCTCACCTCAGCAAGTGACTCAGCGATAGTTGTCCCTATCCCTGATAATGTTGAAAAGCACGCAGTCCAAACCTCAATATTGTCTAGGCAATCTGAGTTTTGGAAGGCCAAATTACAAGGACCTCAGAGTATATCTCTCTGATATTCTAAGACACTGATCAGTGATCCTCAAGACACTGCCTCTGCAAATGTGGTTCCTAAGAGTAATCCTCATGATACTCTCCGGGAAAAACATACATTTTTCATCCTTCTTTTAATCGGGATGTGTTTTTGGCATCTTTATCTATGTCATCATCAGGTGTCGCTTCTCTTCCAACCTCGGCGACGACAACCACCACCACCAGTGTTCCTCCACTCAGCAAGGATATGGGGAAATCTCCTCAGGGTCCACCCAGCGCTGCTCGGCTTAGAGACGTGAAGCAAGAGATGGCCACTCCCAAGCTTCCCACTCCAGTCACTGAGCTACCTCCCATTGTCCTTCCCAACCCTACATTCCCTGAGCTACCTCCCAAGCTTCCTACTCAAGTCACTGAGCTACCTCCCATTTTCCATTGATGCAAGGAATGTGCTCTCACAAGGGCCAGGGTGGACAATCTTCAGACATCCACTGAGCTTATCTTCAAACGAATTGTTGGGACTCCTTCGATCAAGACAAACGTCAACAACCTCATCTCTGACGTTTTCGGCCTGAAAGAAGATACCAGGGCCTTTCATCAGACCCTGACAAGCCTGGAGCAGAAGGTTGCTGCTCAAGCAAACGTCCTTGAGTCTATTCAAAAGACTCAATCTGATATGATGCAGATGCACACGAAGCTCTCTGAGGCTAGTTCCTCTTCTTTCAACGCTGCTGATCGGACCACACTTCAGGATAATGATGCGAAGCTAAAGGACGTTCAGACGAATGTTCACATTCTGATGGTGCATTGTCTACCTCCTGATAACATTGAGGGGGAGAGATGTGCCAAAGAGTTCGCTAACGAACTCATCTCGGAGCATAACCAGAGGTTCCATGGAGAGAGAATTTCTCCATACATCCAGCGGGCTGAAGCTGAAGAAGAAAAAGAAGAAAATGAAGAATATGAAGAAGATGATGAAGAACCTATCCCTCACTATGGGGGGATGGATGATGATGAAGACGACGATGACATTGGAAGTGCCTTAGAGCACTTCAGATTGTCAAGGCCTGGAGTCGCTCATCAAGAGCCCTTGGGGGACGGACCACATCCCTCTGAGGGACAATCCGGTCCCTCAGGCAAAGGAAAAGAAGTGGTAGATCTGGATACCACTATCCCTATATCTGAGGGGGAGACCACTCATGAGGTATATCTTCCACTTATCCCTTTCATAACTACTCTCTCTGAAACCCCCACACCTCCTTCTCCTACAAAAACTCTCTCTGATAACACTTTCTCCTCCTCTCCTTCCCACATGATCCCCGTCCCCCAAAGGACTCATCTTCATGGAAGGAACCTTCCTCTGAAGAGCAGTTTATGTACATAATAGAAACTGACTCTGAAGAAGAAGAAGGCCTTATACCCAGGCGTCGCGTTCAAAAGCCGATCATAAGCGAGCCTAAAGAAGAAGAAAGGCGAATAAAATTCCTTAAGGAATTCGAGGCTAGAAGAATAAGGGTGCCTGAAGCTGTACCCATTGAAGTCGTACCAATAAGGATGGTAGATGAATTCTACTTTCTGTCAAGAGAAGAGAGAGAACAAGCATTGGAAGCACAAAGAATCAGGGATGAGGAAAGAGGTGGTCCAAAGGTATATGTAAGAATGATAAGGACGAACAGAACAGAGAGAGAAGAAGCCAAGTTCTTAAGGATTTATGGATACACTGAATGGTTAGAAATCAGAGACGCCATTCAGGGTTCCAAATCCAAATTCAAGGATGTGGTGGACAGTGTGCTGGATCAGTTGCTACAACATGTGCAAGTTCCCCCTCTCCCTGAATCATCTAAGAAGAAAAGATCAACTGCTGAAGGAAGTTCAAGTGCTAAGAATGAGCATGAAACTAAATTTGATTATCAAAGCATTCTTGGTCATCTTGAGCTCCCTGATATATCAATGCTTTGTACCTCTCTCCCTCAAGACCGAAGGTATGAAGAAGATGAAATCATCTCACTGCCTGAACCTGGTATGGTATTCTTGGATAATGAAGGATTCTTAGGACTCTTCAGAAACCAAGAAATTCGCAAGGCCCCATCCTTTCTCATAAAGATCATGCTTTGGCGCTGCTGGTCAGATACCCCTCTGATGAATCGACAGAAGACGCTTTATGAGAATGAGTTACAAAGACGAAACGAGAATATCTCTGACTAGTTATAGATTTCTATTTCCTTTGTAATATTTCTTCAGTGTACAAGTACTTTACTTTAATTATTGTAATTTAATTTCTCTGTAATTTCTTCAGATTATATTTAATGAAATTCAATCTGAGTACTTTACTCCATCCTAGTACTGAACATAAGAGTTCTATTTTCGTTACACTATCTTCACTCACTGATCTTTCACTCTGAAAATTCAATCAGTGAATGTACTTTAAGCTTATTTACTTGTAAAAAATTGTGCTTTCATATCCTTATAAATGAAACTCAATTCAGATAGTAGACTAGCTGAAAAAGACTTTACAGATTAGTACTTCGAAAATTTTTCTTTAAATATTTCCTAAGTCCTTACTAGTCTCTTAAAGTAATTTTCCTATGTTGCTTAATCATAATCAAATAGGGGGAGATTGTTGATCATAACTTCTGTTAAATGATTTGAATATGATTCCTTCTTATACTTAGTGAAATTCCATTGTATAAGCTTATGTTCATATTCAGCGATAGCACACGCTGATAACCATCAGCGATCGCTGAAGATCAAGGAACAACAGGCTTATCTCTGAAGATCCGAAGATCAGCTATCACACTAGAAGACCATTCAGCGAAAGTCAAAGACCCTAGCTGAAGAAAGAGATAATCAGCTAAGTGAACTAAAGCGGTTCAACGATAGCAGCGATTGTCTACTCAAAGTGTGAAGTCTTGTGAAGGCTCAGCGATACTGAAGTTCATCCTTGTATATTCAGTATCAGCGATCAAATGAAGTTTCCTTAACAAGATTAAAGATTGATCTTATCCTCGATGCACAAAAGTCAAACCTAGAACCATGTCAGAAAAGGACGTACGACTTGTCTCTTATGTCCCCATTATATCTGATACGGTACTGTTCATATTCGGCCAAAAGCATGGCTGTCTTATTAGCAAGGACAAGCTTCCTATCAAAGCTTGACATGTGGCATATACCTTATGTCTTGCATTAAATGCAAACGGGTATAAATAAGATGGAGATATCTTCTTCATCTTAATGCATGCTTCTTTCTAACCTATACCCTCTTTATTCTTTCTTTCATCCTCTTGTGCATCAAACTTAGTGTTTCTTAGTTACAATAGAATAGGTGTTAAACTTGTTCTTATTCCGCTTGTAACTGTAAATTTGTTTATTTTCATTAAACTTATTTAAAAACCAAAATCTGTGTGTGTTTGTATTCAACCCGCCCTTCTACAAACTGTTCTCTCTTGATTGAACTCTTGTAGACCCTTTAGGGACCAACAACTCCTGTGTTAAAATATTTCGACTCTAAGAAAGTGGTCAAAAACAAGATTCTTGACCAGGTTCCTAGAAATAAAAACATTCAGAAGAAGAACAAGAAATCCTCTACTACTTCAGAACCTGGGAGAAAAATCTCTGAATTCTCTTAGAGGTCAATCCCCAGAATTAAGATTGATCTCACTCATGTTCCTAAAAAGATTGTTATACCTCCAAGAACAATGGATAAAGGAATTCTGGGTCCTATTCCGGACAAAATCCCTTCTATCTCTCTGAAATCTTTGAATTCCAAATCTTACAAATATAGGAAGTGTTATCACCGTGGGGAAACTACCCACATTGCAAGTAAGTGTCCTAATGCTACTAAAGCTGATAAACTAACTCATGGAAAGAAAGTAGCTCAAGCTGATAAATTAGCAAGAGTGAAATCCACCAAGGTTGCAAAACCAACAAGGGTGAAGATATCCACTGAAGAAAGTAAGTAGCACCTCCGCCACTCCTTTCACTAACAAGGAAGGACCCATAGTAATATGGGTACCTTCAAAAAATTAATCTCTTTGTTGTATGAAGAGTGCTAAAGGTATCTGGTATCTTGATAGCGGATGCTCAAGGCACATGCTTGGCAGAAAATCTCTGCTCTCTGACTACAAAGAAGAATGTGGTCCATCAGTGACCTTTGGTGGAAATGGCAAAGGATACACTAAAGGCTATGGAATCTTGTCCAACAGAGCCACCTCCTTTAGTCGAGTTGCCTACATTGAAGGACTAAAGCACAATCTCTTAAGCGTTAGTCAGCTATGTGACAAAGATTTCAAAGTTCTATTCCTAAGGAATAGATGTGCTGTCTCTGACTGCAATGATAAGCTTGCCTTAACAGGCAAAAGAGATGAAAATGTATACGTAATCAATATGAATAGTTCTCACTCTGAGAACTTGTGCTTTATCTCTAAAGCATCCTCTGATGTCAATTGGTTATGGCATAAAAGACTCTATCATCTCAACTTTAAGACAATGAATGAACTGTCTCAAAAGGAACTTGTCAGAGATCTCCCAAATCATAGCTTTGCAAAGGAATCTCTTTGCTCAACGTGTGAAAAAGGAAAGCTGACAAAAGCATCTTTCAGATCTAAACAAGTTTCTTCAGTAACTTCACCTCTTCATCTACTCCATATGGATCTCTTTGGACCTGTCAATGTCCAATCTATATCTGGAAAGAAGTACACTCTTGTGATTGTTGATGAATATTCCAGATACACATGGGTATTCTTTCTTCGATCCAAAAGTGACACCCCTAATATGATAATCTCTTTTATCAAAAGGATGGAAGTTCTGAACAATCTGACTGTTCGTTCCATGAGAAGTGATCATGGTACTGAATTCAAGAACAGTACTCGGATAAATTTCTTTGACGAAAAAGGTATCATTGAAGCAGCTCGCTTAATGCTCAATGAATCACGCCTTCCAACTAAATTCTGGGCCGAAGCAGTGAATACAGCATGCTTTACTCAGAATTGATCCCTGATTGTGAAGCGATTCAAGAAAACCCCTTATGAATTATTTCATGGAAGAAGACCTACTCTGAAGTATCTTCACATCTTTGGATGCAAGTGCTACATTCTGAATGACAGATATCATTTGGGAAACTTCGATCCAAAAGCTGATGAAGGAATTTTTCTTGGGTATTCCTCTATATATAAGTCTTTCAGAATCTTCAACAAACGAAGACAACACGTTGAAGAATCCATGCATGTCAATTTTGATGAATCCCGTACCACCCCCACTTCTCCTATCGCTGAAGAAGATGTAGAATTGAATGCTTGGATGAAGTCTCACTATGGGGAACCTGAAACTTATTTCAATAATCAACCTGGTGCTGAATTAAGTGATGATGAAATCCCTGAAATACCTACTAACAGTGATCCATCTTCAGAGATCAGTGTTACTCCTCTCAATCAGATTCCTCCTTCTGATGCATCTCCTGGAAATTCCTCAATGAATATTCAAGCTTCATCCTCTGAGTCTCCTCAATTGATTTTAAATGATGAAGTACCTGTTGCTGAAACAACAAATAACATTCTTTGGTCTAGTTGAGGATAAGTCCAATAAGCAAGAAGGCTCACAAGCAAGCTCCCAACGCAGAAGGGAAAGGCCCACATCGATTGAATGGGTTGCATTCTCGGCTCCTAAAGATCTCAAGCAATGGATACGATTTCATCCAACTAATGAGAAGGTAAAGGAGGCTTTCTCAATCTGTCTTTGCTTTAGCCTCATTCCTAGCTCTTATAGGCATCGCTCGCTAAGACAAAGTCACAGATTACGATCTATTTAAAGAACTAGGCGATCACCTTCTTCTTTCTTCTTTTTAGTAAGAGATACGTGAGTTTCACGCTTCTTAGAATAAGATACTATATCCAATGTCAGATTAACTCGTTCTCAGTCCTAATTCAATACTTTGGCATGACACCTGAAAGGGATAGCTTACGATAGTTCCAGAAAGGGATAGAACCTGGACCGGAATAAGAGAAAGGCGGATCAAAGTGCAATTCATGAGAATGTTAATGCTTTTTGGGCAGGATGAGGTGAAAGAAGAAGACATGGCAAGTGAGGTGGACAAGGGCCGACACCAACCCAAGCAGTAAGACCTAAGATATCTCGATTCCTCACATGCGATCCATGGCACGCGAGTCTCCAAGAGAGAGAAGCACCCGATCCCACTCATGATTAGAATAATAGAATAAGTCAAAAGCGGGTCTTAATCTTGGCTCAGGAACTCCCGGATCTTTCTTTCTGCTTTAGGTAACGCGGTAGGCTTGAAACGAGACTCTACTTCTATTACAGGACTTCTTCCAACAGACTTGCCAGTGATTGGTCCCTTCCATTCATTTGTTCTATTAACTTCGATATCACGTCCAGGATTCCTCTGTCTGTTTTGTGTTGAATTGGTTGAGTCCAGCTATCGACGCAGGGGAAAGGGAAGCAAGTAAGCCATAGAGTCAGGCATAAAGCTAGGCCAGCTGGGGTAAGTGTCACAGGAAGCTACTGTTACCCGTGGAGTTGATACTGCTTATCGGGAATCCGCTGTGGGAATAAAGGAAGAATGCTTTTTTTTTATTGGGACCAGCTGCGCTTACCTTGCTTAGCCATTGAAGAACAGACCCATTTTATTAACAATAAGCGTTTTTTACTCATACACATTGCGATTGTGTCTCCTAATCGAAATTTTAGTTAAGGTTTGTGGAGAAACAGTCTTTACCTATGGTTTCGTAACCCTAGTACTCATCGCGGTCGGTTTCATTATTTAGAATTCCCATAGGAATTGGAAACTAATCCGAGAAATATTGGAATATAACATAAAGTTAGGATTTAGTATGGGTTGCGCCTTTGGATGGTTGGGCATTCAAATTAGTCCTTGGAATAAACCGGAAGGAAAGGATCGACCAAAGGAGTAGCTATTGAGTTGTGGAATGTGCTGGTAAGGGCGAGTCCGGATGTAGTCTTCATTAGTTTTTTGTCCGAGGAGGAACCGGGTTACCAAAACTCACGACATTAAGAATGTGGTAGTTCTTTGAATGCAAGAGGTGTTGGTTCGAACCCAACTCGTGAGAAGGAATCCATGCACAAAGCAAAGGCATCAGGAAGAGGGGCGTAGCAAGAAATCCTTTAACAGCAGCAAAGACTTCGGAATGGAAACCTTATCTTAATAGGAAGTGGACAAGAATCATCGCTCGAAGAGAAGCAGGCAATAGCCACTATCCTTGATTCCATGCAAGTGTTATAATCCGATCTGACTCCTCACGCTGGAAAGGAAAGAAATGACATAAAGGGAGGTCCTAACTGAATGAATTGAGGTTGAGTAAAAGCCATTCGCTTAAGAACAATTCTGCGATTGGAATTCGATCTGGGATTGGGAGCTTAGGGCACTGAGAACCTACTGTATAGTACGTTCAAGAGTACTCCTCATAAAAAATGTACAGAATAAAAGGCATACCATATTCAAGGCCATGATGGTCACTCTCCCCGCGCTCTACTACGGGAAAGCTAGCCTGGTTGATCCACTACACGCTAAGAAGCAAGTCTCAACTAACTAAGTAAATCCGGGTTAGACTGAAAGTGACCAGAAATTGAAATCTTCTTTCACAGACTAGCGATAGTTAAAAAGAGCGAAGCATAGCCGTGTTTAAGCCGAAGTGATTCCCGTGTTTACTGAGCTATATCTCTATCTATTAGTTAGCCGGCTTAAAGAGTTTAGACTCACGATACCGAGAAAGAAAACCGATCATAGACGGAGGTTTAAGCTTGAAGTGAAGTGTCCGACCTCAGGTGAATCAGATGTTCGAAGGAGACTGTTCATGAACATGGATTGTTGGATACCTCCACAATAACTTTCTCTACAAGCCTACAAGCTTAGCTTTGGCTTAGCTTCCAACTAAGGCTAAGGGCATGGCATGTTCCCAAGCTAACTCTTGATAACCTCTGTTCACGCTCACGATCTTACTAGCACGGCTCAGCTTTTTTCCATGCTAGGTGAACTAAGCACATGAGAAGCCTACTGGAAAGGAGATCTCGCTCTTTCCTTTCACCGGTCGGGATGTGCATCCTATCCTATAATAAGCAACTGGATGTTTCCAGCTTGGGACTGAGTAAGCAGGAAGCGTACTTGTTAAGAGTAGGGGCGCTATTGCTGAGTGAGTGTTAATCCTACTCGAAAGGGAGTGATCGCACTACTAGTCGTAGGGCGCGAAACGGTCTAACAATAAGGTTGGAGGGAGTGAGACTTCCTATGTTAGCAATAACCGCTGCAAGAGTGAGTGCAGCTATTTCATCCGGTCCGTCTATAGTAACCAATTCCTTTCCTGCGGTCTCTCTTTCAGTCTGTCCTCTCATTCCAGGCAAGCAAGGAATGCAGTTCGGTAGCTCTCCAATAGACAAGTCAGTCCCAAGAGTGAAAGGGTATGAACATTTAGGGCAAATACTTTATTGTATTGTATGAGATTAGTTGAGAGCTTATTCGCTAACATCCTCATCTGGAAGAGTTCGTTCTGTACCACCTCTTCTGTGAAAAAGGCTTGCGCTCCTACAGGGCACATCCTGAGGGGCGTTCCATGATTGACTGAAAACGGGCAAATCTTGTATGATAAAGCACTCTCTCTCCTTTCTTTCCCTGGCTCGTTTGCTTCTTTCTCTCCTTATTCGTGCATCTAGGAGAACAAAACGGCTACCTCTTGACTTTCAACCTACTACCGAAGTCAAGGACTTGGCTGGACTGATCGCACTGATTGGATTATCCTTCTGCGGAAAGATGGAATTCACCTTGCACATGGAGTCATATTCAAGATACGGATACTAGACAGTCCAACATATGAGACAGATTGTTCTTCTACCCAACATCGACTCAAGTCCTGATCAGTTTCATTCCATCACAAGGGCATTCACACAAGGCTACATTGAGAGAGTGCTCCTCACCCGAGGCTCCCTCTCTGGTTCTGTTCATTCTCTTTCACCCCTGGTGAAAAAACCATTCAATAGCTTTCAGATTGATAGAACATATCAATGAACCCTATCACATAAGGACATTAAGGGGCTGTTTGGTAGTTGCTGGATGGTATAGAGCTGGATGGTATAGAGGTCTGGATGGTATAGAGGCTCTGTATGATATAGTGCAGAATGAAATATTGTGGTTTGGTAACGGCTCTGAATGGATAATCTGAATGACACCAAATTTCCATTTTAACCCCATAACTTTTTTTTGAAAAACAACAATTATATACCAACCAAAAATAGATGGAAATCATCCCAAATACAAAGTTCAAACAGAGCTCATAGAGAGCCTTAAAAACATGACAGCAGCCACATCAAAATCCACCACTTACCACCTATTATACAAACAACAAACTAAACAGGAGGACACGATCGAACAAAACAAAGACAACCCAAGGACAGCCCAGTTCGGACTTACTCTATCGTTTGCGAGGAGTAAACTTACGAGCAAGAACCCAATAAACGTCGATGTGATACTTGCAGCAACATGAAAATGGCGATTCCAATTGATCAATTTGCAGGCCATCCATCACTTGGTCATTCCAATTGATCCATAAATTGAACTCCTTAATCCTCTGAGGTCATCCAAATTGCATGTCATATTATGTGAAATCACAAGAACTTGGTTTTGAAGAGAAGCAACAAGAACAATGATAAGTTACGATCTTTATACTCGTCTAGTTTAAACCCGATTCATATATAATGAAACAACAAGATGACACAAAAACACCCATCTTTCCAGGCAAAAACAACATCAGGTTGCCGGTATTCGCCCAACGCCCAACGTTTGTTGTATTTGCTATTTAAACGGGAACGGTAAGCAAATAAGATGACACAAAAACACCCGTCTTTCCAGTACGGCAACCATCTCGGTGTATATCAACTTAAATACACAAAAACCGAACAAGATCATAAACAAAAGGTGTTAAATATGAGATGCAATCGATCTTAAAATTGATGAGATGCAATCGATGAGATGAAATCGATCTTAAAATTGATGAACAAGTATGAAAACGATCTTAAAATTGATGAACAAATATGAAATCGATCTTAAAATTAATGAACAAATATGAAATCGATCGTGAAATCTATGAACAAAGATGAAATCGATCGTGAAATAGATGAACAAATATGAAACCGATGGTTAAATAGATGAACAAATATGAAACCGATGGTGAAATCGATGAAGTACCTGCACATCTTGTTGAGAGAGGATGTGAGAAAGGGTTTTTCCACAGGGAGGAGAGAGGCGTGCAAGGGCAGTAATGGAAAAAAGAGACGTCTGAAGCATTTTGCATCCCCCTTTATGCAGAATCGTGCAGAGGTTCTTGTTTCAATTCAGAGGCTTTAATTTTTTTGCCAAACAAAAATCTATCTCGTACGATTCAGAGATGCCTCTGGATGGTCTCATTCAGATCCAAACAAACAGCCCCTAAGACAAGAGCTACATTTGACTTGTTTCTTAGCCTTGCTTAGTTGACCTATAGAGTTTAGACTGAAAGTAGTAAACTAGTCAGCTACTTCTGAACTTTCTAGCAACAAGCCCCCTTCCGTGGGCGGTAGTCTCCCTTCATAAGGTTGATCGACGGTAGTCTCTCTCCTATGGTCATTCGACAGCTAGCACATATCCGACAAAAGAGAGCTTCCAAGCCTCTTGCTTTATAGCGGAAACTCCTACAATCCAACCATCGGCATACCCTGGCCTGTCAGGGGGCTTCTAGCACATTATTGCATCAATTGAAGTCCACCTTATTGTTGATGATGCCATTCGATCAATTGGGTCAACCAGATGCTGAAGGGTAGCGGTTTACGATCCTATCTCAGCATTACCCCCTCCCACCTTTTGCTTCGTATACCATCTCGTTCCCTTTCTTTCAACGGAATCCCTTTCATCTCGACCTAACGACCGAACTAGCAGATGGGAGGCCTACCCAGGTGGTATTAAACATCCTCGATCCTCATCTTGTTCACTCACTGAAGACCTTTCGTAGCTCTACTTTCAGATACCATGAAGCCTTTTGCTAGTCCCATCGCATGTGAATCTTGATATCCCGGATAGATAGCTTTTCTTTCTTCTTTTCCTTGCATTGTGGACTGACTCCATGGCACTAGTTAATAGCTATCATATATCCTTTCTGCCTGTGATGCGACTAGCCAGACTTGAACTGGCACATCTCTCGATGCCTCTACCTATCTTTAGAAAAGACTAAGTAGTCGCTTTTGGTGACGCAGTTCAGCCAATATCAAATTTATTATATACCTAATCCGCGGGCAGAAACTCATGCTACCATTTTCAAGGTAAGATCCTTTGAATACTCGATCACACTATAATAGGCTTCACCTTATCACCAGCTCTTCTGTATACTGAACTGTATGATCTAGTTTTATAATAATCATCAGGATTGTACAAAATTACATTACTATCATTATCAACAACTACTATCTTATCAATACACTGAATGGCTTTATAACCTGTCCTACTGAGAAGATCTCTCCTACCAGACCGACATCATCCAAGAACGCATATCCGGCTTTCTCATCGAATATAACTTCATCATTTCCTTTACTTGCAATAAAAATAAGATCTAAGAATCTACAAAGTGCAATACCAGGAAACCTTTTAGGTAACTCCCGGTCGAAGATGTCAATTAAGACTAAATTGAATAAGACCTTGCTGATTTCACCCACTATAGGCAGCTTACCACCAAAGCTAATAGAATGCCCATTAACATCTAAAGCTTGGATATTAAGAAAAGATGAAATGAGACTATAACAAGCAGAACCTTCACCCACAAATGGCTTAACCTTTTCTAAAACAAGACTGTTAGGAAGATTCAAAAATGATTCATTTAAGTTAAGACGGTACAATCTATCCACCTTTCCCATTAGTTGAATACTATTATAGAATTGATCCATCTGATTCATCATTCTGTAACCATCTTTTGGCAAGCTACCATTAGAAAGATGATAGGGGTTTCAACAAGTCCTCTATTTCACTTATCTTAGAGCCTTATAATACTTGGTAGGATCCTTTTAAAACCTAACTACTAACCCCTATTTATACTACAAATATCTAGGGGAAATTACAAGGAAACAACACAAACTTGGCCACCAAGTTTGCTATAAAGTCAACAAAAAGTACAACTAAAACTTACCAAACAAGTAAAATAACAAGACAATAAAGTCTTCAAAAGGTCTTCATCAGATATTCTTCAAGTATGCAAAAAGTCAGAATAAGCCCATAATTTCCAGCTGCTTCCATTAAGCTGCGCCATTAAGACAAAACCAACAGCATCCAATGTTGTCTCAATGCTGTGAAATACTGCACTGCCAAAACACCACAAAAATCATAAAAATGGTGCCAAAACATATTCAAATCACAACTTTTAGCTTCATGACTCAATAAATAGAAAATAAGAAATAAAAGACTCAATTTATGGATATAAAAGTAAAATAAGCTATCCTAAAGGTGTAAAAAGAATGCTTTAACCATTGATTTCTCAATGGTTATCAAAAAACTATATAACATTTTGCTTAATCCCATAAACACCAATACATCCTTATGATCTGGTATAATCACCATTGATACTCCAGGATACTTGCAAGGCAAAATCATGAAATCTGGACGTTCATAAACCGTCACATATGAAGACCGAGATGCATCTTCACTCTTTATGAACTTAATTTGTATAGGTGATAGAACGTATAAGCCATTAAGTATCTTTTGTTGAAGAATACCATACTCGTTTCGTGACAGAGTATAAAAGCAATTAATTGTAATATCGTTATAGACAAACTCAATATCAGCAGATAGCTGCACTATCGAACTATTAAAGGTAGAAAATTTTCTTACACCAATCATTGTTGAGGAAGGATACAAACTACTACACATTGTGCATATTATTTTCATTATTTTCATCATCTGTGTATTTCCTTGAATGAAGAAACATTTGGTACTATACCCAGCGCTAGAAAGACAGCAACCATAACACCTAAACCAACAGCCACCCGAACATTGCTGCTTGCTGGAATATTGATCTCCGTGAAAGGATACTCATTATCTAAGGCTGATAAGACCTCTCCAGTAAGATATTTTCTTTAAAGAAAACAAACCTTATGAAATTTATCATAATGATGGTCAACCTGAAAGAACGGTTCATACGACAACACTCTTGGAAGAGTTCGCTCGGTGGTGCTATATCAGCAATGCCAGGCGCAAACATATACCAGACAGTACAACTAACACCCAAGCTGACCAGAAGTATGAAACGACCATAGTTCCCTATATAAAAACTAAGTACCTCAACTAACACTTTATCAAAATTCTTATTTACTAAACTAAGCATACCTGACCCTTTCCTGCTATAGGTAAACAACTCTGGTACTGAAAAAGGTACGCTATTATATCATAATCCAAGTGAATTACATATTTTAGTTAATCTATCTTTTATTTTTTTTGTTATAATAAATTCACAATTTATGTAGTTTGGTTGAAATGGTAAAAACCGGTAACATAGCCCCATGATATTATCATCATAACAATTTCCTTGTTGTTGAGGTATATCATTATGTTGTTGTATATCACTTGAAGACTTCATCTTAAGAGAATGAGGACTATTCACTATCTTTTGATCAAAAATACTATGACGAGAACCTTGATAAGACAAATGAGGGAGACTTATTAGGGTGATAGGTAAATAACTTCGACTGCGTAACAAGCTATTATCGATTCTAGGACGATATGGCAAAGGTAGCGCACTACTTCTATTGTCCTTCAATGATGATTCATATATATATATATATATATATCAGAACAACGGGGTAAGATTCGTAATCTTTCAAGATCAGAGGAGAATAAATGACGCATGATTCTGTTTTTTATTTTTTTTATTTTTTGTTTTGCTTTTATCCGCTCATTGTATGATGGGTTTTATCCCTAAAGGGTGTCACCCCTGTCTGGTTGAACCAGTACTTCCTTTCTGCCCTTCCTAGCCCACTCAGTTTCTTCCTCATTCCGTTACCAATCTATCATGACCGTCTTCTTTCTCCTTCCTTTTTCTGCTAGTGAGCATACCATACCTCGCTTGTCGCGAGCTGGGATTGAACCAGCCTTCTCCAGATGCAGGATCCGGATTTCAACCTTGCTAATCGCCACTTGGTTACCCGGTTCCCCACGCTCCTTATGGGTACGTCCGGGGGCCCTCTTTCTTTCTTTCTTTCTATCTACGCCACTCAGTCATAGACTGAGTATGTCTTTCCTTCTTTCCCCCAATCTCCTGGCTGTCACACCCCGCCTTTTTCGGCGCTTTCTCCTTTTCGGTTTTTTTCTTAAAGCGAAAACCCCAAAGAGCAAAAGCAGGAGGCCCAGCCCTTCCATCCATGTTTTGAGGCAGGCAAGCTCCGGGAAATGGATTAGCACGAAAAGGATTGCGCTAAAAAAAGTGGGATTAGGGGTTGGGGGTTCTTCGGGAGAGAATCCCTGAAAACAACCAAACCAAAGAAGGGCCAAAAATGTATTAAAACGAAGATCATGATCCCCGTTTTTTTGGTGCATATTCGGAGAGCCCCATTCGTAGATGAAAATAGGGCTATGTAAAGACTGCTACAGAAATAGAAAAAGAAACATAGAAGGATAACCCACATGGTGCGCCTTTTTAGGCTCAAAAAGATGATGCAGGCCCCAGAAAACAGTGTTGCTAGCTTTTCTGTTTCTATTAAAGAGATTTGTTGATAATAGCCCCCTATTATTTGAATAAAGAATAGTCCCAATAAAGAAAGCCCCTTTTTGGGGGCGGTCTTTTCAAAGAGAAATTCTAGAAGAGCGTAGCATATTAAATTAAAAGTAAGAAACTATCGTATTATCCCTAAAAGGGGGACTCTAACTAAGAAAGTGGAATACTCATCAGTGGATTCAACTATTCACCCAATGTTGTATGGGAAACTGTCCTTTCCAGTAGACGGGTTCGTTACTTTATCAAGAAAGTCCCCGACTGTCCCTGTTAAGCATTACTCCTCTTTTTTTGGTGCTCCCGCCTCACCACTGGAATCCCATAATAAATTAGCCATAACACTTTTCATCTTAGAAGTCCTCTCTTCTTTGAGCTAGATCTTATATATTGCTGGGGCTTTTTTCCTTCTTAGTAACGGTCTTACACTCGTGTGCCATGAATCGCATGTGAGGAGTCGAGATATCTTATGTCTTACTGCTTGGGTTGGTGTCGGCCCTTGCTGTCATGCTGGCAAAAGCGGGGAAGTCAAGTAGTAGCATCGTGTTAAGACAAGGGCGGTGGGTAGGTCAAGACAGACAATAAGAAAAGGGATAGGTGGAAATTCTTCTATAACGGCATCAATTGGTTGTTTTGCTTATTCAACGAACCCTTCGCCTGAGCTAAAACTCTGTTTTTCCCAATCTCTCACTCGCTCGTCCCTCTCTCATGAAAGATTGTCTCTCCTCTCCCGGCGGCTTTTAGGTGAGCGGAGTGACGAAGGCCCTCGTTAACGACAGTATGGATTTTGTGTTCCGGTTGGTGTATAACGATGAAGGCGAACTCTTTCTAGTTTGACTGACTAATAGAATAGTGCAGGGTATCCAGTATAACATAAAAATGACAGACTGAGAGAGAGGCCGCAGGAAAGGAATTGGTTACTATAGACAGACCGGATGAAATAGTTGCGCTCACTCTTGCAGCGGTTATTGCTAACATAGGAAGTCTCACTCCCTCCAACCTTATTGTTAGGGCGCGAATTCCTTTAATCTTACATGACTGCTTTCGAAGCACGCTAGCCAAGCAAGGATAGCGGGGAATGAGAAAAAGTTTCCATTTCTATCGGTCATAAAATCAATCAAAAAAGAAAAAGCAGACAGGAACAGTGTGATTCTCTAAACAAGCAGGTTTGGGGTACGTCCACCTACTAGACTCACCTTTGGCTCATGACAAATGGATAGAGACTATTAACATCGTAATAGTATAGGTCAGTCCCAGAATTAAAAAGTCATTTCTAGAGGAATGGGTCATGGAAGACTAAGAGAAGAGAACCTTCTTGCAGTAGGAAGGTGTTCGTTGCTGGGACGGGTTCAAACTAGACTGTTTTTCCGCCCTCAGTCTGACTAACCTTTCTCTATTCTGCATGAGAAAAGGTTATCAAAAGGTACTTTTGAAGGCTCAACATTGTCTTCCTCTAGTGGAGAAAATAAAAAAAGTAGTGGTTATGAGCTCTTTCTTATAACAAGACTTGAGCGTCAAGTTCCATACATGACTTCCTCTTCATGACAGAAAAGGAGAAGTTGCTTTTGTACCCTAGTTGTCTACTATGAGTAGGGTACAAATATATGGACCCTACAGCAAATAATATGGGTGTTTTGAGCGCTTGATTAATAGAATAGGGGGCTGAGAAGCTCTTGCTTGCTGTCTACTTCGCGGAGATGAGAATGCTTCTGCTGCCGAAACGGGAGGGGCAAAGAGGCTTACATGCCTTATTTAAAAAACGGAAAACACGTTGACGAAAAAGTCTTTTTTTTAACATAAGCATTGAACACTTTAGTCTAGGTTTTGGCCCATACATGCAAACACAACAAAGAAAACCTGCTTTCTTGAACAAAACTAGCATTAAGAACACCTTCGATAGTGGGTGGTGTAGTTGGAGATCAAAAAGTTCTGTTTTTATGGGCAGCTCAAAAGTATAAATAAGTCTTTCGCTGTGGAATCGGTGGAATAAGCGAGTCGGCCGAGATAACCGGCACCCAGAGAGGGATTTGTCAAAGCACGGATAGGAGCTCTACCACCGGTTCCATTCTCGTTTCCTACAATGGATGCTTTTAAAGACCAGGAAACTGAGCAATAAGTCCATCCGATAGTGGGTGGTGTAGTTGGAGATCAAAAAGTTCTGTTATGGGCAGCTCAAAAGTATAAATAATTCTTTCGCTGTGACTAAGGATAGACAGGACTCTCGGTTCGTCCAAGGACCTATGGAAGTCGGGGCTAGCCCGCCCCCTGGGCAACGCAACAGTGTCCTGAGGGAGGATAACTGACGATAGATAGCGAGGGGGGGTACGACTCTCCGTTCAAACGGTTCTCAAAGCAGAGGAGGAAGGGTGGGCAACAGGTACCACGAGCCCTATGTCCCACACATCAACTTTTAAATCCGCCAGTTGTGAACACTAAATGGCAAATAAATCAAACTAATTCAGAATTCCATGTCTAGCGGCTTAGCCCTTGTTAAAGGCTAAAGAGCGTACTGAACACTCACCCTTTCTCGCCAGCAAGCTAAGCTCCATTGGTGAAGGGCTTAAAAGCGCCTTAGGTAGCTGCTATCTATCGGATCTTTTCTAAGAGGTTAGGTAGGTGGTTGAGTCGAAGCGCAGAAGGAGACTAAGTCATCGGTCGTGCCGGGATTGATTTCCTCACGAAGAAAGAAAAAAAATAGCCTGACCTTGGTAATTCCTGATAACACCACCCCAGATTTTAATTTTTCATTTTCCTGGGATTTCTCCCTTAATATCTGATGTCCCTGAGGGAATCCTAGTCATCTTAGAGCTATGAGTCAGAACAATGTTCACCAACTCTTCCAGAAAGCTGCCCCGTCTCCAACTGAGGTCTTCTCGGGTGGCTCGCACCCTGGGTGGTGCGGCTGAGCCAGAGTGGGCTCAACAGTCCGCCTATCTTTCCATGGGCGCAGAGCCCTAGTGAAGAGGTACCTCCGTACTGAACAATTCCACTCTCCTCTGTCTCACTCAAGTGAATTGGTAGACCTTGCAACTAAGGGCTTCAACCGATGCCTTCAAGCTCACCTAACTTGGTTCTAGTGTTGTGACTGGCACTCTACCAAATCCATCAATTCTTGGATTGGTTGCTTCTGAGAGAGCTGCTCTTCCGACTGCTCTCATCCCTTCCCCATGAGGGCAATCAGCCCCTTGCTTTCATTTGAATATTGGCCCTCGCGCATCACGGCTAGTTGGAATTCTATGAAAGAGTCTCGGGAGCCAGGATGCATGCCAGTTTCATACGACCGCGTGTCTGTCTTCCAGTTCCTTGACTCCCAAACCTTGGGTCATTGATTCAGAAGCTTAAGCGGAAATGAAAGGGTAGGGTGAGGGAAAAGAAAAGGGGGGAAGCAACTCAATTTAAGGCTTCGCCCCCATTTAATATCTTTAGTACCGATTCTCTTGTAGTGCACCCTTCACCGAAATCGAAAGAGTAAGCGGCTGAAAGACCCACCTCTGAATAAAGCCTTTAGGTTGGGAGATCTCAATGGACGAGAATGAATCCGGTAATCCAGGACATACTCATCCTGGAGGGAATTATCCCGTTCCCTGGCCAAAGACTTGGTTGGATGCGGGATAATCCTTCGCGATGGAAATTCCCTTCAAGGTGCTTGCTTCCAAAAAAATGTTTATCACAGAGCAAGTCCCCGTCAGTCACTGCCATAGTTGCCCTCACTTAGGATGAGTCGTGCGGGGCGCCTTAAAAGAGAATTGTTGATGGCTTGGAGTTACATATCCCTGAAGAGAAGGAGATGAGCGCAAAAAAGCCTCTTCCGGATGTTCTGTCACCTTTCTGTATCTACTCAATTAGACTCAGATAGAATAAAGAGTCACTTCGTCCCTCTCCCTTCGGTAATAGAACCTGGCTGGATCCGGGCTGGGAGAGGGGCGCCCATTCCTAACCACTTTCGTTTCGAAAAGGTTCGCTCATGCTGGAGGGAGGTCAAACCAATCCCATTCATCCTGGTCTAATCCGAACGGATCAATTCAGCCCCACTGAGCTAGTAGGGGGTCTAGTAAGTAGGACAAAAAGCAGAAAGAAACAGAAATCTTGAGGGGAACAAAGAAAGAAAAAAGCAAAAAAGAAAGTCCAAGAAATAAAAGAACTCCCAAATCTTTCCCCATTAGGAAAAGACTACTAAGAGTATAGAGAAAAAAACACCCAAGTACTCTGTGCGGTTCTTCTTGTTCTTTAAAAAAGAACAAAAAAGCGCAGAATTGCGCCATCACTTGTAAGGGGGGAATAAAATAGGATTCATCTGAAAAGGTCAGTTTCGCACAAAGAAGATAAACGAAAAAACAAGTTACTAAAAAGAGATTTTGAACATATTTTCTCCTTATATATATAAAGTACTAGGTGAATTAATAAAACCAGTGATGCTGATAAGCGCTTACACTTTTTTTAGAATATAGAAAATAGTCTTATTTCTTTCCATATTGCCTATCAACTGACTAAGATTCCATACCTATCCTGGATTTGAACCTAACTTCTCAACAGACTTAGTAGAGTTCACGACCCTTGCCAACATGACTCCAAGAAAGTTTACGAGGTCAGTGAGCAGTGTCGGGCTTTCTTTTACCTCCTTTGCCCATTAGTTCGTAGTTAGGGCTTCTTAAGACAAAATGGACTGATACAATTGCATAAAACCTGTAGTAAGGAATAGCTTGATAAGAACCAGAGCGGATAGATGGCAAGTAAGACAGTTACAGCAGGGCTATAACCAGCAACCGAAGGTTGATTCATTGAAGTTTAGAGTCAGTGTCTTTCTATCGAATCTGAGTTACCGGCTCTCATTTGAAAAACCGTCCCTATGACATGGTCTTAAAGCATAGTTTGGACTGCCCTAAACTTTAAAGTCTTTGTAAAGGATGAAGTTTCTTGAAGTTCTTTGTAACGTTGTAAAGTTAAGTTCCTCGTACCAAAAAAAAATGGTTATAAAATCCATGGGCGTTCCAGCGGACGTTATTCACGTCTTACACAACAATGCAGATTTGACCACGGTGTACACCCCCCTTAACATAACCCCTATTACGTAAGGGGGACCTTCGGCGGGATAAAAGAGATTGCGGGAAAAGCAGCTACAGATACAGGACAAAAGAAGGAGTGGCTAAGGGCATGGCATGTTCCCAAGCTAACTCTTGATAACCTTTGTTCACGCTCACGATCTTACTAGCACGGCTCAGCTTCTTTCCATGAAGACTCATATGGCCCCTCCTCTGACTCTGAATAAGGACCCTAATGGGAAACCTGTAAATGTCACCACCTATCGAGGAATGATTGAGTCTCTGCTATATCTTACAGCGAGTAGACCTGATATCATGTATTCTACATGTCTCTGTGCTCGGTATCAAGCTGAACCGAAGTAATCTCATATCATCGCTGTAAAGCGAATCTTCAGATACCTGAAAGGAACTCCTAATCTGGGTCTTTGGTATCCCAAAGGCTCAGGGTTCGATCTAATTGGTTACTCTGATAGTGATTTTGCAGGTTGCAAGATAGATAGAAAGAGCACCACTGGTGGGTGTCAGCTACTAGGTGGTAAATTGATTAGTTGGACAAGTAAAAAGCAAAATTCTGTGTCCACCTCCACCGCTGAAGCTGAATACGTAGCTGCTGGAAGTTGTTGTGCTCAAATCCTTTGGATGAGAAATCAACTCAGAGACTATGATCTCATGCTCTCCAAGATCCCTATTTATTGTGATAGCACTAGTGCTATTGCAATTGCCAACAATCTTGTACTTCACTCTAAAACCAAGCACATTGAGATTCGATATCACTTTTTCAGAGATCATGTGATGAATGGTGAAATTGAACTTCATTTTGTACCCCCTGAATATCAGCTCGCTGATCTTTTCATCAAGCCTCTTGATGAAACTAGATTCAATCTACTCATCAACGAACTTGGTATGTTGAACGCTGAATAATCTTTACTCAGCTAACAACAAATAGTGATACAAATAAAGTCTTCTATTACCATTCGCTGAACTCTGATTCAAAAATATCTATACTTTCTCACTCAGGTATCATCTTCTAAACCTTATCGCTCCCTGACTTTTCAATAATCAGGGAATGAATTTGAAAAGATAAAACTCATCACTAACAATCCTTTATTTGTTTTGATGAAGATTTTAAAAGATAATGATTAATCTTTCCTAATGGATAATTATCATTATATTTTTAAAAATAAGAAAAGGACACGTCAGACCTTTTCTGACACAAGACGGACCACGACGTTTCCTTTCCAACTTCTTTCTAGGGACGTGCGTCAAGTCATCATTTCTTTTTCAAAAAGCTAAAACCGTCGTTTAGCTATCCTTTTCTCACTCCTCATGCTATTTAAGCAAATCTTTGCCTCATTTCCTTCTTTACGCTATCATAATTTCCAAAAGGCAAGGATTCTCTCTTGATTCTCACAGCTTTCTCAAGAACACCAAGAACACGCACTTGTGCGTTTTTCTTCTCGAACTTCACAAAGGTTTGATCTAACCTTAAACATTAATCTGGAAACATCTTGTTTCACTTCTCCTTACTTCTCCGTGCCTCATTTCCTTCTTTACGCTCTCATAATTTCCAAAAAGCAAGGACTCTCTCCATATTCTCACAGCTTTCTCAAGAACACCAAGAACACGCACTTGTGCATTTTTCTTCTCGGACTTCACTAAGGTTTGATCTAACCTTAAACATTAATCTGGAAACATCTTGTTTCACTTCTCCTTACTTTTACCTTAAGAACACAAGACATTTCTTTGTTTAATCCATCTTTTATATTCTATACCTACATTTTTTATACCAAACTTTTTAAAACATTTGGTATTTTATTTGTTTTTCTACCACAAGTATTTTGATATTGTTCATCGAAACACTTGTTTCCTTTCTCCTTAAATTTGGTATTCTTTATACCAAACTCTGGTTTATACATTTTGTATTAAAACGCTGGTGTACTGAAAGATTCTATTATCGAAGGTCTGATTTAAAAATCATTCGAGCAACAATCGAAGAACGTCCTTCCAAAAGCTATGGACTGAAGGTATTTGTTCGAATGTACAGACATGCGAACGCTGAAAAAGAAGAAGCCAAGTTCTTAAAGTTCTATGGATACTCTGAATGGTTAGAAATCAGAGATGCCATTCAGGGTTCCAAATCAAAGTTTAAAGATGTGGTGGAAAGAGCATTGGATCAGCTTCTTCAAAGGATGTCACAACACGTACAAGTTTCGCCTCTCCCTGAGCCTACAAGAAAGAGAAGATCTAATGCTGAAGGAGGTTCATCTTCCAAAAGTGATCATGAAACCAAATTCAACTATGAAAGAA